>CM045747.1:7403081-7528081 GCA_024760905.1 Plotosus lineatus | reverse complement strand
CAGGGCCACTGGTGCCTATCTCAGCCGACAGGCGTTGAAGATGTGGTACACCCTGAACAGCCTGCCAGACCATCACTGGAAAAAACACACATGACCACGGACCATTCACAATTACACCTGAGGAAATGTGGAAGCCTAATGGGAATGTCTTTGGACTGTCAGAGGAATCCCAGGCCCCCACAGGGAAAACACGCAAACTCCACACAAACACACAAGCAGAGCCCGGGACTCGAACACTATGCCACCATGAGACCGAGCAGCTACAGCAAGCCGTGACATGAAACTGGGGTAGCAGGAATATTGCAAGGTGATGTAACATTGAAGTAACAAGAATTTTGTGATGTACAAAAAAAATTCAAAATGCATTTTATTTCAGTAACGTCGGCAGTTTTGTTGAAAAAAAAAATAAGAAGAAGAATATAACCATGGAATGTGTTTTCCGGGAATACGACACATACAGGATAAGGCTGTGAGCTTGTGCCTCAAGGCAAACTGACTTATTGAACTCGAGTCCAAAATGGCTTTTGTGCTACAGTGATGCATGTGTTTAATTTGAAGGTAGTGCTGAGTACCAGTGAGATGGGGTGGGAGGGATTGAGAGAAAGAGAGAGAGAGAGAGAGAGAGAGAGAGAGAGCGAGAGAGAGAGAGAGGGGGGGGGGGATTTTTTTTTTCTCCCAGACAGAATTGTTCTTCTCTTAAGCGCCTGCCTTTGTTGCACTAATTGAACACTTTATTATAGTCCAGAGTTGTCTCTTCACTCCACCATCGCTCACAGAAGAAGACAAAAAGGACCAACAAGTGGGAGATAAATCAATCTATGGCAGTCTGATTGGAGAATCACCTACTTAGCAGGCAAGAGATAAATTCTTCCACAAATTCTTCTACACTTCATCAAGACTCCACTTAGTGTCTCTCTGTCTCCTGTGTGACTTCGCCTGCTGCTGACACAATGTGTGTGTGTGTGTGTGTGTGTGTGTGTGTGTGTGTGTGAGATGTCTGATACCGTTATGTCGGATGCTGATGTGCATTATATTTCTAATCAACTGTAAGAAAGCAACAAGTCAATTTCAAGTATGTTCTCAGTTTGTTTTGTATTATACACGCCCAGAAATTCCTCTTCCTATATATTGGTGTAATACAGGGATCCCTCACTTTCCGCGGTTAATTGGGACCGAGATCCCCACGCAACCACCAAAATACGCAAAGTAGGATCACCCCCCGCCCCACACACACACACACACACACACACACACACACACACACACACACACCCTGACTGATGTATACGTACATGTACATGTGTATATAATATCAATAAATACATATTCAATGCTATAAAATAATTAAACATTCAAAAATAATCTCGTTTTTGTGGCATTTCCTTAACTGTTTGCTCCATTCTTCCTTAAATTTCCTTATTCTTTAATTTGATGAGTATTTAAAAAAAAAAAATGCGATGCACTGAAGCCGCATGAATTGAAGCACTTAGTAGTGAGGGATCCTTGTATACTTCCTGGCCTCCACAATAAATAAATAGAATTCTTTTTTTTTTTTTTTTTTTTTTTAATGTTCTTTACTACCCAGGTAGTGGTGGCCTGGTGGTAAAGGTTCTGCATCACTGATCCAAAGGTTGGGGGTTGAATCCCGAATCTCAACGGGTTGTCACTGTCCCCCCAGTGCACCAACTGGGTCATCAAAGGCCGGCCGTGTCTCTCACGGTCTACGGTGGGAGGTTCATGTAAAAAAAAACAATTGCTGACTTTCGACAAGAGGAGGTGCATAGCCGTCAGCATGTTTCTGCCCTGCGATGGTCCGGCGAGCCATCCAGAGTGTACTCTGCCCTCGTTCACAGTTGGCTGAGCTGGACACCAGCCTCCCCGTGACCCTAATTAGGATTAAGCAATTCATAAAATGTATGCATGACTGTTCTCTACTAGTTTGTTGGACCGTTTTCAGAATCGATTACAGCACATTCAGTTCGTCAGGTCGAGGCTCAGCAACATTATTATCCAGGTTCACAAGAATCAGTGAGGTCTTTCTTCTCTGACGGCACGGACGCAAAAGTGGGGCTCAAAGAGAAAAAGGGTGGTTCAGAAAGCACAAGGATTCATTTTTAGACATGAAGTGAACCACAGATTCCTGACCCCAATCCTACTGAAAGGCTTTGGGATGTACCGGAGAAGACTTTGAGTGTTTCGAGTTTCTCTTCATTGTTTCATGTTGGTGAAGAAAAGAACCCACGTCCAGATGGAATAAAGGTTATGAGGTGGTCTGACATTGCACTTTTCAGATCCCGTCACGCGGGAGCTAGAGGAATGTTTTCTCTTCATCAGTCTGTCATACTTTAATTTCCGAACATTTACTTACTTGCTGGGTGCAGGAGCTGGGGCTTTTAAACTAATTAGGCTTGTTCACTACTATTAGTGCTAGGATGACTTTGTGTGTGAGTGACCTTGACCTACTTTTCTCAAAGTCATAGAAGCAAAAACTGTATATTAGGTTCCCGGATATTTACTTGCCGGGTGCTGAAGCTGGGGCTTTTATACTAGATAGGCTTGTTCACTTCTATTAGTGCTCGGATGAGTTTGTGTATAAGTGACCTTGGCTTACTTCTCAAGGTCACAGAGGCAAAACTGTATATTAGGTTCCCGGACATTTACTTGTTGCTTGCTGAAGCTGGGGCTTTTAAACTAGATAGGCTTGTTCACTACTATTAGTGCTAGGATGAGTTTGTGTATAAGTGACCTTGGCTTACTTCTCAAGGTCACAGAGGCAAAACTGTATATTAGGTTCCCGGACATTTACTTGTTGCTTGCTGAAGCTGGGACTTTTATACTAGATAGGCTTGTTCACTACTATTAGTGCTAGGATGAGTTTGTGTATAAGTGACCTTGGCTTACTTCTCAAGGTCACAGAGGCAAAACTGTATATTAGGTTCCCGGACATTTACTTGTTGCTTGCTGAAGCTGGGGCTTTTATACTAGATAGGCTTGTTCACTACTATTAGTGCTAGGATGAGTTTGTGTATAAGTGACCTTGGCTTACTTCTCAAGGTCACAGAGGCAAAACTGTATATTAGGTTCCCGGACATTTACTTGTTGCTTGCTGAAGCTGGGGTTTTTAAGCTAGATAGGCTTGGTCACTACTATTAGTGCTAGGATGAGTTTGTGTATAAGTGACCTTGACCTACTTTTCTCAAGGTCACAGAAGCAAAACTGTATATTAGGTTCCAGGACATTTACTTGCTGCCTACTGACGCGGCGGCTTTTAAAATAGATAGGCTTGTTCACTACTATTAGTGCTAGGATGAGTTTGTGTATAAGTGACCTTGGCTTACTTCTCAAGGTCACAGAGGCAAAACTGTATATTAGGTTCCCGGACATTTACTTGTTGCTTGCTGAAGCTGGGGTTTTTAAGCTAGATAGGCTTGGTCACTACTATTAGTGCGAGGATAAGTTTGTGTATAAGTGACCTTGACCTACTTCTCAAGGTCACAGAGGCAAAACCGTATATTAGGTTCCTGGACATTTACTTGCTTCCTGCTGGATCTGGGGCTTTTAAACTTGTTCTGTACGTATTGGCATATTATGAAATAGCAGGAACGTCTAAACCCCTGAGCACTATTTTATTTTTAATTCACTTTTATTTTTCTACCACTACCCCTCCCCCTTTTCTGTATAGGGGCCAGGGAACCTAACTGGCTTACCTCCAGCTATTATGAAAGCCTCAACATTCATGTATTTATTTTACTTCAATAGGAATAAGAAAATCTGACATGAAAAAAATATATATTTATTTTTCAAGCTGAATCCTATATAATAAAATCCAAGTCTCACCATAGAGAAGAAAAACTGAATTGAGGCATCAAAATGATGGAAACCCCCCCCCCCCCCCCACACACACACACACACACACACACACACAAAGAAAAAAAAACAAAAACAACACTGGGATTCAGGAGAATAAAACATGATGCTGAGAAGACAGTGAGTGCTCTGGTTGGAATGGAGAGGTGGACAATACTGTATATTTTTAAGAGAGAAAAAAGCAGAATAACAGATGGATGTTCTGTATGGTGAGGCAGGGCGAGCTAGATAAAATGTTTTCGCGTACAAGCACAGCTGCGGGATGTATACGCTGGGTATGGAGGGACTGATAAGAATACAGAGGAATATAGAAAAGACTTATTCATGTATGCGAGTTTAGCTCAAGGTACTGACAGCCCTGCGGCCGGGCTTTGGAGTGACGCTCCGACAGATCACAAGGTTTATTAAAATTGTAAGCGAGAATTATTTGCTCGAAGAGACAGCAAAAGTGTACAAATGAAAATCATCCAACCATGTCTATAACCTCCACTGTCTCCATCATCTGATGCCGTAGCATCTTATTCGAGGTTCGATTACCAGGAGTCGATGTTTCTCAGAGCTTCCAGAGTGATTGAATTTTGTTGTGTTATAGCAAGGAAGGGAACGGAGGTCATGCCATGAGGCAACATGGCTTTCTGAGTAATGGCTCGCTCATCACAGGGCGAGAATGATATCTTCGAAATGATCCCGTCTCTTCTTATAACCGCTACTGCTCACTAGCTGAGGCATACACACGCGCACACACACACACACACACACACACACACACACACACACACACACACACACACACACTAATATAGATCTTCTTATTTTCCTTTCGGCTATTCCCTTCAGGGGTCACCACAGCGAATCATCTGCCTCCATCTCACCCTACCCTCTGCATTTTCTACTCTTACTCCAACTACCTTCATGTCCTCCTCTCTCCACATCCATAAATCTCCTTTTAGGTCTTCCTCTAGTCCTTCTGCTGTATTTTCAATCTCAGCATCCTACTACCATTATACTCACTATCCCTCCTCTCAACATGTCCAAACCATCTCAATCTAACACACACTAACATATACATTACACAAAAAAAAGTTAAGGATATTTGTCAATAAAAAACTGAAATTAAGGCCAATTCACAAAACCGAAAAGAAATCTTGAAAATTTCCAAATATCCTTCATTTTTTTTTTTGTAGACTGTGTGTATATATATATATATATATTTATATTTATTTATTTATATATATATATATATATATATATATATATATATATATATATATATATTCTTCTATAATCACCTGAAGAGAGAGGATGGTTTCACCACCCCTCGAAACAGATGTGTAATGATAAATGGAGTTTCAATAGAAAGTCTTTGTCCTGTCCTTTTGTTATTTGCTCTACCAAAAAGTATTGAGCACTCTCCTACGGAAGGATCTACTCAGAAAATCCTCTATATATATATATATATATATATATACATACAGACACACATACATACATACATACATACAGTACAGGGATCCCTCACTTTACTCAGTTAATTGGGAAAATCCCCCAAACCCCCCACCCCCCACGCGACTACCCATTTCTGTGAAGTAGGATCGACCCGCTGACTGACGTATACATGTATGTCTGTCTGTCTTCCTTTCCGGCTTTTTTCCCTTTTACTCGGGAGTCGCCACAGCGAATCATCTGATTCGCACATTTGATTTGGGAGAGGTTTTTACATCGGATGCCCTTCCTGTCACAACCCTTTTTATCAAGGGACAGAAACACGCTGACGACTTTGCAGCTACTCTTTACGAAAGTCAGCAATGGTTCTTTTACATGCCTCACACCATAGACAGTGAGAGACATGGCCCGCCTTTGATAACCCAATTAGCTGCACTGGGGGGGGGGGGGGGGTATACATACATGTATATGTGTATATAATATCAATAAATACATGTTCAACACTATAATTGCTTATAAAAACAATTAAACATTCAAAAAAAATGCATAAGATGTAAATAAAATATAAATACACACACATACAGATGTGCACCTCACATAAAAATGTAAGTAGTTAGTTGGAGGGGGTTGTTTTTTGTTTTGTTTTTTGTTTGTTTGCGGTATTTTTTATTTATTTATTTTGCATAATTGGTCTTGTTTTGATGCATTTTTTTTAAATCTTTCCCATTTTTCCTTAATTTCCTTATTTTTTTTTAATTTTCAATGAATATTTTTGAAAAGTCTGCAATGCACTGAAGCCACATGAATTGAAGTGCGAAGTAGCGATATATATATATACACACACACACACACACACACACACACACACACACACACACACACACACACACACACACACACACACACACTCATGCCTCGGTTTTACGGACGTTGCTTTAATGGATTTCGGATGCAATGAACAAAATCTGTTGCTTTCGACTATTCCGGATCGTCCGGATGCGGGCCGTTGTTTCTGAAAGTGACCGCCAGATGACCGGACTGGCTTGAAGAAATCTCGCACATTTAAATTTATTCATCTATGTTAACTGCCACATCACTGTGGCGCGAAGCGGAGAGCCAATCCTTTCTGTATGTGGGCAGGTCCGATACCTTGAAACTCTAATTTTATTGGACTCACACGCTTCAGTGTTTATATGACAGGAAGTGCATCCCAAGTTTTGGCAATCAGCTACTCTGCAGGTTCAAGTTTTTCCATGTCTGTCCATTTGTGTTTTCTTGCCAGCTGTACTTGGCTTCGTGGAAATGAGCTGACAAAAATGAGGGGAATTTACCCCCTTACTCACAAACATCACGCTCAGTCTCTGGCTGTTATAATCCAATAAAATTAGAGTTTGAAGGTATCGGACTTGCCCGCATACCGGCATACAGAGAGGATTGGCTCTCCGCTGTGCCACAGTGATGTGGCACTGAAAATAGATGTATAGAAAAATGCATGAGATTAATCTGTTTTTGTTTAACTTGATGGCTTTTTCTGTATCTTTATTTAAATGACAGTGAAATTATTTATTCATTATTCTGGTAAGAAAGGCCACCTGATTTATCTGAGAGCCAGATATAGTCATCAAAACAGCCACATCTGGTTCGCAAACCATAGGTTCATAGGTTCATACTGTGTATACTAGTCCTTCTCAAAAAATTAGCATGTTGTGATAAAGTTCATTATTTTCTGTAATGTACTGATAAAAAATAAACTTTCATATATTTTAGATTCATTACACACCGATTGAAATATTTCAGGTATTTTATTGTTTTATGACTGATGATTTCAGCATACAGCTCATGAAAACCAAAAATCCTATCTCAAAAAATTAGCATATTTCATCTGACTAATAAAAGAAGTGTTTTTAATACAAAAAAGTCAACCTTCAAATAATGATGTTCAGTTATGCACTCAATACTTGGTCGGGAATCCTTTTGCAGAAATGACTGCTTCGATGCGGCGTGGCATGGAGGCAATCAGCCTGTGGCGCTGCTGAGGTGTTACGGAGGCCCAGGATGCTTCGATAGCGGCCTTAAGCTCATCCACAGTGTTGGGTCTGGTGTCTCTCAACTTTCTCTTCACAATATCCCACAGATTCTCTATGGGCTTCAGGTCAGGAGAGTTGGCAGGCCAATTGAGCACAGTCATACCATGGTCAGTAAACCATTTAGCAGTGGTTTTGGCACTGTGAGCAGGTACCAGGTCGTGCTGAAAAATGAAAATCTTCATCTCCATAAAGCTTTTCAGCAGATGGAAGCATGAAGTGCTCCAAAATCTCCTGATAGCTAGCTGCATTGACCCTGCCCTTGATAAAACACAGTGGACCAACACCAGCAGCTGGCATGGCACTCCAGACCATCACTGACTGTGGGTACTTCACACTGGACTTCAGGCATTTTGGTATTTCCTTCTCCCCAGTCTTCCTCCAGACTCTGGCACCTTGATTTCCAAATGACATGCAAAATTTGCTTTCATCTGAAAAAAGTACTTTGTACTGAGGTGCCTTGATAGAGCACTCTGGGAACAGTCTATTCGCTCAGAGATTTCTTTCTGTGTCTTACCCTCTTGCTTGAGGGTGTCAATGATGGCCTTCTGGACAACAGTCAGGTTGGCAGTCTTACCCATGATTGCGGTTTTGAGTAATGAACCAGGCTGGGAGTTTTTAAAAGCCTCAGGAATCTTTTGTAGGTGTTTAGAATTAATTGGTTGATTCAGATGATCAATCTAAAATAATAATCAATCAATCTAAAATATATGAAAGTTTAATTTTTATCAGTACATTACATCACAATATGATAATTCTTTGAGAAGGACCAGTATATATATATATATATATATATATATATATATATATATATATATATACACACACATACACACACACACATATATATATATATATATATATATATATATATATATATATATATATATATAAATAAATATACATATACATATATATATATATATATATATATATATATATATATATATATATATATATATATATATATATATATATATATATATATATATATATATATATATATATATATATATATATATATATATATATATATATATACATATATACATATATATACACACACATATATACATATATATATATATATATATATATACACACACATACACACACACATATATATATATATATATATATATATATATATGCACACACACATACATATATACACACACACGCACACACACACATATATATATATATATGGCTCTCAGAGGATTAGATTTTAAAATATGTCTTTTTTTTTTTTTTCCTCTCTGAGACAAAAAGGTTCCCAACCCCTGATCTTATGGTGTACATTTACAGAGTTTCTTCTTCTTCTCTTTCGGCTTTTTCCCTTTCTCGGGAGTCACCACAGCGAATCATCTGATTCGCACATTTGATTTGGCATAAGTTTTTACGTCGGATGCCCTTCCTGTCACAACCCTTTAGCAAGGGACAGAAACACGCCAACGGCTTTGCAGTCTACTCTTTACGAAAGTCAGCAATGGTTCTTTTACATGACTCTCACAATAGACAGTGAGGGACATGGCCCGCCTTTGATAACCCAGTTAACTGCACTGGGGGGGACAGTGGCAACCTTGTGGGGACTCGAACCCCCAACCTTAGGAACAGCAATCCTGCGCCCTATACCACTAGACCACCACTGCCCCTGTACATTTACAGAGTATACAGTATTTACATTTGCAGATTCCATAGTATGCTTAAGTAAAAGTTTTTCGTTGAAATATATGGAATCGGACACTTCGGACAATCGGGTACTTTATATATATATATATATATATATATATATATATATATATATATATATATATATATATATATAGCTGAAGGTAGAATCAGCTGTGCCTCGGATGCCTTGATGCATTTGCTCCAAAGCAAAGTGGAGGCTATAAAGCAGTCATGGGTGATTTGATGTCATATTTTAAAGAATAATTTAAATGCAATAAAGTTAATAATAAAAAAATTAAGTTCATACAAGTACTGGTAAATTCTCCATTGTCATTAATTAGAAGGTACTGCATTCATTACCGACATTCATTAATTTTTTTAAGCCTCTTAATCCTAATTATGGTAACCGGATTGAGATTGGCACCCACTCCAGTCAACTCTCTCTCGCCCATCAGCTCACCAGACCATCTCAGGGCTAACACATATACAACCATTTATACTCAAACCAGTACCTAGAGGTGAATTGGAGCTTACTGTGCATGCTTTTGTACTATGGAAGAAAACCGGGATATCCAGATGAAACCGACGCAAGCACAGGGAGAGCATGCAAAGTTCACACAGAAACACATCATGCCACAGAATTGAATCTAGGACCTTCTTGCTACGAGGTGGACATGCTAGCCACTGTGCCAATGTTCCGCTCAACATTATGTTCCAATGGCACTTATTTCCAAAATGGCTTGGGTTTCTGTCAGGATGCATTTATTTAGCATTTTGAAGGAGTCGCAGTGTCAGAGGTTTTGTTTTGTTTATGTTTTTTTTCTTTTTTTTAATCAGTCAGTGGTAAAACTTTTGTCAACGGCTGGCATCGGGGCATAATGGTTAAAACATTCCTCTTACCACAAAGTTGGAGTCCTGCTTGTCTTTGTGTGGAGTTTGCATGATCTTCTCATGCTTGTGTGGATTTCCTCTGTGTGCTCCTTTGTCCGGGCAGTGGGCAGATCCTTTGGAACTGTGATGGGGTTTGGCGTCCAAGCCACCACGAGTGAGTGCATGCCACAAGACCATCGGTAAGAGTAGGACCTGTCTACCTACTCATGTGAAGACTGGGTTCAGCTGATTGTGTGGAAGGTAAGGTAAAGTCTGCTGGGCTTTTTACACCTGAGCCTTAGCGGCTCATCAGGCCGGTGCTTATCCCCGGTTTCTGTAGCATGAAGCAACTAGGAGTTCAACTCCTCCTGGATGGGATGCTCGTTCATCGCAGGTTACCTTCCCAGTATATTTTTACTGGTACCCATTTATACTGCTGGGTGAACAGAGGCACACTTATGGTTAAGACCTTGCCCAGGGGTCTTAGCACAGTGGGGGTCTAACTGGGATTTGTACTCACAATCTCCCGACCATGAGCCCAGCACTCTAACCACTATGCCACCGGCCCCTGATTGTGTGGAAGAAACCACCAAATTGGTTCAGTGAACAAGAAGGCGGACCCAGCAAAGCATTGTGGAATACAACCAGGGAACAGTGAGACACAGAGGACACTGCCGGCCAGCCCACGCATCCTGACCTATCTCCAGACGTCTCGACCATGTTGTGCCACCGGACTCGGTTAGACCAGGGCGACAGAGTGAGGCTGACAATCTGCACAACTCTCCCTCACTTAAATCCAAGTCAAGCGCAAGTCATGACTTCACCCATACTGCAGATCATCAATCTGATGTGAAGTCATGGTGATCTTCGACCGTGAAAGACAAAAAAACAACTCATGTGTTCTCTGACAATCCGAAGCCATGCACATTAGGCTAACTGGCTGTGAGTGTGAATGGTGGTGTGTTGCCCTGCAATGGTCTGGAGAGCTGTACCCTTCCTTCACCCAGTGCCAGCTGAGATATGCTCCAGCCTCCCTTCAACCTGAACAGGAGTAAGCAGTTCAGCAAATGAGTGAAGGTGAGTAGGTTTGTTTCAGACTTGTATCTTCCTGACATTTCAGGATGTGAGGAAAGACCAGGAAGGAAATGACCTCTGGAATAGAGGTGGGCAGTAGCATCACATGTCACAGAGGGAGCATGTCCATGTTTATACTCCTCCCTGGATGATGGCGGTCTTGTGACGGGAAAGGTAATACTTGATGTGTGGGAACTGGATATGACTATATTCAGGGGAGAAGGGGGCGGGGTTCATGATAAACTGCTTAAGGTGCAGTATACTGGAAAACTAGAAGCACTTAAAGTACGCAAAGAATCTACCGAGCTATAAAACATAATAAAGTACACAGTGCCCCCCTCTGGGTTTGTTGAACACCACACTTAAAAAAAATCCTCTGCTCTCTCACAATGTTAAAGAATCCTTTTAAAAATCCTCGATGCAGAATTTGAGTCAGATGATGGAATAAATCAGCCTATATCAGAATACCGAGAATTAGCTGATGGCTTTCAACCAATCAGAAGTGAGAAAATATTTTTAATGAATAATAATGTCTCATGTCAAGATATTAAACTAATCAGTTTGCATGTAGTGTCTATGGAATATTTTTATGAAAAAAAAAACAAAAAAACAAACAAACTGAATAATAAGGTGATAGGATGGGATAAACAGTGCTGAGTGATGATTGGTCCAAGTCTACGGTGGTCAGTGATTGATTGTTGGTGGGTTAATAGTTGTCTGTGATTTACACCAAGCATAAGTCAGGTGTTTAAACAGCGAATTGAGCAAAACCGATCTTGAGATTCATGTGGTGGCTGTTTTGAGATGATAAACTCCCTGGTTTTCCCCTAATTCATGTAACTAAAAGGGTCTAAAAAGTTGCAAAAACTAATAAATAACAGTCGGCGACCCAAAAAGCACCACCTGGTCTCGAAAAGTTCTACTGACATCAGACTTAACCAGCAGATTATGTTTTATTTTCATTTGACCACAGTAGTAACTTGTTAAAATGCCACATTAAATGGTTCAAACTTGCCTCCTTTGGAAAATAACAATCAGGCGGAAGAGTGGCCTAGCAGTTATCACATCCACCTCACAACAAGAAGGTCCTGGGTTCGATTCCCATGCTCGGGTGTTTCTGTGTGGACTTTGCCTGTTTTCCTCTTGTTTGGTGCTCCGGTTTCCTCCTAGTGTCCAATACCATGCACAGTCGGCTAAATGGTCATTCCAAATTTCCCCAGGTGTGAGTATAAATGGTTGCACTGTCGGCAATGGTCTCGAGAGCTGTTTACGGTGTACCCCACCTCCCCAGAGTCAGAAGCAATGAACGCCAGCCTCCCCACGACCCTAATTAGGAATAAGCAGCTTAGAAAAAGAATGAATGGAATACACTGTAATTAAAAAATAAATAAATAAAAAATATCTATAAAAATATATATCATAAAAATAATTTTGGACTCCGTGTTAAACGTTTTTCGATAATTCCATGCAGTAGAGTGATTTATTTTTTTAAAATAATTCCTTAATGTAATTCTAATAGGCAATTAGCTATGCTTGCAACATGGATAACGATGGCTGTAAGGCTATGTGTGTGTGTGTGTGTGTGTGTGTGTGTGTGTGTGTGTGTGTGTGTGTGTGTGTGTGTGTGTGTGTGTGTGTGTGTGTGTGTGTGTATTCATAGCCTCACCCAGGCCTCTGGGAGTGATGGAGCTGCAGGGTGCAGGGTTAACAGCCCAGTAGTAGTACTTCAGAGTGTGCATGAGCTGCAAAACCGTTCCCACGCGCCTGATGGTGTTGTAGATCGTCGCGGTGCCGATAAATTCGGCTGACAGGTACGTGTACAGGGAGAGCTGCACCTGGAAAACAAACACAAATGGACTCTTTCTTTCTTACTTCTGAAGCAAAGTGTGGGACGATGTTAACCCAAACCAACAGATTCAAAACAAACGAATCCGTATCATTCGGGATCTTCACCTCAGAGAGCTAATTCATGCTAATTTAACTCATTAAGAAATGAAACATAGGATTATAATTTTGATGAATGTGGCTGTAACGGAGGATGTTCATAAAGACATGAAGGTCATAATTAAAAACAATTTTCTATTTACATCATCAGCGGTTAATCAACGAGGACATGCTCATGTTTACTTATTTTTACTATTTATTAAAACAGCTCAATCAATCCTACTCATCCCGTCATGTATCACACACTGCTTGATTCTACTATTATGGTCACAGGGAGGCTGGAGCCGATGGGAGCAGAGACCAGGCAAGGGTTGGGGTACAGTCAAACCAGCTCACCAATAATCACGGAGCAACATTACCTCTATATGTCCATTTAGTACTGAGGATCATCCCTGATGCTAATTATTTTTTGCTAATATGTACATTCGAGCAGCTTTTTATTGCAGAGCTTCAACAAAGGTGAAGTGAATACCAGCTTGCTTGCTCTGGCAAACTGTTTGGTGCACAGGTGTCTAAAGGGCCACATCACGAAATTTTAAGGTGATCCAGGACCGAACATTCGCAAAACAGAAAAGGGCTTAACAGCGACAAGCTCGCAATTAATCTTTCTTAGGTCATGAATGACTAGCTCGGACAGTGGTGGCTAAGATTGGGGCTTCAAGCTGGGTTGTCACTGTCCCCCCAGAGCAGCTCACTGGGTTATCAAAGGCCAGCCATGTCTCTCACTGTCTGCGGTGGGAGGTTCATGTAAAAGAACCATTGCTCACTTTCATAAAGAGGAGCTGCATAGCCGTCAACATGTTTCTGCCCTATGATGGTCTGGCGAGCTGTCCAGGGTGTACTTTGCCCTCACCCAGAGTCGGCTGTAATGGGCACCATCTTCCCGGCAACCCTAATTAAATTTAACGGTTCAGAAAATTAATTAATGTATGAATGACTAGCTGATTACTGTACTTGAAATCGGCTGCTGCCACCTAGTGGGTGGATGATGAATTAACTTTCATGGTAACGGTGGATTCAAAGAATGTATTGTATTCATATTCTTTATAAGCTCTTGTGAACCACATGAAATGAGTTGGCAAGCCGTATTTGGGTCACTGGTCTGAGTTTGAAACCTATTGTTTAGGGTGTACCCGAGAGTTGGTTAAGGTGGGCTCAAATCTTTACGCAAACATAATAAGATTAAACACTTTGAGAAAGGTATAAATGAATGAATCTCTACGGGACTGGTCCAAAGCCTTTTGCATTCTGTAGATATTCTAGTTCATGACTATGTTTCATCATCATCATCATCATCATCATCATCATCATCTTCATCATCTTCATCATCAGGTTTGCCTTTGTGGAGCGCAAGTATCCTTGGAGCATTTCTGTCTGAATCATTCTGTCCAGCAGCTGCATTAGAGCTGATTTGTTCATTATTATCCCCCCCCGATCTGTGCAGCATCCATTTGAAGAAGATTCGTAAATGTATTCTGTGATCCCTTCGGGGCCTTTGCCTTGAATAACACCTGTTTGTGTAATTAGAATATATCCATTCCGCAGACATGTGCAATGCATTTCAGTAACTGAGTAGTGGTAAGTTTGGATGGGCTTTTTATGTGAAATGTTGTATCTCCAGTCCATTTCCTTGTCCATGATGTGATACTGAACAGCTGTGATGCCTTTTTGTCACAAGAAGCATTTTTATACGCCCACCCTGCTTTCACCACGCCATGCTACTGCAATCTTGCTAATATCATCTGCTGACTACATATTCAAAAAGAGCGAAGATGAAGTGTTCAGGGAACTTTCCATTCATTCCAGTTCCGTAACGCAGCTTTAAATCAAGCACCAAGAGAAGTTCAGCTCATTTTCTGTAACCACTTCATTCTAATTAGGGTTGCGGGGAGGCTGGTGCCCATCCCAGCCAACTCGGGGCGAGGGCAGAGTACACCCTGGACAGCTCTCTAGGCCATCGCAGGGCGGAAACACGCTGACGGCTTTGCAGCCTACTCTTGTCGAAAGTCAGCAATGGTTCTTTTACATGCCTCACACCATAGACAGTGAGAGACATGGCCGGCCTTTGATAACCCAGTTAGCTGCACTGGGGGGGGCAGTGACAACCTTGTGGACTCGAACCCCAACCTTTGGATCAGCGATCCAGCACCTTATACCACTAGACCACCACTGCCCCCCCCACCAAGAGAAGAATATTTGTTATTCATACTAATGTTTAATTATAACAATAATGACAGTATTTCACACCTTTTGACCAATCAGGATCAAGAATGAAAGTGTGTATTATTATTATTATTATTATTATTATTATTATTATTCTTTCATTCATTTTCTGAACTGTTTCATCCTAATTAGGGTCACGGGAAGGTTGGCACCCATCTTAACCGACTCCAGCGAGGGTAGAGTATATCATAAACAGCTCACCAAGCTATCACAGGGCCAACACTCACGCAACCATTCACACTCACACACACACCTAAGGTTGGTTTAGAACAACCAATTAATCTACTGTGCATGTTTTTGGACTGTGGAAGGAAACCGGAGAACCCAGAGGGAACCCATGCAAGCACGGGGAGAACCTGAAAGCTTCACACAATAATAACTTCACACAATCCCAAGCTGGGAATCGAATCCAGGACCTTCTTGCTATCAGGGGGACGTGCTCACCACTATTATTATTATTATTATTATTATTATTATTATTATTATTACTACTAATTATTATTATTATTCTTTCATTCATTTTCTGAACCGCTTAATCCTTATTAGGGTCACGAGAATGCTGGCGCACATCTCAGCCGACTGCGGGCAAGGGTGGGGTACATCCTGGACCGCTTGCCAGGCCATCACAGGGCCAACACTCACACAACTGTTCACACTCACACTCTCACCTGGGGTGATTTGGAAAAGCCAATTAACCTACTGTGCATGTTTTCAGACTGTGGGAGGAAACCGGAGAACACAGAGGAAACCCACGCAAGCACGAGGAGAAAGTGGCCACTCCACACAGTAACGCCAGAGCTGGGAATCAAACCCAGGACCATCTTGCTGTGAGGCGGATGTGCTCACCACCATTATTATTTTTAATTCATTCATTTTCTGAACCGCTTAATCCTAATCAGGGTCATGGGAAGGCTGACACCCATCTCAGCCGACTCCGGGCGAGGGTGGGGTACATCCGAGACAGCCCGCCAGGCCATCACAAGGCCAACACTCACACAACCTTTCAAGCTCACACTCGCACCTGGGGATGACTTGTAGCAGCCAATTAACCGACTGTGTATGTTTTTGGACTGTGGGAGGAAACCGGAGAACCCAGAGGAAACCCACGCAAGCACGCAGAGAACGAGAACGTGGCAACTCCATACAGTAACACCTGAGCTGGGAATCAAACCCAGGACCTTCTTGCTGTGAGGCGGACGTGCTCACCACGACACCAATGTGCATTATTATTATTGTTATCATCATCATCATCATCATCATCATCATTTCTGGGTGACTGAGTTAGTTATGTACACCGAGTGCACGAGCAAATAAATCATTCAAAATGCACCAGCCACGCGCAACTCACATCAACACTTCAGTCCATCTCAACATTTGAAAACCTCCTGTGGTTTGGAGCATCGGCAAATTATCAAATATGACACGGGAAAGTTAAAAGTCTGGAGGTTAACCCAACAGTGATGGACCGGACTCAGAGGAAACGGAGCCGCTTATGAGGAAAGACAGCTCATCAATTTCAAGTTTAACTCTCCCAGAAGAACTCGCCCCGGGTGCTCATTTACAGAGTATGATGCAAGATATTTAGGGAGCCGCGCTCCGAGACAGTCGCCTGTCCCAGAGAGACAAGCGAGACGGCTTTATTTAGACTCGCAGATGACTCCGTCTTCAATTTATTAACTGCAGTTTGCCCACTTTAATTTCTCTCCCTCTCTCTTGTCTCTTGTACTTGCCATCTCTCTTTTCCTCTTTTCCTACCTTCTGACTTGTGCTCGGCCTCCCAGGACCCAACATTCTCTCTCTCTCTCTCTCTCTCCTTTCTTGAGCTTTGTTCCATGCCTCTGTGATTTATTCACTGCAGGCCCTCGTGGCGTGGTGGCTGAGCCGAGCGTGTTTGGCACACGGAGCGCCATCCCTCCTTGGTACGCCTCATCAGTTCCTTCACGGGTCATTACGGAGCACGGGAGGGGGAGCGCAAATTTCAATCTTTTAGCATTTCAAAAACATACTTCCCTCTGAGTTTAACGACCGACTGTGACAACAAGCAATGAGTTGTTATTGTTGGGAAATTGCACGGGACTGTAATAAACGATCACGTGTGCATGAGTCGGGGAACGAGATTAAGTGTCACTTTCAAAATTTTGCCTTTCAGAAGATAATTGAAGCTCTTTGAGAATTGAAGTAATGTTTAGCTGTGACTCCAACACCAAGATGTTTTCACAAACTCACGAACTGAAGGTAGATCTATCATCACTCACACACACTCGCGGCTTTGCTGAATCGTTGATCTTTCCCGGGTTACAGGGAGGTCGGGGACTATCTCAGCCAACGCAGGGCAAAGACGAGATGCAACCTTAACAGATCCCAAGTCCATTGCACGTATACGCACACAAACAAACACACACAAAACCATTCAAACGTACACTATGGGTCAATTTGGAACACCCAATTGGCCTAATGTGACCAAATTTGACTCAATTTATGCAAAAAAAAAAAAAAGATTAATGAAAAATTCAGATTATTTTATGATGGGGCAGTAGTGCCCTGCTGGTAAAAATGCGGGAGCACTGATCCCATGGTTGGGGGTTCAAGCCCCACTCTCAGCGGGATGTTACTGTCCCCCCAGTGCCGATGGCTGGGTTATCAAAGGCCAGCCATGTCTCTCACTGTCTGTGGTGAGAGGTTCATGTAAAAACCTGTAAAAACCTGTAAGAACCTGTAAGAACCGGTTCATGTAAGAACCATTGCTCACTTTCGTCAAAAGGAGCTGCATAGCCGTCAGCTTGTTTCCGCCCTGCGCCAACCAGGTGAGCTGTCCAGGGTGTACTCTGCACTCACGCAGAGTTAGCTGCTCTGGGCGACAGCCTCCCAATGACCCTAATTAGGATTAAGTGGTTCAGAAAATGAATGAATGAATTATTATTATTATGATAATAAACTAGTTACATTGGTATACACTACACACCAATGACGGGATCTGACTGGTCCACTCGCCATTCGTTCATTTTCTGTAACCACTTAATCCTAATTAGTGTCACATGGAGGCTGGCACCAATCCCAGCTAACTTCGGTCGAGGGCAGAGTACACCCTGGACAGCTCACCAGGCCATCGCAGGGCAGAAACATGCTGACGGCTATGCAGCTCCTGTTGTCGAAAGTCAGCAATGGTTCTTACATGGCTTTTACATGAACCTCACACCATAGACAGTGAGAGACATGGCTCGCCTTTAGACAACCCAGTTAGCAGCTCTGAGGGGACTTTGACAACCCGTGGACAGTGGGGCTTGTTGAACCCTCGAACCTTAGGATTACTGATCCAGCACCTTTACCACCAGGCCACCACTGCCCCCTGATCCACTCTCTGAGAATCAAAACTATTCATCCTGGATGGAACCTGCTTGAATTAAAATGGTTCCACATGGTCACTTGGTGCAAATGTAATTGTCATCATTTCAAAAGTAAATAAACCAGAACAATCTCGTTTTAGTTTGCTTATTTGTATTATATACTGAAGCACCATCATCATCATCATCATATTATATACTGAAGCCACTCACCTATCAGATCAGTAACCCAGCGACTGACCCACCGAGCCGCCACAGCCAAATAGGAGACGAGTAAAAAATAAACGAGTTCTTATTCAGTATTTGAGACAAGGGAACAAAGTTCAGTTTGTTTACCGATCTGAATTTGCTTGCACCAACCCCGAGCACCTATGGACACGCTATTCTTAAATAAATACCCGTAATGCATATTGTTGCCACACGGCTATTCTGAGGCATCATAACCAGGTGGCGCATTGACAAGGTGTGTGACTATTAACCTGGAGATTGCACGTTCGAATTCGGGTTAATGCTACAGCCATCCGTGACCGGGAGTCCATGGGAGCTAATTGGCTGAGCTCTTACAGAAGGGAGGGATAGCATACGTTCGCTTCCCTGTCACTCACAGCAATCACCAGCCAATTATGGCTGCCTGCGAGCTCATTCGTCCGAGAAGGCGGAGAGTGCTTTCCCTCAGAGTGTGTTAGACAGGCCCTAAAATACGTGTGTGCCACAATTCAAAAAGTGGCGGGTGGCTAACAGTGCATGTCACAGAGGAGGCGTGTGCATGCTTTCACCCCCTCACTGATTGGTCGGGTGATAGGTAAGGCAATTGGATATGACTGAATGGCTGCTGTTATATTAGCAAAATTGGATTTGGCTCCGCCCATTAATTCCCTCAGGCGACTGCTAATCAAGTAATTATTAGAAAAACATGAGCACAATAACAAAAGCAAGCAGGTCCGACACACAGCGCGAAAAGAACGAGGAAAGAGACCGTAGGAGTTTAAAGGGTTCCATTTTTTTTTTCTTTTTTTTTTTTTTGTCAGCTGAGATTCCCTCACCTTGGCCGGAGTGTGAATCCAGATAGCTGCGTTAAACAGGACGTGATCACACAGCTGCTTGAGAAGCGGCGCTCCGTGGCTGAGGCCGTCCAGATACTTGGCAAAGCCGAGGAACTGCTCCAGTACAGCCCTGGTGATGTGCACCCGTGACGACTGCGTGAGAAAAGCACACTGTCAGTTAGTCTGAAATGGTTTGACTTTGTAACACAAAGTCGACTTTAACTTTGCTTGAAGTTTGTAGGTGATTAGCAGTGGATGTGATGGCACCTGTGGGGTAGGTGTGATGTGTGAGTGGGGCAGAACAGATGGCGAGCTGGGTGTGAATGAGACAGCGAGCAGCGGGAGTGTTGCTGTACCATCTCTCAGGTGCTGTCTCATTGCAGCTCATATTTACACGGGGACAAAGTATGGCAGTGTTCTTCCTCTTGCTGAACCCAAGGTGAGGAAGAGAAATGGAACTTGAAAGTGAGATAGATGGATGAGGAAAGCTCCGTCTGACACTGCGTCTGCTTTCTGATATATCATTGCGACGGCAGACACTGATTTTTTTTTTTCCCCTCTATTTTTTATAGCAGTGACTGTAAATACGAAACTCATTCATGGCATGGATTCGTATATTTCATCTCCATTCCGTTTTATATAAAGACAAAGTATGACTATTTTAATCTACACTCGAAACTACTTTTATGGAATGGAACTTTTAGTCACTGCTGGAATGAATGAGAGAATTATTCGATGGAAGAGGAAGAGAAGGTAAAGACAAAGAAGAAGAACAGGAATAATACAAAGAAGCGGAACTGAAAAAAGAAGAATAGGGTGAAAAGGATCAGGGTCAGATTCACGAGACAAGTAGGATGATGGAGATGGGAATGGGAGGATGAGCAGAAAAGGATGAAGAAGGAGAAAAAAGGTGAAGAAATAGAATAATGAAGATGATGAAGATGAAGGGGAGGAAACAATGACAAGACAACGGAGGAGGAAGAAAAAGAGAATAATATTTTAATGTTTGTAGTTATTCTACTACAACTACTACTACTACTATTAATAATAATAATAATAATAATAATAATAATAATAATAATAATAATAATAGTGGTTAGCACGCCTGTCTTACAGCAAAAAGGTCCTGGGTTTGACTCCCAGCACAGGTGTTTCTGTGTGGAGTTTTCATGTGCTTGTGTGGGTTTCTTCCGAGTTCTCCGGTTCCCTCCCACAGTCCAATAACATGCACAGTAGGTTAATTAGCTGTTCCAAATCACCCCAGGTATGAATGTGAATGGTTGTGAGTGTTGGCCCTGTGATGGCCTGGTGAGCTGTCCAGGGTGTACCCCACCCTCGTTCGGAGTTGACTCAGATGGCTGGATGGATGAATGAATGAATGAATGAATGATGATGATGATGATGATGATGATGATGATGATTAGTAGTAGTAGTATTATGTGAAGAATGGGAAATTATGATGTGAGGAATATAATGAAGTGAAGAATGAGAAGAGAACTGAAACCGCTCTGCCCCCACAGGCTGCACATCTGTCCGTCACATAGAAACACAGAGTGAAAACCCAAAACAAGCCACATGGAGGTGATTTTTTTTTTTTTTTTTTTAAAGAAAACGGATCCCCTTTGAGGTTCCAGTGTAAGGACACTGTTTAAGCTCTTAAAATGATAACTACTGAGTTGCAGCAGATGTCATAGAGTATTTAAATTTATATGCGCGGCATTTGGCAAATACTCTTATTCAGACAGCTTCCAGAAGTAGAGAGGTGAGAAGGGATGCAACTTAGACAGCTTCGTGTCTAGACATATTTATATATTTAAAAAGAAAAATGTGGATTGTCCTTGAAATTAGTTCTCTACTTGAAGCGGGTCTGACATCTAGTCTATGTTGAGGTCAGTACATCACATTTTACATCGAGAGGGAGAGAGAGAGAGAGAGAGAGAGAGAGAGAGAGAGAGAGAGAGAGAGAGAGAGAGAGAGAGGAGATTTTTTGACCACACTCTTCATGACTTGAGCAGGAATAACAATATAAATGAACGTTATGGTTTAATTGTTATTTGTACAAGTGGGATTGCAAAGAAAAGTGGTCTTAAAGAAAAGCCTTGTGGGATACCACATTCAGACAATCATCATATTTGAATTTAATATAGAAAAGCAACACACATTTTTCCTGATTTAACCTTAAATAAAAAAAAAGTAAACTTGTGTAATATAGATTTTTTTTTTCCTCTTGCACACAACTCCCTGTTAAACACACACACACACAGACACACACACACACACACGCACACACACGCACACACACACACGCACACACACACACAATGCAATGTGCCAGAATTAAAAGATAAAAAGAGTACAACAGGCACTTTGGGTTTAAGCAGACTGGTTGAGGTGGTGACAATATTATCAGCTGCACATTCCGCAGCTGCTTGCTCCCTGCGGGAATGCAAAGTGGTGTTTGTTGTGGTTTGTTGTTTTTCCTCCATGTGATTTTTAAGTTATAATGTCAACATTACTTATTATGACACAACATTGCTCACAAAGTGTTTGAAGTCATCACAGGAAAATGTTCAAATTATGTTTTTTTTGTAATCATTATATTATTTATTGACCACTAGCAATATTTACAATCATTTAAATAATGATTTCTACAATGTTTATTACTCATTGTTTGTTTTTTGCATTCTTTCACTTTTTATCTCTATAACTAAGCACTTTGTTTCACCATTTTTAAGCCATTTAGTTTAGTGACACTCATAATATGCACAGTTAACTGATGTTAAACATAAGTATGTAGGGCAAAATAATCAAGGCTACACTTGGCACAATAAAATGTTAATATACGTGCTTTTTCTTGGGTGGGGAAGCTGGGGGGCTCAGCAGTGCATGATCCTTGACTCAAGGTAGCTGTGGTTCAGATACAAGTTCATTATAATTAACTCCTTTTCATTCTCCATAACAGGAAGAATGCCTGAGAGCACAAGAGAGATGTGAAAATGAGGTGGGGCATCCAGGCGACATGAGATAATGACTGATATTATATTAGACCAGACATGGGCAATCTACAGCCCATTAGGCATTTTAATACAGCCCGCCTAAGTTACCCAATTAAAAAATAAATAAATAAATAAAAAATCATCATTCATTCATTCATTTCATCTTGTCCCTGCAATGCCTGCATGTCCCCAATAGATGGAGCGCTGAACATTGCTGGATCTTTGTTGGACTGTAGTGTATTACTCTTTATTTCACTGACTTCCTGTTGCCGAGTTCTTAATAGAGTCGACAACAAAACTATCTCCAGACTTTGATGCACTGGTGAAGAAGAAGAAAGGGAGCCCAACAACACTGTTTCCACTTAAATTAGTGTTTTTCTGCTGTGATATGAAAAAAGAATGCATATGGGAAGTTTGAAAATGCGTCTTTTAATTAAGTCGCATTTACGCGCTACAGTGGAACAGAAAATGAGCAGAGCAGAAATGATTCAGATTGAGTCTTTCGTTGGGTAATAATATGTTTCATCTTTTTTCAATAAACGTTGATTTCTTTAACTTCGTACCTTTGATTGAAACGTATGATGCAATCTCCAGGTTTGCTAGATCACAGTGTGTGTGCTAGTTTAATTTATTTACATTTTCTTCTCCCAGTATTGTGTCCAATAGTGTGTAAACACCACATCTTGCATATGTATTGAGACAGACACATTACCTGGATGAAGGATATTTTGCATATTGGAAAGATGCAGTCCTCAGTGCACACTGTTAATACATTAGGTTGTACGTTTATTTGCGTTTGATTTCCATGCTATGAGGTTTTCACACTACACACAACGCTTTAGTGTATCGGGCCCAATTTGGCCTGACCTCTCTGTCAAATTTTAGAACCCATTGTGGCCTTCAAGTCAAAAAGTTTGCCCACCCCTGTGTTACACAGTCCAAAAAACCCTCTTATGTCCAAACCTTAATACTGTGTGTCTCGTCATCTGCGCCATTTCTGTTCTTTACTAACCAATGAATGAGTATTGAACATAATCAGCATCTTCAAACAGGAAACAGGTTGGACAAAGATTAATACCCAATTGCCCTCATATGGTGATTTCACCTCACCAGTTTAGCACAAACTCAAACTCAAATCTCAGCAGACACTATGAAAAGGCAGGACTCACCGTGAATAGCTGACCAGTCACTGCAGGGCAAAACACACAGCCATTCACATTCACACTCTCATCAAGGGGCTATTAAGGGCAGTGGGCAGGTCTTTTGGACCTGTGATGGGATTGGGCGTCCCAGCCACCACGAGTGTGTCTCCACTGTGATGTGTTCATGCCTACTCATGCCTACTCTACCGACTCATGCGAAGACTGGGTCTGGCTGATTGTGTGTAAGAAACCACCAAATCGGATCAGCGGACAAGAAGGCGGACCCAGCAAAGAGTCGTGGAGCTCAACCAGGTCACAGTGAGTCACACAGGACACTGCCGGCCATCCACTGCATCCTGACCTATCTCGAGCCGTCTCGACTATGTCGTGCCATCGGACCCCGATAGACCGGGACGGCAAAGTGAGGCTGGCGATATGCACGACTCTTCCACTCTTAAATCCAAGTCAAGCACAAGTCATGACTTCACCCATACCGCAGATCATCGATCTGATATGAAGTCATGGTCATCTTCTACCTCAAAGGACAAACAACAACAACAAGGGACAATATGAAAGGGCCAATCACTGCATTTCTGGGTGATAAGGCGCACTTGATAAGGCGCATTGAGCAAAACAAAAGTCAAATAAGTCAAATTTGATTCAACTCTCACAAATAACTCAACACTGTTCAGCTGTAATAATACAAAACAAGAAACTTACTTTTTCAGTTCATTTCTCTTCCAGAAATCCATCAAATTCTTCATCTTTAGTGTCAGAGTTTAACAGTTGCACGAGTTGGACATCAAGCCTGGATCCCTCTATTATTTTTATTATTATAATATTTTGTTGTCTATTATTCCCTCGCTCTTGGAGTCAGATCAATATAAACTGAGATTAGAAGTCTTCCGCATCATGACTTAAATTTATCTCACCACGCCCCCTTAAGGAGACAGTGCATTCACAGTAACAAACATGGCGGCGCTCATTCGCAGCATAAGTATTGTGTTCATTACAGAACAGAGGTCATTATTCTTAAGGAGCTGTATCAGTGTAACTGTAAATTCAAGAAGGTTAATCCAAGGTCTCAGGGGGACACTTGTAGCAGTGCTTTATCCCCGTGATGAACGCGAGACTCTCATTAAGCCAGCTGAACATCCACCGGGTAGAGACCGAGTTAGGTGGAAAAACCACTCATGTATTATTCAGCAAGTCACCTGACTACGATAGCAGTAATGCCCGTATTTGGACATAAAGCCCGGATCCCTCTAACTTATGACCTGTTAATACCAATATCTAGTGGTTGAACTTCTTTGGTTAATCCACCAGAATGATGGTAAGCTGTGGATTAGTTTGCTTCACTTGGGTCTGCACCCTCACCCACACACACAAGGTGCCCCAGATTATAAGGCACACAGTCATTTTTTTTTTTTTTTTTTTTTTGTACATTAAAGGCTTTTAAATGTGCCTTATGGTCCAAAAACCACGGTAGCATAATGTGCATGTCTTTGTAATGTGGGAGGAAACCAGAGTTCCCAGCAGAAGATCCACACAAGCACAGAGAAAACATGCAAACTCTATACAGAAATGTCCAAGCCCAGGACTCGAACTGCATGCAGAAACCTGACTTGAACCCAGGACCCTCTTGCTGCGAGGCACACATGCTTAAACAGTAATGTAAATGCAATCTGTGTATGAAATGCATTTAAGCAATACAGAACATATTCTAAATTACCATCAAAAGCACAAAAACGGTCTTTTTTTTTTTTTTTTTTTGTGGATTACCAGCTGAAGCTGAACCAATGGTTATCAGTTGTATTCTCCCGGAAGCAGCATGACCAATCTATTCAGTGAGGGGCATTTTATGTTATTAAAAAAAAAAAATGTTCAAGAAGCAACTATGGCTGCAATTTAGAGAAAACGGGTGTAAATGGTGCCTTGAACCAAAGAGGGCAGACTTTTGCCGAGACAGTGAGACGTCACATTCTAGTGACTCTGGGGATGAGAACGCTGCCAGAGATGAGCATGACGCTAAATCCAAAATGGTTTATAGAGCTAACATTTTGCCAATGCTGCTTTCCATCAGCTGGATTAGAAATAAGGGGGGGGGGGGGTTCCTGTGATAATATGTTATGAATAATGGGGTCACTGACGTAGCCAGACAATTCAACTTGTTCACATCATTATCAGGCTCGAACAGCCAATGAGGACGGCAGCATGCTTTTGAGCATGCCCAGTATCGCAGGACTGGTGCCACCAGAAAGACCCACAGATGTTACCATTTTAAATTGCTAGTAATGCTAATTCACCAGGGGTAAAAATTTAAGCCACATTTTCAGCTATCTGAAGTTCAGTACTTATGTGGAAAGCAAAATATGTCATGTAAAAATAAAAGAAAAATTTGCTGAAAATCTGCCTTCTGACTCTTTAGACATCATGAAGTAGAATGTAGTGCATAGAAATAACAAAGGAAGACGACTGGCAGATTTCACGCGTCACAATTTTCGGTATTGATTTTCTTAAAGCATGTTGTGTCTTCAGTCTTTTGATTATCCAGAGGGGATAACGAAGGAAAGTTGTAAAGTTTGAAAACAAATGAACTAAAATGTGAGAAACAGAAACACTAACCTTTTCCAAGAGGTGTCCTATCACCAGGAAGCCTTTTCCACCCAGCATTTGTTCCTGCATGGCTACAGAGCTCTTCAGCAACTCCACAAGGAAACCCAGAAGACTGGCACTGTTACACAGCACAGAAATAATTATGTCACACTGATTAATCTTCTAATTAATTTAATGATCTGAACAGGTAAATAGTTCTAAAGAAAGCAACCATATGTCACTAATCTCAACGCAAAGCTCAGTTGAAAGCAGCATAAGCAGCATAGAAGTCATTTATAACATTATAAAATTGAAGCAATAAATAAAAATGTCAGAAAAAAAAATTCTGAGCTTTTCAGGGTGTATCTTGCAGTCACCAAGAGTTGGCTGAGATGAGCACCAGCCTCCTCGAGATTTTAATGAAGCAGCTTAGTGAATGAATGAATGTTTTCCATTGCTGACGTTCATAAAGAGTAGCTGCATAGATTGATGTCCTGGTGAGGTGTCCAGGGTGTACTGTACCACGCCCAGAGTTGGCTGAGATGGGCACCAGCCTCCCCACATAATTAGGATTAAGCGGTTACAGAAAATGAATGAATGTGTTGTTCTGGTCTCGAGTCATTTTTTTTAAATTAATTATACCATATATTTATACATCTGCTTTTCCATCTTGTCCTGACTCCGCCCTATTCCTGTGACTGGTTTGTTACTGGAGTGTGTTTAGATATTCATTGTGTGCTTCATGATTAACAGTGATGGAAAAAAGACTTGAAAATTGTACCTTATAGTACATTGTATATACCTATATATAAGTCCTTTGGGCTTTTTACACCCGAGCCTAGTGGCTCATCAGGCCGCTGCTCATCCCTGGTTTCCGTAGCGTGACGTGACCAGGAGTTCAACTCCTCCTGGATGGGACGCTAGTCCATCGCAGGTTACCTTCCCAGTATATTGTTACTGGTACCCAGTTATACTGCTGGGTGAACAGAGGCACACTTGTGGTTAAGACCTTGCCCAGGGGTGTGAGCACAGTGGGGGTCTAACTGGGATTTGAACACACAACCTCCCGATCATGAGCACAGCACCCTAACCACTGCGCCACCGGCCTCATGGTACCTGTATATGCAACTGTGTATTTTTACTCTTGTTTTAACATATTTAAAATATTTTTTAAAGGAAAAAAATGACTCATTAGCCTCTGGCCCTGCCCCCAACCCTTCCAACAAAAAACAAAGCCCGCTCCTGTTATAACTTAAAGTAGGATGATGACATAACTCAAAAATTTCCCGAAGTTAATTGTTAAGGTGGGCAGTGATGGCCCGGTGCTAAAGTAGGCTGATCCTAAGGTTGGGGGTTCAAGCCCCCATTCTCCATGGGTTGTCAATGTCCCTCCAGTGCATTAATTGGGTTATCAAAGGCCGGCCATGTCTCTCACTGTCTATGGTGGGAGGTTCATGTAAAAGAACCATTGCTGACTTTCGACAAGAGGAGCTGCATAGCCGTCAGCATGTTTCTGCCCTGCGATGGCCTGGTGAGCTATCCAGGGTGTACCCTGCCCTCGCTGGAGTCGGCTGGGATGGGCGCCAGCCTCCCCGCGACCCTAATTAGGATTAAGAGATTACAGAAAATGAATGAATGAATGATGTTAAGTTTTGTCATCTATTGAGCTACATCACGTACGACCAGGATTTGTGCATCTCTGTTAATTAAGCAAGCTCGGTGCTTTTTTTTTTTTTTTTTGAATGACGATGCTAAATTCCCAATTTTCTCTCTCCATCTTTGCCCAGTGTGTCATTCATTCATTCATTTTCAGAACCATTTAATCCTAATTAGGGTCGCGGGGTGGCTGGTGCCCATCTCAGCCAACTCTGGGCAAGGGCAGAATACTGGTTACGTGATCCACTCCGAGAAGTATGAAGTTACGTTCATTCGCAGTTTTTGTCACATATAATGGATTCGGACTGTGCAGATTTTTATTTAAATTATGTGACTCAATATTAAACATGAAAGCCTTCTGGCAGAAGTGTAATATATTTTTTGTTTGGCGGTTTAATAAAACAAGAAATGCCGGTTTTCGTCTCAAAGTGACAGACTTCGCTCAAAAATAACGTAATTTTGACGGACAAGCAGTGCCTGTCGTGTTACATGACATTTATTATGACACCACAACCTATAACTTAGCAGGATATCTAGAAACTTATTAGCATGAAGTGTATGAGTATACAAAAAAAAAAAAAAAAACGTCAACGTTACCTGTCCGTCAATGTTACCTGACATTAATTTAAAGTAGCTTTAGAATTTATTGTAAAGAATATATCTTTCAATTAATGTTTTTGTTTTCTGTAGAGTCCTAGCTTTGTAAATTTTGATTGTTTTTATGGTTTTAAAAATGTTTGAGTGAAATGTCTCCAGAATGGACAAAAGTCTAAATAGCGAGCATGAACCTGACCACACACTTAATTTTATCCGTTAAAAACTCAACCGCCCATTCAGGGATCATATTTGGAAAGCAGGTCTTGGCAGGAGGTAACCATACAAGTAAACAAAGCTGGGACTGAGTGCACCCAGGACATATGACCCAGAATGGTAGTAATGTTCAGCGCCTCGAACCAAAGCCCAAAATAAACTTTATCCGATTGAATAAAAAGTTATCATAAATGTAGGACAGATATTTTATATATTTATCTCTGAATAGTGATAATATCAACAAAAGAATGATTCCATTAATGAGTGGTGGTTGTGATGTGCTTTTCCTCTGGCCGGCAGTGGCTCAGTTTTTAATGCTCTGGCTTATTGATCCGAGGATTATTGGGTCAAGCCCCAGGACCACAAAGCTAGCACTGTTGGCTCATTGAGCAATGTTCTTAGCACCCGGTTATGCAGTTGTAAAATAAATAAATAAAAATGAATTCAGTCACTCTGGTGTCATAGATGTTGTAAAATGAGCGAACGGTGGAAAGTGGGTTTGGAGTTCGGTGAAATTATGGAAGTGATGTGTTGTTGTCTGCATGTTCAACCAAAACACATTAGAAACAGTAGTAAGTAGGGCTGGGAGCAATATTAAAAACTATGATTCTCACAACATTACAGTCCGTACTGTCAGCCGGGTCAAATCCAGCAGTATAGGGGGCAGCTGTAACCTCATAGTAAGGAAACAGCTTTGGGACTGAAAGGTCGCTGGTTTGATTCGTCGGAAAACATGTGTGGTGGTGGTGGTCTTGGAGGAGGAGTGGGCTGCACCATCCCATCCACCATTTTCATGGCTGAAGTGCTTGGAGCAAAGCCCCTAACACCAACTGCTCTCTGGGAGCCCAAGTGTGTGTGGGAGCCCACTGTCTCGTGTGTGTGTGTGTGTGTGTGTGTGTGTGTGTGGTAGCCCATTGCCTGGTGTGTGTGTGTGTGTGTGTGTGTGTGTGTCTGTGTGTGTGGTAGCCCACTGTCTCCTGTGTGTGTGTGTGTGTGTGTGTGTGTGTGTGTGTGTGTGTGTGTGGTAGCCCACTGTCTCCTGTGTGTGTGTGTGTGTGTGTGTGTGTGTGTGTGTGTGTGTGTGTGTGTGTGTGTGCGTGTTCACTTTGGATGGGTTAAATGTAGAAGTCAGAATTTCCCATGTGGGATTAATACATTCATTCATTTATTCATTCATTTTCTGTAACTGCTTAATCCTAAATAGGATCGCGAGGAGGCTGGCGCCCTTCACAACCAACTCCGGGCGAGGGCTGAGTACACCCTGGACAGCTCGCCAGTCCATAGCAGGGTAGAAACACACTACTGGCTGTGCAGCGCCTCTTGTCAGAAGTCAGCAATGGTTCTTTTACATGAACCTCCACCATAGACAGTGAAAGACATGGTCAGCCTATGCTAACCCAGTTAGTGACACGGAAAGGGGGGGGGGCAGTGACAACCCATTGAGAGAGAGTGGGGCAGTGACAACCCGTTGACAGTGGGGCTTGAACCTACAACCTTCGAATCAGTGATCCAGCACCTTTATCGTCAGGCCACCACTGCCCATAGAGGTAACCAAATAAATATTTAAGCCCATTATATGACATATGGTGCATGTAAAGCAGGTTTCTCAGGACATGGAGGAACAAAGGTGGCTCAGGGTGTGGAAAAATCAAGATAGACACACAACAAAGAAGCTCAGGTGCAGAAGAGCACGACAGGTGTCTGTCAGTCAGTCTGTCTGTCTTCCTAAAAGTATTTCATCTCTGAAAGGTTTCACCACCATAGCATATCCCGATATCCAGTGGTACCTCACCTAATGATATTCCCAGCAAACGGAAACTCCAGGTTCTGAAAAACATTTTCCAAACTTTTTGTCTCGGTATACAAAACAAGTTCTTCTTACGAAACATGCCAAACGCGCCATTCAAACATTAAAACGCACTATTCAAACATTCAAACAATACACGAGCTGCTCTCCCATTGACTATCTTCCAACATCCTGCCCTGCTGGCCTCCCATTGGCTAGAAGGGATGACGCAGCTCCCTCCCATTGGCTATTATGGAGCACCCATAATGCTTTTCATGTAAAGGACGGAGTAACTGTTGTTTCGTGAGTTTTTTGAGTGTGCTTATTGCAACTTTATCTTTTGGCTCAGGCTTTTAACCTTGCATAAACATTTGTAAGATTATAACTCCGCTAAGAAGACATGGTCAACACACGTGCACGCGCACACACAGACACACATGCGTGTGATTCCCAGTGCGAGTGAAAAGAAGAAGCGGGCTCGTGTCATGCGGTTGAGTGATATCGCAAAGGAATATGGCCAAACCCATCTACCATTGCGACAATATTAAGGCAGAAGGAGGCCCTAAAAGGTATACTTTTATCATTTTTAAAGGGTTTAGGGGGTAGTATTGGGGGCCTTGGAAAGGATCATACGTTTTACATGTAAAATGCAGTTCAATTTACAAAAAATCCAGGTTCCGAAAAAGGCTCTGGAATGGATTAAATTCGTAAGGTGAGGTACCACTGTATATTATTGTTGGAAAATATCATGATGTAATTTTTCCGCTGATATCGCCCAGCCCTGAACATAAGAATCTTTGATATGAAAATCTCCAGGTTTCTATCTAAAGGATATTTATGATGAAACAACTGCAGCACAGTCAGCACTGATAAAATCTCCCCTGATTTTTTTTTTTCGAAAAATTCACAGAAGATAGTCGCCGTTATCTTTAATGGATGCGCCTCCTATATCATCATCATCAAAAAAATAAAATAAAAATAAATAAATACACAGCACTCGTATAATTCAAATATTTTTTCAGTAGATTTGGGTCGACCCAATAAATTACGGGGAATTGTTTTTTGTTGTATGAGATAAAACAAGGTCACTCACCAAACAGCGGTTTCCACCTGACTCTCACTGTGTTGATGAAAGTCGAGTTGGGAGAAAAGAGGGAAGAGCACCTGAATGCCCCCAATGGAGTGGATGGCGCTGTGGATTGAATGGGTAACGATAGCCTTCACATCCTGCAGAGGGGAAGACAAATAAAAATACATTTACATTTTTTAGGAGGAACTGATGTCCACTAGCATTGAAGAATCGCACTCAGAACCCACTCATTCATTTGCTGAAACCGCTTGATTTTACTATTATTGTCCTGGCGAGGCTGAAGCCTATCTCAGCCGACACAGGGCAAACACTTTGTCTACCATGAACAGCTTACAAGACTATTGTAGGGCAAGACATGCAACCATTCACATTCACTTTGATAAACCGATTAGCCTAATGGTCAGGTTTTTGGATTGGGGGAGGAGACTGCAGTACACTGAGGTAACTTACTACACGCACAACATGCCAACATCACACACAAACAACTGACGGTACATCCACAGATGTCAAAGGAAATGTCAACCATTCATCTTATAAGCCGCTTAATCCTAGTTTGGGTTGTGGGCAGGCTGGCGCTAATTTCAGCCGACCCTGGGCGAGGGCAGGGTACACCCCGGACAGCTCGCCAGGCCATCGCAGTACTGTACATCTTTTGGACTGTCAGAGGAAACCCACGCAGACACTGTGAGAACTTGCAAAGTCCACACAGAAACAAACACTCACGCTGGGAATCAAACCCAGGACCTTCTTGCTGTGAGGGGGACGTGCTAACAACTACAACACTGGACCACCCAAGAGGAAATGTGTTATTTATATTTACTAACAATAAAGGCCCATGTGGGGCAGTAATAAAGTACATGATGTGCGATGGGAAACGCCCAAAAAGTGAGACAATTGCACGATACTATGGTGTAAACATGATTCTGTAAAATTTGATTGAAATATGTTGATGTAGAGCAGCAGTTGAGGATTAGCTGTACATGTGTGATGACAGCCGATGATAACGATGACAATGAGGTAAAACGGCACATCTTGATTCCTATGCGTCGGTCCAGCGTCGCTAGCACAAGAAAGGTGAACACAGGAAAGGACATTCATTAATAAAAAAAGGTCGTGGAAAGAAAGTTCCCCCTTCCCCTCCTAAAGTCGACTGTTTTCCAATAACGACGCGCTCTGAAGTGATTTATTTCACATATACAACACAGTAACTTGATGGCCGTGACTATTTTTATTTAATGGTGCAAGCAGAGGTTGAAAACCCTGGTCCTGGAGGATCCTGTTGTTCTGCACATTTTGGTGTTTATCCTGCTCTGTCACACCCACTGCTATTCACAAAGCGCTGGTCATTAGCTGACTGGTTAAATCCTGAGTATAGAAAGCAAGGAAAACACGAGATTATATTTCAGAGTTTTGAGAATGACATACTACGCTTTTTATTGAATCATTGATTTTCTATAACCACTTAATCCTAATTAGGGCTGCAGGGAGGCTGGCACCCATCCCAGCCGACAACCGGGACAGGGCAGAGTACACCCTGGATGGCCCAGCAGACCATTGCAGGGCTGAAATTTGCTGACGTCTATGCAGCTACTCTTTACAAAAGTCAGTAATGGTTCTTTTACATGAACCTCACACCACAGACAGTGAGAGACATAGTCGGCCTTTGATAACCCGGTTAGCTGCACTGGGGACACAGTGACAGCCTTGTGGAGAGTGGGACTTAAACCCCCGACCTTAAGATCAGCGATTCAATGCCCTTGACCACCAGACCACTACTTACACACACAAACACACACACATTATATATATACTAGTATATAATGTATATAATATTTTACTTCAGCTTAGCTTGAGATGGTTTTATAAATACTGACACTGGAGACTCCTTCCAAAGATCTTCAACAATTTCACATGCTTATGTTCTTTCTTCAATTTGTTTACTTCAGTATGGTGAGGTAGTGGTTAGCATGCCTGCCTCACAGCCAGAAGGCAGTGGGTTTGAGTCCCAGGCTGAGCGAGGATGTTTCTGTGTGGAGTTTGCATGTCCCTCCTGTGCTTGTAAGGGTTTCCTTCAGGTACCCAAGTTTCCCTCCTACAGTCCAAAGACATGCACCTTGGGCTAACTGATGGTTTCAAATTTCCCATAGGTGTAAGTATAAGTGTAAATGGTTGTCTATGTGTTAGCCCTGTGATGGACTGGCGAGCTATTCAGTGTGCAACCCACCTTCACTGGCTGAGAGAGGCTTCAGCTTCCCCATGGCTCAGACATGATAAAGCAATAACGGCTAAATATAAATAAGGGAATTAATTAACATTAAAGGTTCGGCTTCGGCATAGGACTATTAGATAAACTAGCAACCTCCCCCCCCCATCCCCCCCCCCCCACACACACACACCTGTAACATCAGGGCATGTGGCGAGTGGACGAAAATAGAAGCATTTTCTCTGGGCGAAGACTCCAGACACAGTTGCGCGTCCGTGGCTTTGGCGTTATAGGTAAAGCAGATGCTGCTGGCCAACTTTCCATCATACAACACCTGTTTATGATGCTCAGCCAGATGGATGTCACTCTCCGACTTAAATTTAAACGTGCTCTGTGGAGACACACAAAGACAAAAGGCATGAGAACAATCTGAAATTACAAAGAATACAGCATATGAAGTGCTGTAGGACTCAATCAGTTCGTGTTGAAAGCAAAATGGCAGGTTTCTTTTATGTGGTGATTAAAATCATCCAAAGCCTTAAGTGTATGATGAATTATGAATGAGGCGAATAAAAGCCATCATGGCAGGAGCTGAAGGGGCAGCTGTGGAATGCTGTAATTGAGTCATCATTTGTTGTATTGGTCCTGCTGTCAAATAACACTTGGATCATGCTTCTAGTTTGCACATATACACTTCCACTGCAAACATCTGCAGCCTGTTTATGAGAGGGTGAGATCATCCAGATGTGACCACCTCTGTCTGAATTAAATTATATCTAATTGCATGTAAATTCAACACGATTTATGAGCATTTTATGGATCCTCCCCTCCCCCATTTGTATTCACTTGTCCTTCAATAAAACTACATGTTAACATTAACTGGGATAATATTTACTCTCATTTTTTCATTTACATACAGAAATGACTTTGATTTCTCTATTTAAAACAATATACTGTAATATATAATATATATATATATATCTGTCTATCTTCCTTTAGGCTTCTTCCCTTTGACTCGGGAGTCGCCACAGCGAATCATCTGATTCGCACGTTTGATTTGGCAGAGGTTTTTACGTCGGATGCCCTTCCTGTCACAACCCTTTTTAGCAAGGGACAGAAACACGCTGACGACTTTGCAGCTCCTCTTTACGAAAGTCAGCAATGGTTCTTCTACATGCCTCTCACCATAGACAGTGAGAGACATGGCCCGCCTTTGATAACCCAGTTAGCCGCACTGGGGGGGGGACAGTGACAACCTTGTGGAGAGTGGGACTCGAACCCCCAACCTTTGGATCAGCGAGTCACTGCCCTATACCACTAGACCACCACTGCCCCTCTATATACACACACATATATACATATATATATATATATATATATATACACACACACCATATACATACATACACATTATATATATTATATATATATATATATATATATATATATATATATATATATATATATATATATATATATATATATATATATATATATATATTCTTCTTCTACTTTCGGCTGCTCCCTTCAGGGGTCGCCACAGCAAATCATCTGCCTCCATCTCACCCTGTCCTCTGCATCTTCTTTTCTGACTCCAACGACCTTCATGTCTTCCTTCACCACATCCATAAATCTCTTCTTTTTATATATATATATATATATATATATATATATATATATATATATATATATATATATATGGCTGTCCTTTGGTAACAAAGTTGATGGTCTTGAGTTGAATTGCATGGACCTTTCACTTTCATCTCTAAAAAATGTTGACATTTTTGACATTGACATTGATAATTGCTCGAGGCAGCAACTGAATGACTCTGGTCATGCGCACGTTGGTAGTCATGTTGACGTTGATCTTCAACAGCTGACAGGGCTTTCTGCAAAGTTTCACGCCATTTGGTTTTCTGGACGGCTTCAACTTCCCAGTTATAGTGGGGGATACCTGCTCGCTTCATGTTTTGCTTTAGCACATCTTTGTAACGTAGTTTCTGTCCACCATGGCTCCTCTTTCCTTGAGAAAGTTCAGAGTAGCATATTGCTTTAAGCAATCTGTTGTTAGACATCCGACATGCATGCCCTGCCCAACGAAGTTGTGATATTGTTATTAGGGTATCAACGCGAACTGTGTTGGCACGTCTCAAAACCTCAACATCTGGGATACAGTCTTGCCACTTGATGTTGGGAATTAAGCATAGGCGGCGAAGTCGAAGTCTTGTCAGAGCATTGATGTATCTGTGGTAGAGAGTAGTACACTCAATAGAATAGAGCAAACAGTGGATGATTGCGGCCAAGTATATCTTCACTTTGGGTTTAGTGCTGATGTGATGGCAATTCCAGAGTCGCTTTTGTAGCGCACCATAGGCCTTAATGGCAGATTCTCCGTTCAACTTCTAGATCAGCAGAGTTTGTGTCTGTAATGGTACTACAAAGGCGTAGGCTGGAGGGGGGGAGGGGGGGGCACGGGCACCCCCCATCCCCCCACAGCAGGCAGGAGTTGAGTTCCACTGGACAAGAAATGATATGCATTCACAATCTTATAAATAAGCTTAATGACTGTTACTGAAGAGTCGTCTTCTGAGAGTAATAGATGAATCATCTCTGAGATTCCATGTTGTTTATATCATATACTGTGATATATATACATATATGCTGTGATATGCATGCACTATATTTCATGTGGTACTTTGTACCAACCCAGTGACGTCACGGTAACTTTGTGTAGGCGGGCACTTAGCAACGGTGGCATTCGGGTCGATAACTTATACGACAAGCACATCAAACAAAACTGATGTGTGTGCAATGGTTTATTTATGAAATAAAATTTAAGCCACAATCACTTCAATAAACTATACTTAAGCTACCGACAACTTATTTAGTCGGCGTTTCATTTCCCCTTCAAGGCTTAGGCCTATAGCCCCCCACGGTCAGACCAGTCTATGCCCTTGTACTACCCAGGTAAGTAAAGGACTCTGTTGTCATCACAGGTCCGTTATGAACCATCATCATCTCTGGGAGTTCGATGGATAATGTGAGAGGTTGATGAAGTAATTCGATCTTAGAGATATTTATCTTTAATCCAAACATATCGGCTGCAGAGGAAAAACGATCCACAATCTGCTGCATATCAGCTGCATTACTAGTTACAAGGACAGCATCATCAGCATATAATAGTTCTCTGACACACACATCTCCTGTATTTTCGTGTGGGCACGAAGCCAAGCGAGGTTGAAAAGTTTACCATCAGCTCTTGTGCAGATGAAAACACCCTTCTTCAAGCCTTCTTTCATAGTATCCAACACAGCTGTGAGGTAAAGAGAGAAAAGAGTTGGGGCCAGTACACAACCCTGCTTCACACCATGGTTGATCGGAAAGTTTTCACTGGGTTCACCTCCAACTAAGACCTGTACCCGCATTCCATCATGAAATTGCCTGATGATGTTTAGAAGCTTATCTGGGAATCCATAGGTTTCAAGGACCTTCCATAGAGTTGTGCGGTTGACTGTATCAAAAGTCTTTTGTAAAATCCACAAATACTATATAAAGAGGTTAGTGCTGCTCTGCTGATTTCTCTGGCAGCTCTCTCAGAGTAAAGATCATGTCTGAGGTGGAGTGGCCAGCCCAGAAACCACACTGAGACACAGGAAGTACTTCTGCGATGGTCTTTAATCTATTCAAGACAATCTTTGCAGGAACTTTGCCCATTATGACCAACAGTGATATACCCCAATCTGCACGGCCGCCCTTTTTCTTGTACATGGTAACAAGAACAAGCATCCCGAAAGTCTTGGTGTACAGTACCATAGTGTAGACATCTGTTAAATTGATCTAATAGGGTTTCACACAACTTCTCACCACCACATTTCAGGATTTCTGACGGAATGCCATCAAGACCAGATGCTTTACCACTTGATGTTGATTTCAGAGCATACTGGAGTGCCTCCATACTAAATTCTTTACACAGTTCTTTCTTTCTTGGATTAGTTTTCAGATTCTGACATGCATTTGACTGTGCCAAACCTTCTTGGTTTCGTAAATTATTGAAATGCCTTTGATGTCCTGAAGGTCTGTAAGCAGCTTACTGCCATCCAGTGATCTCACTGGAGCAACAGCATTGCTTTTTGGGCCATACATGGTTTTCAGACCAGCAAAAAGTCCATGATAGTTATGATCATCAGCCATGATCTGCAGTTCCTCTGCTTTCGTCTGTCACCAATTGTCCTTTACACGTCTCAGCTACCTCTCTACATTGGCCTTGATTTCAGCAAATGCACTCTTGCTCCTCTCAAAGTTCTGCTGTAAATGTCTGAGATGGATACGCTTCTTTTCCTCAAAAAGCCTCTCAATTTTGCTACCATGTTCACAGATCCAGTCTGGAGTCTTTGTATGAGGGTAGCCATGCTTGTAGTATGACCTGTTTCCGTCAGGACTTCCAAATGCTGTTCTATATCCAACTCTCCAGACAACTGAACATTCTCCAGAGCAACTTCTATTGCTTTTGACAGCTCTTGACAACACTATGTCAAGCAGCTTGCTAGTGTTCAGCTTCTTAGGCTTAGCACGAGCAGATGTTTTCCTACGGGGTAACACAATCTTCATTCTCAGTTTACATCTCATAAGGTAGTGGTCAGTAGAGAATTCTGGTGTCCACACATTGCTTTCGTGCATAGTACATCTGTTAAGTCTGACTTTCTGGTGATAACATAGTCAAGCAAGTGGAAGTGGCCTGATCGAGGGTGCTTCCAGGTGAAGTAATTCTTGTTAGGTTTATAGAAAATGTGTTTGTGATGCTGGGCTCTAGTTGTGCACAGAAGATTTGAAGGAGATCTCCATTAGAGTTCTTTTTCATCTTGCCGAAATTTTCCTATTACACCCAAGTAGGTTTCCCAGTCAGTTCCAACTCAAGCATTGAAATCACCTAATATTAGGAGCTTGTCTTCTTTGGGAACTTTGAGAATTACATGAGTGAATTCTTGATACAATCTTTCCTTTTCCTCGACAGTGTAAGACATTGTTGGGGCATACACGTGTACTCGAGTTAAATAACAACCTTTCTCAATAGGCTCTTTTACAGACATAATTCTGGGTGAATTTGCAGTAGGTAGTGATGGTAACTTCTTGGCAATTGTGTTGTGGATTGCGAAGGCAGCTCCAGGTTCTCTAGGTGCTGTGGTCTTACAAACCCAGAGGAAAGTGTACATTCCAGGGCAGGCAGTGCTATCCCGAAAGAGAGCTGCCTGGACACTTACGCTACTGCCTCAACAAACTGGTACTCATAAGTCAGTTTGAGTTGCAACCATCACATGCAAGCTGCCGGAGTGCAGAGGTTCTGCTAGCAGCTTCCAGCTACTAAGGCTTGCTGCCATCACATACACTCGATCATCACAGGTCTTTCTACATACTCAAAGCAAAACGCCTTGCACAGTATCAACGCCAGTTGGTGTTGTGCCACCACCAGACTGCTTCTCTGATCCTCAACACCGCATACAATGTGGTACACAAATGTACAATGTACAATGCTAACAAAAAGGTCACCTCACAGTGGCAGCTAACTTGCTGATTCATGCCATCCTTTGGCCTCAGCTTTTGAGGATCACCAGCATGCCACCTGGTGTAAGAGCCATTGGCATGTCGGCTCATCCGCCACTTGCACCATCAGACATCCTGCTGCCAATGTCTGAAACCTGTAACCCTAAGTAGGAAGGCTTGAGGGTGCTATCACTTGCCTAAGATGAACCCTCAGACTAGTGGAGGGAAGGAGTCGTCTTACTTCTCCATTCTAGACTGGCTATTATACTATATATTATTCAATATATAATGTACTATAACAATGTAGTACAGTGCAGTAAAGTATAACACAGTGCAATGCAGTTCAGTACAAGAAAGTACACTATAATGTAGTACACTACATTACAATATAGTACAGTACAACAGTTTAAAACAGGACAGTGTAGTGCAGTATATTATATTAAATCATAATATAACATTGTACAGTACAAAATAATATAAAATAAAACAGTAGTGCAGTATTATATAGTATATTTTAGTATAGAGGAGTACACGAGTACAGTGCAGTATAGTAGAGTACAATATAGTCTAAACACCGTGTGTGTGTGTGTGTGTGTGTGTGTGTGTGTGTGTGTGTGTGTGTGTGTGTGTGTGTGTGTGTGTGTATGTGTCTGTGTGTATGTGTTTCTGCCCTGCGATGGCCTGGCAAGCTGTCTAGAGTGTACTTTGCTCTCGCCCAGAGCCGGCTGAGATGAGCACCAGCCTCCCCGCAGCCCTAATTGGGATTAAGCGGTTCCAAAAATGAATGAATGAACATTTTTACATTTTCAAGTCCAAGTACCTTTATTTTAATACAGGAGGGGAAAAAAAATCAACAAATTCATTCCTTCATTTGCCAAACTGCTTAATTCTCCTTGGATCATGGTGAGGCTGGAGGCTACCTCAACCGACACTGGAAAAAAGTGCCATACACCCTGAACAGCTCACCATGCAATCACAGGGCAACACACACAATCATTCACACTCACAATTGGGACAATTTTGAACAGTCAGGGCAACTGTGCTACTGTGCAAGTCTTTGGACTGAGGGAGGAAATCAGAGTTCCCAGATGAAACCCCACGCTTGCTATAGGCTAACAAGGTGAGGAAGTTGAAAAATAATTATTAAAGGAATAAATTACAAAGAAGTTTTTAATTCTAGAGTGTAACCACTTTACATTGAACTTGTAGTAGATGGTTTGTGTTAAGTTGGTTCGATTAACTGGCAGCAGAGTGTCTCTGTTGTAAGGAGCAGCAGATATGTGAAAAGCCATTGGCTTCTACTTGATAATTGCTGTGAATGTGTTAGCAGTCCATCGCATTTTGGTGACTTTTCAGTCCACTGTTTACAATTTCCTTTCTGACATTCTGACACATCAGTGACAAATTCAGCTTCATTTTAATGGTGTATTGTGTAAGAAAATAATCAGCATGAAAAACCCACCAAGCTGCACTCGACAATGACTTGGATTAAAAACATTCTCACAATATTAGTACAAAAAGACTAATGGTGGATTCAATGAAACACATTTTAATAAGTAATGTCCGACTGCTGACTTGCAAAAAAAACAAGCCCCCCCCCGCCAATACTTACCAGAAAAATGAGGATGGTCAACATGACTACAGAAAAAATAAACTAAGTAACACTGATATAATTTAATAATACTGCTTGTACTACACTTCATTATTTTGCAATAGAAAATGTGAGGTGTGCATGTGAGTGCGCGTCTATATGTGTGTGTATTTATATTTTATTTACATCTTATGTATTATTTTTCCAATGTTTAATTGTTATTATTAGCATTGATAGCATTGAATATGTATTTGTTGAGATTATATACACAGAAACATGTACGTATACATCAGTTGGGGGGGGGGGGTCGATCCTCCTTCGCGGAATTCGGCGGTCGCGGGGGGATCTCGGTCCCAATTAACCATAGAAAGTGAGGGATCCCTGTATATATGTATGTGTGTGTGTGTGTGTGTGTGTGTGTGTGTGTGTGATCCTCCCAGTATTGCTATTATTTTTTCAGGGTTACACTCCATATACAGGGATCCCTCGCTACGTTGCGCTTCAATTAATGTGGCTTAAGTGCATTGTGGTTTATTTAAAAAAATAAATAAATAAATATTCATCGAATTAAAAAAATAAAGAAATTAAGGAAGAATGGGGTGGAAAGTTCAGGAAAATGCCACAAAAAAGGCCAATTTTGCAAAACAAAAAACAAACAAACAAAAAAAAACCTAAACCAACACAAAACAAAAAACAACCCAAAATCATCTGGAGAAACAAACAGGGCTGTTGGTCGAAACTGAAAGTGAAATGAAATTGAAGAACAAATAAAAATAGAAATGCAATAAAATCTATATCAAGATTTATCAAATATAATTATGAAATATGATTTAACAGTATCCTGAGGTACACTTAATACTAGTGGCTGACACAGTGCTCTGGGAAGAGAAGCAGAACGATACATTCAAAGAAGAAAGAAATTGACTCCATTATTATAATGAACTGGATAAGAGTGAAACTCCCTGTAAATCTGATCAGATCTGCTGTGCTGTACTTGAGAGGAACCAGGAGTTTAAACATGGGACATAATGATATCGATAATGTACAGATGATTATGTAGAGAGAGAGAGAGAGAGAGAGAGAGAGAGAGAGAGAGAGAGAGAGAGAGAGAGAGAGAGAGATTGTATTCAGTACAAACTCGTATAGGTTACTTGATCCTTGATTTCGATGGTCGCGTGGGGATCTTGGTCCCAATTAATCGCGGAAACTGAGGGATCCCTGTATATAGATTTATACACACACATAGTTAATTTAGTGTATGACGAGTCAAATTCATTTACACCAAGAAAAAAAAATACATCTGTAAAAAGTGCCAGTCCTCTGGAGAGCTTCAAACATGAATACAGAGATAAATCAACTCTAACAGTGATGCGATATTGCATATTGCATATTGGATTTTCCACTGAAGTGACTCCTGGGAACACAGACACTTATTTTTATCCTTATAATAAATCACTTACTTGCATGACATCTGAAAACATTTTTCACAAACGCCTATGTGGCACTGATGTGCACCATACAAATCACATCCAAATGAAAAACCACAAATCTATAGCCAAAATCAAATAAAATGTGTGATTGAAAAATAAATGATCGGCTGGACATTTATGGGCGACTCTATGGGCTCCTGTCAGATTCCACACCCTCCTGGCAGTAACTGATGATGTAATACGAGCCATTTGAGAGAGAAAAAAATAGGCAAACAGCATTAATCTTTTGTGTCAGCGAGAAAGAAGCAACACCACAAAAAAAAAATTACATTGTGGAAAAACTGCGGTCCAAAAAATATATCCGACAGTTGGCTAATGTAGCCGAGATAACACTGAAAACTGATTGTAGAAAACGTTTCTCTCTTTATTCCACTCATCTTCATATACAAATAGCAATTAAAATTAATTTTAGTGCACAACATTTAATGAAAATACTTACAGGATATTTAGCATGGTAATCAATATAAACAAGTGGTGTTGGCATCCATCTGCCTCAGAAGATGATGGAAGCAGGCCTGGGCAAAAAGTATGGAGATCCCGGGTTTCTCAGTACCAGGATCCCCCTCTCAGCATTGCAGGCAGAGTCCAACAGAAAGGCAACCCAATACAGTCGGTACCAGCGTGGCTACAGGAGTTTCCAGAAGGTCTTGCGAGGCTTGACCAGCTGCCTACAGATCTCCACTCTGGGTTTGCCCCCAGCCAAAGTCAACCTGCAAGGCAGCAGGGAACTGGTGGAGGGTGGGGTCGTTCATTTCCCATGCGGACAAAAGACATCTGCCCACTGCCTATCAATATATTGATTTGGAAAGTCACGAAATACAGTGGGTGACAAAAGTGTTCACCCCCTTGTCATTGTCCATCAAGTTCTTTCTGCTGTTCATAGTGGTCATGTGGACAGATCCACTAGTCTCGCCTGTGAAGCTTTATAGCTTTTTCAGGGTCACTTTTGTTATGTTTGTTGCCTTTCTGATCAATGCCCTCTCTGCCCTGTTTGTGCATTTGGTGAAAGGTTTGTGTGGTGACATATTCTTTACATTTAGTAATAATGGATTTTATAGTGCTCCATATGATTTTCAATCCAAACCAATCCCTGAGTAGTATTTCTCCACAAATTTATCCCAGATTTGTCTGGAAGGCTTTGTTGTCTTCAACATGTTGTTTGCTTGGTGAAGACTGTTGATTTGTGGTGTTGCAGACTCTAGGGCCTTAAGAACTGGTGTTTCTATATGCGGATATCATGTGACTCTAAGATTGCATACAAGTAGGCCAAACTGTGGGCAGTGGTGACCTGGTGGTATGGCACTCGACCACTGATCCCAAGGTTCGGGGTTCAGGCCCCATTCTCAATGGGTTGTCACTGCCCCCCCTCCCCTCATGCAGCAAACTGAGTTATCAAAGGCTGCCATGTCTCTCACTGTCGATGGTGTGAGATTCATGTACAAGAACTGTTGCTGACTTTCAAGAGGGGCTGCATAGCTGTCAGCGTGTTTCTGCCCTGCGATGGCCTGGGGAGCTGTCCAAGGTGTTCTCCGCCCTCACCCAGAGTCAGCTGAGATGGGCACCAGCCTCCCCGCGACCCTAAGTAGGATTACGCGGTTCAGAATATGAATGAATGACAGGCCTAATACTACTGACTATGTGAATTCTGGTAGCACCAGAACCAGGTTTTATTTTGGGGTTTCATAGAAAAGAGGTAACTACATATGAAAAGCTGAAGTTCAAAAACAGATAAGTGCGATAGTTTTAATGTTGAGGAAAACTATTTTTAAGTCGCTTTACAAAAAAAAAAAAAAAAAAAAAAAAACCTGTTACAGTAGCTTGGAAAACTTTTTCAGGAGCTTTAAAATAAAGAAACTGAAAAAGTCATTTTTCACACAAGCAAAACAACTTATCTGTTTTACACTCAAAATAATTTAAAAAAAAATATGTGAATATCTTTGCAAGCCACTGAGATTAAAAGATATCTATATATAGACTAAAAGATATTACAGTTTAGATTTAAAAAAAAAAAAGAAGAAGAACAAAAAAAAAAACAATTAGCTAACAAAACCAGTACATAACAGTGTACTGTGATTTGAGCTGGATTTTCTTTTGTCGTTTATTTTTATACTTCATATAAATTAAAGAGTCAGACTTTCCTCCTGAAATAAACTCTCTCTCAAGTTCTATGAATTTGAGCAGTGGTATTCTGGTTTTAAAGGTGCTGGATCACTAATCCGAAGGTTGGAGGTGCAAGCCCCATTCTCAACAGGTTGTCACACCCCCCGCACACGCACACACACACACACACACACACACACACACACACACACACACCCCACCCCAGTGCAGCGAACTGGGTTATCAAAGGCCGGCCATGTCTCTCACTGTCTATGGTGTGAGGTTCATGTAAAACAGGGGTGTCAAACTCGTGCCAGAAAGGGCCATGTGGCTGCAGGTTTTTGTTTCGACCAACCAGCAGCACATCTGACTTTGCTCATTTAATCAACTCATCTGAGTCTTCAGGCAGCTGATTGGTCAATCTGTGTGCTCTGTACAGAGACTGACCAATCAACTGCCTGAACACTCAGTTTAGTTGATTAAATGAGCCAAGTCAGGTGTGCTGCTGCTTGGTCGAAACAAAAACCTGCAGCCACATGGCCCTTTCTGGCACGAGTTTGACACCCCTGATGTAAAAGAACCATTGCTGACTTTCGTCAAGACGAGCTTCATAGCCGTCAACATGTTTGTGCACTCCGATGGCCTAGTGAGCCATCCAGGGTGTACTCTGCCCTCGCCCAGAATCAGCTGAGATGGGCAGCAGCCTTCCTACGACTTTAATTAGGATGAAACAGTTCAGAAAATGAATGAAGTTTTATGAATTTTAATAGGTTTTAGTTTGGGAGTTCAGTTGATTTAATAAATAATCCGAGCACTCAAACAGCACAAGAGATATACTCTCTCTCACATTACTATAGAACCCTTTAAACAATCGCTGGATTCCGAATTTGATCCAGATAATGTCCAACATCTTTCTAACGGGGTCTTCATTGTCCAAAGCCTTGCCTCTGGTAGACATTTCAAAAAACTTCATGCAATTTTTTGCATAATGCTACTAACAAATTGTGGGGCCAGTGGTGTAGTGGTTAGGGTGCTGGGCTCATGATCAGAAGGTTGTGTGTTCGAATCCCAGTTAGATCCCCACTGCACTAAGACCCCTGGGCAAGGTCCTAATCACAAGTGTGCCTCTGTTCACCCAGCAGTATAAATGCCTACCAGTAAAAAATATACTGGGAACTTGCAATAGACTAGCGTCCCATCCAGGAGGAGTTGAACTCCTGGTAGCTTCACGTTACAGAAACCGGGGATAAGCACCGGCTTGATGAGCCACTCAGCACAGGTGTAAAAAGCCCAACCTACTAGCAAATATACAAAACACAGGTAAAATAAATTAGGATATATATAAATCCTCAATGGCAGAGGTAAATAACCATTTTTGTTTCAGAAGCTGTAATCATCCATCTCTCATCCTGCAGTGTACAGGCAGGTTCCCTACCTTGTGATCCCTCACTAACATGCATCACGTTCCTCATAGGTCACTACCAGTATTATATAACTGGCTGATGTAATCACTGCTGTAGCACATCATTTGGGCAAGCTGAAGGGAATCAGATGTAAATTTAACCGCATGGTACTTAATCTCAATGTGCTAGATAAATTTCAGGCTTGGTAATGCTAATTAATCGCGTGTGTGGCAGGTCTGGTTGTTGCTGGTTCAAGGTATGAATCATTTCAGATGAATTAGATGATAACTAAAACAACCCCACACCACCTCGACATCCTGAGATATTGTTGATCCTAAGCTATTGGTAAGATGTTCATCATCATCTTTATTCTATATGTAGTAGTTTAGAAATTGACTCGGGTGCTTCGCCATGACAATGTGGTCCACGTTCAACTCACAGCAACAAGGTCCTTGGTTTGAGTCCAGGACACACCTTGAAAAGCTCACAAGGCCACAACCATTCTCACACATTTATTCATTCATTCATTCATTCTATAAGCAGCTTAATTCTAATTAGGGTCACCTGGAGGCTGGCGTCCATCTCGGTCGAATCTGTGCAAGGGCAGGGTACACAAGCACGGTCACAAAATGCTAACTCCACACAGAAACGCCTTAACTGGGAATCGCACCCTGGAACATCTTGCTGTGAGGCGGATGTGCTAACCACTACACCACTGTGCCATCATTATCACATACACCTATGAATAATCTGGACTATAAATTCATTTTCTGGAACCGCTTAATCCGAATTAGGGTCACGGGGAGGCTGGCGCACCATCCCAGCCGACTCCGGACGAGGGCAGAGTACACCGTGGACAGCTCGCCAGGCCATCGCAGGGTGGAAACACGCTGACGGCTATGCAGCTCGTCTTGTCGAAAGTCAGCAATGGTTCTTTTACATGAAGCTCTCACAATAGACAGTGAGAGACATGGCCAGCCTTTGATAACCCAGTTAGCTGCACTGGGGGGGGACAATAAGAAAAGAAAAAAGCCCGGCCTATGAGCTGCACAGTACCTATTAATAGGCAAGTTAATACAGGTATCCAAATTCACCTAGAACTCTCTAGAATACCTAAATAATAATAATAATAATAATAATAAAAATAATAATAATAATGGCATTGGTATAGTATATGCTAGCAGAGGCTGAGATCTTCAAGTAGTCACGACTCTGGATGCCGTTATCTTCTGGTGTAACTGTTGTCAACGGTTGTTTTATATATCTTGAAAATAATTATTGTGCACCACAGAAGGACGGCCACAGTTAGCAAGCATGAGTTGAATGATTAAAGCTAATCTTCACCAGGAAAGCAGAAGGTCGATTTGACAAAAGGGCAAAAAACGGAAATACAAAAAAAAAAAAAACCTTTGGCCAGGAAGGCTGAATGAACAGATCTTTCCAGCAGGTAGCAAGAAACACAGATTACAGGTTCATCTGTGGTGTGTAATTGCTTTCCCCTGTAGCACACTCTTCATTATTTCTAATAACCTGCCTGTCCTGATGGTTTGTGTTTCTGAGCTAATTGAAGGAGAAGATCCTTAGAGGATCTCATGCTTGAGATCTTTCACACTGAAAAAGCCAGACTAGAGAGTGCATGGAAGAGGATTAGGAAATATATCCATTAAGAAATAGATCCATTCGGAAATAGAACACCCCCCCCCCCCCATCACATACACACACACACACACACACACACACACACACACACAGGAAATGCACTTTACTGTTTCAGTGAAACCTTTAGGCGAATAAAAGATGGAAAGGAGTCAGGAAAATAAAAGTAGAATAGTGCAATAACCAGCCCCATGTCCTGTTTCAACAAATGTTAATTAATTTTATAAGTATTCTACTTAGGGTCGCGAGGAGGCCTGGCGCTAATCTCAGGAGACTCTCGCTAAGGGCAGGGTACACCCTGATCAGCTCGTCAGGAAATCGCAGTGCCAACATACACACAACTATTCACACTCACACCTACGGGAAATTTGAAACAGCCAGTTAGCCTACTGTGCATGTCTTTGGACGATGGGAGGCCACTGGATAACCCAGAGAAAACCCATTGAAGTACGGGGAGAGCATGCAAACTCCATATATTCCCGAGTCTGGGAATCGAACCTAGACCTTCTTTCTATAAGGTGGACCTGCTAACCACCACACAGCCGTTTTATTTATTATTATTATTATTATTATTATTATTATTGGTGCCCAAGTTCTTTGCAATAACACCTCACAGTGAGGAGTTTCCATGTTTCGATCTTTGCTCATCATTTTTCTGTTTACAGTCTGCATAATCTAACCCTTATTGCATGGGTTTCCTCAGGGTATTCAAGTTTTCTTCCTCAATCAAAGACTTGCATGGTGATTTGAATGGCTACTTTATATTATCCATAGGTGTGAATGTAAGCATGAATGGTTTTCTCTGTGTGTGTGTGTGTGTGTGTGTGTGTGTGTGTGTGTGTGTGTGTGTGTGTGTGTGTGTGTGTGTGTTTTATCCCCACAATGTACTGAAAAGCTGTTCAAGGTGTATCTGCCTCTCACACAAAATCAGCTGTAATTGGCTCCACCACCCCCACAGCTCTGACAAATAAGCAGCAGAGATCATCATTGGATGGATTAATGGATTAGGCAGTGGTGGCTCAGTGGTTCAAGCTCTTGATGACTGATTCAAAGGTCAAAATTCCAAGTCCCAGTGTTTCCAAGCTGCAACTGTTGGGCCCTTGAGCATGGCCCTTAACCCTCAAATGCTTGGTCGTATGAAAAAAATATATATATATATTGTCTGTCTTCCTTGCGGCTTTTTCCCTTTTACTCGGGAGTCGCCACAGCGAATCATTTGATTCGCACGTTTGATTTGGCAGAGGTTTTTACGTCGGATGCCCCTCCTGTCACAACCCTTTTTAGCAAGGGACAGAAACACGCTGAGGGTTTCCAAGGGGATGGATGCTGCAACAAGACAATGATCCAAAACACAGAAGTAAATCAACTTCAGAATTGGTTCAGAAGAACAAAATACACGTTCTGGAGTGGCCAAGTCAAAGTCCAGACTTGAACCCCATTGAGATGCTGTGGCATGACCTCAAGACAGCGATTCATGCCAGACAACCCAGGAATCTGACTGAACTACAGCAGTTTTGTAAAGCAGAATGGGCCAAGATTAGTCCTGACCGATGTGCCAGACTGATCTGCAGCTACAGGAAGCGTCTGGTTGAAGTTATTGCTGCCAAAGGGGAAGGGGGGGGGGGGGGGGGCTCAAAATATTAAATGTGATGGTTCAGTTACTTATTCCTCCCCCTTCTGTCATTGTTTGCATGCTATCCTCATTAAAATATGAAAACCTATAAATGTTTGGGTGGTTTTAGTTACAGCAGACACTGTTTTTTCATCTGTGTGATTTTGACAAAGATCACAGCACATTTGATGGTGATTTTATTCAGAAATGTGAGAAATTCCAGAAGGTTCAGATACTTTATCATACCACTGTATATATTATATATATATCACTGTGGATAAGGGCATCTGCCAAATGTAAATGGATGGTTGGACAGATAGGTAAAAATGAAATGTTAATTCTGACTGTAACAGCACTTCAACCTCAAATACATTGTTCCCACTCAAATCTCAAGCCAACTATACGCAGAATAATGTTTGTCATTTATTTATTTTTATTTCATTTTCACACTCGGGGATGCCTGAGGCATTTTCAAACAAATGTACCAAAATATAAATGAGTTATTAACCTAATTTAAGCAAATGGACCAGGCGGTTACTAAGGATGCTTTGAAAGCATCACACGATCTACAAGCTAAAGATAGCAAACATGATATTTGTATGTCCTGCAAATTTCCTCTCTGTCCATTTACTTGCACCAACATTACAGTAAAACCCTTCACTCATATCCTAATATACACTTTTAGTTTCCACTAGTTACCCCGCGAGCTTTTTAGCAAGTGTTCTAACAAAAGCAGACACATTCACATACATGTGTGTTTGAATACAACACAGTATGTGTTCATTTCCAAGAATGTGTCAGTAATACATCATTACATTCTTGGTATCCATGATGGAGGTGAAACTAATAATAGCTGTCGGCTCCCAGTCCCAGCAGAACATTCCGGTGATATAAATTTATATAATGTGCATGTTCTAGTGAGCCTTAGCTTGGTAGATTGTCTTGTAGATGTATACACAGAACTATTGAAACACACACATTTCTATATATAGTACAGACGCTCCCCGATTTACGTTTTTAATTGGTTCTGGACGGCAGAACGTAAGTTGAAAGTAAACGTAAGTTGTTAATAGTGACATATGACGTCTGACGCTCATACTGTACTATTCATCCATAAATATCATTACCGTATCTCATAAAACATCCCTAAATCAATTATTATAAACATAACATTGTAAAATAATATCAAATATATTAAATAATGTCAACATTTATTTCAAATAAGTCAATTATATTTATACCGAATCACTTTACATGAAGCTTAAAACAGCCAATCAACGCTTACAATATGTGAAGCGCTCAATACTGAAAGCAGTGTACTTGCAAAAGTAGTGTACTTGCTGTGGGTTATACAGACTTTTGGTCTTTCAAGTGCACAAGGGTGCCGTTGAACTTGTTTAGAACACAGCCTGCACTGATGTAAGCAGAGAGCTCTTTCTTTTGTGTAAGTAAGTAAACTTTATTCAAGAGATGCATACAAAGAACAAGTACAAATCCTAATGAATATTAATATTAAAATAAGTATACACTCTTAGGATTCTGCGAAAAGATAATAAATATAAAGATTGTGCCGATCTGGGCAGATAGTTAATTCATCTCTGTGTATCTGTGTATGAGACTTGCACCCATGCTAGGAGGCTTACACTTCTGACCAACCAGATTTGCTTAGGGTTACAAAAGTCCGCAAAAAAGTGTAAACACAAAGATCACAGAGACGACGTCTTAACACAAGGGTGACACGCTATATAACTGAGATATTTTATATATATATATATATATATATATATATATATATATATATATATATATATATACACACACACACACACACACACACACACACACACTCAGTCTGGAGTTTGTAAACGATCAATGCAGCATCATTGCGTCAGTGCGTACTACGTAGGTACAGGTTCTGTTACATGCCTCACACCATAGACAGTGAGAGACATGGCCGGCCTTTGATAACCCAGTTAGCTCCACTGGGAGGACAGTGACAACCTTGTGGAGAGTGGGACTCGAACCCCGAACCTTTGGATCAGCGATCCAGCGCCTGATACCACTAGACCACCACTATTTTTTTTTTTGCGGGGGGGCCATAAAATTGAAAAAACGTAAAGCAGATGAACGTAAGTCGGGGAGCGTATATACAGCTAAAAATCAATTCGCACCTGTACATATACACTTCTCAGCTATATTATTAACACCAGCCCCCCCCCATTTCCAGCATTAAGAATTACAGCAGTCTGTGCTACAGTCGCACTTCTGTGGGGTCAGAACATTATGACCAGGGCAGTGGGGGAGTGGTGGTAGAGGTGCTGGATCAATGATCCTAAAGTTGAGGGTGCAAGCCCCATTCTCATCAGGTTGCCCCCCCCCCAGTGCAGCTAACTAGGTTATCAAAGGCCGGCTAGGTCTCTCACTGTCTATGGTGAGAGTTTAATGTAAAAGAACTATTGCTGACTTTCAACAAGAGTAGCTGCATCGCCGTCAGCATGTTTCTGCCCTGCAATGGCTTGGTGAGCTGTCCAGGGTGTACTCTGCCCTTGCCCGAAGTCGGCTAGGATAGGCGCCTAATTAGGATTATACGGTTACAAAAAATGAATGATGAACGAACATTATGACCACTGAAATGTGAAGGGAATAAATTGCTTATGTCGGTTGTGATCATAATCTTTTGAATTGAGCAGAAATTGAATTCCTGGAAAACTTGAAAAAAAAAAAAAAGCCACCAAAAAAACCCCAAAAACAAACAAAAAACAACATTATAACATACAGGTCCTGGTGGTGTTAATGTCATGGCTGATTGGTGCATGTCTTGTGTTTTTAATATCTGAAGAGTTCCTGGGTGACAAAGTAGTGCATTGGTTAGCACACCCCCCACCACCACCACCCCCACCCCCCCCCCCCACCCCCACCCCCGACACCCAGCTCGGAGTTTGCATGTTCGCCTCATGTTTGTGTGGGTTTTCCTCTGGGTACTCAGGTTTCCTTCCCCATTGCAATATCATGCATATTACGCAAACTAGCTGTTCCAGGTTGACCCCAGGGGTAAGTTTAAGTGTGAATAGTTGTGTGCATTGTGCTACGACGGGCTGGTGAACTGTTCAGCGTGCACGCACACTGCTTTCATCCAATATCGTCTGAGATCGGTTTTAGCCCTCCGTGACCCTAGACGGATTAAGCAGTTTAGCAAATGAGTGGATGAGTGAAAGAGCTCTTTGGATTCCATCAGTGAGTCAAAAAAAAATAAATAAATACCGATGATACAGCGAAGAAAGTAGAAGTCAAAAACCGCCGTAGGTCCTAATTACAGTAACATTAATACCCATTTTTAAAAGGATCACCCGGCTGACTCAGTTTTAGCCTCGGGACACAATTAAAAACATGAGCTTTACAAAGTCTCCTTGGAACATAAACTCAGAACCAAAACAAAAGCAAGCAAGATCATTTTCTGGATGTATAGTGTGCTTCAGGACCCAGAGCAAGAAAGAGCTGCTCTAGCGTTTATCAAATGTATCGCAAGAAAACCCAGTGGAATTTACAACAACAGGTCCAACCTTTCCATGTTTCGGCTGTTTTACAGCAAACCCCGATATGTTCCCTTTCAACAGAATACAGAAACTCTACACTCTAGTGCGCTGAGGAATTGTTTGGTAAAAGTCAGAAATCTGGTGCATGTTTTTTTTATAAATCTGTAAACATCTGTGAAAACAAATGAAGACTTTAGCTGCAGTACCCACATTAGCGCTCATTAGTTTGGATGCATTAGTAGCCACCATTAGCAAAATGTTGAAGGGGAGATATGAAGCTTATATTTTTTCACTTTTTTGACATATAAATGTTATTACAGTGTTAAATATCTGTGTTAGACGACACTGGAGTGTCAAATAACAAGGTTATTTTCCCTCTGGGCTGTCTGAGCGGCCGTAAAACACAAGATTTTATTTGTTTTATTATTCTGGACACAGTGGTGCATCCCAGTGTGCTAGAATTTCTGATGAGACTCTCTCTCTCTCTCTCTCTCTCTCTCTCTCTCTCTCTCTCTCTCTCTCTCTCTCGCTTTTTCTCTTTCACACACACACACACACACACACACACACACACACACACACACACACATCCTGCGCAGCCCCCAGTGCACTGAGCATGGAGCTTTCAGAGGACCAATCAGAACAGACTAGGGACTGAGAATGGAAAGCCCATAAATGGGAGGAGGAAGCCAAACAGGTCTTCCAGTACATGTTAAAAATCAAGGTTTCCTGGTGAGGTGGGGAAACATCTTCCTGAAGAACTGTGGAAAGTTTTGGATTTGGAATCACACATTGATGTTCTGCTTGTGTCCAAAAAAAAAAAAAAAAAAAAAAACAAAGCTCTAAAAACAGGAAGATTACTTTCCGGAGTCACACTTTTTTCATACTTTGGCTGGAGGTGTGACTTATACTCCTGAGCAAGTTATATGGTCATAATAATAAACAATTTTACATGTTTGTTATTTTACACTCACAGCCACAAGAGGGCAGTCTAGGCTTGGGTACCAGTACCTGTTGCTCATCCTGTAGCACTGAACAAAGGCCCCCAATCAGAAAATCCTATTCTGTGGATTACAAGCTGCAAGTAGTGAAATACGCAGCAGAAAATGGTAATCGAGCAGCAGAAAGAAAGTTTGGAGTGAACGAGAAACTTATGAGGGACAGAGAAAAGCGGAGATTATTATTACTGCAACGAAGAGAACAAAAAAATAAATAAATAATCGCGGGCTAAAAGCTAGATGGCCACAGCTAGAGGAAGGAGCTCGCACATGGGTGCTTGAGCAACGTGCTGCAGGGAGAGGCTTGTCAACGGTGCACTTGCATCTCCACGTCCAGGTAGTTGTCAAGGAGATGAATATAAATGAGTTTGCGTGAGGACTTTCTTGGTGTTATTGCTTCATGCAACGCCTCTCTATCAGAGCGAGGACCACAATGTCACAAAAACTGCCAGCAGATTTTCAAGCCAAGGTTGACAGTTTCCATGAGTTTGCGACTTATAGTCCAGTGCGACTTATATGTGGTTTTTTTTTTTTTTTTTTTTTTTTTTTTTTTTTTTTTTCTTCTTTATTGTGCGACTTGTACTCCGGAGGGACGTATAATCTGGAAAATACAGTATATGAACAAATTATTATTATTATTATTTATGGAAAAAGTTGAACAAAGTATAGCTCCACCCCCAGGGTCACTCATTTCCTCCACCAAAGAGTTTTGGTCAAGAAGTTGGTGAGGATGGCTTGTGTTCACTTTTCATGCCTGTAATCAGGACTTCGGAGAACCTCCCACAGTCAAAGGACATGGACATTAGGTTAACCGCCTGTTCCAACTTCCCTAGGCTCGAGTGCAAATGTTTATGTATGTGTGTGATGCCCAGTGTTGACTGACATAGGTACCAGCCTCCTCACCACCTTAATAAGACTGAGAGATCCAGCATATACAGTAGTGAAATGTGGAGCAATGTCACATGGTTGATAAATACTTTGAGGGAAATGCTGCGCACCCTTTTCTTCAGTCAGAGCTCACAGATGCTTATGATTGGTTAGTGTTACTATAATCGTTAGCTCTGCCCTGAAAAGCAGCCCCACTGCCAATCATTCTGCAAATGTATTATGATCATGTATTATTAATAACTTGTCATAAATAAATAAAGAATGATAGAGAGAAAAACAGTCCATATCATTGCACAATTTTGACAACCTTCCAACAAACCTGGAAAACACGGACCTGTTCGTGTCTGAGCATCGTCAGAGTAGGAGGGAAACAAACAAATATATGGCAGTGATTAGTGAATGAAATATGTGAGGAACAACCAAATAACACTCCTCCAGGAACATGGGCTACTTGCAGAAGTTATTTTCATAACTGGGTATTGAATGTCTTTCTCCGAGACTATTCCATACCTTATAGCTTGGTCCCAGCTGATGGATGGCGAAAATCTGTGCTGGGTTGAGAGCTTCGCTGAACACGTAGATGGCTCCAAGCTGTCCGCAGAACACTCGGTTTGCGTCGGCGGTCTCTGACGAGCCCAAGAAACATTTGTCATAGCTCTGTGACAGAGAGAGAGAGAGAGAGAGAGAGAGAGAGAGAGAGAGAGAGAGAGAGAGAGAGAGAGAATGGGGGAAAACCCAGAGGATTTTCAGGGCAGTGAGGCAGAAGAATGTAGGAGTGATTTGAAAGTTAAGAAGTTAGAAAGTCTAACAGAAAAGGAAATAGGATGGAGATCAGTGTAGATTAAGGAAGTGAAAATGACTTTCCAGATTTGCCGCACAAGCAAGAAACTTAAAAAAAAAGATGAAATGTTTGAAATCTAATCAGAAATCTAATCCAGTCTGAAGTGAAATCAAATGAAGTCAAAACACTCAATCACTTATTTGTCAAACTGTTTAATCCTACTAGGATCCGCGAGAATGTTGCAGCCTGTCGCTGCCGACAAGCGGAAAAGACAGAGTGCATTCTAAACAGCCCACCAGACACTGCAAGGCAACACACACATGCACATCATATTACACCAATGGGTGATTTGGAACAGCCAATGAGCCTGATGTAGATCTGTTTGTATTATGGGAGGAAACTGGAGTACCCCAGCGGAAACCCATGCAACACTCAAAGTCCACACTGAAATACCCAAGAGAAGGAACCCAAGACTCTTGATGAAAGGCAGATATTCTAACTACTGTGCTATGTCACTCTGCGTCCCTGAACTTCAAACATTTTCCACTATCTTCAGAGAAAATGAGGGTGCCACATCTTTCAAAATTAACCAAGACAAAAAGATTCCTAAGCGGAGATTGCAGACTTGTTGGACTCACCTCTCTTGGACTCATAACCTCAGGTAGGGTTGGCTTCATGTAACCCTGACTAAATGAATATGTAGTATAGACAATTGATGGATGGATAATGGATGGAAAACATTACAAAGTGAGGTAGAGACATGAAGGATCATCCTGGGGGTTAAAAACACTTACACAATCATTCAAGTTTCATTAATAAATTGTCTAATCTATTATTTTTATATGAGCATGATAAATAAATGCTGTTTTGGATTTCAGAGAAGCCCCAAGGAAAATTTGTAAAGACTGCCAGCTTTGATCCCATCAGTAGCTCCACCAAGAAGATCGGTTTTAATTGTTAGCAGAATTATGCAAAATAGCATGTATGGGGCAGTGGGTGCCTGGCGGTAAAGGTTCTGGATCACTGATCCTAAAGTTGGCGGTTCAAGCCCCACTCTCAACAGGTTGTCACTGTCCCCCCAGTGCAGCTAACTGGGTTATGAAAGGCCGGCCGGCCATGTCTCTCACTGTCTATGGTGGGAGGTTCATGTAAAAGAACCATTGCTGACTTTCGATAAGAGGACCTGCATAGCCGTCAGCGTGTTTCTGCTCTGTGATGGCCTGGTGAGCTGTCCAGGGTGTACTCTGCTCTTGCCAGAAGTTGGCTGGAATGGGCGCCAGCCTCCCCGTGACCCTAATTAGGATCAAATGATGCAGGAAATGAATGGATGAGCATATTCGTATTTATGTGGAACATCTACCTGAGGTTGGGCTTTGGACAAGAAAGACTCTTATTATACTACCGATCAAGTTCTGGATCAGGTCCAACAGGAATTGCAGGACACTTTTTTTTTTGGCTTGGCAGAGGTTTGCGCTCACCGAGTATCCTTCTAGGATGTGTTTTTATGAGAGTCCATTGCACATCACAAAATTTTGCAGTAGGAGAGCATTTCAAAAAATACAATTAAAAAAAAAAGTTGTGCTCCTGCCAGTCAGCATATACAGTGGTGCTTTGACTTATGAATTTAATCAATTCTGAGGGTGAGCTTGTAAGTCGAAAAGCTTGTTAGATGAAACAATTATGCTCATAACAGGAAGCCAATTAATCCATTCAACCCCTTACCAAAACTCATAACCTGCCACAAACATGTGTATTTGACCCAATATATTAAAGCTAAACATGTAAAATCAAATATTTCATACAAATAATACATGTACATTACCATTAATAATAATAATAATAATAATAACAACAACAACAACAATAATAATAATAATAATAATTATAATAATAATAATAATAATAATAATAATAATAATAATAATACAAGAATAAACAATAAGTCAACTAACCCTTCCGATCATTGACTGCAGCGAAGATGTCACGTGGGCAGGCAGGAGGTGGTGCGTAACAGAGGAGGAAAATTTTGCGTGTGTGCATGCTACTAATGCCAGCAAGGAAAGGCTTGAGCTGAGCTCTCACAAGGCCAGTGCTTCTCAAAGGGTGTGTATGACCCTGGGGAACATCCATTTTTGCCATACTGTACTAGAATTAAGTGTAATTACGCATCCACTCCAGTAGTTGGCAGTAGTCTTGTCGCGCTATGGTGTAGGGAAAAAGCACTGAGCAAACACTATTTATGGTCGTCCTTGGGGTGCGGGGGGAAGGGGGGGTTGAAATGTTTTTTTTTCTTTCTAGAAGGTGCGTCACAGAGAATTGAGAAGCACTGCGCAAGGCATTCTTGGAGAGCGGAGGAATACACGCGGAAGAATACAAGGCTAATTGACTCAGAAAAGCCATTTCCCCAGCAGAGCTCATAAATAAAAAAATTTGCTCGTTGGATGGGGCAGATTTTTGGTGGGATCGAATTTCGTATCATGATGCGAAATGCCTTACAATTATAAAAGACACTTGTAAGTCAAGGTACCACTGTATTACAATTATTTTTTGTTCATAATTGAAATTCAGGAATCATTAGTCGATAACCTGGGGAAAAAATGGCCAATCCAGTCCCTGCTTTTCTTGGATTTTTGCTTCCAAACTAATCTGCCTCGCTGGGTAAATATGGCGCCGTGTTAGATATATGCACTGACAAGATATTAATAAGCACGATTTGTCATGAACATGTCCATCTCACAGCAAGGAGGTCCTGCGTTGAAGTCCCAGGCTTGGCAAGGGTACTTCTGGATGCATGTTCTGCCTTGGGCTCTCATGGGTTTCCTCTGGGCACTCCAGGTTTCCTTCCACAGGTTGAACACATGCACAATAGGCTTATCGGTTCTTCTTGATTGTCCCATGGTAAGAATGCGAGCATAAATGTTTTTATGTATGTTACCCTGCGATGGACTGGCAAGCTGTAACCACTGAGAGACTGTAGCCTCCCTGTGACACGAAATAATAAATAAATGTATTAATTTTGGGGGAGATTTCCTCTCACATGGCCCCAAATTTCTTCCGGAGTACGAAAGTTTCTCTAATTTAATGATTCATTTGGACTGTATGATGTCACTTCCACCTCTCCTTCGGTCACAGTGACAAGAAATATTCAAATAAGCTTTTTATAGCACTAAAGGGGACAGAGGAAACTCATACTGGAATGGAAAATCAGAAATAAACATGCTTGTGACACAGCATTGAGATAAACGGCTGCGTGTGTTGGAAGTCCAATTTCACAACACAGTGATGATCAAATAGCAGCGCCGGGGGGGGGGGGGGGGGGGCAAAATATGGATATGGACAGAACACACACTTACATCATTAGTGTTGACATGCCAGGCCATATCGCCGTATGACACCAGCTGTCCATTGACATAGCAGCGGATCTCACTGTTCCTCCAGCGGTTGTAAATATGAACAATGCTGATCATGTACCACTGCAGAGAACAACACAAAATAAAATAATTTAAATCATTATTGCAGTTTTAACCGTGAAATGTCCCAGATTCCCTCATGGTATTAAACAAACCAATGAAAAATGAATCGAATATGCTAGAAAAAGGGTTATTTGCATAATGACCAATTCAATATAATTAAGCACAATCTGTAGGGTATCAGGAGTGCATGTCTCAAGCGTTATCTTTTTCATCGCTTGTATAAATCAGCTCACAGCTTGAATTTCTACGGGTTACTATCTGAAAGTGACCCGTTCTATTAGACTGATCAATTTTGAAGAAACAGAGAAAAAGCTGCATCCAAGGCAGTGAGATCTACGCGTCTGACATATGAATAATAGATCAGACAGAAAGCACAAAGCTGGGGCTTAAAGCGAAGATGTAGACAGTGCTGCAGCAAGAATAAGACGATGGCAGCAAGAAACTTGTACAATCTGGGAGAAAAAAAAATTGTTAAAGATGTTTTTTAAATATATATTTTAGTTATTTCATTTTCCAAATAGCTTTATCATTTATTCGCACCATGAGAAGTTTGGAGTCTATCCCAGCCAGGTGAAGCTTGAAAGTGAAGGTGAGGTACACCCTGAGCAACTGACCACACCATCGCGAGGCCAACACATGCACAACAATAATTCACATTAACTTCTATGGGTTCCATGACAAAGTGTGTCATGTACTTCTTGACCTTTTATGCATAATAATAACAATAATAATAATAATAATAATAATAATAATAATAGGTATGGTGGTGCACTTGCAAATAACAGCAAGAAGGTCATAAGTTTTAGTCCCAAGCTTGGCATGAATATTTGGGAATTTGAAACAGCCAGTTATCCAAAAGTGTACGGACTCGATAACGATCATGATCCCAAATTTTCCCGGTCGTATGTTGGATTGGAGGAGAACCTCCAAACACATGGAAGAAATATTGAGAAAATATTTTAGGGGTGCAGAATTTTTTTTTTTTTTTTTTTTTTTTTTTTTTTTTTTAAATTGTTGGACAGCATCGGAAAAAAGTACAAAAAAAAAGATAAAATCAAAACAACAACCACAACAGTAGTGATTGGTGTAATATTTGTATAAAATTCATAAAAAAAATAAACTCAACATCAGGAGGCATTCCAATCACAATTCAAGTAAATTCTTATGGTTCCAGGTCATTTGCTCACAGGACAAATGCTTACAACCTTAATGAAAAACCGGACATAAAAAAGTTTGTTCAATTTTAACCCTAACCCTAAACCCTAACCCCTAACCATAAACCTAAACCTAACCCTAAACCCTAATGTATAATGAGTTAATTTAGCATGATGTATTTATAAAAATAAAAATAAAAAAAATTATAACACACTGTGATCTTTTTGTATTATGCATTTATTCGAACGAAAGAAAAAAGATGTTGTGATTATTAGAGCAAGGAAAAAAAGATGTGAGCAAATGTCTGTTTTTTCATTAAGGTTGTGAGCAATTGTCCAGTGAGCAAATGTCCGCACACCATTCTTACATGCGTTTTGTACAACACATTGGAACAACATTAGTATAAATCAAGGTTCACTCATCCGTTCATTTTCTGTAACCACTTAATCCTAATTAGGGTTGCAGGGAGGCTGGTGCCCATTCTGGCCGACTCCAGGCGAGGGCAGAGTACACCCTGTACGGCTCGCCAGGCCATCGCAGGGTGGAAACATGCTGACGGCTATGCAGCTCCTCTAGTTGAAAGTCAGCAATGGTTCTTTTACATGAACCTCTCACAATAGACAATGAAAGACATGGCCGGCCTTTGATAACCCAGTTAGCTACACTGGGTGAACAGTGACAACCCGTTAACAGTGGGACTTGAACCCCCCCCCCCAACCTTAGGATCAGTGATCCAGCACCTTTACCACCAGGCCACCACTGCCCTTCAAATCAAGAGGACTTCCGTATAGATTGTAAATCACAACCGATAAAACATTGGAATGACATTGGAATCATATCAGGTAGCAACCAGAGAACATCGGTGCATATCAGAACAAAAATGACTGAAACGTCGGACCAACATTGGAATAATGTGAGTTTCAGGATCAGTATCATGTGAGCGCACCTTAATGTGCATGTCTATGGACTGTGGGTGGAAACCAAAGTATCCCGAGGAAGCTCATGGAAGCATGGGGGAGAATGTGCAAGCTCAACACAAAAAAATAAATGATTAGGAATGGAAGTCGAACCCAGGCCTATCTTGTTGTAAGGCACAAATATTATCACTGTGCCACTGTACCACCCTGCACTGGAATTGAGAACTGCAACAAATATTACTACCGTAATTTCCAGAATATTGAGCGCGCCTGAATATAAGCCGCACCAACTAAATTCAAAAAGAAAAAATAATTTCTACATATACAGGCCACACCTCTTTATAATCTGCAGGTGTCTGTCTTGCTCTTGTGCTTCCTGCTAGAGCACCCCTTGGAGGCCGTAGCCTGTAAAAAATCTATAGATTAGCTGCATCGTGGTTTCAGCCTCAAGGTTCAAAGCATGTGGAAAAGGGTAGCGGTTTATAGTCTGGAAATTACGGTAAGAATATACACAAACTGTCAAAATTTGCTGATCGCCTGAGTTTCTAGCTTGCGTATCATTTTGAGAAGTAATGTCCACTTTTGCTTTGCTTTGAAGTAACATCCTACTTTGCTCTACTTCCAGTTGGGTTGTGCAAAGTGACAAATCATTAAGAATTATTTTTCTGTGATTACAAAAACTCAAAATTTCCTGATCGCCTGAATCTCTGCCTGTTTTTTATTTTAAGAAGTACCATGGTCCTTTGCATCGCTTACTATGGACTCAGAGTGCCATCTGCACTAGTATCTGCCTTCACGGAAGAAATATCTGCTGTTAACATGGACACAAGCTTCGGCAGATATTCTCTCTCCACGTTGTCATGTAATGAGCAAGCAACAGCCATGATCGGAAATCCTATGAACCATGTACAGCAAGTGACACTTCCGGGTCGTATTCCTTCCTATTGTAAGGCCAATCACTCAAGCTGACAAGCACAACAGTGGTCCAAGTAAGCGTCAAGGTTTCAATTTACAATGCTAATTGAATCTCTCCAGACAAGATGTTCAATCTGACAAGGACAAAGTGGCTTCACTCTCTCCTCATGGATACAGCATGGTGGGCCACCTTTCACTTGCCTTCTGATAGTGGATGAACTGAGCCAGATGTCACTGCCACCTTTCATTAAGGGCTTATAGAAGATGTGGCCAGTGAAGGGAAGCAGAACTTTTCCCTTCACTCCCCTATAGTGCTGACTACATGTCTGTGTAACTACTCACTGAAATAAGAAAACCACGACCAGTTCTGTCACCAATATAATGCAAATCAGCAGCACTGGATTGTCCAATGACCAACACCAAAGTAGAAGTGTTATGACACCAGTGCCCAATGTCCCACTCTTCCAGTTGGCTAGGTTCAACCAATTGCTCGTCCCTCCAGACTTTAATGCAGTGAGAACATCCTTTGCTTCCTACAAGCAACGTGATATTCTCATTATGATGCACCCACTAGGCACTACGTTATAATTGTGTCATTGTATTGTCATCAGTGTGTTTCTTAACTGTAATGGCCTAGCGACCTGTACTGGGGTAACCCACCCTCACCTAGAGCCTCGGGCATGGGTGCCAGCCTCGCTGTGACCATATATAGGATTAATTAAGATTGGAATGAATTGAGACTTGACAGCAAAGAAACAGGCAATTCACGTACAATTTGTGGTGTCTCCAGACACCAATATTTAATTGACTGGTGGGGATTGCTTAGTGGTTAAGGCTCTGGTATGTCCATCATAAGATCAGGGTTTTAAGCGTCAGTGCAGTACAGCCAAAGCGGCATGGTTTAGCTCTTGATCAAGGCCCTGAACCACGTCTACTCCAGAAATATACAAAGACAAGGATTCCACTGGAATGTACCAAGGTGGCATGGTTGCATAGTAATTAACATCTCTGCCTCACAGCAAGACGATCCTGGGTGAGATCCCTAGGCTCAGCAGGGGGTGTTTCTGTGTGGAGTTTGCATGTTTTCTCCCGTCCTTGACTTGATTTCATCCTGGTACTCCATATGTCCTTAATCGCCCCAGGTGTGAGTAGTTGTGTGTGCTGGCCTTGCAAGCTACCCAAGGTGTACCCTGACTTCACCCCGAATAGTCTGAGAGGCGGCATGACTGTAGAAGGATTAAGCAGTTTAGCAAATTATTGAGTGAATGGGATGAATAAAGGGCTTATTTCTTTCTTGCCTTCAAAGAGTACCACACATGCCACCTTGACTGACCAGCTCTGTGATACAATTAAGTATCCTTAAGTAGCCTCAATGAATTAAGTCTGGAAGTGACTCCTTAAGCCTGGTTTCCGCTGCGTGGCAGCAGCACAGTTTCACCTTGTCTTTGTTGAATTACACAGCTGTATTCCACGCCATGAGCATTTCAAACGCAGTGAATTTTGAGTTGTGTGTTGCGATGTTTATATTTTTCTACTTCCTGCCCTGCTGTGCAGCTTAAACCCAGCAAGAAGCCCAGAGAGGTATGGAGAACTATTTCTGTGATGCTTCTAAAATGTGCCATGATGTTGTTTAGTGTGTCTGCGAACAGCTGCGGTAAAGAGTGTCGGTGGAAACCAGACTTCAGAAGAAAGGGTACCATATCATTTGTACGCATCATTTCTCAGCAAGTTCCCAAGTTAGTGTACATGACTCAGTATCAAAAAGAACCAATCCAAAGTATCTGAATACTTATTATGTAGTCTTGCACAATTTTTTTGAGTGCTGTGCCTGAGCCATTTGTATTCCTGCATATATATATATATATATATATATATATATATATATATATATATTTATATATTTTTTTTTTTTTTTTTTTTTTTTTTTTTTCCCCTTCCTTGTCTGTTCTCCCTCTGCCTGCCTGGGAAGAACCACATACTCTGTTTGAACTGAAGTCATTTAATAAAAGTGAAACTTGCAGTAGTGTCTACATGCTCAGTCCCTCATGACAGAGGATGTTACTGTGAACAAGGACACAGCAGGTTTCAATGAGTTTTCAAGCCTTCACTCCACAAGGATCTGCTGTGGAAAGCAGAAGGAACTTTTCTCCCTCTGTGGCTCTACAGGAAACCTTTCAAACCTGGTGCAGAAAATAGCACTTTTGCCTCAAGTTCAGCGGTCATCCAAACATCAGCTTGACAGCTGAGATTTTGCTAAAACATATGGCACATTAATGAATATAATGATTGAGGTACAGTACTGCATAAAGCGCTTTTGATCTCTGGCTTGAGGAGTTTCTGTGTGGAGTTTGCATGTCCTTGCTATGCTTGTGTGGTCCTACTCCAGGTGCTGCGATTTCCTCCTACAGTCCAAATACATGCACCGATTGATAGTTCTTAACTGTCCCTAGCTGTGAGTTTGAGTGTAAATGGTTGCACGGGTGTTGGCCATGCCATAGTTTGGCAAACTGTACAGGGTATTTTCTACCCTCACCCAGAGTTAACTGAAATGGGCACCAGCCTCCCCACGGCCATAGCTAGGTTTAAGTGGTTTAGAAAATGAACGCTGATTGTGAATAAACAAACAAATCTCCCGGGATTTCTTGTAAGTTAGCACCAAGTGTTTTTATCACTTTTCTCTTGCCTTTATTTGTATCACCCATCTATCTTATCTGTTTAACATGTTCATGTTCCGTGTCGCTGTTTGAGTGTGTGGTGTAGTTGACATAGCATTGCATCATTACACTGAGAACCAATCAAAACCATTCGTTATAAAAAGTCCATACTCCCAGCTTAAAGCTCAGCAGTCTGGGATCTCTTTAAAATATGTTCACTGCTTAATGCAAAAAATACATTTACATCTCTGCACTCCATAAAGTGTGAAATGTGTTCATTCAGCTCAGTCCTGTCAGTCACCGAAAGTAATTTTTTGAACTCGCCATCGGTGTGAAATGTCGTGACAAACCTCTCTATTTAATGAGGCACCAGTCAGCATTAAGCCAGTGATAAATATGGATGGATGAATAGACAGAGAAGACAGTGGTAACCTAGTGGTAAAGGTGTTGGATCACTGATCCTAGGGTTGGGGTTCAAGCCCCCCCCCCCGTGCAGCTAACTGGGTTATCATAGGCCGGCCATGTCTCTCAGTGTCTATGGAGTGAGGTTCATGTAAAAGAACCATTGCTGACTTTCGACAAGAGAAGCTGCAAAGCCATCAAGTGTATTTCTGCTCTCTGATGGTCTGGCAAGCTGTCCAGGGTGTACTTGTCCCTCGCCCAGAGTCGGCTGGAATGGGTGCCAGCCTCTCCGCGACCCTAATTAGGATTAAGCGGTTACAGAAAATGAACGATGAATATAGACAGAGGACAGCAATCAAAGTCATGTTTCATGCCTATGGGGATCCACGGTGAGCATTTTTAAATTGTTAAACAGGGGAAACCTGTGCTAAATATGAACCAAAACCATTCTGACCCTCACTGGGACTGTGGAGTTTTTTCCTACAGACAGAAACGGATGCGATTGAAGGTCAGAGGACAATTAACACAGACTGTGGTCATGTGCATATGTTTGGTCATGTGATTTATGCTCTTGTTTTGAGCAATCGCAAAGTCTTGCCTTTGTCCCCACTGTTTCTTATTTTCATTTATTTAAAGTGACTGACTAATAAAATGAAGAAAATAGATTAATTAAATAAAACCTGCACAGCGACACTGGCCACCATTGTAATGATGTCTTACCATCAACACTTTTTTTTTTTTTCCCCCCCAGGTTTAGTGAGGTCTGGTTTTATTAGTTTGTACACACTGATTTCAGAATCGATTCTGTTGTTTGAGATGTGGCCAGAAATAGGCCTGAGAACTGATAACGGCAAAAATCAATCCCTCCCAAACCAATCTAAATCAAACGATATATGGGCAGGGTTCTCAATGGCCACTCCTGAAGCATATAATGGTTTTCTTGGAAAATGCGAAGGCTTTGTAATGTAGTAGTTGTCTTCATCTCTGAGAATTCCCAATCGGTACGAGTTCAGGATATCAATAAGACTGAGGTTGAGGTGATTGCACTGCTCAGTGGGGGAACACTAGAACCAACACCATGTGCAACATCCATATAGTCTCGGAGCAACATGCATTTCTGGGGACGGGCTGAATAAAACCATTCCATGTAAAAGTTGTCGGTGATTCTGGAGCCAGTCTCCTGATATAACACAGGATGGGGATACAGAGCTGTAGCTTATGTTCCTAGTTTTCCGATTGCCCTGAGCACTGAGAGAAGATGACGTCAGCAGTAAATGCCTCATTTTTCTGGGAAGCCAAACTAAGCCATGAGGAGGAGTCTACTCCTGGGCCACAGTCAATAAATGCACACCTACAAAATGACCTATATGGTAGGGTTTACTTCTCAAGAATAATAATTTAAAAAAGATAATAATTGTGTTTGATTATTATTTATATATGTATTATTGGTTATTTGTTTTTTTTTTCTTTTGATTAAAATCATTCATATTATTTTAGAAGATGAAGGTCTTTTTTTGATTGGATGCTTAGACCCATTCCAGCGTGCCATCCAATATCACTCTGCAATTGTGCAAAGATTCACCCATTAAAATTAAAATTATTCAGCTTCAACTGAACAGAAGCTCATCCAAGTGATGTAAATGATGGATCAAATTTTTTAATATAAGCATGCATATTTAAAAAAATAAATAAATCCAGAGAGTGTAAAAGGACATCACGTTCAACTTAATCACTTTCAATAAATTGAATTTTAATCACTTCCGATGACCCCAGAGATGATCTGTCCACTTTGAGTCATGCATTATTATATTCATTCATTTGGCCAAAAGGTCTTGATGGTGCACATTGGGAATCAAAGCGATGACCTGGTGAACTGGCCTTTAATGCACATGAGATGCAAGTCATAGTAAGTCAATGACAGTTAAAAATTCAAATAGAGGAAGTTCAAAACTTGCATCGTAATGCTCTGACTTGTGCGATTATATGTTATATACTCGTATAAGAGTACAGGTCTACCTCGACTTAAGTCATTTCATGTCAAGTCATTCTTGATTATATGTTGGTTTTCAAAAAATATATGGAAAAATAAAAAAGCCTTTTTTTTATAATGTTTTTAAATTATTGCAGTGCTTCTTAATTTTTTATATGACGCCCCCTCTAGGAACACCCCCCCCCCCCCCAGCGGAACTATAAATAGTATCATTTGTCGATAAAATTATGACTACACCTCTACATAACTTTATTAACATTAAAAATAAAATTAAAAAAACACTTAATTCTAGTACAGTATGGCAAAAAAACATGTTCCCCAGGGTCATGTGCGCTCCGCTCCCCCTGGCATCACACTGTGCCCCACTACTTGAGAAGCACTGAATTTGTGGCAGCCCTGGCAAATTATACATATGCATCATCACAACATTACTGGCATGTGATTCAAATTCAGCCAATGGCGGAGAGCTTTTGTTTCTCCCTCCTGTTGATCGGTTGCAGATGATGTGTAAACCTCTTTTTTTGTCTTTCGTTCACATGTTATCAACGTGATTACTTGTGCTTTAATGATCATTTAAGCCATATGATGTTACTCAAACGCCCTGCCTGTTCTCTAGCTTCTGGTAAGGAGCCTAAGCACTTTATTTATTAATAAATATTATCACAGTACAAAATTAGAATGCTTTTACTTTATCATTACTACATTTTACTGCATTATTACTGTATTAATGAGTAAGACTGGCTATATAATGTGTTTAATAAGCATATTTTAGCATATGTAATATACAAACCCTGTCAATAATTCGCGGATTTCCGGATCCACAGCTGGGGGAAGAACGAAACCTCTGCGAATAATGGGGGCTTTCTGTATACTGTATTACACAAGTATATGAAATGTTATATACAATATTATACAAGTCTAATACTAGCCTAGGCCAGTGCTTCTCAATTATTTTCTGTGGTGCCCCCTCTAGGAAGAACCCCCCCTCACACACACACACACACCATCCTGCAAGCAACTATAAATAGTATTATTTGTCTATAAAATTATTAGTACACCTCTGCATAACATTTCATTAACATTCAAAACAAAAGAAACAATGAAAGATTATTCAACTTACAAGCCAGAAAAACTTCATTAACATTTTTAAATCTGTAACAGAAAAAGATTTAAACTGCACCAATGTGCCTGAAATAAAAAAATACACCCTTATTTAAACTCATTTAACTTATGTCTTAATTTCTCCGTCTCTCTCCACCTTTCTCTTCGTTCCTATTAAAATTTTTCTGTTTTGTTTCTTGAGGGGGTGTTTACTGCACTTCATATCGTTTACTCATGCTACAACTGCTACACCATAGCGCGACAATGACAGCGCCACTGCCAACTACTGGAATGGAGGTACAATTATACTTAATTCTGGTACACTGTTCAAGAAAAGCATGTTCCCCAGGGTCGTCACCCCCCACCCCGGCATCATACCACGCCCCACTATTTGAGAAGCACTGGCCTAGGCTAGCCTAGAGACAAGCTAATTTGATTTAAGTCATTTTTGACTTACGTTATCTCTCCTGGAACCAGTTAATGATGTAAGCCGAGGTATACCTGTATGTTATATATAATAATATATATAAAATAGTATTAGGGGCAGTGGTGGTCTAGTGGTATAGGGTGTTGGATCGCTGATCCAAAGGTTGGGGGTTCGAGTCTCGCTCTCCACAAGGTTGTCACTATCGCCCCAGTGCAGCTACCTGGGTTATCAAAGGCGGGCCATGTCTCTCACTGTCTATGGTGAGAGGTTCATGTAAAAGAACCATTGCTGACTTTTGTAAAGAGTAGCTGCAAAGTCGTCAGCGTGTTTCTGTCCCTTGCTGAAAAGGGTTGTGACAGGAAGGGCATCCGACGTAAAAACCTCTGCCAAATCAAATGTGTGAATCAAATGATTCGCTGTGGTGACTCCCGAGTAAAAGGGAAAAAGCCGAAAGGAAGACAGACAGACAATATATAAAATAGTATATATTATGTATAATTTTTACCTTCCTCGGCTGGAAGTCATACTTGACACAGTGCTGGAAGCCTTTTCCTTTGGACTTTAGTGATGTCACAATCAGGCAGTTACCCACAAAGTGAGCTGAATAACCAACACCTTTGCAGGTCCGAAAGCTACAGAGAAAGAGAAAGAGAGAGAGAGAGAGAGAGAGATGCCTTGTGAAATACATTAAAACCTTCATTACATTACAACAGTGTCCGTTTGCACAAGATTACAGCTGAAAGCAACATTATCCGTAAAAGTCAAAATAATTAGATTGCTAATGATTTGGTAAAGCCCTAGGGTAAAACACCCACACCTTTTCACTACATCACCCCCGTGTATTTAAATCATTCATCATGTCAGCTGCTGCTGGTGTTGCTGCCGTTGCTGGAATCCCCAATCTCTCCATTTTCCAAATGCTAATGTATGTGTCTTTAAGCTCCACTGCCAAATGCATTCAATTTGTTCTATCGGAGTGAGTCAGGCCTCACAGAGCAAACAGCCTGTTTGACCAGGATTAAATGGTTTATACACTGAATATTAGCACAGAAAAAATAATCAATCCTTTGAGGCATCACATTTCCTGAATAATTCAGCACTGAAATAATAAATAATAATAATAATAATAATAATAATAATAATAATAAACAACAATAATATATACACATACATACACACACATTTTATATATATATATATATATATATATATATATATATATATTCCACACACACACACAAGTATTTGTGTATATATATATATATATATATATATATATATATATATATATATATATATATATATATATATATATATATATATATGTATATGACTTTAAATTTGGAATACTGTATTCCTTAAATATAAAATGTGTAATATTACAAAAAAAGTAAAAATATTTATAGGAAAAAAATAGATACATATCTATTTGTTAATATTTTTAATTTTAATATAATTTTATTTTATAGTTAATTTTTTAACTTTACATGTCACTTAATATTTATAAAAAGTAAAGTATGTCTCATGAAGAGAAGAGAAGAGACATTCAGCAGAGCATGGCAACATGAATTTAATCCAAACCAATCAAAATGAACTTAAAATATAAATATTTATACCAGTGTTGTTGACTTCCCAAATCTGTTAGTCTCAGCTGTCAAGATACCATGTGGGAGATTTTTTCTAATATTTCATCATTTATGCAGTAAAGACTGTAGTTTTATATATAGGGACTTGTATATGTGCAATCAGTGAGCTTTTTTTTTTTTTTTTTTTTTTACCTGTAAAAAATGTTTATGTATAATCTCTGAAAGGAGTCAGTGAAAGTAGATTCATTATGTTAGTCAGAGGTAAAGCTACAAGTTTACATTTCATTTTCATACTCAGGAAAGCCTTCATGTTGTAGCCGTTTATTTGGCAGGATCTTAGAGAAATTGTTCAGTTTTTAATGTTCAAATCAGAGTCTCCAATGGAGTCCCACATGGCTCAATGCTTGGTCCTCCTTTTGCTCCTCTTACACTTGGGTGAGACCACATTTTCACCTGGGTTTCCATACCACTGCTACACAGATCACATTAAGCTCATCCACTTTTGATTTCAATCGAGACTCATATCTTTGCTCAGATCATAGCTGCCAGCTGATCAAATGTAATTTAAAGTATTGTTGATCCTTAAAGAAGCATCAACATGATCAGATCGTGTGACATCCCTAGACAGCACAAAACCCTCAACATCTGTCACTGCATGCAACCTTGGAAACAATCAACTGTCCTCATCTCAAATCACCCATGTCAGTTTATCTCTAGAGTGTGGGAGCATTTGGCCATTTCTTTCGACAGAAGGCACTCAGGTGAATGTCATTTCAAGTTTAGAGTATTGTAGCTTGTTCATGACAGCTCGCTCTCCGACCTCTACAACTAATCAAGAATGCAGCTGCATGACTTGTTTTCAACCTCTGCAAGTCTTCCCATCTTACTCCATCACTATGCTTCCTTCACTCGCTTTCTGGGAAAAACGTAAAACTGGCCAACAGTGTAAACAGTGCATTTTTAAATTTAATTATTTCAACATATCATAAAACTAATTTCAAATCATATGTTTCACAAATACAAAATAAATATCACTAAATATATGCTAACTGATCAAAGTATATACTACATAGGAATAGTGAGCTCTGATTGGCCCGCTATTTCTGGATATAAATAGACTTTTATAGTTTTTCCTGGTCACTTGGAGCAGACAGCATCATCATCATCATCATCATCATCATTAGGTTTTCAAATAATAAAAATAATTATTAATGATTTAATTTAAAACATTAAAAAGCACTATTATGGGGGCCTCACTGGTGGGACATCAACAAGGGGCGTATCCAACTTATAGACCGTAAGTTTATATCCAGGTTGATGTCGCAGCCATCTGTAACCGAAGCGAGGGAGTCTTTGAGAGCTAATTGGCCCCTTGTAGTAAATAGTAAAACAATTATGCATGTCAGGTTAACTGCATGTCACGTAACCAAATGATTCTTTCAAATATTTTATTCAGCAACGTCTAACTTGACTTGGACACTTAACGTCATGATCATACATACATCATGACCCATGAACTCAAACTAAATTTGAAGAGAAATACTATAATTTATCATTTGTTCCTAACACGGTCCTCTACAAATGCAGTTTTTATATCTTTTTCATCACACAGTATGGAGTATGTTATCTCAGTATGTTATGTCATGTATACAATGTGGGATTCTGGTCTGTCCCAGTTAAGCGATGAGCAACATGAACAAATCTTGATGATATCGTTTGCCATGGTGCTATAATGGCAGTAAAACTGCACGGGAAGAGAAATACAAAGATGGATTTTGTCATGGTCTTGCAACCAAAACTAGCCTGCAACAAAATAATGCTAGCATGAGAAATTAAGATTGACCTTCTCATAGTGCGACTGTTGTTCCAATACTATACTGAAATATCATGACTTACATAACTCCTACAGGGCGGTGATGGCCTGGTGGTCAGAGTGCTGAATCACCGATCCTAAGGTTGGGGGTTCAAGCACCTACTCTCAACAAGTTGTCACTGTCGCCCCAGTGCAGCAAACTGGGTTATGAAAAGCCAGCCATGTCTCTCACTGTCCATGGTAGGAGGTTCATGTAGAAGAACCATTGCTGACTTACGTCAAGAGGAGCTGCATCAGCAGGTTTCTGCAATGCGATGGCCTGGGAGGCTGCCCAGTGTGTACTTTGCCCTCGCCCTAAGTCGGCTGAGTTGGGCGCCAGCCTCCCCATGACCCTAAATAGGATCATGCTGTTCAGAAAATGAATGAATGAATGACATAATTGTTACATAATGATCCATTAGGTGTCATCATCATAGTATTCATCAATTCTGATGTTGTATCTCAGCTTATTCTATCTGTCAGGGACAGCTTAGTTTTGCGAGAAACTTATATTATTGCTGAAATGTTACAGTCTGGGGATAGTATTGGATAAAAATCCAGAGTCCAGAGAAGATAAATATTGAACAAATAAAGTTTTTTTATTGGCTATTTCAGTCAGAGCAGACTGGGCGAATAACAAGCCTCAGTGAGCTCCTGTGCTTGTTCACTGTGCTCACTGGGGAAGCGCTACATATCTGTCGTTCTTTTATCTGTGGCATGGCATGCTGAGCCAAGAAAATGACAAACATTTTGCTTCCTTATGCTGCCTGGCTCAAGCAGTTTTTTGTTGTTGGGTTTTTTTGTTTTTTTCTTTTTGAGAGACCACATTTTAATTGGCATCCAGAAACAACATCTTAAATAACACTGACTCCCAACTGATCTTCACGTTAGATGACTGCTCAGCACTGTACCTGGTTCCATCGTCTTTGGCTAAGTGTGCAACGCTCATCAAACCCCCATTGCTGTGCTTCTATAAGTTTAAATCAAAAACACTGCAAACAGGATCTACAGTAAACTGCCAAAAAACAACACGACGGTGCGTCAAGTGCCGTGTAAAAATAAACCCACAGTAAACGCACTGAAAAGCTCCCATGTGTCGCTGACACAGCTACAGTAGGAAATAATCATGAAGTCATGAATCAAATGTCTGGGATTGTCTCCTGTGTTTTGTTTTGAGAGGATTCAGAGAGGATTATTATGAGAGAGACAATTTACCGTCACCCAAAGTGGGACAGATATCAGAGTAGCACCTTTTAAACATGGGGAAGATCAGAAATAATACACGTGGTCGCGTGCTGACTTCCCGTTAACACTCAAAGATTTATATCTGTTTTACAACACTAATTAGAACAAAGATGACAAAGGCTCAGTTACTTAAATTTCACATTTACATTTATGACATTTGGCAGACACCCGCATTCAGAGCGACTTATTATTTCATCTCATTCAATTATACAACTGAGCAGTGAAGAGGGCCGATGCTGTGGTGTAGCGCTTAGTACGTCCGTGCCACAGCAACAAGGCCCCGAGTTTGAGTCCTGTGCTCAGGCACCTCTGGCTAGAGTTTGCATGTTCACCCCGTGCTTGTGTGGGTTTCCTCTGGGTGGTCCAATGGCAAATTAGGCAGATTAGTTATTTCAAATTTCTCCAAGGCGTGAGTCCAAGTGTGAATGGTTTTGTGTGTGTGTGTGTGTGTGTATTTCAGGACACTCTGGCAAGGCTCTGTCACCCAGGCTGAGATAGGCTCTAGCCTTCCTATGATCATCATCACTCATCATTTTCTGTAACCGCTTAATCCTAATTAGGGTCACACAGAGGCTGGTGCCCATCCCAGCCGACTCCAGGCAAGGGCAGAGTACACCTTGGACAGCTCACCAGGCCATCACAGGGCAAAAACATGCTGATGGCTTTACTGCTCCTCTTTTGGAAAGTCAGGAATGGTTCTTTCACATGAACCTCACACTATAGACCAGTGGTTCCTAACCTGGGTTCGATCGAACCCTAGGGGTTCGGTGAGTCAGTCTCAGGGGTTCGGCGGAGGTCAAGACACACACCTGACTCATATTCATGACGACACGCCCCGCTTGGCCATCACTGGCTGCAGGTGATCACGCTACATTGCTTGGCCAATCTGTGCTGCAGGGAATTTGGTGCGCTCAGTAGTCGAATTGGGACTGTTGTGATGGTACGTCATGTGATTTCTTTCTTAATGTTTTAATCCATACTATGTTGAGTACAAAAAGAAAGTGGTCGGACGAATATGTACAACATGGATTCACATATATAACGGAACGTGATATTCATCGCGTCCTATCTGCATGATTTGTAAAGTAGGATCAACCCTGTGCTGACTGACATATACGGACATGTATATGTACATATAATATCAATAAATACATATTCAATACTATAAATGCTTATAACAACGATTAAACATTCAAAAATAATGCATAACATGTAAATAAAACAAATACACACACATACAGACGCACCCACGCACGCCCTCATATGCGCACCGCACATAAAAATGTGAGTAGTTGTGATGGGCGGAGTTCATGCACAGTATTGGTTTTGTTCTTTGAACACAGTGATGTTAATGCACGCTTCATTTTGGTGCCCCAATAAAAACATATACCTGTGTCTTGAATTTGAAAAAAAAATAAATAAATAATTTTATTTTTCACTAAAGAAGGGTTCGGTGAATAAGCATATGAAACTGGTGGGGTTCAGAACCGCCAACAAGGTTAAGAACCACTGCTTTAGACAATGAGGGACATGGCTGGCCTTTGATAACCCAGTTATGCTGCACTGGGGGGACAGTGACAACCTGTGGAGAGCCGGGCTTGAATCCTAAACCGTAGGATCAGTGATCCAGCACCTTTACCACCAGGCCACCACTGCCACTTCCTGTGAGCATAATGAGTTTAAGTGGTTTAGCAAATGAGTGATTGAGCAATGAAGAGGTTTTTGGCCCAAAAGAGGGATTTGACCTTGAACCCCTGACCGCCCGATCAGTAGCTCAGACTCTTAAACACTGAACTTTCACGATATAATAATAATGAATAGTACGTTTTTTTAATCCATTTAGAAGCAACTAGAGCATCTATAGAGCACAAACATGTGCCAAGTCATTCTTTGTCATGACCTCCAACAAGGTTATGTTTTCGTCATGGTGTGGGTTTATCTGTTTTGTTCGTCTATATGTTCATTAGCAACTTCCTGTCTCCAGCTTATGACGGATCAATTTGAATTTTTTATGATGGGTGCAGCATCTCATGGTAATCGGGGGCTGCGCATCTGGATTGGCAAATCGGGGTGGTAGTCTTTTTAAAGAAGGGGACCGGAGGGCGTGTTCCAATTATCATGGAATCACACTCCTCAATCTACCCGACAAAGTCTATGCAGGGGTAGTTGAGAGGAAGATCCAACGGACGGTTGAACTTCACATTCAGGAGAAACAACGCGGTTTTTGTCCTGGCTCCAACACTCTCGACCAACTCGATGCACTCTACAGGATCCTGAAGGGGCAATGGGAGTTTGCCCAATCTGTCCACATGTGTTTTGTGGATTTGGAGAAGGCGTGTCCCTTGGGTTATCTTGTGGGGCGTGCTCCAGGAGAACGGTGCTCCAGACCCATTGCTACAGGCCATTCGGTCTCTGCATCAGAGCTTGGTCCACATTGGTAATAACCGGTCAAATTTGTTTCTGGTGAGGGTTGAATTCTGCGGGAGACCTGTCAGCGATTCTGTTCCAAATTTGTATGGACAGAATTTCTAGGCGCAGCTACGGCGTTGAGAGGTTCTGGTTTGGTGGCTATAAGAGGTCGTCTCTGCTTTTTTTGGATGATGTTGCACTTTTGGCTTCATCAATCTGGGACCCCCAGCTTTCATTGAAGCGATTTGCAGGCAAATACGAAGCAGCCGGGATGAGAATTAGCACCTCCAAGTCCAAGGCCATGATTCTCGGTCATAAAAAGGTGGAATGTGTGCCCTCTGGGTCCTGCCCCAAGTGGGTGGGTTTAAGTATGTCGGGGTCTTGTTCTCAAGTGAGGGAAGGAGGGAGTGGTAGATCCACAGGCCGATCACTGCAGCCTCTACTGTCAGGCGGAGTTTGTACCAGTCTGTCGTGGTGAAGAGGGAGCTGAGCTGCAAGGCAAACCTCTTTATTTACCAGTCAATCTATTTTCCAAGCTTCACCCATGGTCACGAGATTCGTGTAGTGACCGAAAGACCAAGATCGCGGATTGAAGCGGCTGAAATGAGCTTCCTTCGCTGGGTGATGGGGCTCTCCCTTAGAGATAGGGTGAGAAACTTGACCATTCAGGAAGAGCTGGAGTAGAGTCACTGCTGCTCCGCATTGGGAGGAGCCGGTTGAGGTGACTCGGGCATCTGGTGAGAAATGCCTCCCGAACGCCTCCCTGATACTCAATTTTTATGGCTTGGTAGAGGTTTGTACTCCCTGAATGCTCAAGTTCTAATACTTTTGTTTTATACACTCAGATAATTTGTTAAGTGCATGCCCGGTTTGAAGTAGATCATTGTTCTCCTGTTTACTGTGTATGAAGATGAGGTTCATTAAGGCCTATACAAGTTAGCGTAGGCTGCAAGGACATCAGTTCCTAAAGGGCTGGATAATGAGCACAGGAAGTGGATGAGACATGGTAAAGCAGAGCAAACTTCAAACTCTTCAGGGCAATAAGTGCCGATTACCAAAGTTGGGAATCACTTACCTACGACTTAATTAAATTGAACTAGGAATATAAAATTGTAATCAACAGATTTGCATTTCAAAATGGTTCTGGGAAACTTGTTTACAGTGATTTTCCGGGCTGCTATCACAGCTCGGGGCCTGTGTGGCTTTTTTTTTTTTTTTTTTTTTTTTTTTAAATTGCTGCAATATAAAAGCGCGACAGCTCTGAAACCAGATTAGCACAGCAAACCAACACCACACGGTCCTTTCAGCTTGTCAAGTGGATGAATACAAATGCGTTTGTACAAGGCCGTATGGGGTTAGGCATAAAGTTTACATCTGCAAAGTTACAGCAATGATGCTATTTTGTAGTTTGTTTCAAAGAGGCTAATACATTTAGCACAACTTTATTGTTTTCTTTCTCTTCTTTTCTCCTCCTTTATTCACATATCTTGGGATTTCTGCTGGTAAACCGTAATGCTCCCAGTCTATATATGTCAGCATTAATTACCCACAAGTCTCAACACGGAGCATTCTTTCACTCCTCCAATTAATATACTTTCTCCCTGCGGAGATCCACCTCTGATTCTAGAACATTCCATCCACCATGGATTCATGCTTATATTCGTTTAATCTGCAAACTCTGACCTGATTCTCGTTAATGTTGACTAATCTTCCACAACATCTAAATCTATTAACAAAGCACACGGTGGGGGGTGGGGTTGTGTGTGTGTGTGTGTGGGGGGGGGGGGTTAAAGGATATTAACAACAGACAATGAAATAAAGCCATCTCGTACTTTAATCCTCTTATATATTCCAGCTGCTTATGTTTGTTGTAAATCCTTTAATGATCACACTGATGTGAAAAGGTAAATGTCTCACCAGTAAAGATAGGGCTTGTCTTTGTCCACATTGATGTTGTTCAGAGGATCCATGCGGAACCATGTGTTCAGACTGAAGCCATTTTGGTAAGGCCACTTGGCGATGGGAGGTAAAGCAATCGCCTGGTGGAAAGACAAACAGGAGAGACATCACATTATTTATCCAGATACGACCTATAGGGGTGAGGAGCATGATTGTCATAGGGCGAGAAAATTAAGACCAGGATACACTCATAACTTCATCACCCACTCATTTTCCGAACAAGGGTGAAGGCGGGATACGCCCTCAACAGTTTGCCAGACCATTCTCGAGCAACGCGCCCAACTTTTCAAACTCACATTCACACCTACAGGAAATTTGGCACACCCAAATAGCCTGACGTGTACGTCTTTAGTTGGTGAGAGGAAACCGGAGTACCCAGATGAAACCCACACAAGCATGGAGAGAGCATGCATACACAGAAACTCCTCAACCTGGGATACAGACCCAGGATCAACCTTTCTGCTGTGATACAGCTGTGCTTGTCTCTACCCCACCATGCCGCCCTACAGGGTATTCCTTAAAAGGAAATAATCGATGACAGGGACACGTGAAGCAGAGTTATTCTTACTAGCAAGTTACTCAGCAATCAACAGCTTATTGAAAAACTGGGAAGTCTAGAAAACGTCTGCATGCTGGAACAGTTCCCAGATGTTACAAAGCACTGACACAGGAGACTCCTTCCAGTAATGTTCATATCGACATGTATTCTGAACTTTAACTTTTGTTAGTAAGGAGCATTTTCTATACAAATTACCCATCATTATATAAACAGTATTCTGAGAGTATTTAATTAAAATAAATTTAAAAATAAATAAATAAACGGTGTTTCTTTTCTTCAGCCTTACCCTTTCTGTACACATCTTAGTGGTAGACATACTGGTAAAATAATTTATTATTATTATTATATTGCCATTATGTCGGTCTTCTTTTCGGCTTTTTCCTTTTTTTTTTTACTCGGGAGTCGCCACAGCGAATCATCTGATTCGCACGTTTGATTTGGCAGAGGTTTTTTCTGTCGGATGCCCTTCCTGTCACAACCCTTTTTTGCAAGGGACAGAAACACGCTGACGACTTTGCAGCTACTCTTTACGAAAGTCAGCAATGGTTCTTTTACATGCCTCTCACCATAGACAGTGAGAGACATGGCCCGCCTTTGATAACCCAGTTAGCTGCACTGGGAGGACAGTGACAACCTTGTGGAGAGTGGGACTCGAACCCCCAACCTTTGGATCAGCGATCCAGCACCCTATACCACTAGACCACCACTGCCCCACTATTATATTGCCATTATAACATGTACAAATCCTTGTTTGTTTGGTGTTCCTATTACTGTCATTTTCAAAAATACCAATCCAATATGTCAGTGGCATCACAGCATAGTAGTCAGCAGGTCTGCCTCACAGCAAGAATGTCATTGGTTTGATTCCCAGGCTTGTGTGGGTTTCCTTCTGGTCTCCCTGGTTCCCTATCACTGTCCAAGATATGCATATTTGATGATTGTATTTCCCTGCAATGGTCCGGCGAGCTGTGTACTCTCAGTGTCGGCTGAGATAGGCACCAGCCACCCGGTGATGCTCGTAAAATTAAGTGATTTGGCAAATGAGTGAGTGAGCGAGCGTGTGAGCAAGTAATCCAATGTGCCATACACACTATTGGCTGCATACTATATGGGAATGACGTGTTCAAATAGTCACGGTCACTCCAGCAGGCATCCCATTTTAAAATAGAAAAATAATTCTTTTTTTTTTTTTTTTTTTTTTTCCCTTCCCCCCTCAGCATGAGCAATGACCAGGGAAGAGCTCAATGAGTTGGGAAAAGCGATCAAAAAGGAAGAGCTGCTACAGCTCGTAATCGGTGTGGTTCAAAGCAAATCTCGCCATATCAGTATAACAGCACTTCTTGCTTCTTAGCTCTTTTCATGGCTTCATGGAAGTAGTGCTTAAGGCTCTGGATTACTGAGCCAAAGGTCATGGGCTCAAGCCCCAGGACCACTAAAGTGCCACTGCTGGGCCCTTGAGTAAGACCCTGACCCCTCAATTTTATTTTAATGATGAAATGCAAGCCAAACACCGTAAATATTCTTCCCTGTTCATGAACAGGAGTCAAAAGTGGGAGGTCTGATCTGAGCGGGAGGACCCAGCCTGGTTGACTGGGTTAGCATTTAGCCCAGCATGGAGGTTATCAAATTATCAGTTTTTGGAAAAATAATGGACTTTGGATGGTTTCTCGTAACTTTACTTTGCATCACTCGAGTATAGGCCACAGAAGCTTGTGTCAAGCTCCAGAAGGTCCGTGTTGAAAGGTAAAGGTTCAACTCACAGCAGCACTACGTCCAGGAAAGTTGAAGAAAGCGTCCGGTCCGTGTCTCTGCGGCATCTGATTCAGGACTGTAAGCAGCTTCACTGCGTGTCTCGGCTGCACAGAAATATGAATAATAATGTAAATATAAACATTTCTGCGACTATGGACACTACAACCCAGATATAAAACATGGAAGTGCTGCTTTTTCACTGGAGAGATACCATGAAGAGCCATGTTTAGGACTTTTATTATGAATGCATATATATATATATATATTCCTCAGATATTATAATCATTTTATTTCAATAAATCAAAGACTTTTGATCTTTATTACTGATGTGTATAATCTGCTCTTGGTGTTTAAAATTTCTGAAAACTCTCTTTAGATATTGTTCAAATCATCCATAATAACTTGGGTCTGATGAAGACTCCACTCTGGGAAAGAAAGCGATAGCTGTGCTGTCGATCCATTCCCTACAGCAAGTAGCGGCATTGATACTCTGTCAATAATTCTCACTCTGACACCAACAGGAAGTCGATATAAGAGAAAGCCGTGTGGCTGGTTGGTCCACAAGACCGTAGCGAACTGGCGGCGGAGAATCAGATCTTACCCACAATCCTCCCTCTCCTCTGAGCATACTGAAGAGCAGCTTTAGCTCCTTCACAGTGATACTGTAGCTGGCCAGAACTCCCAGCATGTCCACCAACAGATCTGACAACGAGAGAGAGAGAGAGAGAGAGAGAGAGAATACAGTATGATGATGAGGACGCCTCTCATTTCTACAGCGACACTTCCATCTTTCCTGTCCTCGTGTCTGAGAAAGTAACAAAATGGTGAGAGAAAACCAAACAAACACAAATGCCATCTGATCTAATTGTATTCTCAATTTCATTTTAATGAACAAGGATAGCAGGTTAATTAAAGGGACCCGTTCATTTACCAGGCATTGAATATTGGAAATTAAACAGAATGTCTTTCTGAAACCACTTGTTTACTCCTGTACATCAGTGTTTACGGCCCCTGCACCAGCACCACATTATTAGTAAACATTCATTCGACAAGATGCGTAACTATTAGCCCAGAGATCATAAGTTCGAATCCAGGTTAATACCACAGCCATCCATGACCAGCCAAATCAATCTCAAGGGATGGAGGGAGGGATGGTATGAGTTCACTTCCCTGTCACTCACGGAGATCACCAGTCAATCATGGGTGTCTGCGAGCTCATTCGTACGAGAGGGGAAATAACACGTTCCCTCCTAGTATGTTAGACCGCCCCCGAATACACACGCACCGCAGTTTGTAACGATCCGGGTGGCTAGCTTTACATGTCAAGAGGGAGTGTGTGCAAGCTTTTATCCCTCCCTCGTCATTGTTCGTCGTGTGACGGGAAAGGTGGTACTTGATGGGTAGGAATTGGGTACGACTAAAAAAATAAGTTTGTCAATAAATTAGTGTTGCATTGCCGATTTGTCAGAAGAGTATCTGGTCATGCAGTCTTGTTATTAATATACTATCACTGACTATGAACCAGAACAAGATTTAAAACAGGCAAAGAAAAGACACTGAGCCAATGAGCTTGGGTGTTTTCATCATGAAACCTTGGTTATGCCAAAATGAACTTAAGATGGAAGAGGGCAGTTGTGGTGTAGTGGTTAAGGCAATGGGTTACTGAGTTCAATCCCCATTGTCAGCACTGTTGGGCCCCTTATGCAAGGCCCTTAACCCTCAAATGCTCAGTTGTATCAAAATGAATTTTTTTTTTTTTTTTTAAGTCTGTTGGGCTTTTTACACCCGAGCCATAGTGGCTTATCAGGCCGGTGCTTATCCCCAGTTTCCGTAACATGAAGCAACCAGGAGTTCAACTCCGCCTGGATGGGACTCTAGTTTCCTTCCACGGTCCAAAGACATACACAGTAGGCTGACTGGCCGTTCCAAACTGTCACTTGCTGTACATGTGAATAATTGTACGTGTGTCAGCCGTGCGATGGCCTGGTGAGCGGTACAGGGTGTACCCCACCCTTGCCTAGAGTCAGCTGAGATTGGCTCCAGCCTCACCCGCAATCCTAATAGAGGATCAAAGGAAAAGTCCATTGGGCTTTTTACACCCGAGTCATAGTAGCTCATCAGGTCGGTGCTTCTCCCCGGTTTCCATAGCATGAAGCAACTAGGAGTTCAACTCGTCCTGGATGGGACGCTAGTCCGTCGCAGCTTAACTTCCCAGTATATTTTACTGGTACCCATTTATACTGCTGGATGAACAGAGGCACACTTGTAGGTAAGACCTTGCCCAGGGGTCTTAGCACAGTGGGGGTCTAACTGGGATTCGAACACACAACCTCCTGATCATGAGCGCAGCACCCTAACCACGACACCACTGCCTCACTCAGCTGTATAAAATGAGAATTGTATATAATTAATTGGTAATTATAATGTGTCTCTGGATAAGAGTGTCTGCAAAAAGCTGTAAAATGCATGTATAAAACAACCGCTATTACTTCAACGACACCTTTATGTTCAATGGTTGACAGTTACAGAATTTTGGCTGCTCTGGTTAAACACAACCTTCCCCCTAATTAAAGTTACAGCTCGGAGTAAAGGTCTGACAATATGATAATTTGGATCTGCATTTAAAATGACCATTCCAAACCTTTACTATCCATTCAGATGGTTCATCAGCTAAATAAGACACATTTATGCTAATCGCGCGTGTTAATGCTGTTCAAATCGTATTTTTGAAGAAAATAAGCTGAGAAAAAAAGTCTGTGCAAGCTGAAGCGTCACAGTTCGGTTCTCAGTGTGCTGTTGCAACCCATCTACCTCAAAGGATGATATCTTGAGCATCCGGTATTTTATTTTTCCTGCACACAAGGTCTGTAGATAGTTATTTAATATATCAGAAACTTCCTGTTAGCTTAACTCTCAAACTAGCTTATCTGGCAACAAGAATAACAGCAATGCAGCACATCGGTCTCCATTCTGATGTCTGATGTGAATATTAACTGAAGCTATTAACTGGTGTTTGCATGATTTTAAACACTGGGGTATTGGGAAGTCAGAACCAATCACAGTGGTCCTTGGGCGAGAGCCAATGCACACCCTGGAGAGGTAATCAATCTACTGCAAGGCCAGATTTAATATATACTGCATGTGAACGGTGTGATCAGGTTTTCTATCTCATAATAATAAGCAATTGAATGAAGTGAAGTATGGTATAGAGAATGATTCAGTCGGGGTGGGGGTGGGGTTTAATCTGCTGGGGCACAAGGCTATCATACGGAAACCGAGTTCTATAATTAAGTTTATAGTAGTCAGTCACGTTGCTATATTACACATGCCAGTCATGCAATAATCATTCAACTTATCCAATGGCACAAGTGCGATAAAGCAGTTATCCAGTGACATTGATGCAGTACCAATAATTATTGATTTTTCACCAATCAGAAACACAGGGATGACATCAGCAAAATATATTTTCAGCTGAAAATTAACCGGGGTGGGGTGGGGGTGGGGGGGTCGAGGGGGAGGGGTCCATGTTTGCTATCCACAGTTGGCCAACGTATCATCTAATGCATCGACTAATCGGAATATAATTTTATTTGTAAACATATGTATTTGCAATATAATATACACACAGTTGAGAAATAGGTCAACCATGGCTCTATGTTTTTTCTTCTATAAATGAACGAGTAAATATTATGAATAAATAATAAAGGGTATTATGATTATGTGTGTCCAACCGTACACACAGTCTGATTGGTTGATACAGATCGGGTTGTGTGTCGATCAAGGGGAGGGGAAGCAAGCCGAAAATCACCGAAGTCCTCAGACACAAACGATGCCTTGTTTAAACGCAGGAAATGAACAATGAGTGAAGGAAATTAAACAAGGCCGATATTTTAAAGTAATCGATTACTTGTTAACCTCTGCTGCTCGGTCTGTGCAGAGAAATCCCAGCGCTTATTCTTTTTTCAGAGACCTTGCCATCATGTCAGTCTGTACTACAGATCCTTGGTTAAGATTTCTCTGTACGAACCGCGCAAAAAAAAAAGCTAACATGTAATATTCATCCACCCTGCAAGCTCAAAATGAACAAAATGTCTGAATCAATATTTAATAGAGACAATAAATAAATAAACAAAAACACATTTTTCAAACTATGAATGTATTTTAATAGACAACATAAGGAGACCACATGACCACGGTCACATTTAAATATGGAAAAATACAACTCTTGTTGGCGGCACAGTGGCGTAGTGGTTAACATGTCTGCGTCACAGCAAGAAGGTCCTGGGGTTGATTCCCAGCTCGGGAGTTTCTGTGTAGAGTTTGCATGTTCTCCCGTGCTTGTGTGGGTTCCCTCTGGATACTCGGGTTTCCTCCCACAGTCCAAAAATATGCACAGTAGGTTAATTGGCTGCTTCAAATCACCCCTAGGTGTGAATATGACTGTGAATGGTTGTGTGACTGTTGACCCTGCAATGGGCTGGTGAGCTGTCTAGGGTGTACCGTGCCCTCGTCCAGAGTCAGCTGAGATGGGCTCCAGCCTCTCTGAAACCCAAATTAGGATTAAGCGGTTCAGAAAATGAATGAATAACTCCTGTTGTATTTGCTTTTCATACCCTGCCCAGTCTAGTTGGTCCGGTCGAGGCTCAGCAACATTAATGTGGCAATAAAATGAAGCAGCTGATGATCTGAATGGACTGAATGAGCAGGTGATCACATCAATGCACTTTTTCCTTCCCTGATCGCTCGGATATAAAATGGGGACTCGAATAATGAAAAAGCAGTTCAGGGAGCATGAGGAATCATTTGCACATATGTATTGGCACCCCAGAGTCTTGACCTTCACCCTATTGAAAGTATTCAGGATGTGCTGGAGAAGACTTTATGGAGGGGTTCAGTTTTTCCCTCATCGATACAAGACATCAGCAAGGAACGAACCCAAGACTGGATGGAAATAAATGTTGTTACTTAAGTTGCCATAGAGATTACAAGCTGGAATCATGGATAAAGGTGAAACCACAACATTTTGCTCTCACGTACACGAAAATAAGTATTCACCACAGGCTGAGTAAATATCAGTGAATAATCCACTCAGTGGGTTTTTTTTGGGTTTCTTTATTTGTTTTTTTTTTGTTTTTTTGGGGGGGGGGGGGGGTAGAAGGCAATATTGACCTTGTCTTTATGTATAATCATTAAAATACTAGTATATACAGTAGGACCCCGTTTTTCATGATGGTTTGGTTCCGGCCCTTCCCGCAGAATCAAGAAAATCCGTGAGTTATTCACGCGGTTTTAAACCCCTATGTATGATATTCCATAAACTAAAATATGCTTGTTAAACCCATTCTATAGCCAGTCTTACTCATTAATACAGTAATAAAGCAGTAAAATGTAGTAATGGTTAAGTAAAAACTTTAATTTTGTAATTTGATAATATTCATGAATAAAAGCACATAGGCTCCACACCAGAAGCTAGAGAAGATGCAGGGCATTTGAGTGACATCATCAGGCTTAAATCATCATTAAAAACACACTAAAAATTTTACTTCACAATTCAAGCAATCACATTGATAACTTGTGTGCGAAGGAGAAAAAAAAAAAAAAAAGGAGGTGTACACATCATCTGCAACCAATCCGCAGGAGGGAGAAACAAAAGCTCTCAGCCATTGGCTAAGTTTCAATCATGTGGAAGTTACTTCAAGGTTTGTCACCAATCCACAAGTATGCGGGGGCGTGAGTGCTGAACCGTGAATGGTCAAGGGCCTACTATACAAAGAGCAGTACAAAAATTCTATGAGTAAAAAAAAAAAAAAAAATTAGAGTTTCTGCGTCAGAAAAAGATGATGCTTGGAAAAAATAGATTTTTGGGGGACGCATGAAAATATTCACATCAATTACAAACAAAGGGGGAAAAGAGGTCATTGGTGTTTGTCATTTATAAACAGCAGGGTGAATATAATATTCCTCTAAACTGCCTTTAAATCTCATTACGAAACAGCCTGCGACTAATGAGACCTCTCCCCTAATCTCTATCCCTTATCATCCCTAAGCCTACATCCCCACTGAATATCAGTGTAGAGGAGATATCACCATAATCCACATCTCTCTCTCTCTCTCTCTCTCTCTCTCTCTCTGTCTCACACACACACACACACACAGCTCCAGTGTTAGCACAGGCTTTTAGAAACAAACACATCATGCCTTTGCTTATATCTTCTACCTGCTGTTCAGAGAAGCTTTTCTCCTGCTCCCTCTGAGCTTATACTTGGTCAACTTCAAAACGACACCATATCTGGTTCACTGCGTCACACAGATCTGATAATCAGCCTTTGCTGCAACACAATTTATTACTTCTGCTTGATAAAAAGGAGGTCGTTTAATCAATACCGCTCAAATTAAAATTAATTATTATATAAATTCATGATTGAAAGGGTCATCAGTAGAAGGACTGCAGTCTGAATGGTGATGCGTGAGAGTGAATATATACAGGGATCCCTCACTTTTCGTGGTTAATTGGGACCGAGATCCCCATGCGACCATCAAAATTCGTGAAGTAGGATCACCCCGCCAATGTAACACCCCACAGATGTAACAATGTAAGTAGTTTTAATGGGAGATTTTAGGTTGGTTTTTGTTTCGTGTTTGTTTTGTTTTTTTTTTTTTTTTTTTTTGCATCATTTGCCTTGTTTTTGTGGTATTTTCCTTAACTTTTTTAAGCCCCATTCTTACTTAATTTCCTTATTTTTTAATTCGATGAATACTTTTTTTTTTTTAAACCGCCATGCACTGAAGCCGCATGAATTGAAGCGTGAAGTAGCGAGGGATCCCAGTATATATGTGAACTTCATTTCATAGGAATGCCTCTATATACTTGATATACTCTATCTATATACTTGCTCCAACTCCATCCTACTTGCGGGCCGAAAGATCCAGGCCAAAAGCCTCAGTTATTGCTTACGGCAAGCATCATGTGATATCTGTGACTGTTCATTCATTTTCTGTAACCGCTTAATCCTAATTAGGGTCACGGGGAGGCTGGCGCTTTGCAGCCTACTCTTGTCGAAAGTCAGCAATGGTTCTTTTACATGCCTCACACCATAGACAGTGAGAGACATGGCCCGCCTTTGATAACCCAGTTAGCTGCACTGGGGAGGACAGTGACAACCTTGTGGAGAGTGGGAACTCTGTGACTGTGACCATGGATTTTGGTAAATTGAATTTTCTACAATTGTCTTAGAAAATCACCACTTCTGTTTTTTGGTGTTTTTTTAATACACACAACACTCTCTTGGCTTTAAACAGAATGATGCAGATGGAGAGAAAACACCAATCCAGGGACAGGATTGAGGAAAAATAATAAGAGTTATAAGAAACTGTCAGAGGAGAACATCTTGACTAGTCCGAGCTTCTTTGTTGATGTGCAGAAAAGAATCTCAGACTGAAATGGTGCGGCAGGCATAGAGTGAAAGGTACCCCTGCCACACAGCATGGATAATTCCTCGGACAGGACTCTTATGGGTACTGGTTACAATTCCTCGTGGTCTCATCTTATGATGTTCTATAGTATGTTAACACGACCAATTATCACCAAAAAATATATATATATATTCTTTCCTTTGAAATATTTACTAGATGGATGGTGTTGGACCTTTCAAGGTCACTCAAGGTGAAAGGTCTCATTTAAAAAATAATATATAGCGTCCTATTACCGTTGTATATTAATGGCATGTCTATTAGCAATCATTCTGACGTTATAAGCGCTCGATATCCAAAACTTTGAGACTATGCCGTGACCTTCACCTTTAACCTTGGCATTCCAAAATCGAGTTATCTCTGGGACTCAATAAGGGTAATATCCCCATCAAGTTTGCTGGAAATCTGTGCATGGGTGTGGTCAGGATTTTATTTACAAACAACCAAATAACAGTAAAGACTATACCTCCACCAAAACACAATTTTAAACAGCAATGTCAAACCTTGAGGTGGATGGAGTAGAACAAAAAACAAAACACGAGGTTCCAATACTGTTACCATATTTTCTGGACTATACGTTGCTCCACAGTACAAGTCGCATTTGCCAAAAAAATGCATAATAAAGAAGGAAAAAAACATACATCATTCACACTGGACTATAAGTCGCAAACTCACGGCAACTGTCTACCTTGGCTTGGAGATCTGCTGGCAGTTTTTGTGTCGTTGTGGTCCTCACGCTGATAGCTAAGGGGTTGCCTTACATTAAGCGGCAACACCAAAGTCCTCATGTAAAGTTATTTATATTCATCTCCTTGACTACCAACTGGACGTGTAGACGTAACTGCCCCGTTTTGACAAGCTTCTCCCTACAAAGCCCCATGTGTGAGCATGTTCCTCTCGCGGTGACCATCCAGCTTTTAGCCCATGATTAGCTTTTTTAATTTGTTTTCTTCATTGCAGTAATAATAACCTCTGCTTTTCTGCCCTCTTGTTGCATCATTGCAGTTGTGAGTGTTGAAATAAACATGTGAAATTATGTTCGTTATTATTATGACGAACAGAACTATATGTAATAATTTCACTATCTGGACGTGGAGACCCAACTGCACTGTTGACAATCCCTTACCTGCAACACGTTGCTCAAGTACCCATATGCAAGCTTGTTCCTCTAGCTGTGACCATCTAGCTTTAAGCCTGCGATTAGCTTTTTTGTTTTCTTCATTGCAGTAATAATAATAATCTCTGCTTTTCTCTGTCCCTCACAAGTTTCTCGTTCACTACTAACTTTCTTTCTGCTGCTTGATTACCATTTTCTGCTGCGTATCCCACTACTTGCAGCTTGTAATCCACAGAACAGGATTTTCTTTTTGGGGACATTTCTTCAGTGGTACAGGATGAGCAGGTACTGATACTCAAGCCTAGAGTGCCCTCTCGTGGTTGCAAGTGTAAAAATAACACACGTGAAATTATTTTCATTATTATTATTATGACGAACAGAATTATACGTAAGAATTTCACATATAAGTTGCATCTTCAGGCAAAGTATGAAATAAAGTGCAACTTATAATCTGGAAAATACAGCAGTTAAGAAATTACAATTGGAAATTTCACTGAAACTGGATGGGTAATTTTATAAACACGGATTGGACTGTTGAATCTCGATATATAGGGTTACTGTAAAATGTTATCATGAAACCTTCTTGGTCCCTGAATACTAGCCTCCGCATGCTTTGCCCAACCATCCCTCTATCGCCACCATATAATGGTTTTGATCAGAATTAGAATTACTTATGAGGCTTTGTAACCCTCTAAAATTTTACTGAATGCATATCATACCTGCGATCATGTCATCAACAGAGCTCATCTTGAGAAGTACAAGTTGGATCAGGTCGACCTCGGTACAGGTTTGTAAGTTGCGCATGCTCTTGCGAAGGATTGCCGTGAACATGCTCCAGATCTCAGCTTGGCACGTTACCTGGCAGTGCTCAAGAAGTTCGACCATGCACACGGTGCTTTCGGCATCTTGGATGATGAAGTTCATCTCCAGGTCAAACTCACCCCCAACTAACTGCAGAGAAAAAAAAGAAGGAGATTGAGCAAAGGACCAGCACATCACGAGGCCAACATTCACACACAGCCATAAACGCTCACACCTGGGATGAATCTGGAACAGCCAATTCGCCGAATGTGCATGTCTTTGGACTGGGGGGAGGGGGGACTAATGCCTGGAGTAAGAAGTTGAGGGGAACATGCAAACTCAACACAGAAATTCCCAAAGCCTGGGCATCAAACCCAGGACCTTCTCGCTGTGAAACAGTTATGCTAACCACTGTGCCACCATACAGTCCAGAAGACAAGCAGCCAGGTGTTTATTTGTGTTCTAATCTCTCTCTTAGTGACAAAAACTATTACTTTCATACATTATATTAGAAGATATTTTATCGTGTCATGCCATGCAAGCCTAAAAAAAAAATAGCTACCCTTTCTGCTCAACCCAAATAATAATTAGCAATGCTTGTAAATAATAAGGCATGGTTTCATTCTCATAGTCCACCAAGCATGAAATTGACCACCTTAGTCCTTGCCTGAGACATAAAGTAGCCTTGAGCTTTCTTCACCCACAAGCAGGAAGGCAGGCAAGTGGAAAATAGGCTATGAAAGCTTGCAGCAACATTAGCATGATAAACAGGCAGTAGTCTTGCCCGAATTGGCAGCTCTGTCAAGCTCAGAGGCTGGTGACATCGCAGAACCGTTGCTGTTATTATTCCACCAAGAGACTGTAAGAAAGCATCATCTCTTCTCAACGGTGCTCAGCAGCCGGAGATGAGGCTGATTCTTAGCTACATCAGCAGTTCGCCTGTATGATCTGACTAGCAGAAGCCTCTTCACTATATGCATGTCTAGCTACAGAACAGCTGTGGAGCATAATGACAAATAGGCTGTCACTTCAGTCTCAGGCTGTGGGTAAAACCTACGCAATTGCTTCTGCAAAACAGGAGGCTGAGCGATTTACCGACAAAAAGGCAAAATGGTAATTTTGTCTATTTATTCTGCAACTGAAACATTTCCTTATGCTTGCAATGTTCACTTAAGCTTATAAGCTCCATAAACACACACTAAATATATATATATATATATATATATATATATATATATATATATATATATATATATATATACACACACACACACAAACACACACACACACACACACATATACCCACATTGCTTAGGGAGCATTGGTTATCACGTCCGTCTCACAACAAGAAGGCTCTGGGGTTCGGTTCTTGTGCTTAAAGCTTTTCCCTGTGCTTGCAGGGATTTCATCCCGGTACTCTAGTTTCCTCCCACGGTCCAAAGACATACACAGTAGGCTGACTGGCTGTTCCAAACTGTCTCTTGCTGTACATGTGAATAATTGTACGTGTGTCAGCCGTGCGATGGCCTGGTGAGCGGTCCAGGGTGTACCCCACCCTTGCCTAGAGTCAGCTGAGATTGGCTCCAGCCTCACCCGCAATCCTAATAAAGGATCAAAGGTAAAGGCCATTGGGCTTTTTACACCTGAGTCATAGTAGCTCATCAGGTCGGTGCTTATCCCCGGTTTCCATAGCATGAAGCAACCAGGAGTTCAACTCCTCCTGGATGAGACGCTAGTCCGTCACAGGTTACCTTCCCAGTATATTTTTACTGGTACCCATTTATACTGCTGGGCGAACAGAGGCACACTTGTGGTTAAGACCATGCCTAGGGGTCTGAGGACAATAGGGGTCTAACTGGTATTTGAACACACAACCTCCCGATCATGAGCACAGTACCCTAACCATTATGACACTGGCCCTACCTTTATTAGAATTAAGAGGCTTGGAAAATAAATGATTGGCAAACTGCTCAATCCTACAAGGGTTCTAGGAGGCACAGAAGCCTATCTCATTCAAGTCTACAAAAAGGCCGGGAGCACCCTGAGCAGCTCACCAATTAACATCGCAAAGCCAACACACACAAACAACTATTAACACTCACATTGAGCAGGAATTTGGGATACCTAATTAGTCTACTGTGCATGGTTTTGTACAATAGGAGAAAACCAGATTACCCAGAAGAAACTTATATAAGCATAGGGAGTACAGACGCTTCCTGACTTACGTTCATTCGTTTTATGTATTTTTCAATTTTATGCTTTTTTTTTTTAATTATGTCAAATTCTGAGTTTAGTGTGCTCTCTGTAGTACGAGACGTACCTACGTAGTACGCTGAGGTAATACGCTACTTCCACATGACGCTGCGTCCATTGTTTACAAACGACAGACTGAACGTGCCCCTCCTTCTTCCCAGTTCACTGCGTGTCACCCTTGTGTTAAGACGTCGTCTCTGTGATCTTTGTGTTTACACTTTTTTGTGGACTTTTGTAACCCTAAGCAAATATGGTTTGTCAGAAGCGTAAGCCTACTAGTGATAGTGGTCATCAGGAAAAGTGGCAAGCCAACTCGTTATAGAAACGAAGATGGCTATTATCAAGTAAATTGATGCTGGTGAAAAACAAGTGAATGTTGCACGTTTCTTCCAAATGGCTTCGTCGACCATCGGAACCATTTACAAGCAGAAAGATCACATCACAGAGCATGAGGTTATATTTGATATTGTATTTGATATTTGATGAGTGAATTTGATTAAAATGTATCTATTTGAAATTATTTTGCTTGAATTTAATTTATTTGAAATTAATGTTGATATTATTTGATATATTTTAAATTATTTTACAATGTTATGTTTATAATAATTGATTTAAGGGTGTTTTATGAGATATGGTAATGCTATTTATGGATGTATAGTACAGTATGAAAGTTATATGTCACTGGAACATACAGTAACAACTTACATTTTTTTTCACCTTATGTTCGGCCGTCCAGAACCGAACTAAAACGTAAAATGGGGAGCGAATGTACATGCAAACATCACACAGATGCTTCCTTGGTATTGCAGGATTTGAACCCAGTACCTTCTGTGCAGTGAATAAAATGTTACAACTCCTACACCAAACCACAAGCATTAGGCACCAGGGCTGGACTGCAAGACGGTAATAAAAGCTTGTCAATCAGGTGCCTACAAACTATCATTTAAATGCTGTGAGTAATCAGGGTGAATGGAAACAGGTGTAGTGTCATAGGATGGGGAGTCACTGGGATTGGTGCAGGGGTTGCTGGGATATGTAGTTCAACATAGTCCCTTTCAAGGTGCCGGGTTTTGCCAATATTCAATAACCTGATGTCTGGGGTACATCCCCAATCTATAAATTTTCTTCAATTGCATCTTGGACTTGTGTCTTTGTCCCACCCACTGAGGAAAGAATGTGAGGTGCACAGAAATGTGTTTGAAGAGAAAGACGACATTTTTCTGAAGCATCACACAGTGCATTTTTTGCTTTTAATGACAGAATCATAACTGATCCTGCTGTGGAAAACTGGTCCTTATGTAAGGGGTTGGTTCTTTCTACTCTGGCATGCAGCTCTTCCAGGAAAGCTTCTCTCATGTAACCTGCAATGGACTAGTGTCCCATCGAGGAGGAGCTGAACTCGACAGCTCCGCACGACAGAAAAAAAAGATCATGGTAAATCGCTCTGGATAAGAGCATCTGCCAAATGCTATAAATGCTGTAAACAGAAACCAGGCTAAGCTCCAGCTCATCATTTTTGGTTCCTCAGTTCTTGCTCCTCACTGATTTATGCACAAATAAAAGAACTGGGATGACTGGCAAAAATGGTGGACCCAATGAACTTCTCATCCAAGAATCAGGAAACAAAGAAACAACAGGTAAGAGTTTAGAGATGTATCACATTTAAACCAGTGGTACATCACCAAAGCCTTATTCGCACAACAATCAGCCCAGAAATCTGAGAACGTTTTGTTGTTGTTGTTGTTTTTTTTTCAAACTTATTTTGAAAGAAAATCCTTTTCATTCATCCATTCATTCATTTTCTGAACCACTTGATCCTAATTAGGGTCACGGGGAGGGTGGCACCCATCTCAGCTGACTCCGGGCGGGGGGGGACACACCCTGGATAGCTCACCAGGTGTTCACAGGATCAACACTCCCACAACCATTCACACCTAGGGGTGATTTGGAACAGCTGATTAACCTACTGTGCATGTTTTTGGATTTTGGATGGAAACCGGAGTACCCGAGGAAACCCACGCAAACACGGAGAGAACATGCAAACTCCACACAGAAACTCCCAAGCTGGGAATCGAACCTAGGATCTTCTTGCTGTGAAGCGGACGTGCTAACCACTACGCGACCTTGTCACCTATTTTTTTATATAAAATCCTGTTTTATAAATAAATTTAAAAAAATCAGGCAGTTGTGCAGTGGTGATGTTAGGCTCATGATTGAGAGGTCATGGGTTCAAATTCCGTTTAGACCACCACCATGTCAAGACTCCTAGAAAGAACTTGATGATAAGTGTGTCTCTGTCCACGCAGCAGTATAAATGTGTACCACTAAAACTAGTGAAAAGGTAACCTGGACTAGCGCCCCCATCTTAAAGGAGTTGAACTGCCAGTCGCTTCACACTACAGAAATGGAGGTAAGTTTCAGCTTTGATGAGCCAGAGGGTTCGGGCGGAAAACATTTAAAAGACGAATATTTTCGATAAAAGTTGCAGTAGTCGGTAGGAAATGTTGTTCTTTGGCCTTAATCAGACTTTGTGACACAGGCACTGAAGCACTGTACATCTACCACGGCGTCACATTTTAAAGGTCACCTTGACATCGGTGAAGAAAGAAAATGGACAATGCTACACTGACAATTATTAGGATTCCATTCCAGAACTGAATATTTTCATGACGGAAACCAACCAAAAAAAAAAAAAAAAAAAAACCAATTTGTGGAAGAAGTAAGAAGTGTGTGCTTTCCTTTCAAAACACTGCCTAAAAACTTTTAAGACTGATCTGTAGTGTTTTAAATGTATATATTTAAGTATAACGTCTATAAAAACAGTAATTATTGTTTATTTACATCTTATGTATTATTTTTGAATGTTTAATTGTTATTATGAGCATTTAGAGAATTGAATATGTATTTATTGATATTATATACACAGGGATCCCTCACTTTCGCGGTTAATTGGGACCGAAATCCCTACGCGACCATTCGTGAAGTAGGATCACCCCCCACCCCCGACTGACGGATACGTACATGTATATGTGTATATAATATCAATAAATACATACCCATTGCTATAAATGTTTATAGTAACACTTAAACATTGAAAAAATAACAAGATGCAAATAAAATATAAATACAGACGCTCTCCAACTTACCAACATTCGTTTTGCAAACATCCGGAGATACCAACAAAGGTCGAAAGTGAACGTGAACTGAAACTGAAGAACAAGTAGAAATAGAAATGGAATAAAATCTACAGAAATAGATCATAATATAGATTATCCTGAGTTACACTTAATACTAGGCTCCGGCAGAGGGGGGTGTGGCTGCGCAGACGTGCACACACAGATGCAACAATGTATCCAGTTTTGATGTGAGATTTTGGGTTGGTTTTTTGTTGGTTTAAGGTTTTGTTTTTCTTTGTTTTTGTTTTGCATAATTGACCTTGTTTTTGTGACATTTTCCTTCACTTTTCCACCTATTCTTCCTTAATTTCCTTATTTCGATGAATATTTATTTATTTATTTATTTTAAAAAACGCAGTGCACTGAATCCGCATTAAGTGACGCGTGAAGTAGCGAGGGATCCCTGTACATGTATGTATACGTCAGTCAGAGGGGTCGATCCTACTTTGCGGAAATCGGCGGTCGCGGGGGTGTCTCGGTCCCCACAGAAAGTGACGAATCCCTGTATTTTATTATTATTATTATTGTTATTATTATTATTATTATTATTATTCATTTATTGATTTTCTGAACCGCTGAATTCTAACTAAGGTCAGGGGGAGTCTGATGCCCATCTCAGCCGTCTCTGGGCAAGGACATAGGGCACCCTGAACAGCTTGCTAGGTCAGTACAGGGCAAAAACATGCTGCTGGCTATGCAGCTCCTTGGCCGGCCTTTGAAAGAGAAAAGAATAAGAAAAAAATAAAAATAAAACTTAATTGTATGTAACACAAAAATAAACAATAAGTAGCAGTACTAAATAATATGATTTCCAGCGTAGGAATGTGGACTATCATCCATTCACACACGAATCCGGGCCTGAAAGAAAAGTGGGCAATAAAAATCATGATTGTGTTGTTATGTTCAGTGTCTCAGCATGTAATTATATCTCATCAAGTCTGATTAGACAGCATGCCAAAGAGAAAATCAAAATCTTACCATTCGCCATATGTAGTGAAACAGTTCCTGTTTTTAGTTTTGTTTGTTACTCCTAAGACAGTTAGTGGACTCTGATGCTTGTGTGATTGTAAATTTGGAGGGGGAGGGGTTTCCAGCATTGCAAATTATTGTGATGTTTTCTACACTTTCATAAAATATTCATTTTATCAACAATTTGGCCTGCGGTCCATATACTCTTCCATCAAGTGTATACTAATGGCGCATGTTCCCTCATGAGTTGTACATTGTTTGGGAAATTATACACACACACACACACACACACACACACACACACACACACACACACATATATAAATATATATATATATATATATATATATATATATATATATATATATATATATATATATATATATATATAGCAATGTGTGTATATATACATATATCTATATACATATATGGGGCTGATCACAAAACTGGATTGGTTTCAAACTTGAATAAATATTTCCATGTCCAAGCCTATTTGTGAATCAATGCATCAAAATCTTTAGTACATGCCTGTGAGATAATATAATTTCAAAATATGTACATATAACGAACACAGTTTACTGAATTAATTCACATACTTCCTCGGGCAGTGGTGACCCACAGATAAAGTGCTGGTTTACCAATCCCAAAGTTGGGCGTTCAAGCCCCACTTTAACCGAGTTGTCACTACTGTCACCCCAGTGCCAATAACTGAATTACTAACTGTCGGACCATGTCTCTCACTGTCTATGGTGTGAGACTTGTAAAAGAATCATTGCTGACTTGTCAAGAGGAGTTGCATAGCTGTCAGCATGTTTCTGCCCTGTGATGTCCTGGCAAGTAATCCAGGGTGTTCTCTGCCCTCACCAAGAGTCTGCTGAGGGCCCCAGCCTCCTTGTGACTCTAATGAGGATTAAGCGGTTCTGAAAATGAATGAACAACTACTTCTTAGTTTATACCTTTTTCATGCTCAGTTTTGTGAAAGAGAAAGACCTCATTATTGTTATGTCCTGCTGAGCCTCTGCTGAGGTCTCCACAGGTCCAATAACCACATGAATCGGAGCATAGGTGCCGCGCCATGAACCACAGAATTTACATCTGCATGGAAAAATTGTTCAATGAGCACCAGATTTAAAACAGTAAGAATGATATACATAACTTTTCCTGTCCATGTTACATGGTGGATCTTGTGCTCCCACCAATCACTGGTGGATCGGCATTTATTAACTTCTTAAACACCATTAACATTTATTCATGAAAAAAACGTTGAACATGTGACGCTCCATCAATCAGCTCATTGTAACTAATTACACAATTATTATCTCAAGATATTATTCATGAATAGAAGCTGTTCATTCTGCCCATGTTCCTGACTTTTTGATAAAATTGATATCAGTCTCCTACTGATAATTTGATGAAATGATGATGATGATGATGATGATGATGATGATGATGCTTCTCCAAAAAATATAATCCTGCATCTACGGCAAATGGACCTAATACTTCAAAAAATGGAAAAAAAAAAAATTTATATATACATATATATCACTTTCCGCGGTTCATTGGGACCGAGATCCCCACGCGACCATTGAAATCCGCTAAGTAGTATACCCCCCGACTGACGTATATGTACATGTATATGTGTACACAATATCAATAAATACATATTCAATGCTATAAATGCTTATAATAACAATTAAACATAAAAAAAAAAAATAGATCCGTTTGCACAGACAGATGCAACAATATAACGAAGTTTGATGGGAGATTTTGGGTTGTTTTTTGTTGGTTTAGGATTTTTTTTTTTTTTTTTTTTTTTGCATAATTGGCCTTGTTTTTGTGGCGTTTTCTTAAACTTTTCCACCTATTCTTCCTTAATTTCCTTATTTTTTTAATTTGATGAATATTTATTTATTTATGGGAAAAAAAAACGTGATGCACTGAAGCCGCATGAATTGAATCGCAAAGTCGCAAGGAATCCCTGTGTGTGGATATATTATATTATATATATTATATATATATTATATATATATTATACACACATACACACACACACACACACACACACACACACACACACACACACAAACACAAAAACACACACGGTGGTACCTTATGAAGGTCCAAACAAACGAAAAATCCAGGTTATGAAACACCTTTACCGAAAATTTCTGTCTCTGGATACAAAATAAATTCACGTTATGAAAGCACCATCTCAAAAATTCAAACAATGTGCGAGTTGCTCTCCCATTGGCTATCTCCCAACACTCCGAGGTCTTAAAAAGTATGCTTTTATAATTTTTAAAGGGTTTAGGGGGTAGTATTGGGGGCCTTGGAACGAATGATGTGTTTTACATGTAAAATGTGGTTCAACTTACGAAAAATCCACTTCTGGAATGGATTAATTTCGTAAGTATATGTATATATATATATATATATATACATACACACACACACACACACACACACAGTATAACTATATAGCTGTCTGTATTTTGTTCATTCATTCACTTTCTGAACCGCTTAATCCTGATTATGGTTGCGGGTCGGCTGATGCCAATCCCAGTCAACTCTGGGCGAGGGCAGAGTACACCATGAGCAGCTCGCCAGGTCACCGCAGGGCAGAAACATGCTGACGGCTATGCAGCTACTCTTGTTGAAAGTCAGCAATGGTTCTTTTACATGAACCTCACACCACAGACAGTGAGAGATATGGCTGGCCTTTGATAACCCAGTTAGCTGCACTGGGGAGGACAGTGACAGTCTGTGGAAAGTGGGGCTTGAACCCCCAACCTTGGGATCAGTGATCCAGCACCTTTACCACCACGCCACTACTGCCCCTGTATTTTTATGTATTTGTAAAGTACTCTGTATCCCATGTTCTTTATATTTTATTGGTTTCATAACTCCGGGTGCTTTTTTATCCTCAATAATGATGTAGTATTTTAAGGTATGCAGTAAACTATGTGATCTTTGCCTTTAAATTGTGCGTAAACCCTTCGCTTCAGCACAACACTAATAAATCAAACTCAGATCGGCAAATCCTTGAGTATTTCAAAACCCTACTCCCTACGACCTTTACCCTCCAGCTCCGGCTATGAGTTCAATCCACTTGGATTCATCACAGTATAATTAAACAATAAACAGTGTCTTAAATTTTGATCAAAAGTTAACGTGTAATTCAATTCTGTGACACATCATCTCCTCGTGCTTAAAAGTAATTGCTTTTGCAGTGAAGAGTCGAGTCTGTCGACTTATTTTTTCAGACCGAGTTCAGTCAAGCGGAACAGCAGATCAGAGTAGAAACGAAGACGTGATGCCTCATTGTACTCAATGCAGAATTATATCCTGACCCTACAGTCAGTCAGTTAATTAGATTTTCACTGTAAAGTTCAAAAACAAAATCTTTAATTAATTTCATATTTTCCAAAGTGTGCTTTTGTAATGAAAGCTGTTTATTCCATCTAAAATTGAATATATTTACATTAGAAGCAGAAATGCAGACGACCCCCTGTGGCTTGTAAATGATGAAATAAGAACCATGTACGGTCTAATTTTTAAACAAACTACAAATATAATTCATGTTCAACTTAAACATTAAACGATGGAAATGTCATGTAATCATAAAGCCTCCGTGTACCATACATCAAACAACAGGCATGCAACAGGTCCACTGGGTCGTGGGAAGGCTGACACCCATGTACGCCGATTCTGAGCGAGGGCAGTGTACACCCTGGACGGCTCCCAGGCCATCGCAGAGCTGCAACCAGTCCAAGAGAGCAAACTGGATAAAATTCCTCCATATGGATGTGGGCGTGGTTGTGGGGTTGTGGGTTGAGCATGTTCAAAAGAAAATCCGTCAGGTAGGTAATTTCTGACATCAGGTCCACTTTTTAGATCCAGCGTGTGATGCCCTGCAAAGTCACACGTTTCTGTTTTAATAAGCGTACACTCTTTGGATCATCTGACGACGATTCATCAATTTTCAAAGCCACTCAATCCTGATTAGGGCCACAGGGAGGCTGGTGCCTATTTCAGTTGACTCTGGGCGAAGGTGAGGTGCCTCCTGAACAGCTCATAAAACCATTGCAGGGCGAGCACATGTATAATCATTCACATTCACAACTATGGGTGGTCTGGAACAGCCAATTAGCCAACTAGCATGCGTTTTTGATTGCAGGAGAAAACCGGAGTACCCAGAGGAGACCTACGCAAGCACAGGGAGAACATAGAAAGACCTTGATCCTGCCAGCAAACCTGTGACCTTCTTGCTGTGAGAAGAATATGCTAACCAGTCTGCCATTGTGCTGCCTCTATGGTTTTTTTGGCAGAATAGTCCTCAAGTTGCCCCACCTAAAGCCCACAATACGACATCGACATTGTTGAGCTGTAATGTAATGTATTTACATCAATCACAGGAACATCATTAAAGTATTTTTGACTTGCATTAATAATAATAATAATAATAATAATAATAATAATAATAATAAGGACAGTGGTGGCCTAGCAGTAATGGTGCTGGATCACCGATCCTAATGTTGGAGGTTCAAGCCCCACTCTCAACATGTTGTCACTGCCCCAAACACACACACACACACACACACACACACACACACACACACACACACACACACCCCAGTGGTGCTCACTGGGTTATCATAGGCCGGCCATGTCTCTCACTGTCTGTGGTGTGAGGTTCATGTAAAAGAACCATTGCTGACTTTCGTCAAGAGTAGCTGCATAGCCGTCAGCGTGTTTCTGCCCTGCAATGGCCTGGCGAGCTGTCCAGGATGTACTCTGTCCTCGGCCGTGGATGGGGTGGATGATAATAATAGTAATAATAATAATAATAATAATAATAATAATAATAATAATAATAATGTATAACCTTTGTATTAACCTTGCACAATTTTTCCCACAAAAGACGTATAACACGTGTTTTATATGCTAACAGCACGACGCAACCTTCAAATCTTCTTCACCGAAAATGCACGGCAGTCCCTTTCGCTCATGACTAAACTCATACGACAAAATAAATGACAAGTTATTTGTGAAAGGAGCTGAAGTATAAGGCCGAAGAGCCCTTGAGCATGGCACCTCGATAACAAATGCTCTCAGGGTGCCGCAATGTGACTCTTAACTCCTCTGAGTGTGTGCTCGGTGTTAATGTACGTGTTCTCACTTTGGAAGGGTTAAACACAAATATAATCTCCCATGTGAGATTAATAAAGTATAATCCAAATCTAAAACCAAACCCTCACCTTCACTGGTATGCTACTGTGCTTTTCTGTACTATGCAGATGCAGCGTTATACTGTATATATATTTTCACAACAGCCAATCACATTTTTTATTTGATTATTTTTTTAGGAACAGTGGTGGTCTAGTGGTATAAGGCGCCGGAACGCTGATCCAAAGGTTGGGGGTTCGAGTCCCACTCTCCACAAGGTTATCACTGTCCCCCCCCCCAGTGCAGCTAACTGGGTTATCAAAGGCGGGCCATGTCTCTCACTGTCTATGGTGTGAGGTTCATGTAAAAGAACCATTGCTGACTTTCCACAAGACTAGGCTGCAAAGCCGTCAGTGTTTCCGCCCTGCAATGGCCTGGTGAGCTGTCCAGGGTGTACTCTGCCCTCGCCCCGAGTTGGCTGGGATGGGCGCCAGCCTCCCCGCGACCCTAATTCGGATGAAGCGGTTACAGAAAATGAACTGAATGAACCAATCAAATTTACCGAAACATTTACTAGTCTAGGCAGTGGTGGTCTGGCGATAAGGTGCTGGATCACTGATGCTGAGGTTGGGGGTTCAAGCCCCACTCTCCACGGGTTGTCTCTGTCCCTCCAGTGCAGCTAACTGGGTTATGAAAGGCCGGCCATGTCTGTTGTGAGGTTCATGTAAAAGAACCGTTGCTGACTTTCGACAAGAGGATCTGCATAGCCATCAGCATCTTTCTGCCCTGCGATGGCCTGGCAAGCCATCCAGGGTGTACTCTGCCCTTGCCCGGAGTCAGCTGAGATGGGCGCCAGCCTCCCCATGACCCTAGTTAGGATTAAGCGGTTACAGAAAATGAACTGAACTGATTTACTAGTCTTTCTTTTTCATTGGAAATGCTTCTAATTTAAAGTCGATTCTAACCAATCACCAACTGTTTTATTATGGTATGAACGGAAAGCTATGACCACGGCTCACCACATTTCTCGCATATGTACAGCATTGCCACAACCACAGCCAACTGTATTTCTCGAGTACAACGTCATGAGCCGGTAGAGTGGCTCCCCGAGGTGTAACAGTTAATAATCTAATTCAGATACCAGAGAAACCATTCATTCATTCATTTTGTGAACCGCTTCATCCTAATTAGGGTCGTTGCTGCCTACCCCAGTCCACTCCGGGCATGGGCATGGTACACCCTGGACAGCTCGCCAGGCCGGCACAGGGGCGACACGCTCACAACCATTCATACTCACACCCACATCAAGGGATAATTGGGAACAGCCAATTAGTCTACTGTGCATGTTTTTGGACTCTGGGAGGAAACTGGAGTACCTGGAGGAAACCCATGCAAGTATAGGGAGAGCATGCAAACTCCACAAAAACAGTTGTTTTTTGGTTTGTGTTGGTTTAGGGTTTTTTTTTGTTTTTGCTTTTTTGCATAAATGGCCTTTTTTGTGGCATTTTCCTAAACTTTTCCCCTTTTCTTCCTTAATTTCCTTCTTTTTTAATTCGATGAATATTTTTTTAAAAAAGAACCGCAATGCACTGAAGCCACATGAATTGAAGCGCGAAGTAGCGATGGATCCTGGTACACACACACACACACACACACACACACACACACACACACACACACACACACACATATACACACAAATACACACACACACACACACACACACACATACACACACACACACACACACATACAACTGAGCAGTTTACAGTAGACATCTTGCTCATGGGCATAAAAGTGGCAGCTGGGTGATATTGGGACAGGAACCCCTGCGCTGTCGCCTTAACCACTGAGCCACTTGCCATGTTCATTTTCCTGCCCGGACAAAACAACATTTTCCATTTTTCAGGGGTTCTGATTTGGCATAAGTTTTTAAGTCGGATGACCTTTCTGACACAACCCTTTACGAAAGTCAGCAATGGTTATTTTAAATGAACCTCTCACCATAGACAGTGAGAGACATGGCCTGCCTTTGATAACCCAGTTAGCTGCACTGGGGGGGACAATGACTATTTTCACTTCGTGGGATTTGAACCTCCAACCTTAGGATCAGCAATCCAGAGCCCTTTACCACCAGGCCACCACTGCCCGCCAGCTAATGGTCATACAAATACAGTGGTACCTCACCTTACGAAAGACCCAACAAACGAAAAAGTTACGAAATGCATTTACCGAAAATTTCTGTCTCTGGTTACGAAAAAAATTCACATTACGAAATGCGCCATCTCAAAAATTCAAACAATGCGTGAGTTGCTCTCCCATTGGCTATCTCTCAACACCCCGCCCCTCTGGCCTTCCATTGGCTATTATGGGGCTGCATCTCTCTAATACCCATGATGCTTTTCATGTGCCTTCAACCCATTGTTCGTCACGGAGATGCAGCTCCTTCCCATTGGCTATTATGGAGCTGCATCTCCATAATGCCAATGATGCATTTCATGTGCCTTCAACCCATTGTTCATCACGGAGTTCTAACACCCGTAAAGGAAAGAGTTACAGTTGTTTCGTGATTTTTTTTGTTGTGTGCTCATTGCAACTTTATTTTTTGGCTCAGACTTTAACCTTGCATAAACATTTGTAAGAGTATAACTCTGCTAAGAAGACATGGTCAACACATGCGCGTGCACACACACGCACACACACACACACACACACACACACACACACACACACACGTGCACGAGTGTGATTCCCGGTGCGAGTGAAAACAAGAAGCAGGCTTGTGGCATGCGGTTGAGTGATATCGCAAAAGAATATGGCCAAACTCGTCTACCATTGGTACCTCACCACCGGGGGTAGCATTGGGGGTCTTGGAACAAATTAGGCCTTTTACATGTAAAATGCTACTCAACTTACGAAAAAATCAGGTTACGAAACCACTTCTGGAACGGATTAATTTCGTAAAGTGAGGTACCAGTGTAGTAGTGGAGTAGCAATGCTAGATGGTGGGATGGAGACTTAATCCAGGATACTGAGAATGTTGTTGTATTAACAGTTACAAAAAAAGCAAAGAATCATGAAAGACCTTTGACAGATCAACCAGGAAAGACTTTGGCTCCATGAAGACCACAAGAATCCTCCATGAGGAGAGATTATACAATGTTTACTGCTATGCCTTTACTTTCCGCAGCTTTCACATTTATAAATAGATCACGTAATTAAAGAAATCTAATTGATTTACAGAAGGATTAAGGTGGCGATAAATAATAGGCTCTAGAATGGCCTATAATGTGTGCTTTACAGAATGAGAGGTTATCAGAAGGCCACTCTCTCCAACGTGTCTTCATTACCGCCAGGGTTCAGAAGCAGGGCCACCACATTCGGAGCTAATGAGCTTAATTACATGCTTCCTTCCAGGGAGTAATCTGTGCCTATTGTGTTAAGAGAGCTGAATTTAAATGAAGGATCAAACACAGGAAATACCGCGGTGTACAAAACCTGGCAATTCCATAGCGGTGCATCTTTCTCTTGACTGTTAGCATGCAGGCGTCCGGGTTATATGCCTCAGTCGTAACTTCGCGTCAGAGTCGGGGAAGGTGTCATCTGTTGTTTCTACCCGCTCAGAATCTAAGTTGGAATGTTTATCATTTCGGAATTATTATTGGCTGAATGATACCGACACAGCAATAGGCTGATATACGAAAATGAGCTTTCTAATGTGTTGGTGGGATCCTGATCGATTTTAAAAGACATTATCACATTAGTACTGAGGCCATTTCAGGCAAAGTTGAAAGAAAGATGGTTTTGAAAACAATCATTAAGTACATTTCAATGTAGCCTGCTTTATGGACCAAAACTATCTCTGTCTTATCGGTTTCAGAGATTACACTTTGTCCTATTTTATACTCAAGTTTTGTCCATGGATTATTTACTCACTCATAATCCTGCCACGCTGCCACATACATATTCAGTATTAATAATACGTTTTGTAAGGGAATGCTGCAATCTGATTGGTCTACCATCTCATGTAGCTAGCTGATTAGCATTAGCACTGCATATTATAAGTATTAAATTTACAGCATTTGGAAGACACTCTTATCTCGAGCAATTTACAATTATCTTTTTTTTTGTGCACAACTGGGCAATTTAGGAGTAAGGGCCTTGCTCAAGGGCCCAACAGTGGTGATGGAGGGGATTTAACTACTGGCCTTTAGATCAGTATCCTATTGCCTTTATCACTAAGTCACCACGTCCCTAATATCTAACTTTGTATGTCGGTATTAGTTTGAAATGTGGCCCGAGGGAATCGTGAGAAGTGTGGCGGGGGGTTGTGGGATTGAAGCATGATGATGTGGGATTGAATCATGACTGATAATCTTCTGGAAACTTGCTGCATTTGCAACAATTGTGCCGATCGAGACAATCATGGCGATATTCCATATTGTCAAAATAATTTTTACCACAATTATAACGATGTTTTACAATTTGACGCCAACTGTGATAAAACGTGGGAAGCAGGACCCGTGGAGTGATTTGAAAAGTGGGTGGGGATAACTGAAATTTTGGGCGTCCATGCAGTCAGTGAATGACTAGAGCATGTATCCCCTCAAGGAGACCATGCATGGCTGATTTCCAGATTTTCGATGTCGGGTGTATTCAGTGTGTTCATATCCATTGATTTATTTATTGCAAAGTTCCAATCCAATCATGCCTTGGCTCAATCGGATCCGTAAAAAGAAGGAACACCAGATCCGGTACATTCCCTAGAAGGCAGCCACCATACTACTACATGCTTGGTGTAGTTTCATGTACACGATGTACATGAAGGTTATACTAGGCTTGTACAAACTACGCATTTTCAACATTTTTGAGATGTCAGTAGACAAACTTAAAACATTTCTTTTGATTGTAAAAAAGTGGGCGGGGGGCTTCAGCCCCCACCCCACCCCTCCCGGTTCCGCGGCCCCTGGGAAGCGTAGTAGAGAACAGTAGTGCTTAACAGATCTTAAAGGACCTTAATAGACCTTGATGCGCTATCGTAGAGGACGCAGATAAACTTGGCAAGACAATTCCCTCAAGTTTCATCTCTTAGATGGGCGCCGCCTCGTTTTTATACTCCAATCGTGTTCATATTGTGGTTGTCAATCATGAATTACAGACATTATGCCCCAGTTTAAACCAAGAAATCAAAATCAACAAAATTACAATAGATGTGCATTCTTTGTTGTTTTTCGATATGACATGTAGGGAAATGACTTCTGTTTCACTCCCGACCCCCCCCACCACCACCCCCACCACCACCACCACCACACACACACACACACACACACACACACACACACACACACACACACATCAACTGACACTTAGTCTGGTCATAAAATTAATGTCAGGTCGAATGTGTTTCGAATGTTTATTAATTACCTTGTGGGGGCAGTGGTGGCCCGGTCGTAAGGTGCTGGATCAGTGATCCCAAGGTTGGGGTTTCAAGCCACAATGCATTGTCACTGTAGTCCCCCCCCAGTACCGCTAATTGGGTTATGAAAGACCAGCCATGTCTGTCACTGTCTATCGTGTGAGATTCATGTAAAAGAACCATGGCTGACTTTCAACAAGAGAAGCTGTTTCTATATTTCTGGCCTGCAATAGCCTGGCGAGCCGTCAAGGGTGTACTCTGCCCTCGCCCAGAGCCGGCTGAGATGGTCGCCAGCCTCCCTATGACCCTGATTAGGATTAAGCGGTTCAGAAAATGAATAAATATTCACCTTGTATGAAGGCAAAGTGTCGTTAAAGGAGTCAGAAACACTGTGGTACAAATCGGATTGAAAAAAGTCACGCTGTGGTTCAGTCCCAATCCAAAAGGAAATCAAGACATCAGCCCCAGAGCATCGTTAAGGCCGCTTGTGCAGTACATCATCTCTCTCTTTTTTTTTTTTTTTTTTTTTTTTATTAAACAAGCCTTTGAGTCTGGGACTGGGCAGCACATTTGGAGCTTTCAGATCAGGCGTAGTGAGGCGGTAGTGCCAACCCCTACTCCACCCTGTTGCCAGAACACTTATGTCCTGAGTGTAATCGAGTGTCAGAGTTAACACGAAAGAGCAAGTCGTTTTAGCACTCGGTGGCTGTGTGCTTCCTCTGTGAGAGTACAGGGGTGTTTTTTGTTTTATTTTGAAACAAATAGAAACTGAAAATATTGCTGCAGGCTATTTTTTAAACTAATCACCTCCTTTGGTGTTGTGGAGTTGTACTTGTCTCCCCCGAGCTTGTGTGGGTCGCCCTGCACGGTACAAAGACATGAACATTAGGATAATTGGTTAAATTGCCTTTAGGTGTGAATGTTGCGAACTGCCTGAAGAGTTTGTGTGTGTATGTGTGTGTGTGTGTGTGTGTGTGTGTGTGTTGGAACCAGTTCAGTGTGTATTCCATTTTCACCCATTATTGGCTAAGACAAGCTCTAGCCTCCCTGTGACCCTAAATAGGATTAACAGGCTTTGAAAATAAGTGATTGAAATATTTCCAATCATTACAGGGAATAAACAAAAGGGGGCAGTGGTGGTCTAGTGGTATAAGGCTCTGGATCGCTGATCCAAAGGTTGGGGGTTCGAGTCCCACTCTCCACAAGGTTGTCACTGTCCCCCCCCAGTGCAGCTAACTGGGTTATCAAAGGCCGGCCATGTCTCTCACTGTCTATGGTGAGAGGTTCATGTAAAAGAACCATTGCTGACTTTCGTAAAGAGTAGCTGCAAAGTCGTCAGCGTGTTTCTGTCCCTTGCTAAAAAGGGTTGTGACAGGAAGGGCATCCGACGTAAAAACCTCTGCCAAATCAAACGTGCGAATAAGATGATTCGCTGTGGCGACTCCCGAGGAAAAAGGGAAAAAGCCGAAAGGAAGACAGACTGGGAATAAAAACAAAACAAGCACACACACACACACACCCCCCCCGACACACACACACACACACACCCGTCATTAAACTTCCACCATATTAAACTCATTACATGTGTTTGAATTACGCGGATATACTTTGTATTTTTATTGATGGTAATAATGACTTTAGATGACTTTAAAGACTGTAAAGTTCTCATTATATATTTAAACATCATTCTACATCACTGACGGATTGCTCGGCCAGATAACTAGACCTTTTCTCAGCTTTATTTCTTAAAACAAACAATTCTCTGACTGTCTGTCTTCCTTTCGGCTTTTTCCCTTTTACTCGGGAGTCTCCACAGCGAATCATCTGGGCAGAAACACGTCACACCGGGCCATCACTGGGCAGAAACACGCTGATGGCTATGCAGCTCCTCTTTACGAAAGTCAGCAATGGTTCTTTTACGTGAACCTCGCACCATAGACAGTAAGAGACATGGCTGGCCTTTGATAACTCAGTTAGAGCACTGGGAGGGGGCAGTGACAACTTGTGGGGGGCTTGAACCTCCAACCTTTGGATCAGCGTCCTATACCACTAGACCACCACTGACCCCGTAAACAATGCTTTGACTGTTTCTATTAATTTCAATACTCGTACATTTAAATGGACAGTGGTGGCCTGATGGTAAAGGTGCTGGATCACTGATCCCAAGGTTTGGGGTTCAAGCCCCACCCTCGACAAGTTGTCACTGCCCCCCCATTGCTGACTTTCGTAAAGAGGAGCTGCATAGCCATCAGCGTGTTTCTGCCCAGTGATGGCCCGGCAAGCTATCCAGGGTGTACTCTGCCCTTACTCCGAGTCGGCTGAGATGGGCACCAGCCTCTCCATGGCCCAAATTAGAATTAAGTGGTTCAGAAAATGAATGAATGAATAAATTTAATATGTAATTACATTTATATACTGTGTTAAGGTATTCATATATTTTTTGGGGGTATCTTTAAAATGTATTGTTGTTGTTTTTTTTTTTGTTTGTTTTTTTTTTTACATTTTTTGTATGTAATTAGATAAATTCATGCTAATTATTGATTCTAATTCAGTACTTTTTTATTTTAGGGTGTGTTTTTTAAAACAAAGATATTACTGTTGTTTTAAATTGGCTGATTTATTTATTTTAAGTAGATGTCGTAGTTCATTTTTTTGGGGTTTTTTTTGTTTGTTTGTTTTCTTTTCTTTTGTTTTTTTTTTTTGCTATAATATAAAACTGTACTGACATCACCCATAAATAATGTTCAAAAATTATTCATAATTAAAATACTTAAATAGGTTCGAATTATTAAAAAAAAAATCTGAATACTTTGCATTTTAATCCTAAACTCTCGAGTTTAAAGTTTAAAGTCCTTCGTTGTTGAATGTAGTCTGTTCCTTTCTGATCTGGAAATGTCAGCTCTGTAGATTTTTTTTTTCCTCCCAGCATTCATTTTGATTTCATTTTAATGAAAAGGGCTGCGTTTCTTACACCCTTACTCAGCAAACACAGACATCCAGTCTCTGAACGGCACACAAAGAATTTTACATTTCTCATTTAGACTGACAGAGAGCCATATAATGTGAAAGAACATCGCGGTTGTTCAGTGAAGGAGAACTCGAGAGGGAGATTAGATAAGACAAACTCAGTGAACTGAGAAAATGACAAAAAGAAAAAGAGGAGCGAGGACAGAAAACAACAGCAGGAAGAGGGGTTCGGTTTCCTTATCGCTGTTCGGGTGTCAGGAAACTGTTTGGTCTCTCTAACCTTCTCGCGACTCGGTGGAAATGTTTATGAGCTGAATGTGCTCCATGGAATCTATAACACAAAAAGCAGCGCATCACTAATTGTAATAAAATATTTTAGTTTCCTTTTTGTTTTATACAGTAGACAGAAATCAGATCGTGAATTATTTGTTCATTTGTTCATTTTCTGAACCGCTTAATCCTAATTAGGGTCTCGGGGAAGCTGACGCCCAACTCAGCCAACTCCAGGTGAAAGTGGGGTACACGGTGGACAGCTTATCAGGCCATCGCAGGGTCAACACTCAAACAACCATTCCTCTGAGGGGTGATTTTGAACCCCCAATTAACCTACTGTGCATGTTTTTGGACTGTTGGAGAAAACCGGACCACCCATGGGAAACCCACGCAAGCACGGGGAGAACATGCAAACTCCACACAGAAACACCCGAGCCGAGTTCATGAATTATTTCAATATATTTTGTCAGGGGCGGTGGTGGCCTGGTGGTAGTTGGGGCTGGATCACTGATTCTAAAGTTGGGGGTTCAAGCCCCACTCTCCACAAGGTTGCCCCCCCCCCCCCCACACACACACACACACACACACACACAAGTGTGCAGCTGACTGGTTTATCAAAGGCCACTGGCCTTGTCTCTCGCTGTCTATGGTGTGAGGTTCATGTCAAAGAACCATTGCTGACTTTCGACAAGAGGAGCCGCATAATAGCCATCAGCGTTTTTCTGCCCTGCAATGGCCTGGTGAGCCATCCGGGGTGTACTCTGAGACCCCCAGAGTCGGCGGGGATGGGCGCCAGCCTCCCCGTGACCCTAATTAGGATTAAAAGATTCAGAAAATGAAATGAAATGAATACTGTGTCAGGATAATTAACATGCTGGATGAAATGAAGAAACCGAGAGATTGTAATTGGATGATGTGCAGTTCTGAAAGTTTGAAGCTTACACTGAGATCAATCACCACAAAATGAGTCATGCAACAACTGGACTTTTGTATTTAAGCGCATATATAAATACCTGACATTATCAGCTTTAAATAACTTCAAAGGATTTTTAAAGTAGAAAAATGCAAAAAAGACAAAAAAAAATTGAATATCAGCTTTTATTTATTTATGCACAAGATTTCTTTTGAGAATATTCAATTTCATTAAAAAGTCAGTTCAAAGGGCGGTACGATAGCGCAGTTATTATCACGTCTGAATCACGGCAAGAAGGCCCGGGTTTGATTCTCGAACCCTATTCATGCCTGGCCATTTCTGTGTGGAGTTTGCATGTTCTCCTTGTGCTTGTGGGGTTTCCTCAGGGTACACCGGTTTCCTCCCACAGTCCAAAAAACATGCAAAGTACACTAACTGACGATTCAAAATCACCCCGGGTGTGAATGGTTGTGTGCGTGTTGGCCCTGTCATGGCCTGGTGAGCTGTTCCGGATGTACATCGCCTTCACCCAGAATTGGCTGAAATGGGCACCACCTCCTCACAACCCTAATTAGGATTAAATTGTTTTGAAAATGAATGAATGAATGAATGAATGAATGAATAATAATAATAATAATAATAATAATATGTGAGCTCCATTGCAATCATGACTTTTTGTTATTAAAAACTGTAAAATCTTTGTAACTGATTTGGATCTAAGACTGATTTGAATAGAATTGGAGACGGCAGGTGAATCTAATACATTAAATTATTACTTGATTCACAGTATTGTGTTCTATTTTTATTCATTTCAAAAGAAAAAAAAAAACATTTGTATCCCTTCCATGGACAGGTTCAACCGTGGCGGCGATAGCATTCACACACTTCATTACAAGTCCTTCCTGGTCCTCAACCTCAAGATGCAAAAATAAATAAACTATTTCATTCTCAGGAGCTGAAGGATGGGGGTTCATGGTCACCGTGGTAACATGCAGCGGAGATTGAACCATTTCCTTGTAGCGAGCCTGCAGTGGACAAGGAAGTGGAGAAAAATAAATAGAGTCCATGTCCTATTTCCAAGTGAATAAGAATGAGGGAAACAAGATGCCCCAGAGGTCTCAAGATGTGGGGAAGGAACAGGTGGTGCATCTTCTCTATTATCTATAAATACACGGAGTAGGTTATGGAGAAGTTGATTCTGCACTCAGTGTGTTTTCTGATGAAAGCCGAAGTCCAGACCCTCCTACTGGGAAAAGGCCTAAAAGATGTTTCAAGTCTTCTGAGACTCATATGTTGCTGTTTTTTTTTGTTGTTGTTGTTGTTGGTGGTGGTTTTTTTTGTTTGTCTAAAATAGAGCACTCGCTGAGATGGAAAAAATGAAGGCTGAAAAACAAAATGGGGAAAAAACTCAGTAAATTTAAACAGAATAGATTTTCTGATTCACCTCTTCAAAGTGATTACTTTGGAAAAGAAAAAGACGATATTGTGTCTCCTGTGGGCTGTTTGGAGCTTTTGGGGTCAGGATTGAGAATAATAGGCGAGGAGAGGAAGTTATAAAGGAGAAATCAATGTGAAAACAGCATCCAGAACCTTAAAATTCCCCAAAGATTCAAAGTACAAGATAGAAAACTTGTCAGCATTGCCAGGCCGAAGGACCAAGTAAAAAAATCGTCCTTCCATATTGACGAAGTAAAGCTCATTTCAGCTTGCTTTCAAATAAAAACAGATCAGTCCCCAAAATCAAAATACCCAAATATCATCATCATCATCTTCCAGAGTCGGGACGCGGGGGCAGAAACCTAAGCAATGAGGTCCAGACGTCCCTCCCTCCAGCCACTTCCTCCAGCTCTTTCGGGGGGGACACCCAGGTGTTCCCAGACAAACTGAGAAACATACTCTAGTCCCTCTAGCATGTTCTAGGTCGACCCCTGAGTCTCTTCCCAATAGGACATGCCTGAAACACCTCACCAGGGAGGCATTCAGGAGGCATTCTGACCAGATGCTCAAGCCACCTCATCTAGCCTGTCTCAATGCAGAGGAACAGCAGATCTACTCCGAGCTCTTCCTGGATGGTAGAGCTTCTTCTCTCCTTATATCTAAGGTAGAGCCCCACGACCCATACGAAGGAAGCTCATTTCAGCCGCTTGTATCCGTGATCTTATTCTTTCAGTCACCACCCAAAGCTCGTGAGCATTGGAACGTAGATCAACTGGTAAATTGAGAGCTTTGTCTTGCGGCTCAGCTCCCTCTTCACCACGACAGACCGGCACAGCGATCCACCTGCTGATCTCCCGCTCCATCCTTCCCTCACTCGTGAACAAGATCCCAAGATACTTAAAGTCCTACATTTTGGGCAGGACCTCATTCCAATACCCAAATGTCTGTCTGTCCTCCTTTCGGCTTTTTCCCTTTTACTCAGGAGTCGTCACAGCGAATCATCTGATTCGCACGTTTGATTTGGCAGAGGTTTTTACGTCGGATGCTCTTCCTGTCACAACCCTTTTTAGCAAGGGACAGAAACACGCTGACGACTTTGCAGCTCCTCTTTACGAAAGTCAGCAATGGTTCTTTTACATGAACCTCTCACCATAGACAGTGACAGACATGGCCCGCCTTTGATAACCCAGTTAGCCGCACTGGCAGGGACAGTGACAACCTTGTGGAGAGTGGGACTCGAACCCCCAACCTTTGGATCAGCGAGCCAGCGCCCTATACCACTAGACCACCACTGCCCCGCCATTCCAATACCCAAATATGATTCCCATAATACCTTTGAAATAAATATTCATTCATTCATTCATTTTTTGAACCGCTTAATCCTAATTAGGGCCGTGGGGTGTCTGGCGCCTCTCCCAGTTGACTCCGGGCAAGGGCAGAGTACATCCTGGACAGCTCTCCAGGCCATCGCAGGGCAGAAACACGCTGACGGCTATGTAGCTCCTCCTGTCAAAAGTCAGCAATGGTTCTTTTACATGAACCTCCCACCATAGACAGTGAGAGACATGGCCGGCCTTTGATAACCCAGTTAGCTGCACTGGGGGGAATAAATATTCTGATGAAAGTTCTTAACTGACATTTGTTCAAGAATAAAAGTTCATACTCAGATGTATTTAAAGTATGGAAGGTAAAGTTCAAGAACATTTCTCGAAAGAAAAGAGGTCATAACTGTTTTTATTTACTGATAAAACACAACAGCTTGTAATCAGGTAATACATGACCGGCTGTTTCAAACAATGGTGCCTGGTTATTAAACATTAAAAAAAAAAACATTAAGAGGATTCAGTGATTGATTCTTTAGGGAAATTGGGATCAGTAATTGAACACTAAGAACAATGGATATCAGCGATTAAACATTTAAACATGAGGAACAATACACATCAGGGATTGGACAATAAGAACGATACAAACTGGCTGTTTGGAACAATGGTGATCAATGATTGGATAAAAAAGTGGGAAAGTGGTGATCATGATTGAGCTTTCGGAACAAATAAGATCAGTTGTTGGGAACAATGGGTTTAGTAATGGGCCCTTGGGAATTGTATTGAAACCAGTTTCTGGATACTGGATAGTGGTAATAAAGAAAGTCAGTGACTGGGCATCCATTCATTTTCTGAAACACTTAATCCTAATTAGGGTCACCCATCTCAGCCGACTCTGGGCAAGGGCAGAGTACACCCTGGACAGTTTGTCAGGCCATCGGAGGGCAGAAACATGCTGACGGCTATGCAGCTCCTCTTCACATAAGTCAGCAATGGTTCTTTTACATGAATCTGCCACCATAGACAGTGAGAGACACGGCTGGCCTTTGATAACCTAGTTAGCTGCACTGGGGGGGACAGTGACAACCTGGTGATCATGGGCCATTGGGTGTGCCCCCCCCCCCCCCCCGACCATGAGATCAGTAATCCAGCACCTGACTAATCCGAATCCAGCCCACCACTGCACCAATTGCTTATTACAAAAAAAAAAAAAAAAAGACTTATGATTGGTCAGATGAGAACAGTGGTGATCAGTAATTGGTCATAAGGAATAATGGATATCAATTAAAAAGACACGAGAAACTGGGGAGATCAGACCCAAGGCCATGAGAAACAATAATGGGGTTCAGTGATTCTTTGCTGGGAATAATTGGAGTCAGTGTTTGGGCATTGGGAATAATAAAGACATGCCATTGGTCAATATGAATAATGGGGATATGTTATTGGTTACTGAAAATAATAGGGATACTTGGCTGGTCTTTGGATATAACAGGAATTGATCATTTGGCACAAAGGAGATGATCTGTTGGTTGGTGTGAATAATGGGGATAAGTGATTGGACTTTGGAAACCAAGAGTTTTGGTGATTGGTCATTCGAAATAATGGGGATAAGTGATTGGACTTTGGGAAGAATGGAGATAAGTAAGTAGTTATTGGACTCAGTGGGTATCAGTGAGTCGCTGTTGGCAAAAACTGTTGGCGAAATCAGCTTCTACGCGTGTACTTCAGTCCATACAAAGAGCAGCTGATATGTGAGCAAAAGAGTTTTACTCTTGAGGGCAAAACAGTCGCTAGCATGAGCTGAAAATGTACTAGATCTCTCGTGTCAATCTTATTTTAGATAAAGCTAAAAGGCTCTAAAAATTTCCAAGGCTAAGCACAAAGTCACTGCTTTAATTTCTTTATGCTGAGTTTCCTGCTTCAAATCCATGTATGATAAATGCCCTCGAACTGTACTGAAAAAAACAGAAACTCCTCTATCCCATTCTCCAAAATATAAAGACCCCCAGGAACAGGAGCCGGATTAGAGCAGAGAGCGTTCCCTTCCCTTTCAACCACAAATCAGTCAAAACGTCAACACTATAAAGGTCAAAGAAACGACACAGAAAGAAGACAGACAGGGACAAACATCAAAAACAAAATGTCTCATTGTTCCTTTGGTTCGATTTATTCTGGTCCGTGTTGGCTGAATCTCACCTTATGGCCTCAGTGACAAAGAAATATTCACCAGATGTCTGATTAACTGCTTGTGCTTTCTATTTTGGGTCCCCCCCACCAAGTTGCTTGATAAAAGTATCAAACAGCGAATCACAGACAACAAAACATCTGCAGTAAATATGGGGAAACATCTACAATCATGTGCATCCTGTTTACCAAGTGTATGACACCGGTAATGTATTAATGCTGACCTTTTAAGGTTACATAATTCTGACCATTTGTACTTAATGACATTTTAACAGGAATGGAACAGGAATGGACAGGAATGGAAACCAACACAAAATGACACAAAATGAACCCGGTTGGGCTGGTAGCTTGTGAAATGGGAAGCTATTCAAATGAAACACCTGTCCATCCCACTTATCCATCAGAGTCATGGGCAAAGCTGGAGCCAATTTCATTCTTAATTGGGTATGAGCTGGGGTACACCGTGAACAGTGACATGCATTCAGATTCAAGATTGACATGGGAGACAGAATATCCTTTGTCAATCTTGAAAAGAAAAAAAAAAAGGTTTCTCATAAAATATAATAAATGTTAATATTTGTCAGCTGGTATGTACAGTGGGACCTCACCTTATAATAGTCCCAGAATACGAAAAATCCAGTTTACGAAAAACATTTTCCTAATTTTTTTGTCTCTGTATACGAAACAAATTCTCCTTATGAAACGCGCCATTCAAACATTCAAACAATGCACGACTTGCTCTCCCACTGACTACATGTCCAAACATCCTGCCCCACTGGCCTCCCATTGGCTATCTCCCTTCATCCCACCCCCGCCGGCTTCCCATTGACTAGGAGGGATGACGCAGCTCCCCACCTTTGGCTATTATGAAGCTGCATCTCCCATAATGCTTTTCATGTAAAGGACAGAGTTTCTGACTTTTAACCTTCCATAAACATTTGTAAGATTATAACTCTGCTAAGAAGACATGGTCAACCCATGCGCGCATACACACACACACACACATACGCGCATGTGATTTCCGGTGCGAGTGAAAAGAAGAAGCGGGCTTGTGGCATGCGGTTGAGTGATATCGCAAGGGAATATGGCCAAACCCGTCTACCATCAGTACGATACTGAAGCAGAAGGATGCCTTAAAAGGCATGCTTTTATAATTTTTAAAGGTTTTCGGGGGTAGTATTGGGGGCCTTGAAATGAATCACACATTTTACATGTAAAATGCGGTTCAATTTACAAAAAATCCAGGTTAAGAAAAAGGCTCTGGAATGAATTAATTTCGTAAGGTGAGGTACCACTGTATTACAAACTCTCTTTCCATTTGAATCCAACATTCAAATTATTATTATTTTTTAAATAAAGAATAGCAGAGTTTCCAGATGTCCCATTTAGATACAACATGGAGCTGCACGGTGAGTTGGAGCTTTCATGTGCCACTCAATGGATTGTGTCTCTCACAAACTGTGCTGGTCTATAATGCAAATATTGTGTAACTTTCCCTCTATATATTGTAGATTAAATGCTTTCAAACACTCTGATTATATTCGCTGCCTTTTCCTGATGTGGATAATGTATAAAATGTATTTCTTTAATATGTTTAGGATGCAGATTAATCATAAAACCCAGAAAGTTCCTCGGTGAGGCAAACAGTACCGCTGACTCATGGCAGAGGGCGCTTGTGAGCCCGTAGATTCTTGCACGACCTACAATCTTCTTTTGTAGTTTATTACATTTACAATTACAATCCGCCTTATCGAAATGGAAGATTATATTTCCTAACTGAGAAAATTCACAAATCTGGACTTTCAATCATAACAAGAGGTGAAAACTAAAGGATGACCTTTAACCTCAAATGAAATATGCGTCTCATGTTTATATGCAGAATGTTGATATGAGATATAAAATAGAACACATTGTCTTTAAAAAAATAAATTATTTTAAAAGGTAGGAAAAGTACTAAAATAGAAGGAAAAATGAAACAGGAATTCATTACACCGCACATCCAATCCCATGCTAACAGTGTGGATAGTTGTGCCCTTGCTTTTCTCTTTGGTATCGATTTGATGTCTGTTGTCAATGAAACGATGAATAATATAAACTTTGAGTTCATTTATATTTATAAATCTGACTCTAATAGAGTCAGTGCCTCACCAGCTGTCAATATCAACACATGTCGCTGACCCTGAAGAGACCACCACAGGGCTAACACAGAGAAAAATACCATTAACAATTATTGGCAAGTTAGAAGTAGCCTATTGTCTTTTGAATGGAAGCCAGGGTAACCCTGAGGAAACCCATGCAGATCCCTACACCGTACGTCCCCAGTTGGCTCGAACCCAGAAATTTCTTGATGAGAGAAGACAGTGCTGCCAACTTTTAAAGGTCTGAAAAAATAGAAGTCTTTTTAATATGATGTCATTGGAAATTAAAATCGTATAGGGGGATAAGAGTAACGCTGTTAATTCCCCTGTAACGTCATGTTTATTGCTTATACTAATATAACCCGCCATTCTGTACCTTCTAGTTCTACACACTCGGATAACACACAGAGACTGAGTGAATTAATACATTTTATTGGCTACTTGGTATCCGTCACTGTAATTTCTGACCTTTCTCGACAGATGACAACACTTGACGATGTTAAAGCTGACAGGAAGGAAGTACTGCCAGACGAAATGCTGCAGATTACTTTCCCACTGTCCACTTCTGTTGCCTCTAACTCCTCATTTCTAGAGGCTCTTGACAAATATAGGTTTTTGGAGGTTTTCCCAATGGTGTAAGAGCTTTGTATTTCACCAAATTCATCAAGACTGCACTAATAGATTATCCCAACCTTTGGCTAATCAATAGTTTTAGCAATGATGCCATTAGCTAACATATTCATGAATTTGCTCAGCCAATGCTCCACGAAGGTGAGATACACCCTAAAAAGCTTGCCAGACCATCACAGAGTTGGCATGCTCAGTCATTCAAACCCACATTCACATCCAATTAGCTTAAAGTGCATGTTTTTGGACCCTGAAAGAAAAAAGGGTATCCAGAAGAAATCCACACCAGCACCGGCAGAACATGCAAACATCACACAGAAAGGCCTAGACTTGATATTTATTCCCAAGGATGCCTTGTTGTTGTTCCAAATCACCCGTAGGTGTGAGTATCGCCCTGTGATGGCCTGGCAAGCTGTCCATAGTGTTCCCCGCCCTCGCCCAGAGTTGGCTGAGACTTATTTGTCAGGTACTGCTTTGGAAGCTGGAGCCAATCCCTGTTATTTCAGGTGAGGGCTGGGATTACACTCTGAATAGATCACCAGTCCACTGGAAGGCCATCTAAGATACAACCTTTTATACTGACACCTATGAGCAATTTCGAGAAGCCAGTTGAACCGATGTAGATGTCTTGAAATGGATGATGGATTATTGATCAGCAGGGCAGGGGTTCAAACCTCAGTGCCACCAAGCTGCCACTCTTGAGCCCTTGAGCAAAGCCCCTAACTCTCAATCACTCGGTTTTCATTCATTCATTTCCTAAGCCGCTTAATCACAATTAAGGTCAAGGGGATGCTGGAGCCCATCCCAGATGTCTCGCCGCAAAAGATAGGTTACATCCTGAACAGATCGCCGGACCACTGCCAACACAAACATGCAAGCATTCACACCCATCCCTTGGGTTGATCTGAAACAGTCAATTAGCCTACTGTGCATTTTTTTGGACTGTGGGAGGAAATCCAAGCACCCTGAGGAAACCTTTGCAAGCGCAGGGAAAATACTTAAACTTCCCACTAGAACAACTGAGCCCAGGAATCGTGATGAATGTGAGGCGGATGTGCTAACCACTTCGCCACCGCACCGCCCTTGCTCATTTTTTTAAAAACTGCTAATGGTGCTATATAAGTGTGCCTGCCAAATGCCATAAAGGTAAAAGGAAATTATTGTAATGTGCATGTTTTCAGGTCGGATAGTGGTGGCCTGGTGGTAAAAGTGCTGAATCACTGATGCCAAGGTTGGGGGTTCAAGTCCCACTCTCAACGGGTTGTCACTGCCTCCCCAGTTTAGCTAAGTGGGTTATCAGAGGCCAGCCATGTCTCTCACTGTCTATGGCATGAGGTTCATGTAAAACAACCATTGCTGACAAGAGGAACTGCATAGCCGTCAGGGTGTTTCTGTCCTGTGATGGTCTGGCCAGCCATCCAGGGTGTACTCTGCCCTCACCTTGAGTCGGCTGAGATGGGCGCCAGCCTCCCTGCGACCCGAATTAGAATTAAATGGTTCAGAAAATGAATGAAGGCATGTCTTCAGACTGTGGGAGAAAATTGAAGTACCCAGAGGAAACCCACACAATAAAGAGGAGAACATGCAGACACCCAACAGAAATGCCCTTGGGACTTGAACTCAGGACCTTCTTACTGAGAGGTGGATGTGCCAACCACTAAGCCAGAAAATGCCAGAAAATATAAAGTTCTCCAATATAAACATAGTAAAATAAAAATAAATTAATACGTATACAGTCATTTTGTGTCATGTTGTGAAAACAATAAAATCAGATATAGATGTAAATATTTTGAGCATCAAACAGATACAGATACAGATAGTCCCACTGAATTACACCCTTAATATAGACACATCTTCTTAAGCAGACAGGAAATAAAGGTCATGTTAATTACACTGAGCGATAAGTGCAGAAGCTCTGCATGGGTCTCAGTTCCACTCTCTGCTCCATAAATCCTTGTGACCTGAATGCTAATGTGAACCAATTGTGACAGTCTCTCCCAGAGGCTCCCAGAAGACCACTGAGCTATGCTGGTGTATGGAGCGTTTTACTTGTTCAATCGCTCCGTCCACCACGTCCACCTGCACGTCTCCTACAGCGTGTCCGCATTGCAGTGGGCTTAATTTATGGTTTTCTGCTTATCATTTATTGGGGATGCGTGTGTGTCCATGTGTCACCTCTTAATAGGTAAAGTCTGTTGGGCTTTTTACACCTGAGTGGCTACACCTAGTGGCTCATCAGGGCGGTGCTTATTTTTCCAGAGCGTGAAGCTGCCAGGAGTTCCAACTCCTCCTGGATGGGACGTTAGTCCACCGCAGGTTACCCTCCCAGTATATATTTACTGGTGCCCATTTATACTGCTGGGTGAACAGAGGCACATTTGTGGTTAAGAGGGTCCCCAGGGGTCTTAGTACAGTGAGAGTCTCACTGGGATTCAAATATACAACCTCCTGATCATGAGCCCAGCACCCTAACCACAACGCCACCGGCCCCACGAGTCACCTCTTTAATGCCGCATGCTTACCCTATCACCTTTGTGTGAAAGTGTGTGTATGTATGGATGGAGGTTGGGAACGTAATGTTGCCTGTACTATAGAGATTGTGCTCCTCACTTTAAGATTCATACCTGATTTTGGCTCAAGTTCCGTACGGTACAGAAGCATCCAACGATTAATCATCCATGAGTCTTTTATTTTTACTAGTACCCCTTGAGGATGAGAGGCGCATATAAAGTATGGAGTATAGTAGTTATTTGGGAACACTAACACCTTGTTTTCTCGACTAATATCCCCATTTCACTGGACTACGGCGTGTAAGGATCTTAGCGGAAAGGCACGGAACGCAGTCTACAGAAGAGCTTCGGCATTTTTACGCAGAAAATGGGTGAAAATCCTACGGAAAAGTGGAAATTCTTATACCCCCATTTCACTGGACTATGGCAATGAAAGGATCGTGTAACAGAAAGGCGCGACCGCAATCTACGGAAGAGCTTCGGCATTTTTACGTGGAAAATGGGTAAAAATCCTACGGAAAAGTGGAAATTCTTATACTCCCATTTCACTGGACTAATGCATGCAAGGATCGTAGCAGATAGGCACGGAACACAGTCAACAGAAGAGCTTCGGCATTTTTACTCGCAAAATGGGTGAAAATCCTACGGAAAAGTGGAAATTCTTACACTCTCGGAACGTTCACAGCATGTGCGGAACAGGTACGGAAAAGTGATCCCACGGAACACTCACAGAATTTTTTGGCCTGCTGGAAACATACAAAAGTGGAGGAAGACTTGAGGAAGAACTACGGAATCACACGGGATGACACGGAAGATGGGGGAATAATTGCGGAACGTTTGCGGATGACAACATTTTTGCTTCCGTAAGTCTGCTGTGCTCCAGTGAAATGGGGGTATTAGGAAGTTATGTTTTTGGTGCACAGTGTTTCTGTTAGCTGGACTAGAAAAAACCTACCCAACCGATATTCATGAAACTTGGTGGAATCAAGTAACACATGTCAAGCTTCATGTCAACAAGAAGATCCACCAATTTAGTTTCTCATTTCGAGGGCCAGTGGTGTAATGGTGTTGTGGTTAGTGTGCTGGACTCATCATCAAGAGGTCATGAGTTCAAGTGCCCATTTGACCCGCACTGTTCTCAGACCCTTGTACAAGGTCTGGACAGCAGGTGTGCCTCTGTCTACCCAGCAGTTTAAATGGGTAACCAGTAAAAACATACAGTGAAGGCAACCCATGAGGGATGAGTATCCCATCCAAGAAAAGTTGAAATCCTGGTCGCCTCAAGTTCCGGATATAAGTCCGGGTATTAAAATCCGTGCACATGGTATCTTTATCACATACTGGACATTCCCAGATATTACATTTTGCCGTACAGGAGGTCTGCGTGCAGGTCCAAGTGCTGGTTTATTTTTTCATTTTACTTGTCTGAGATTTACAGTAACTATGTAAACTTCATTCATTCATTCATTCATTTTCTGAACCGCTTAATCCTAATTAGGGTTGCAAAGAGGCTGGCAGCCATCTCAGCCGACTCTGGGTAAGGTCAGAGCACACCGTGGGCGGCTCACCAGGCCATCGCAGGGCAGAAACACGCTGACGGCTATGCAGCGACTCCTGATGAAAGTCAGCAATGGTTCTTTTACATGAACCTCACATCACAGACAGTCAGAGACATGGCTGGCCTTTGATAACCCAGTTAGCTGCACTGGGAGGGGCACTGACAATCCATTGAAAGTGGGACTTGAACCCTCAAACTTGGGATCAGTGATCCAGAACCTTTACCATCAGGCCACCACTGCCCAATTTCATTCTCATTCATTCATTTTTAAAACCGTGTAGTCCTAATTAAGGTCTCGGCCGACTCTGGGCGAAGGGAGGGGTACACCCTGTACAGCTCACCAAGTCATTGCAGGGCCAACACTCACACAACCATCCATACTCACACTTCGGGGAGATTTGGAACAGCCGATTAACCTACTGTGCATGTTTTTTGGACTGTGGGAGGAAACGTGAATATCCGGAGGAAACCAACACAAGCACAGGGAGAACATACAAACTCCACACAGAAACACCAGAGCTGGGAATTCAGATTGTGTTTTTTTTGTTTGTTTGTTTGGGAAGGAGTGGGGGTGGGGTGGGGAGGAGTGGGGGTGGGGTAGGGAGGAGTGGGGGTGGGAGTATGGGTTTGTTATAAAACCCTCTCAGTCTTGAATAATTCTCTATATCCGAATTCACCTCGTTCATGAATCTGTCAACTCGGGATATAAATATATGTCCTTTTTCTTCCGTTCCTCTGTGATATAAACACATTCTTTGATTTTTCAGGAAAAAAAAATCTCAGTCCACTTCAAATCCATTTCATTAGTTTAACAATCAGATCTAAAGAATGCATCATGGTGTCATCAGGACCATCTGTAATATTAATTCGTTTTCATGCTCAGCTTGTAGAGACATTGTCCTGAAATCGCCCCAGTTCGTACAAGAGCACGATCCCACCGAGAGACACTCAATGCATGACAACTGTCCAACAGTTCAAGCTGTGGACGGATTTGTTGACAGATCATGATATATTTCTTACGACCATAGTTTTTATGATTACATTTTTTTTAATTATGCTGATTGAGATCTCGTGCTATGTACTGCTGTATTTGATTAAATTCTCCATGTATAGATTTCTTATCTATAAGCAATCAGGGCCATAGACTGAAGGTTGATGGCAGCACCTTTGATATGAAATTAGATGTGACTGAGCCCTAGGGCGCCGTTCATTGTCTCAGCTTGTGTCTCTAATTCAGACAGACAGATTCACTCGGAACATATGTTAACGTCAAAGGATGTGCTCATGCAATCTTCTGTGGTACAGATTAAACAACTACCGATCACATTCAGCCCTTCACGCTTTCCCGTAACATGTGTCCGACATGATATGCACACCCCATGGTGGTTTAAAGGATAGAAACCTAAACAGTACCATGAAAGCATTCATCAGTTCATTTTCTGAAACCGCTTAATCCTAATTTGGGTTGCAGAGAGGCTGGTGTCCATCTCAGCCGACTCCAGGCGAGGGCAGAGTACATGAACCTCACACCATAGACAGTGAGAGACACGGCCGGCCTTTGATAACCCAGTTAGCTGCACCTGAGGGAATAGTGACATCCTGTGGTGAGTGGGGCTTGAACCCTCAACTTTAGGATCAATGATCCAGCACCTATACCACAAGGCCACCACCATGACAGCGTTCTGCATTTTAATGTCATAATGGGTTTCATACGTGATCTTTGATTGATTTTAGATCTGAGACGCATATGTGTGCTACAGATGTCTGCTGGTATTGTTGTGGCGATAAACTGCGCATTGTTTTGTTTGGTTTGTTGGCTGGGTTAAATATGACTAGGATTATTTAAGATATGATAAACAGAAATAAGGATAGAAAAACAAAAAGATGGCTGGCTGGCTGGATGAATTGATGGATGAAAAGACAGATAGACTGATTTTATTACTCCGAAAGTGAAATTAAATCAACAACTACATATATTTACATATGTATACAGTGGTACCTCACCTTATGAAAGTCTCAACAAACAAAAAATCCAGGTTATGAAATGCAATTACCTAAAATTTCCGTCTCTGGATACGAAACAAATTCACGTTACGTGCCATCTCAAAAATTCAAACAATGTGCAAGTTGCTCTCCCATTGGCTATCTCCCAACATCCCGCCCCGCTGGCCTCCCATTGGATAGGAAGGATGACGCAGCTCCTTCCCATTGGCTATTATGGACCTGCATCTCCATAATACCCATGATGCTTTTCGTGTAAAGGACAGAGTTAGTGTTGTTTCGTGAGTTTTTCGAGTGTGTTCATTTCAACTTCATTTTTTGGCTCAGGCTTTTAACCTTGCATAAACATTTGTAAGATTATAACTATGCAGAGAAGACATGGTCAACACACGTGCACACACACACACACAAGCGCGTGTGATTCCCGGTGCGAGTGAAAAGAAGAAGACGGCTCGTGGCATGCGTTTGATTGATATCACAAAGGGATATTGCCAAAACTGTCTACCATCTGTACGATATTGAAGCAGAAAGAGGCCTTAAAAAGTCTCCTTTTATCATTTTTAAAGCGTTTAGGGGGTAGTATTCGGGGCCTTGGAACGAATAAGCCCTTTTACATGCAAAATGCAGTTCAACTTATGAAAAATCCAGGTTACGAAAGCATTTCTGGAACGGATTAATTTTGTAAGATGAGGTCCCAAACACCAAAAAGTTAAATGTGCAGACGCTGAAGATCATAACCGTGGTGATGTTATTGTGTGAGAAATGTGCGGAGATGGATTTAATCCGTGCAAAATTGAGTAAAAACATTGGTTGGTATTTTCCTATGTGAGTAATTACTGTATAATATTAACCACATGATTATGAGTTTAAGTCCC
>CM045747.1:7353081-7398081 GCA_024760905.1 Plotosus lineatus | reverse complement strand
ACAAATTCCATTTCATGGCCTCCCACACTTCCAGCAGGGAGCACCGAGTCTCCATGATTCACATAAGAACAAGTTTAAGAACAGGAAGTGGGGTTTGCATGAACTTCTCGTCATCATCATCATCTTTTTCTGTAAATACTTAATCCTGATTAGGATCACGGGGAGGCTAGCGCCCATCCCAGCTGAACAGCTCGCCAGGCCATCGCAGGGCAAAAACACACTGACGGCTATGCAGCTCCTCTTGATGAAAGTCAGCAATGGTCCTTTTATATGAACCTCACACCATAGACAGTGAGACACACGGCCGGCCTTTGATAACCCGGTTAGCTGCACTGTGGGGACAGTGACAACCTGCTGAGAATGGGGCTTGAACCCCCGACCTTAAGATCAGTGGTCCAGCACCTTTACCACCAGGCCACCACTGCCTACATGAACTTCTGCAGTAAATTGAATTCCTAAAATCTACCTTTGGCTGTTGATAAATTCAAATTCTGGGCGAAAGATGCACAAGAAACTTCACTGTTAAATTAAAGAAGGATTTGTTACACCTATGGGGCAGTGGATACCTGGTGGTAAAGGTGCTGGATCACTGATCCCAAGGTTGGGGGTTCAATCCCCACTCTCAACGGGTTGTCACTGTGCCCTCAGTGCCACCAAAGGCCGGCCATGTCTCTCACCGTCTATGGTGAGAGGCTGTTAAAGAATCTTCGCTGACTTTCGTCAAGTGGAGCTGCAAAGCCATCAGGCTGTTCCTGCCCTGTTATGGCCTGGCGAGCCATCCAGGGTGTACTCTGCCCTCACCCAGAGTTGGTTGACATGTGCGCCAGCTTCCCCGCAACCCCAATTAGGATTAAGCAGTTCAGAAAAAGAATGAATGAATGTTGCACCTGCATATGCACATCCTGAATTGTTATGGCCACGCAAATTCTCATCATAACACCCACCAATCAGCAGATTTTAATAATATTTTCTTTGAAATATACTCTCAAAAGGTGAGGTTGTGGCTCTCGGTGCCTTCGGAATTGGCCTCATTACATTTGGAATTCCTGTTCGAGAATGAACATTAATTCTAGTTATTTATTTATTTATTTATTATGGCACAGTGGCATAGTAGTCAGTACATTTGCCTCACAATAGGAGGTTCCTGGGTCGAGTCCAAAGCTGGAGCGTTTCCATATGAAGTTTGTATGTTTTCCTCATGCCCCCTTGGGTACTGCGGTTCCCTCCCACAGTTCCAAGACGTACACATTAGAAAACTGACAAATTGCCCCATATGTGATTGTGACACACATCGGTTGTGTGTGTGTGTGTGTGTGTGTGTGTGCAACATTATCTACTCACTGAGTGTAGTGGTAGAATGCTGTGTGTGTGTGTGTGTGTGTGTGTGTGTGTGTGTGTGTGTGTGTGTGTGTGTGTGTGTGTGTGAGACACTGGAATGCTGTGTTGCCACAACTATCTTACACGCTGCGCTGCCGGACATATACAGTAAACTCATAATAGGCATGTTCTAGACGTGGTCGTAACTCGAGTACGTCGCAACTCGGATAGTGACTATATATTATATATATATATATATATATCTTGAAAATAGAAATAAGAACCATGCTGTGATCATTTTGTCATATCTCACAACCTTCGCTTATAAATCTGAAAATTTGAAAATGATCTCTGATTAAAACCACTCCAGTGATTACTGAGAGGGAAATCGCTGTGTTTCATATTTGACCTCACTGAAAGCGGGGCGAGCTGCAGAGGGAGTCACAGCGGGCAATCGACTGATGAGCCTCTCATCACTTTCAGCACAAAGGTTCCTGCGATCCTTAAAAACATATTCGTTTCAAATCTGCTGGAGCCAAAGTCTCTTTAATACGATTTTACTTTGTGTGGGTTTTATGTTTAATCCAGTCCTGAGTGACTCCCTACCTTGTGGTATCATTCATTCATTCTTTTTCTTTTGAATCGCTTATTCCCAATTAGGGTCGTGGAGAGGATGGCACCAATCTCAGATGATTTTGGGCGAAGGCAGAGTACACCCTGGACGGCTCAGAAGGCCATCGCAGGGCAGAAACACGCTGATGGCTATGGAGCGATTCTTGATAAAAGTCGGCAATGGTTCTTTTACATGAACCTCTCATCATAGACAGTGAGAGACATGGCTGGTCTTTGATAACCCGGTTAGCTGCAATGGGGGGACAGTGACGACCTGTGGAGAGTGGGCCTTGAACCCCCAACCTTTGGATCAGTGATCAAGCACCTTATCATCAAGCCACCACTGCCCTACCTTATGGTATTATGAGATAAATCTGATTCCTGATTATTTTCTATAAGTAGGTAGGTAGGGGTGTGTGTATGTATGTGTGTGTGTGTGTGTGTGTGTGTGTGTGTGTGTGTGTATAGATAAATTCACTTCCCAGAGACCAACAAGACCTACAACCAACAGCACTTCTGTCTGCACTTCAAACACCACATCTCTAAGCCTCACTCTCAAACTAATCCAACACTAAACCGTGTATTTTTAAAAACATAGATTTCATTTCCAGAGTTGAGCCCACCCTCAACACACACACACACACACACACACACACACACACACTATGTTTTTTATACCATTCTCCAATATGATCTACAATCACGCTCAGAAAAAGCTGTCCAGGGTGAACTTTGCCCTTGCCCCGAGTCGGCTGAGATAGGCATCAGCCTCCCTGTGACCCTAATTAGGATTAAGAGGTTCAGAAAAATGAATGAATGAATGAATCACGCACAAAAAGCACTTGACGAAGCCTTGACTTCTTGTGATGTTATCCTGTGTGGGTTTTTCTTGTTGTTGTTATTGGTGGTTGTTATTGGTGGTGGTGGTGGTGGTGGTGATGGTGCGATTGGGAAAAGGTAAAACTCTTCTGGGCGCTTTTTATCCAAGAATCCTGGCTCATCAGGATGAAGCTTATGAAGAGATCCGAAAGATCTGACAGTCTTTAATGTGAATATATTACGGAATTTTGTATGACGCTCTCAGCATTAAAAGGTGTAAACAAGTTGAAAGGCTGCAAGCGAGACTGCACTTATAAAATTTATAATTTCTATTTATAATTATAATTTTATAATTGCAATTACTGCTGTCAAGAGCAGAATATAAACACGAGTAATTATGCACACTAAACTTTACATAAAAATATCAAAACAGGAATGTCAGCTCTGAACCTATGAAAGCAAACCAAACACTGAAGATATACAAAATGTACATTGAGACATTGTGGAATGGAATGAATTAAATAAATAAATAAATAGTAACACTGAGGTGGATAGACTAGAATGTAAACGAGGTAAAGTGCAGCAGTGCAACATGGTCATAGAGGTTGTGGATTCAGTGTCCTTTTACAAAGAACTGATGTCTGTGGAAGAGGGTGTGTGTATGTGTGTGTGTGTGTGTGTGTCTCTGTGTCTGTGTCAGTCTGTGTGTCTGTGTGTGTGTGTTGATGTCAGTGGGGAGGGTTGCATATGTGTGTGCACATGAGCAAGTAGGTGTGTGTGAGTATGTGTCAGTGGAGGATGTGTGTTTGTGTGTGTGTGTGTGTGCGCGCGTGTGTGTGTGTGTGTGTGTGTGTGTGTGTGTGTGATTGCAAGGGGTGGTGGGTGGAGATGTGATGGTTTGCACCACTCTTTGATCACAGTCTGTCTGTCTTCCTTTCGGCTTTTTCCCTTTTACTCGGGAGTCGCCACAGCGAATCATCTGATTCGCATGTTTTGATTTGGCAGAGGTTTTTATGTCGGATGTCCTTCCTGTCACAACCTTGTTTAGCAAGGGACAGAAACACGCTGACGGCTTTGCAGCTCCTCTTTACGAAAGTCAGCAATGGTTCTTTTACATGCCTCTCACCATAGACAGTGAGCGACGTGGCCCGCCTTTGATAACCCAGTTAGCTGCACTAGGGGGGGACAGTGATAACCTTGTGGAGAGTGGGACTCGAACCCCCAACCTTTGGATCAGCGATCCAGCGCCCTATACCACTAGACCAACACTGCCCCTCACTCTTTCAAAGCTGTTTTTGAAATCCTACTTTCTGTAATGTGAAGCGGCTGAGAGTTCAACTCCTCCTGGATGGGACGGGAGTCCATCCCAGGTTACCGCCCACGTGTTTTTACTGGTACCCATTTTTACCGCTGGGTGAACAGAACCAGACTTTTGGTTTAAACCTTGCTCAGTGCTTTTAGCACATTAGGAGTCTAACAGGGATTCGAACCTCTCAATCATGAGTCCAACACCATAATCACTACACCACCTGCAATGAGTGGGGCACTGTGTACATTTTTGTTATTTTCGGGGTTCGGTGAAGGTTTGCGCTCTATCAGTGCTCTCCTGATTTCTTGATCTTTTCCACTCAGTCTCCCTTTGATGATTTTGTATTTCTCAGTGAATCCTTTCCCCAAAAACAGCAATAATAATAATAATAATAATAATAATAATAATAATAATAATAATAATAATAACAACAATAATAATAATAAGAGCCTGATGATGTACGTCTCTGCACGGTGGGCCTAGACAGGGGAACTGTATGTTTCCTGAACTAAACATACATCACCCAGTTAGGGCGAACCCCCCGAAGCTGATATTCAAATGGGTTATGGAACACCAAGAAATTGACGAAACTCCATTTCCACAGTCCATTGATCTTCGCTCTGGTAATAAAACCACCAATACTGGAGATGGGACTTCCTCCATGGGGAGACAAAGAACCCATCCACAAATATCCTGGATGAAAGATCTAAAATCCACACTCCTTGAGTGTGCGAAAGCGACTGGTTGGCCTGAAAATACATGTATCTATGGAAAGTTCCCTAAATAACATTGGGATAATGCTAATCTGATGTTAGCCTACCTGACTGAACAGAACGGAGGTAGCTTGACTTGCGAAATTAATCCGTTCCGACGGCGAGCTCGTAAGTCAAAATGTTCATTCGATAAAACAAAAATTGCCATAACAAATACAGTAACAGAAAACTAATTAATCTGTTCCAACCCCCTCCCAAACTCATATAACCTGCCACAAACATGTATATTTCACTTAATATATTAAAGATAAACACGCAAAAACAATAAATATGGTATTATAATAATAATAATAATAATAATAATACATGTACATTAGCACTAATAAAAATAAATAAAAATAAAACACAAATAAACAATAAGTCAACTAACCCGATTATCGACTGAGGCAAAGATGTCACGTGGGCACGAAGATGTCACGTAGGCAGACATGATGGTGCGTAACAGAGAAGGGGGAGAATTTTGTGCATGTGCACGCTACAAATACCAGCAAGGAAAGGCTCATGGTGAGCTCCCACAAGGCCAGTGCTTCTCAAATAATGGTGCAGGGGGGCATATGACCCTGGGGAACATGCTTTTTTGCCATACTGTACTACAATTAAGTGTATTTGCACATTCTCTACAGTAGGTGGCAGTGTCACTCTCACTGTGTTCCCTATGGTGTATGGAAAAAGCACCGAGCAAATGATATGAAGTGCAGTAAACACTATAGTTGCGTGCGAAGCGCTGGGGGAGGGGGGTGTCATTATAAATTCATTATAAAAGACATTCATAAGTCAAAGTACCACTGTAATAATAAAAATAATCCTAAAACTCAAAACTGTTCGATGACAGGAAGACTGATCCGGATGTAAATTAAATTTGAATCCTGGAGTTTTTAAAAGGATTCTTTAACACTGTGAGGTAAGATGAGTTTTGATATTTTGATTAACATAGTGGACTGTTGTGCTTGGTGGAGGTTTGCGTTCTCTTATTTATTCGGCGAAATCCTGGACTGTCCAGTGCACTGACTGCACTCGGCAGAAATAAAAAATGAAAGGTTGCATGTTTTTATTTTAAAGGATACGTGTCTGATATGCATTCTTTGTGTGTGATTAGCCAAGAAAGAGCTCAGTATACCGAAGAGTAAGGAGAAGATCGACATACTAAACATCTCAGCCTGAAGATATATGTATATACGTGTTTATGACAGGCCCCTTGTGGCACAAAACAGTTGACCCGTTCTCTCCATTCTTCACCTAATCAGCGTCGATCTATATTTAAATATCTTTTGTGTTCCTGTCAGTGGATGTGCAGTAATAATTATCTCCTCAAGCTCATTATGACGGAAGCTGCTGCAAGTATAACCCACCAAGAACCTCAAGGCCAGCATGAGGTGAGTGAGAAATTGAAGCAGGCATCCATGTGTTCTTCCCTTTTTTTTTTTCTCTCTTCCCAGGGCTGTGCTGAATGTGGTTCACCGTGCTGTTGTGGGAGGGGAAAAAAGGACAACAAAAGGTTGTACAGCTATTAAAACGAAATTCTGCTAATAAATAAGTGTCTCCTGTAGCACCTCCAGTGACTGGTGAAGGGCATTTAATCTATGAACTCATTTTATAGGACGTTTGATCTGTGAACTCATTTTCTGCTCATCGTAACAGGATGCTTGCCGCTGCCGCGCGTGTGCCTGAGGGATTCTGTACGCCGACATGACTGATGCTTCTGAGTGATGCAGTGCACAAACTCCTGTCCTGGAAGGATAAGTTATCACTAAATAAACACTGAGGCGGAAATCCAAGAATGTATGTGTGTGTGTGTGTGTGTGTGTGTGTGTGTGTGTGTGTGTGTGTGTGTGTGTGTGTGTACTGTATATGAAATACAAAGGATGTGTCCATGCCGGAGGCTTTCAGGTTCAGTGCAATAAATCTCAGCAGTCTTGAGGACGTAATTGATATCCTGCTTTGTAATTAAATAAAAATCACTAGAAATCAAATAAATACATTTCAGAATCGAACACAGAGATGACGAGGCTGGATATACGAGTATCTGTGTGGCGCAGTTCATGTTTGATTTGATTCACTGCACACGTTCGAGATTTAAAAAAAAAAAAAAAAAAAAAAATGTTCAAATTTGACGAACAGAGCTTTCGAGCATCAAGGTACCATACAGGTTAGAGTTCAGTCTCACATTGAAAAGGTCTTGAGTTCAAGTACCGAGTCAGTGAGGGCATTTCTGCATGGAGTTTGTATGTTCGTCCTGTCCTTGCATGGGTTCCCTTTGTGTATCCTGGTTTCCGCCCCAAAGTCCAAAGACATGCATATGAGGTAATTTAGGTGTTCTTGATCACATCCAGGTGTGAGCGTGAGTGCAAACATCTGTGTGTGGGGTTTGGATACCAAGATGGACCTTCTTCTTCTTCTTCTTTTCCTTTCGGCTTTTCCCTTCAGGGGTCGCCACAGCGAATCATCTGCCTCCATCTCACCCTATCCTCTGCATCTTCTTCTCTAACACCAACTACCTTCATGTCCTCCTTCACCACATCCATGAATCGTCTCTTTGGTCTTCCTCTAGGCCTTCTGCCTGGTAGTTCCAGCCTCAGCATCCTATTACCAATATACTCACTATCCCTCCTCTGTACATGTCCAAACCATCTCAATCTAGCCTCTCTGACTTTGTCTCCAAAACCTCCAACATGTGCTGTCCCTCTGATGTGCTCATTTCTGATCCTATCCATCCTCGTTACTCCCAAAGAGAACCTCAACATTTTCATCTCTGCTACCTCCAGCTCTGCCTCCTGTCTTCTCCCCAGGGCCACTGTTTCTAACCCATACAGCATCGTTGGCCTCAACACCGTCTTGTATACTTTTCCTTTCAGGATACCAAGATGGACCAGTGAGGTGTTTAAGCAAGTTGTGCCCTGCGTTCGATCAGAGTTGGCAGAGATAGGCTCCACGACCCTAACAGAGTGAAGCAGATGGTGTTTGAGAACAGCAGGATGTTTTCAGTCAGAATTCTAACTGGAATACTCAAACTGTCACTCAGGACAGATTCTGGACTCCAATGAGGGCGGGATTAAGAACCCAGGCTCGCTTTACCAATCCGTACACTATTGTACATGCAAGGTTGCCAACCTGAGGCATTTAGTGCATCCTTTTGATGTTTGTTTATTATTATTATTACTACACTCAAGTGCTGAATTTTTCACAGAGCATGACACACATAGCCGCGAGACGAGACGCGACGCATGCCGGTACTTGCACTGCAGTGCTGCAGTAATTACAGGTCTCTGCAGGGGATCTTTTTCATCGCCTTGGTTACAGAGCAACGAACATAACGAAACACATTCAAAATGTAGTTTCATGTATTAAACCATATGTGCTAACACAAGGTCATTATGAGTGAAACAAAACAAAAAAAACACGCCGCCCTCATCCAGTGTCTCGCCGGAGATATTCGCCAACCTCCCCACGACCAGTGTAGGATTAAACGGTTCGACCAATATGAGAAGAGAAAAATTAAAAAAGAGACAAAGCTGTCCATTCCTGATAGGAGCCGAGTTATTGTTCTAACACCGGCCCGGGACACCTCTCAATAAAGATATAGATCAGGATAGCCGCGTTCAGGAAGTGCGTAAATGTGTGATGTCGTATTTGTCGAACACTGCCGCTGCACTCGTGCTGTTTCCTGGAACTGAGAACAAAATACTACCAGGAAGAGTGAAATTATGAAAGAAGTGACTATGCCTGCTAACTTGTCATGATCTCCGGTGAACGGAGGACCTACGGTGCATGAGCAGGACATCTGTGAGTGATATGGACTTCAAGCAACATTATTTAAGCAAAGAAAAAATGAAAATTGGAGTCTCGTTGGAAAATCATAAACAGAAAGAAAACACTGTGCCTGGATTCTCAGCACAACAACATACAACAAGTACAAGTTTTCAGATTCCACATTGGTGTGTGTGTGTGTGTGTGTGTGTGTGTGTGTGTGTGTGTGTGTGTGGTGGGGGGTGGGGGTGGGGGTTGCGTATGTGTGTGTGTGTGTGTGTAGGTGTGTGTGTGTGTGTGTGTGTGTGTGTGTGTGTGGGTGCGTGTGTGAGTGTGTGGGTGGGTACATATGTGTGTGTGTGGGGGTGCGTGTGTGTGGGTGCATGTGTGAGTGTGTGGGTGGAGTGCGTGTGTGTGTGTGTGTGTGTGTGTGTGTGTGTGTGTGTGTGTGTGTGTGTGTGTGTGTGTGTGTGGGTGTGTAGGTGTGTGTGTGTGGGGGGTGCGTGTGTGTGGGTGCGGGTGTGAGTGTGTGGGGGTACATGTGTGTGTGGGTGTGTGTGGGTGTGTGTGTGGGTGTGTGTGGGTGTGGTGCGTGTGTGTGTGTGTGTGTGTGTGTGTGTGTGTGTGTGTGTGTGTGTGTGTGTGTGGGTGTGTGTGGGTGTGTGTGTGTGTGTGGTGGGGGGTGCGTGTGTGTGGGTGCATGTGTGAGTGTGTGGGTGGGCGCACGTGTGTAGGTGTGTGTGTGTGTGTCTGTGCGTACGTGTGTGTGTGCGTGTGTGTGTAGGTGTGTGTGGGGGTATGGTTTCAGGTGACACATTGTTCTGCATATCCGTCTGCCCATCCACCTGTGTGTATTGGGCGTAATTGCAAACACAATATTCATTCATTTTATGAACCATTTGATGGCTGGCGTCCATCTCCACCGACACTGGGCGAGGGGAGAGGACACCCTGGACAGCTTGCCAGACCATCACATGGCAGAAACATGCTGACAGCTATACAGCTCCTCTTTGTCAAAAGTCAGCATCGGTTCTTTTACATGAACCTCCCACCATAGCCAGTGAGAGACATGGCTGGCCTTTGATAACCCAGTTAGGAGCACTGGGGGGCAGCAGTGTCAAGTCATTTGGTAGTGTGGCTGAGAACCCCTGACCTTGAGATCATTAATCCAGCAGCCTACTACCAACTCACAACGCCCGCAAACACAAAATCTCAAAAATATTTCAAGAGATTTTCTGAAAATGTATCCAGTGTAAAATTTCAGCAGCCAAAGGTCAAAGGTCAAGGTCACTGCAGCCTTATGTGGGCCAGTCTAGTGAATGCGGCATTTTGAAGGAGATAATCCGTGAACATTTCCCTTCAAACTTTGCACAACTTGCAACCCTGACTCAGTGATGACGTGACGAAACATTTAAATTCATAGGTCAAAGGTCAAGGTCACTGTAGCCTTATGTAAATATAACCACCAGCAAATAGTTCTAGTTAAGTATGTAAAATTAACATGTACTCTAGAACTAGCCTTTCTTTCTCTTATTAGTCATGACCGAGATTTCTTAAAAAACAAATTGATTACCTGGGTTACACTGTTCTGTTTTATGATATGATCCTGGATCCGCCTCCGTTTTTAATCTCTTTTGAAGATCATAAGGCAAAGATGTTCTGATATACAGTATGAATAATTACAGCAGGTATGACTTCAAAAGAAAAACACAAATTTTGCCTGATCATCAATCCAATAATAGGCTTTTACCGTCAGCAGAAAAATCACTCTTGTTATTATTACTACATTATACGCCTCTGAAAATTTAATTTGATGCTTTTTTCTTGGGGGGCGGGCCATTGTACTTAAAGTAGATTCTTGTGTTTATTCAGCAGAGACATTAGCATAAGTATCCTGTCATTTTTTATAGTGTTTTAAATATAAAACTACTCGATATATAGTGTATATACTGAAGTGTTTCTTGAGAAACTGTCCATTTTGCCAAACGTGTCCCATCACTGCCTTTATAGAAGCCTATGACGACACCATCGCCTCAACTCATCGTATGACTCCAGCTTTCTTCAGGGTGGCACAAATTCCATGCGGCACCTCGGCCACTCCTCCTCATGCCACGTTGCTTCTGTCCTTGTCTGGGTAATTACTTCTGACCCCCTGCTGAGCAAGCCATCAGTTATGGACACATCAAGCTCATTAGGGAAAGACAGGGGACAGAAGGATAAATACACACACACACACACACACACACACACACACACACACACACTCAATAATTATAGTGGTCGTTTTTTTTGTTGTTGGTTTTTGTTTTTTTGTTTTTTTCATGCTGCTCAGCAGGTCTCCACAACATGCAGTTTACTGTCTTTGTTCTTTGTAAACGATGGAGAGGTTCTGGGTTCAAGCCTGAATACTCTCAAGCTGTTGAGTCTTTAACACCCTCTGCTCCCCGGGTGCCAGCTGATGTTTGACCTGGCACTCTGACCCCAGTCTTCTAACAACCGCGAGACGTGCAAAGACATAATTTAGTATTGCTTGAACATTTTCACGGACCAATCACAACATTAAACAGATTACGAGCGCCAGCAGGTGAAGTAAATAACTTTGGATAACATCATTCCGGTGGTGCGTGCCAAGGAGGGGGCGAATTATACATTAGCGGAGTAAGTAAAGTTGTTGTAAGTTGTTGCCAGAGAAACAACAGGAAATCAATGTAATTAATATTGCTGCATTAATTAAATAAAGAACACAACTTCATATTCTTTTAAAACCAGAGAAAATGGACCAGCGGTGTCGTGTTGATTTCAATCACATCGAAGAAAAACAAACAGGGTAACAGATATTTGAATGATGAATGAATAAAAATACTACTACTGTAATACAGGGATCCCTCATTTTTCACGGTTAATAGAGACCGAGACCCCCCCCCCCCCACCCCACCCACCCCACCCCACCCCACCCACCCACCCCCACCCCACCCACGCCACCCCGGCGACCCCCGATCTCCGCGAAGTAGGATCGACCCCCCCTGACTGACGTATATGTATATATAATATCAATAAATACATATTCAAAATAATGCATAAGATGTAAATAAAATGAATATAGGGATCCCTCACTTTCCACGGTTAATTGGGACCGAGATCCCCCTGCAACCACTGAATTCCGCGAAGTAGGATCACCCCCCCGACACCCACCCCTCTCCCTGACCGACGTATACGTATGTGTATATGTGTATATGTCTGTCTTCCTTTCGGCTTTTTCCCTTTTACTCGGGAGTCGCCACAGCAAATCATCTGATTCGCACATTTGATTTGGCAGAGGTTTTTACGTCGGATGCCCTTCCTGTCACAACCCTTTTAGCAAGGGACAGAAACACGCTGACGACTTTGCAGCTCCTCTTTACGAAAGTCAGCAATGGTTCTTTTACATGAACCTCTCACCATAGACAGTGACAGACATGGCCCGTCTTTGATAACCCAGTTAGCCGCACTGGGGGGGACAGTGACAACCTTGTGGAGAGTGGGACTCGAACCCCCAACCTTTGGATCGGCGATCCAGCGTCCTATACCACTAGACCACCACTGTCCTATGTGTATATGTGTATATAATATCAATAAATACATATTCAATGCTATAAATGCTTATAATAACAATTAAACATTCAAAAATAATGCATAAGATGTACATAAAATATAAATACACACACACACACACAGACGCGCACACTCACGCACACAGACGCGCACCTCACAAAAATGTAAGTAGTTTTGTTTGTGGGGTTTTGAGTTGTGTTTTTTGTTTTTATTTGGGTTTTTTTTTTTTTGCATAATTAGACTTGTTTTGCAGCATTTTCCGTAACTTTTTCCCCTATTCTTCGTTAATTTCCTTTAATTTTATTTCAATGAATATTTAAAAAAGAAAGTAATGAGGGATCCCTGTATATATACACACACACACACACACACACACACACACACAGACGCACGCGCACACACAGATGCGCACCTCACATAAAAATAGAAGGAGTTTTGTTGGGGGGTTTTGGGTTCATTGTTTTTTTTTTTGTTTGCTTGTTTGTTTGGTTTTCTTACTTTGGGGTTTTTTTTTCACTATTGGCCTTGTTTTGCAGCATTTTCCTGAACTTTTCCCCTATTTTTACTTCATTTCCTTATGTTTTATTTTTCAATGAATATTTTTGAAAAACTTGTGATACGGTGAAGCCACAGAAACTGAAGCACGAAGTAGCGAGGGATCACTGAATATTGTAATGAATACATATGGTGAGCATGCCCGCCTCACAGCAAGAAGGCAATGGGTTTGAATCCCTGGCTTGGGTGTTTCTGTGTGGAGTTTTCATGGCTCCCTGTGCTTGTGTGGGGTTCCTCCAGGTGGTCTGGTTTCCTCCCACATTCAAAAATCACACACAGCTTTTAGGTGGGAATTTGAGTCGGAATGGTTGTATGTGTGTTGGCCCTGTAATATCCCTTCCTCGCCAAAGTCGGCTGAGCTGGGCTAATCAGGATTGGCTGGGGGGAACTCTCAATGATTTCTGGATTTAAAGTAAACACACACACACACACACACACACCACAGAGAGACACAACTACATGAAATGATCAATGTGTGGTATATGAACGCTCATACATCACTAATTTATTCATTTTCTGAATGTCATCCTAATTAGCATCGCAGGGAGTTGACTCTGGGTAAGGACGGGATACACCCTGGACAGCTCGCCAGGCCATCGCAGACTCACACAACCATTCACACTCCCACTTACGACAGCAATGTCTCCTAATAAGGATTTAAATATATAGACTGTTCATGTACTGCTGGGTCTCATTCACAGGTTATCCAATCAAAACATGAAACAAGTAAACAAGGCGCCGTACAGTCGTACACTCCGGTCCATTCCTCAGCAACATTAAATCAGGACTCTAATTAAAATTAATTCTGATGATACCCAGTAACGTGCAATACGATTGTCTTGTGCTTTGGTTCTCTTTAGTTGCGCGAATCAGCCGCGATGCATTTTACTTTCTTGCCCCACCCCTACCCACCCCCAGCCCACCCCCACCCCCACCCCCATCAGCGCCTGCTCCGTTTAGATAATATTTATTACTCATCTCACTTAATAGCTGAAGTTTTTGTGTAAGATTGCATTGAGTGCTTGTTTGATGCAAGTACAATTTAATCAAAGTGATCATCAAAGCATTAGTGCGTGCTGGGAAGAGAAGAAATGTGATTTGGAAGGAGATGGCGATGGGAACTCGGTGCGCTGCCTCCGCTCCATCACCCGAAACTGCCAGACTTACACAGGAGAACAAATGAAAAGCCAGTGAATAATTCACATGCAGCGTGAGGTGCTTTCTTCCTCCTGGGTCGCCACTCTTTTTCAGGCATGCACACACACACACACACACACACACACACACACACACACACGTACACACACACACATACACACACACACACACATACACACCCGCATACGCGCACACACACACACATACACACACACACACACACACACACACACACACACACGCGTGCACACAGTATAAATGTCACCACAGTCTATACATGGATTTAAGTAAGATTCTGAAAGAGAGGGAAAAAAAAAAAAAAAAAAAAAAAAACAGAGGAAATATTTTTCTACCTTAGCGAGCAGCGAATGACCCTGGAGGACCGGAATATCTAACAGTTTTGACATTTAGCTGGAAGTCAGCTCTTACACATAACCCTTCTAGTGCAGCTTTTATTATTTTATTTAATTATATATGAGTGTTTTAAGGTGATGGTAGGATTTATGTGTAAGTATTAGTCCTCGTTAGCTGTGCTACGCGCCCTTTATGCACTAAAATAAAGACGCCTATTTCATATGCTTCGGTTGAAGCTGCCCACATATTTCCTTTATTAGGTCATTCGTGCCACCGCTGTACTTAAGCAGTACAACTACCAAAGGGCAGTTTTGAGTCCAACAACAAAAAACATGGTTACAGGAGGTGGTAACTTTGTACAGCGTTCGTCAGTCATTCCACAAAATACGTTACAGTGCGTTCACAGAAATTGCTTTTCATTGATATTACTAATGTGCATGCTTGTCCGGGTGAACCATGAACTCACGAAAATCACACAATGAACCATTAACTCGCTAAAATCACATGGTGAACCATGAACTCGCTGAAATCACACAGTGAACCGTGAACTCGCTAAAATCATACAGTGAACCGTTCACTCGCTAAAATCACACAGTGAACCATTAACTCGCTAAAATCGCACAGTGAAACGTTAACTCACTAAAATCGCACAGTGAAACGTTAACTCGCTAAAATCGCACAGTGAAACGTTAACTCGCTAAAATCGCACAGTGAAACGTTAACTCGCTAAAATCGCACAGTGAAACGTTAACTCGCTAAAATCGCACAGTGAACCGTTAACTCGCTAAAATCGCACAGTGAAACGTTAACTCGCTAAAATCGCACAGTGAAACGTTAACTCGCTAAAATCGCACAGTGAAACGTTAACTCGCTAAAATCGCACAGTGAACCGTTAACTCGCTAAAATCACACAGTGAACCGTTAACTCGCTAAAATCGCACAGTGAAACGTTAACTCGCTAAAATCGCACAGTGAAACGTTAACTCGCTAAAATCGCACAGTGAACCGTTAACTCGCTAAAATCGCACAGTGAAACGTTAACTCGTTAAAATCACACAATGAACCATGAACTCACTCAAATCACACAGTGAACCGTTAACTCACCAAATCCTTAACTCACTGAATTACTCGCTAAATCAGTTCCATTGATGAACTATTGGAAAATCTTTATTAAGTTTTGGAATTTGCTAATTAGATCATTCATGGATAGAAAAAATGGAAAAGAATAATTAAATGTTTCAGTGTGATACGTCTTCATAAGTCAGAGCAAAGAGCTCAGTGAGTTCACCTGGTGATGCAGCTTTGAGCCTGGCGGCGCTTTTTTTTTATTTTTTTTTATTTTTGAATCAAATGAATTGATTCACTGCAGTCGAATGAACCAAAAGAATCACGGTTCAATAAAATAATCAGATTTCCTATCACATCCCATTTATGTGACCTGCCATCTACATTATTAGCGTCTCTTCTTCGTTACACTCTCGATATATTGGTGTAGCCAATTACTGCCCCGTTCATCATTCATTCATTCGTTCATTTTCTGAACCACTTAATCCTAATTAAGGTCGCGGGGAGGCTGGTGCCCATCTCAGCTGACTCTGGACGAGGGCAGAGTGCACCCTTGACAGCTCCCAGGCCATTGCTGGGAAGTAACACGCTGACGGCTCTACAGCTCCTCTTGTCGAAAGTCAGCAGTGGTTCTTTTACATGAACCTCCACAACAGACCGTGAGAGACATGGCCGGCCTTTGATAACCCAGTTAGCTGTACTGGGGGGACAGCAGTGACAACCTGTTGAGAGTGGGGCTTGAACCCCCTACCTTTGGATCAGTGATCCAGCACCTTTATCACCAGACCACCACTGCCCCCACTGCTCCGTTCTTACACATCTAAAGGACTTTGTTGACATGAAAAGAAAATGCAGATGAGCAGCAAGACTCTTTTAACATTGGGCACAAATAAGGCTTCAGTCCTTCCGTGAACGGTCCTCATTAGACTCGGAAGATAAATCCATGTGAGTGTGTTTCACTTTCCTTCATAAATAAGAGCAGAAATGTACACACGATGTTCTGCTCTCCAACTGATGGGGCCCGAAAGATGAAAATCAGAAGAGACTTCTGCATTGTAATAAGAAGGTGTGTATCAAGCTGCAGGGACATCAACACAGCTTGTCACTTCTAATCTGTTTCGAGGACCTCCCGAGAGGCAAACAAATAAACCACGTAATTTTATAGGTGTAATACTGCAGCAACATCATGCAACCCTGTATCACCACGTCTGAGCTACAACCAATTTCATACCCTGTGTGTACTATTCTACTCAACAGACCATCGCAGGGCAACACATATACAACCATTCACATTCACATCCACACCGAGGGTCAATTTGGAACAGAAACCAGCCAAGTGTGAATATCTTAAGACTGTCCACAGATACTGGAGTACACAGAGGAAACCACAAGAACCTCCTGAGTCCAGGAATTCAACAAGTAATAAAATAATATTTAGATCAAGACACTGTGACACGCATTGCTATTTTTAGGAACAATATCCACAGGAAGTGGGTGGTGGTGGCCTGATGATAAGGTGCTGGATCACTGATCCCAAAGTTAGGGATTCAAGTCCCACTCTCAATGGGTTGTCCACTGTGACCCCCCCCCCCCCCCCCCCCCAGTGCAGCGAACTGGGTTATCAAAGGCCAGCCATGTCTCTTACTGTCTGTGGTGTGAGAGGTTCATGAAAAAGAACCATTGATGTTTTTCGTCAAGAGGAACGGCATCGCCGTTAGCGTGTTTCCGACCTGTGATGGCCTGGCGAGCCGTCCAGGCTGTGCGCTACCCATGCCCGGAGCCAGCTGGGATGGGCGCCAGGATCCCCGTGACCCTATTAGGATTCAGTGGTTCAGAAAATGAATGAATGAATGAATCCACAGGAAGTGAATTATGACAAGCACACTGATTTGCAAAGTGTTTGTTGCTAGTTCTGGTTGCCTAGGTAGGCTTCTCGCACGTTTCCTGCTTCTAAATGCTTCTGAGTGAAAGTGTGATACGTACCTAGCTAGATTTTGACAGGTAGTGTATATTAGTAAACAGCATCTCGAGAGGTCATTCATAAATAGCTCATCTGACCATCAGCCTATTTTAGCATATATTATCATAATAAATAGCTTAATATTATCATTGATATGTCGTTGACAGATTTAAGAGGGCACAGTGGGGTAGTAGTTATCATGGGATGGCACCCATCTCAGCCGACTCCGGGCGAGGACTGGGTACACTCTGGCCGGCTCGCCAGGCCACCGCAGGGCCGATACTCACACAATCATTCATACTCACACTCACACCAAGGGGTGATTAGGAACAGCCAGTTACTGTGCATGTTTATGGACTGTGGGAGGAAACCGGACTACCAGGACGGAACCCACACAAGCACAAGCACAGGCGAACATACAAACTCCACACAGAAACGCCCGAGCTGGGAATCGAACCCAGAACCTTCTTGCTGTGAGGCGGACGTACTAACCACTACGCCACTGTGCCGCCGCGCAAAGCTCCATAGTTATGCAAATGTAATAAGGCTTTGAGTTTTATCTTGTCGTCGTGTGAGTGTTCCTGTTCACACACAAGCAATCCAATGCACACCTGCTGCATTCATAATGGGGTTTTTGTGCTTGTTTCTGGAGAAAAAAAAAAATTTTAATTCCATTGAAAAGACACCGAGTTAAATAAATACAAATATTAAGAAAATTAATGAAATATTTACTACTATTAAGGGTTTAAAGAGACGCCGTGGCACATCTCCAAGGTACCTGCGCCTCACGCACGCACGCTGTTCACCTTTGTAAACCATAAAAAGCTTGTTTTATTGTGCTGTTTCTGTGCGTATACGAACTTGTTTTATATACTCTCGATGTTCTGTTTCAGGCTATTTAATGACATCCAGCCCACCCTTGGCGCATAATTGCGAGGCATAATGTACATTACAATAACTGCAATCCAGTATTCCAATCTCCCAGCATCCTGTTTGTTTCACCATTCCATCAGCACACTCTGAACCCATTTCTGAACAGGTGCCCTTTCCACATACTCTCATTTCACATTTAATTCGTATCCGAACCTGGACTTAAATAGAACTGACCCCCACCCCAGCCCAACACCCCCACCCCCCCACCCCACCCTCCCCAGGACTCCAAGGACCCACTTTCTCAAAGAATTTGACTCAACATATCATAATTTGCATTAATATCAGACGGTCACATGAAATGTAAGTTTGTGCTCATGACAGAAATTCCAAATGCCAGAGAGAGAGAGAGAGAGAGAGAGAGAGAGAGAGAGAGAGAGAGCGCGCGAGAGAGAGAGAGAGTGAGAAAGAGTTTTAGAGAGAGAGAGAGAGCGAGAGAGAGACCTTGGAAGAAATTCTGCTTCAATTTTAGTACCATAGTCATTTATGCTGCTCTAGATTCTCGTGAACTTGATTAGTGGTGCAGTCTAGTCCTGTTGGACACCTGCACACGCACTAATAATGACTTGTAGTAAACAATAAATAACAGACTGATACAAAGGCAAGGCAGCCAATCAGTGCCCTCTGGGAGAGGACAGATGGTAATTTGATTTTTTATTTTTATATACTGTATTAATCCCATAGGGGAAATTATTTTCTCTGCATTTAACCCATTCAAAGTGAACACATGCACACACACACACACACACACGGACACGGACACACACATGGACAAGGACACACACATGGACAAGGACACACACACACTCACACACACATATACACACGCGCACACACACACACACACACACACACACACACATACACACACGGACACACACACACATGGACAAGGACAAACACACACACACACACACACTTGGAGCAGTACGTCGCCACACACATTGGGGGCACCCAGAGTGCAGTTGGGGGGGGGGGGGGGGTAGGTGCCTTACTCAAGGGCACTTCGGTAACTAATGTAGAGGAAGGGAAGGTGCAGCTCACTCCCCACCACATACTTGTTTTTTTTTTGCTGGTTTGGGACTCAAACCAGCAACCTTTCGGTCCCAGACCTTTCCGTCTCTAATATTTAGGCTACGTCTGTCGGCTCCGTTTTTCTGTCCCCATTGTACGTTTTTCCCTGTGCTTACAATGATTTTCTGTGGGTATTCCAGTTGCGTTCCACAGTCCAAGAACATGCACATTCGGCTAACTCAGTGGTTCTTAACCTTGTTGGTGGTACTGAACCCCACCAGTTTCATATGCTTATTCAATGAACCCTCTTTTATTGAAAAATAAAATATGATTTTTTTTTTTTTTTTTTAATTCAAGACATAGGTATATGTTTTTACTGGGGCATGAAAATGAACCGTGCATTAACATCACTGTGTTCAAAGAACAAAACCAATACAATGCATGAACTTCCCCATCACAACTACAGTACGTACTGACATTTTTATGTGAGGTGCGCATCTGAGTGCGGGCACGTGCATCTGTGTGTGTATGCGTCTTTATGTGTGTGTATGTGTTTTATTTACATATTATGCATTATTTTTGAATGGTTAATTGTTATTATTCAATACTATAAATGCTTATATGTATTTATTGATATTATATACACATATACATGAACGTAGAGCTGTTCATGGATGTTAATGGAGAAGTACAGAGAAGGTCAGAGGGAGCTGCATTGTGCCTTTGTGGATCTGGAGAAAGCATATGACAGGGTGCCGAGAGAAGAACTGTGGTATTGCATGAGGAAGTCTGGAGTGGCAGAGAAGTATGTTAGAGTGGTGCAGGACATGTATGAGAGATGTAAGACAGTGGTGAGGTGTGTTGTCAGTGTGACAGAAGAGTTCAAGGTGGAGGTAGGACTGCATCAAGGGTCAACTCTGAGCCCCTTGTTTGCTATGGTGATAGACAGACTGACAGACGAGGTTAGACAAGATTCCCCATGGACTATGATGTTTGCAGATGACATTGTGATCTGTAGTGAGAGCAGAGAACAAGTGCAGGAAAATCTAGAGAGGTGGAGGTATGCCTTGGAAAGGAGAGGAATAAAGGTTAGCCTCAGTAAGACAGAATACGTGTGAATGAGAAGGACCCAAGAGAAAGGGTGAGGTTACAGGGGGCAGAGATAAGAAAGGTGGAGGATTTTAAGTACTTAGGCTCAACAATCCAGAGCAATGGGGAGTGTGGAAAAGAGGTGAAGAAGCGTGTGCAGGCAGGTTGGAATGGATGGAGAAAAGTGTCCGGTGTGATGTGTGATAGGAGGGTATCGGCAAGAATGAAAGGAAAAGTGTACAAGACGGTGTTGAGGCCAACGATGTTGTATGGGTTAGAAACAGTGGCCCTGGGGAAAAGACAGGAGGCAGAGCTGGAGGTAGCAGAGATGAAAATGTTGAGGTTCTCTTTGGGAGTAACGGGGATGGATAGGATCAGGAATGAGCACATCAGAGGGACAGCACATGTAAGACATTTTGGAGACTAAGTCAGAGAGGCTAGATTGAGATGGTTTGGACATGTACAGAGGAGGGATAGTGAGTATATTGGTAATAGGATGCTGAGGCTGGAACGACCAGGCAGAAGGCCGAGAGGAAGACCAAAGAGACGATTCATGGATGTGGTGAAGGAGGACATGAAGGTCGTTGGTGTAAGAGAAAAAGATGCAGAGGATAGGGTGAGATGGAGGCAGATGATTCGCTGTGGCGACCCCTGAAGGGAAAAGCCGAAAGGAAAAGAAGAAGATACATGAACGTAGAGCAATGGTGGTCTAGTGGTTAGGGCGCAGGATCGCTGATCCTAAGGTCGGGGATTCGAGTCCCCACAAGGTTGTCACTGTCCCCCCCAGTGCAGCTAACTGGGTTATCAAAAGCAGGCCATGTCTCTCACTGTCTATGGTGAGAGGTTCATGTAAAAGAACCATTGCTGACTTTCGTAAAGAGTTGGCTGCAAAGCCGTCAGCGTGTTTCTACGACCTGGAGAGGGATGGGTTCCGCCAGGCCAAATCAGCCCAAGTCTCGCCATGAAGGCTCCCCAACGACATCCTCGGATGTTAAGGGATAAGTGAAGAAGTGATACATGAATGTATACGTCAGTCAGCAGGGGTTGATTCTACTTCGCAAATCATGCAGATAGGAAGCTGACTAGCATCACGTTCCGTTATATATGTGAACCCATGTTGTACATATTCGTCTGACCACTATCTTTTTTTGCTCAACATAGTATGGATTAAAACTTTAAGAAAGAAATCCCACGACGTACCATCACAACAGTCACAAGTCGACTACTGAGTGCACCAAATTTCATGCAGCACAGATTGGCCAAGCAATGTAGCGTGATCACCTGCAGCCAATGATGGCCAAGCCGGGCGTATTGGCATGAATATGAGTTGGGTGTGTGGCTTGACCTCCACCGAACCCCTGAGACTGACTCACTGAACCCCTAGGGTTCGATCGAACCCAGGTTAAGAAACACTGGGCTAACTGGATGTTTTCAATTGCCCCAAGGAGTATGTAACAGCTTTTGAGACTGAGAGCTTTAAATAAAAAAATAATAAAATAAAAGCTGCAGAGAAAAAAATCCAGAGGGTCAGCCAGCTACAAGTGGAGAAAAAGGAGTACGTGCAACTAATGTGTGATGATGTAACCTTAATACTTTCATTATGCAAAAATATAATCATCCACTTCTTTTACCTTCTCACATAAACCTATAACGCAGACACGGCACCATTTCGAGAGAATCAAGGATTGTTTTTGCTATAGATGTAAAATCTGTAATTATGTGAAAAAAATTCTATTCAGCAAAAGAAAAAAAAAATGTCTTGTTCCTTTTGGATTTCATTCCTGCTACAATAATGAACAACCCAACAGCTTGATATTGTACATAAAGGAATATTGCCTGATATTACAGTTTCTGAGTCTGCACTAACATTCCGGTTGAATTAATCTCTCAAGGCATTGTGAAACTTTTATCAGCATCAGCACAGGTGGACGTTTATGAGGACTTTTATGCTAAGTGTCAGAAAAACAGATGGTCAATAAACCGAGCAAGATTTTCCCTAAAGACGAGGAAATAATGAACCACGCAATAGCAACTAACATACTGTAGGGGGAGGGCATAAGCAACAGGATGCAGAGTTTAACGAAAGATATTAAACTTTTCCGACATCATACGGATATCCAGTGTAGACAATGACAGAGAGTCAAGGAACAACATTAGCACATGGATAAGTTCCTCTCTGGGCTGTTTGAGCTCGCAGTAGAAAAAGATTGGAGAAAAATTTTATTTATTTACTTCTTTTTTTTTTTTTTTGGTGGAGCACAATGATGTGTCACAGCATGCTGGGCCTTCGAATCAGCTGGTCTCCCCCACTGTCTTTACATGTACAGAAAGTTACATCCCTCTCCACCCGCGGATCCTGAAAATCGTCGAGCTATTGATGCGGTTTTAAAACCCTATGTACGATATTACATCTGCTAAAATATGCTTGTTAAACACATTCTATAGCCAGTCTTACTCATTTATACAGTAATAATGCAGTAAAATGTGGTAATGATTAAGTAAAAACTTTTTAATTTTGTACTGTGATAATATTTATTAATGAATAAAGTGCCTCGGCTCCTTACCGGAAGCTAGAGAAGATGCAGGGTGACATCATAGCACTTAAATAATCATTAAAAACACACTAAAAACACTAAAAATGTGAATTCACATTTCAAGCAATCCCTTTGATAACTTGTGCACAAAGGAGAAAAAATAAATGCACACATCATCTGCAGCCAATCAGTAGGAGGGAGAAACAAAAGCTCTCAGCCAGTGGCTGAATTTGAATCACGTGTCAGTAATGTCGGGATGATGCACATGTATAATTTCCCGGGGCTGCTGCTAATTCAGTGCTTCTCAAGTAGAGGAACACATATGACCCTGAGGAACATGCTTTTTGTCATACTGTACTAGAATTAAGTGTTTTTTTTTTCATTATTATTTATTTATGTATCTATTTATTTATTTATTTACTTATATAATATATATGTATGTGTGTATGTTTGTACTTGTATCTATTTTTGCACCCCCTACTGATAGTACCTCAAGAGCCTGTAACAGTGAATTTCTCCATTGTGAGATTAATAAAGCTGTATCTTATCTTATCTTATCTTATTTATTTATTTATTTTTTAATGTTAATAAAGATACAATGTTATGCAGAGCTGTATTCATGACAATTTTACTGACAAATAATACTATTTATGTTCGCGCGCGGGGCACTGGGGAGGATGTGAAATGGTTTTTTTTCTTCCTAGAGGGGGCATCACAGAAAATAATTGAGAAGCACTGCGCTAATTTAAAAACATTATGAAAAAAAAGCCTTTGAAAGCAAATCCGCAAGTATGCGGGGCCGCGAACGGTGAACCACAAATGGGTGGGAGTTTACTCTACATCAGTATCATCACCCATCCCAGTCTACCTCCCAGAAAGCATGCCAAAATAGGCTCTCTGTGCTGTCAGGAAGGTAGAAGCTCTAACCATAGAGATCATAAATGGGAGGAGGAATCTAAACAGATTGTCCAGACCGTGTACTAAAAAATTCAGGGTTTGAGGAGAGGTGGGACAGTGGTGTCCTTCAGAACTGTGGAGTTTTATGGATTAGAAATCATAGTTTTGTTCTCCATCGGCTCCAGGAATGAAAAATATAGGTCTGAAAACGGATATAATATCCGACCCTTAATTGTGCTCTCATGTTTTTCTTGTATTTCTTCGAACAAAGGTCCACAGTGTGTTTTACTCCAATCTGTATGCTTCATGTAAACAACAAGAAAACAGAAGCACGAGTCCACAAGCTCAAGTCAAAGAGTGTGGGGTGGTCGCGACTTGAGTTGCAAGTAAGAGCACAGACGAGAACAAGGGTAAACATCACAAAGCCAGCATAACAGTGCACGGACAGCGGAATATGGATCGGACTGGTTTAATAAAGAATAAACAGATAGGGTGACGAGTAGAACCTCAAGGAGAAATGAGAGATGCTGGCGAAAAGAACAAGGAAACAGGTGACAAGGTAACTCTGGGTCGCGGACCATTAACAGCGCAGCAGAGGAGACCGAGATGTGATATCGCAAACAAATCTAGCCCATAAATTTTCTTCGGGATAAATAAGGTTCGATTTTATCTTATCTCAAGTACAAACAGTACAAAGATCCGAAAAAACAAAACCACACATACAAGATCAGGAGTTTATAAAACCGAAGCCCTCTGCGTACACCGCGGTACCAGTAAACTGATCAACCTGCTGGTCTAAGAGATGGAATGATGAGCGTATGATCCTTTCTTCTCCTTCCTCGCTCCTCTTTATGTTCCTGTATGACCCTTTCTGCCTCCAGAAGGTCACGCCCAATCTCACACAGCAGCAGGTGTACACAATGGGTGTACTTCCCATAGAGAAAGTGTGGAACACACACACACACACACACACACACACACACACACACACACAAAGAGAGAGAGAGAGAGAGAGAGAGAGAGAGAGAGAGAGAATTTTCAGCCTCCCTACTGACCAGTGGTACCCCACCCTGGTACCAGTACCCTGCTTTGGTGACTGGTACCGGTCCGTGGCTCAATTGGTACCGGGATGCACAAGAAATAATTAATTATTTCCATTTTATTTATTATCTGAGTCTGAACGATTTTTTATTTTTGAAAAATCTTTTATTTTGAAAAATGACCAAAATTCTTTCGGTTACATGACGATCATTTGTCCACTAACATGTAACCCACAAGGGGACGGCGTGTGAACAGAGGCGTATCGGACATGTTTCAAACATTAGCGGGGATTTTGGGTGAGCCTGAGCCTTCATTCTCTCAGTTGGTGCACCATCACCTGTGCGTTTTTTTTGAAGAAGAAGAAAAAGAAGATGAGTTTGAGCTCTACTTCCCAACCAACTTTATTTCAGCTGTTGAAAAATAACATTCATGGAGTGTTTATTATTATTATTATTATTATTATTATTATTATTATTATATAACAATATATTTTACGTGATAGGCACCCAGGGTGCCTAAAAAATTGAAGTTGGTGGGCGCTTATTAAAATGTTACTAGCAGAGGGAACCGTCAGTGATTATTGCCATCGAGGTGGAAAACATGAATAATAACCAAACAATAAAAGAGTTTTACTTGTGTTTGTATTATTCATTTTGTAGTATCAACCAAATTACTTACATGGAAGCTGAAAATAAACAAAAAACAGCATAAAGTTTAATAAAAGTCCCTTTACTTTCCCTCCCGGTACTGTTCCCTTAAACATTTTACCGGAAGTAAAATAATGCCAATCAACACGAATGTCAACTTTAGCAAATGGCACGCTGAACTAATCAACACGAACATAAACAAAAGCACATGGCCAGAACGTCTTTAAATTAGTTAGTGAGCAGGACAATCGGGTGAAAAACACTAGTCATCACCTTCTGATAGGTCCATATCTGGCCCATTGTTCCATTTATTCAGAGCATCCCATAGTTTTGCTGTAGCAGTTTCTAATGGTTCATCGGTTGTTGGACATTGAACAAGAAAACACAGCAAAATATTTTTTTAAAGTATGGTGGAACAATCACATGTGTTGTTACTGATGAATATTATAGACATTCCCCAGTGGCAGGGAGTCTTGAAATACCCTTTAAACTCACTTTTACAGGCAGTGAACGCCTCATTTTACTGTTACAGAGACTGATCCAACAAAATTGGTAAGTTTGATCTACCATTTTGCTCCCGGTACACATGGGCAGTTATTTGATGTAAGATCAAAAACACTGGGGTGGGGAGTGGGGGAGGGGGTGCTTATTGGAGGAGGGCGCTTATTATGTTGCATACAGCAATAATAATAATAATAATAATAATAATAATATTTTTATTTATTTATTTATTTATTAGCAACCCCCTCCCCAGATCTGTGGTAAAATTGTCAAGCGGTGGTAACAAGGTTGGGGATCACTGTGATAGACACAATGCTTGATGAATAAAAAAATAAATCAAGATAATTAGACAAAAGGACAAAATAATAACTAGTAGGCTCAACTGGAAGACAGATAAAACTTCTCCATCAGTTCGGGTTCGGGGAACACACTGACACCAGATGTGAAGCTTTCACTCTGTTCCTCAATTATGAGTCGACAATAATTAGCTTGCCTTAGGTGGGCTCATTTTTTATCTCTAAAGGTGGTTCAAAGTGGAACAGTTTTGTCAAACGAAAATGGTGAGCAATTTTCCCAGCCCTGAAAAGAATAGCCGTGTCCTGTTGAATAGCAGCAATCACAGAGCTATTTAATGGGATAAAGCAGCATATATTATCTTTGGTTAAACACTGGGAATGGCATCAAGAGTAATTACTGTTAAAGCAGATGCATTCTATCAACCTGCTGATGTTATTATGCATGTTCAGGGCACTGAGAGTGAAAATTGCATCTGCACGAATGTGAAACCAGTCCCGACACCCGAGTAAAAGGTGTACTCAGAAGGTGTACGCTGAAGTAGAACATATAAGTGCAAAAGTTAGCATCGCCCAGGGGTTTGAAATCAGAAAAAAAAAACCCACAATTTACTCACTCCCAGTAAAATATGGAAAATGACAGCATACAGTTCTTACTTATTCACTCACTGGCCGACCCACTTAATCCCACAGTTAGAGGTGCGGGAAGGCTGGAGCTGATAATATCAGCCGACACTGACTAAAGATGGGGGAACACCCTGAAAGCCCCAAAAGACTATCGTAGTGCCAAGATAGGCACACACACACACACACACACACACACACACACACACACACACACACACACACACACACGCACATACATTTTCACTCATTCACACAAAGGGACAATTTGGCCACATAGTAAATTAGCCTATTGTGCAGCATGTATTTAGATTGTAGGAGGAAACCAATGTACCCAGAGGAAGCCCACACAGACACAGGAAGAACAAGGAGAAGCAGGGAGAAGCAACACTACACAAAAACTTGAGGAGACGGACTTAGAATTGAACCCAGGAGCCGTGAGGCAGACATGCTAACTGCTACGTCATGGTGCCAAAAGCAAATTCAGCCCTTTGAATCTTGATGTTTTATCACCTTCCTTCATCATAAAATAATGACAAAACAGGTCTATCAGGCAACTGTGAAGACTGCATTTCAATATACATCATGATGGTGTCCAAAGGAAAAACAATGAAAATTGGGTTGCTGTCCGAATACTTATGGTCATTGACACGGTACCATCCTGGTGTCTGGTTATATGCTTGATTGTGAGGTTGACTCTGAACAAAATCCTGACCACACCTGTGTATGGATTTTCACCAAACTTGGTGAGGACACAACTTTACCTGTATCTCAGATACATTTTCATCTTCACGGGTCTGGGTCAAGAGTGAAGGTCAGAGCCAAGGTCACAAATTTTTGGTGCTAGAGTGCTTATAACTTCTAAACAAATGCCAGTAGGCATGCTGTTACTTTGAACATGAATACAAAACTATGTATGGACTTTCACGACGAGACACTTACCTTTGACCTTGGGTGACCTTAAAGGTCAAATCCCGTCATTCTTCAAACTCGCAACTTTTTTTTTTTTGCTAACTTGTTCATGTTTACATTTTTCTGGAAAAATTCTGAGAAGAGTACATGGGTAATTAAACCCAGTGCCCACCTCACACCTATTTACGATATTATCCAGGCTACACACCCCTTTATTTTAATTTTGGGATAGACTGGAAGGCGAAACCTTACAGAGATTACAAAAAATGTGAAGAACAGCTACAACTTAAAAAACATAAGAACCAAACGAACACTCGATGAGCCAGAGACCGTAACGTGATTTATTATGGTTGTATTTATTGTCAATTAGGAAAAGGATTTAACAGAGAGAAGATGTTTTATAAGGCGTAATTCATAATGATTTATCGTCTACACAAGATCCTTGATTGGAACAATATAGTAAATGTTTTATAAATGTAATAAACTGATTTTGCTTGTACTGCCTAATGTGTTATCCATCAAACCGCCTGCTCATAATATTTTATTGCATTTCCTGTAACCTAGAAAAGCAACAAAGATCTCTTTGTGTAACGTCATGGAAATCCTCAGCTTCCACCCACCTGTCCAGCGTTTACATACCTTATACTCCAACCATGTCCACATCTGTACTGCGAGCATTTCGTTCACGCCATTCTCTTCAACTACAAATGGTCACCAAAGTTCAGATGTTTGTATCCGGCGTGCTTAATTTGCCCTTTAATGCATCATGTGTGGAGCTGGTGGTATCGTGGTTAGGGTGCTGCGCTCATGATCGGGAGGTTGTGTGTTCAAATCCCAGTTAGACCCCCACTGTGCTAAGATCCGTGGGCCAGGTCTTACCCACAAGTGTTCCTCTGTTCACCCAGCAGTAGAAATGCGTACCAGTAAAAATATACGAATAAAGTAACCTGCGATGGATTAGTGTCTCATCCGGGAGGAGTTGAACTCCTAGTTGCTTCACGCAACGGAAACCGGGGATAAGCACCGGTATGATGAGACACTGGGTTCGGTGTGTAAAAAGCCCAATGGACTTTATCTTTTAATGCATCATGTAGTACGGGCAGTGGTGGCCCGGTGGTAAGGTGCTGGATCACTGATCCCAAGGTTAAGGATTCAAGTCCCAGACTCAACATTGACCCCCCCCCCCCCCCCCTCCAGTGCAGCTAACTGGGTTATCAAAGGCCGGCCATGTCTCTCATTGTCTATGGTGTGAGGTTCGTGTAAAACAACCATTGCTGACTTTCAACAAAAGGGGCTGCATAGACGTCAGTGTGTTTCTGTCCTGCAATAGCCTGGCGAGCTGTCCAGGGTGTCCTATACCCTCTATGAGATGGGTACCAGGCTCCCTGCAACCCTAATTAGAATTAAGTGGTTCAGGAAATGAATGAATGCATCATGTAGTGAAAAACAGTAATAAACAGCAAATGAGAGTGGTGTACAAATGTGTTCTCTCTCTCTCTCTCTCTCTCTCTCTCTCTCTCTCGCCCTCTGTCTGTCTGTCTGTCTCTATGTGTAAGGAAGAGTCTGAGAGCAAAATGTAGACACTGTATATAAGAATATGCCATCATACCAAGGTGTTTCTCAGGAACAGTAGATGCACAGTGGAAAATTCGTAAGGTATTAACACTGCCATAACAGACTGATTGATACAATCAACATATTGGTTGTACCAAACCAATAATACCTGGTGATCTCAAACCAGTGACACTAACCGAATTGTAAATACAGCAACATATTAATTCATACAACGTGCCAATGGCTAGACTTTCCAAATCAACTCCAAAGGCTAAAATAAAGCGGTTGTGAAGGGCGACAGTGTTCACAGTGAAACATGGTTTAAAAACTATACGAACATATCTACACATTATTCTCTCTGACTGTGGATTGAGCTAGACCTGCAATGGCCTGGCAAGCTGTCCAGGGTGTACTCTGCCCTCGTTTAGAGTCAGCTGAGATGGGCACCAGCTTCTCTAAGCGATTGAGAAAATGAATGAATGGATGAATGATTCATTCCACAAACCGCTTGACCCTCCCTAGGGGTAGCATGGCGGCTTTAGCCTGTCTTAGCTGACATTTAGTGAAAGCAGGGTACACCCTGAACAGCTCTTCAGTCCATCACAAGGCGAAAACATACACAACCATTCATACTCAAACTCTCATCTAGGGGCAATTTGGAAACGCCAGGGAGCCGAACATGCATCTTTTGGACTGATAGAGGAAACAGAGCACCTGGAAGAAACCTACACATGCATAGGGAGAACATGCAAGTTCCACATAGAAACATGACTCGCCCAGGACTCGAACCCTGGACCTGCTTGCAGTGAGACAGACATGCGAACCTCTACACCACCAATTTTAGCTCAATAGACATATAGTTGTTTTATTTGTTGTTGTTTTGTTTGTTTTTTAAAGAAGAGTATAGAGCACTGGTACATTTCATTATTTACAATATAAATCTATTTTTTTTTTTTTTCTTTTTTTGTATCAATCAGGTAGCAGGAAAATAGCCTTCGCCAGGATTTAAAATAAAAAAAAATAAATAAAATACATTTTCATGTTGGGTTTGCAAAATCTATATCCTGTTTCTGACAGTATTGCACTTGTTGGATTCACATATCCTGGTGTCTGATGGGTTTTTTCCCAACACACCAACAAACATAAAACATGACGGGCATTCACTTTTCCATGAATTTAAAATATACGCGAGTTGCCGAAGCTAAAAATATTCCTTCACTGACATTTATAACAGCAACCTGCAGGAGACTGATCGGGAGGGGAAAGGGGGAAGTGGACAGGTTGACAGAAAGATCTGCTGTATTCTGATTATGTCCAAACATCTGGTAGCTGCTAGAGGACAAGCGATCGTCCACACTAACGCTCACAAAGACAGGAGTATCCACACAGTCCGCACTCAGACATAATAAAAAAAAAAAAAAAAAAAAAAACACACACACACACACATCACATCAGGAGCCAGTGTATGAACAGCTGCCTACGGAGATAATAATGAAGGAACAGGAGGCTGGCAGCAAATCCACAAACCTCAACAATACCATGGACGGGGCACAAAGACCGCAAACCATGAACATGGAAGCTTCTGGAACAATTACATTTAATGGTGCAAATTAATTTGAGGCAAATTGTTTGTTTCATCCAAATGCGCCATTAAACATTGATGGGTTTAGAAAAAAAATGTATTTTTTATTTTTTTTTTTATGGTTTGGGAATTCAATGGGAGGTTACAATAACAGTGCGAAGAAACTACACATGTTTTCTGAAAAATCTATTCATTTGCAATTAAAAAAAATGTAATAGAAACTAAAAAACAAATAATTATATATATTCATTTTCTGAACTGCTTAATGACGCCCATCTCAGCTGAATTTAGGCAACGGCAGAGTACACCCTGGACAGCTCACCAGAGGCAGGGCATAAACATGACAGCTATGCAGCTACTCTTGACGAAAGTCAGTAATGGTTCTTTTACATCAACCTCAAACCACAGTAAGAATCCGGTTAACTGCATTGAGGGTGTGTGTATATGTGTATATATATATATATATAATATATATGTGTGTGTATATATATATATATATACACATATATTATATATATATATATATATATATATATATATATATATATATATACACACACACACACACACACATTATATATATATATATATATATATATATATATATATATATATATATATATATATATATATATATATATATATATATATATATATATATACACACACACACACACACACATTTTATATATATATATATATATACATATATATACACATTATATATATATATATACATACATACATATATACACACACATACATACATATATATCAACACATCGTCAGCCTCACACCAAGAAGATCTGGGTTTTCTTCAGGGACTCTGGTTTCTTCCTGACATTCCAAAGGCATGCACAGCATCCGAACTGGCTATTCTAAATTGCCCCGAGGAGTGAGTGTGAACGGTTGTATGTGTGTTGCCCAATGATGTTCTGGTAAGCTGTTCTGGGTGTACCCTTCCTTTGCCCAGAGTCAGCTGAAATAGACTCCAGCCGCCCTGCAGCCCTAGGAATGTGTGTGTGTTAAAGCCAATGAGCGAATGAGAATATAGATCACTTTTACCATTCAGCATCTCACTCACTCATTTGTCCCACTTCTATTAGACTGGTATCTATCTCAGCTGACACCGGAAGATGGCAGGGTAAACGCGGAACAACTCATCGGACCATCACAGGGTCAACACACACACAACCATTTACAATCACTTCCACACCAAGGGGTGATTTGGAACAACTAATTCGTCTAATTTGCTTATCTTTGGACTGTGGGGGGAAAACCAGGGTACCCAGAGAGTACCCACAATCCACCATTCTGCTCAAAGGCAGATGTGCTCAGCACTTCGCCATCGATCTCGGCTCTGTTACAGTAAAGGTTCTAAGTGTATATTTGTGTCAAATTCATTCCAAGTGATACACCCCCCCCCCCCACCCCATACATTTCCAAGTGATACTTCATTGGTTTTGGAAGGAAATATTTTTTTTAATAATTTTAAAGTAGTGCATAAAGAGGCCCTGTTGGTGGGACGTCCAAAAACAGTTACCTACCCCCTCCATGTCATCGCAACAGAATGTGTAGGTCATATATTCATCATGAAAGCAAAACAAAACATCACAAAGAAAGTGATGTCGCGAATTGCAATCACAGCTGTCGCTTTTCATTCTCGAATTTGATTCATGTCATTCGCAGCATCACATGTTGGTCGCCTGTTTTTGTGAATTCATCGCAAAACATCAAGCATGTCGTCTCAAACAGTCCAAACACGTCACATAAAGATTACAAAGTTGTTTTACTCGCAAATTATTCGTTATTTGTTAGTAGGGAAAAGTTGTGTTCGATATATTTTTGTCATCATTCGTATTTTATTCGCATTTCGTTCACACTAATTCCAGCGAATAAAAGGCAAATGGTTTGACGCGACTGATTTACGACAAGAGATTCTCTTCTTTTCAACAAAAATTCACAAACCAATTGTAAATTACTCGCAAATCAGTCTCAAAAACCGTTGCGCTATAAGTATTTAAGCCTCACAATGTTCGTTTGCAGGTGGGGTCTGAAAATATCTTGACGCAAATTTGAAAATTGACAAAAAAAAAATTCAATATTTTTTCAAAAAATTTAAATTGGCATCAGTTGCTTTTCTATTGCAGTGTAGCCTCGTTGGAAGGTGCTGGATCACTGATCCCAAGGTTGAGGGTTCAAGCCCCACTCGCAACAGATTGTCACTGCCGTCCCCCCAGTGCAGTTAACTGGCTTATTAAAGGCCGTCCATGTCTCTCACGGTCTATGGTGAGAGGTTCATGTAAAAGAACCATTGCTGACTTTCAACAAAATGAGCTGCATAGCCGTCAGCATGCTTTTGCCCTGCAATGGCCTGGCAAGCTGTCCAGTGTGTACTCTTCCTTCGCCCAGAATCCGCTGAGATGGGTGCCAACCGCAACCCTAATTCGGATTAAACAGTTCAGAAAATGAACGAATGAATGCTTTTCAATTGCACCTCTCGCGTGATCACTTCTTAAGGGGTTGTTGGGCCATCAGATCAAACTGATCCCAAATGATATTTGGTCCCAAGAACCAGTACTGGTACATGAACATCGTACTGACTTGAACACCTGATTACGAATGTGAGAGATCATGGAGTTAAATGCTTCTGCTGTCCTTCACAAGCATGCAGTAAGCTGGATGAGAGGAGACAGAGCACAAAGTAATAAAAAAATAAAAATAAATCAATAAAAAGCACTTGAAGCTCTCAGTCGAATCTATTTGGACATGCAGCTCACAGGCAAAATTTAAGCAGTTCAGTGTGTCAAAGCTCCCAATACACTGCCTTCAGCCCATCAGCATCCACCAGATATATCTATCCATTCTCTAGTCGGTAAAATCGGACTCCTTATTATCACTGTGACAAATGACTTGTCGAAGGGAAGAATCCCCCCCACCCCCACCCCCACCACCTGTCCATGTCAAATATTTAAAAAATCAGAATGTAGCGCTCCGGACATGAACCTGTCTGCACACTGCCTGAGACAAAACATCCCTTCTATACGCAGAAAAGATGCAGACAATAATTAATGATATATTTCATTGCGGTCGGATTCTTTATTTTTGGGAGCAGCTTGATTCACATATTAAGGTGGAAACAATAAGCAATAAACACACAGCAGGAACAAAACAAAAGCACTCGTTGGCAAAGAGGCAGGAGAGTCCATCTAGCCCCATGTGATCTGTTTATTTCTGCTCAATTCAACAAGCGAACCAATAAAATAAGGTGAAATATATTAAGCTTCAACAAAACCAACACAGCACTTGACAAAACACAGACATTAGACTGAACAGTAAACGTTGCCGTAGCATTTGATGTAGATGTTTAATACTGTGTTTTCTCATCTCCTGAAACAGAGCCAGGTCTGATTTAGCTCAGGCTGCATCAGTCATCGTATGAGAAAAGGCAGAAGTACTGCGTCCTTGTTTCCTTGTTCGTGCTGGAAAATTCGAAATGAAAACCAGAAGCAACATGAGCCTAAATACCACTCATTTAAACAACAGAGATCATTGAATTGATGAAGGCAGAAAATATAACACTTGTAATGTTCCAGTAGGAGCTAAATAACAAATGTGTATCAAAAGGCATTGCTGGGGAAGAAAAGGTAAAATAATATTTCTGATATTCATTTTTCATCTATTCACTCATGTTCTGAACCACTTAAACCTAGTTAGGGTCGCGGGGAGGCTGGCGTCCATCTCAGCCGATTCTGGGCGAGGGAAGAGTACACCCTGGACGGCTCACCAGGTCATCGCAGGGCAGAAACACGCTGACGGCTATGCAACTCCTCTTGACGAAAATCAGCAATGGTTCTTTTACATGAACCTCACACCATAGACAGTGAGAGACACGGCCGGCCTGTGATAACCCAGTTACTGCACTGGGGGGGTATTAATTTTTTCAACATAATACTGGAAGTTACAGAAACAAAGAAGCTATGAGTATGCTATAAATTAGGTTCATTTACTTGGAAGTGGTGGGGCAGTGGTAGCCCAATGGTCAGGTGCTGAATTGCTGATCCCAAGGTTTGGGATTCAAGCCCCACTCTCAATAGTTGTCACTGGTGACCCACCAGTGCAGCTAACTGGGTTATCAAAGGCCAGCCATGTTTCACACATAGGCAGCATGTAAAAGAATCATTGCTGACGTTCGCCAAGAAAACCTATATAGCCGTCAGCATGTTTCTGCCCTGCGATTGCCTGGCAAGCTGTCCAGGGTGTATGTACTTTGTCCGCGCCCAAAGTTGGCTGAGATAGGCACCAGCCTCCCTGTGACCCTAATTAGGATTAATCGGTTTGGAAAATGAATGAAAGTATGACTTGAAAATGAAATGGAGGGAAAGTTTTCCAAACTCTCCTATTACACCTGAACATTTTTATATTTTCATTATCGGGTGGTTTTTACTTACATTTTTTTCCAAAGTTGTAACCTGCTAAAATCTGAAAAGCCTGCTGTTTCACTTTTGCCCGCGTGTGAAAGCTCATGAACAGGATGTGAATTCGTAGTTCATATAAGGCAAGATAACAGCAATAATAACAGTATATAGATATTAAACTAGTGAACTAGGCACATCTGCACATAATGCAAGCTTCTGTTTCCATACATCAGAGTCGCATCGGCTCATTTGTTGCATCAACAAATGATATAACCCTCTATTATTGCAAGTTGTGACAATGAACAATTTTGTGGAATTTTATGTAAAAAGTGGCTATAATTTCTCAACAGTGACAACATTTTTGTTAAACAACTTGAATTAATGCTGAAATTCAATATTTCAATCCCATCTTGATGGCTTATTCCAAATCTGTGGCAGTGGAATACAGAGAAAAAGCAACGGTTGCGTCTCTGTGGAAATACATATGTATCTCACAATATTCCCTCACCAGCCATTTTATTTGTGTGTGTGTGTGTGTGTGTGTGGGGGGGGGGGGGGGGTTCATTTATCCTTTATGCAAAATGAACGGAATCTTTCAGATCCAGGTCAACAGCTTCATTGACTGTTCACGTCAAGCATCAGAATGAGGGAACCTGTGATTTCTGTACTTAGCATGAATGTTGGTACCAGATGGGCCGGTTTGAGTATATTATAAATTTCCTGGGATTTTTACAAACAACAAAATCACAACTGTTTACACGAAGTGGTGTGAAAGCGGAAAAAAAAAAAAACACCCAGTGAGAAGCACTCCTTCGTGATAATGACTTGTTAACGAGTAGGATCAGATAAGAATTGAAGTCTTTACGGCTGTGATGAGCAGAAAACCATCATGGAATGTCCAACACGTCAGCAAAAGCCCACCCAAAAATATACTCGTTTATAGACGAGTGCAAGTTATTCATCTTGACTTATACATCAAGGGAAGTGATCACCACAGGGCCATGTGGTGCCAATAAGACTTCATCATCATCATTATTTTCTGTAACCGCTTCATCCTAATTAGAGTCGTGGGGTGGCTGGTGCCCATGCCCATCCCAGCCAACTCAGGGCGAGGGCAGAGTACACCCTGGACAGCTCGCCAGGCCATCGCAGGGCGGAAACACGCTGACGGCTTTGCAGCCTCCTCTTGTCGAAAGTCAGCAATGGTTCTTTTACATGCCTCACACCATAGACAGTGAGAGACATGGCCGGCCTTTGATAACCCAGTTAGCTGCACTGGGGGGGGACAGTGACAACCTTGTGGAGAGTTGGACTTGAACCCCCAACCTTTGGATCAGCGATCTGGCGCCTTATACCACTAGACCACCACTGTCCCCCCCAACAAGACTTATTAAAGTAATTATATTAATCTGAGGGCCATCTTACATACTCTCAAAGTCAGGGACAAAATCTCACCAACTTGTTTACACCATAACCAAACTGTTTACTCTTACTAGGGGCATGGAGAGTCTGGAGCCTCAGACAACATTGGGCCAAAGCAGGGTGAACCCTGAACAGTTTGCCAACAAACACACACACACACACACACACACACACACACACACACACACACACACACACACACACACATTCACACACATTCACACACATTCACACACATTCACACTTAGAGACCATTTGGAATTCGCCTAATGGGCATGTTTCTGGATAGTAGTAGGACTACCTGATGGAAAGCAAACTCCAGGCACAAGGAATCACCACACAAGCACTTTCGCTGAGGGATTTGACACAGGATCTTCTTGTTGTATAAGGTGGACATCCTGAACTCTACGCCATCATGCTTCATTGAAAAACTGTGTATTAATCATCCTAAATACACCATCCACGTTCAATTAATCATCGTAAATTTCGACCGATGGCGTAGTGCAGGGGTCGGGAAGCTATGGCTCTTTTGATGATTGTATCTAACTCTCAGATAAATCAGGTGGCCTTTCTTAACAGAATAACGGATATAATTTCACTCTCATTTAAATCAAAATACACAAAAGCCATCAAATAAAACAAAAACAGATGAATAAATCTCACGCAATTAAATCTATACATTTATTTTCAATGCCACATATCACTGTGGCACAGCGGAGAGCCAATCCTTTCTGTACGTCAGTATGCGGGCAGGTCCGATACCTTGAAACTCTAATCTTATTGGATTATAACAACAGTTGCGGACTGCGAATGTTGTTTATGAGTAAAGAGGTAAATTTCCGCCAAGGGCTACTGCTCCGCCACGTTGAGAGGGGCCAGTTGAGGTGGCTCAGGCAGCTGGTCAGAATACCTCCGGGACACCTCCCCGGTGTGGTGTTTCGGGCATGTCCAACTGGGAAGAGACCCCGGGGTCGACCTAGAACACTCTGGATTGACTATGTCTCTCGGCTTGTCTCGGACTGCCTCAGTGTCCCCCCGGGAGAGTTTGAAGAAGTGGCTGGGGAGAGGGACGTTTGTACATATACATTATATATATATATATATATATATATGTATATGTATACATGTATATATGTATGTATGTATATATATATATATATATATATGTATATATATATATATATATATATATATATATATATATATATATATATATATATATATATACATACATACATACATACATATATACACATATATATATACATACATATACATATTATATATATATATATATATATATTTAAAATATGTCTTTTTTTTTGGCTCTCTTAGTCAAAAAGCTTCCCGACCCCCGCCGTAAAGGTTAGGGTGCTGCGCTCACGATTGGGAGGTTGTGTGTTCAAATCCCATTTAGACCCCCACTGTGCTAAGACCCCTGAGCAAGGTCTTAACCACACGTGTGCCTCTATCCACCCAGCAGTATAATTAGGTACCAGTAAAAATACTGGAAAGGTAACCTTGTTGTACTCCTGGTAGCTTCACGCTACGGAAACCGGGGATAAGTCTGATGAGCCACTGGGCTCAGGTGTAAAAAGCCCAAAATGAATCATCTTAAAGCCTTTATCAGTGTCAGTTTCTAACCACAGAATGGAGGTCAGTTTGGCAGACGTACCAGACGTGACACATGACAGTCATGTCTTTAAGGATGCTTTCACACCAATTAGTCCAGTTGAAGAATCTGAATTGATATGTTGGCTTAATGGTTTGTTTTTTCCGACTGTACATGAATAAATAAAATGGGGATGTGGATGATTGAAAACACATGTATAAATCTGGTCTGGCCACAGAAATGAGTAAACAAGTATTTTCGAAGTATCCAAAGAAATCGTTTAAGCCCAAATAAAATGTGAGACGATCAATACATTACAAAACAAGGCTACAAGGCAAGAAATGGCAGGTTATACCATTTTCAGTGACCTCTGTTTATTTATTTATTTATTTATTTTTGTCAGTCCATGTCTTCAAACTACATCACATTTCTGCAGCACTCAGTTCTGTCCTTTGGCCCAGTGTGCACCTCAATCATTTTAAAAGCCTACTTCTAAAGAAAAGTGTCACCTGCAAACCAAAATCCGTGGCATGCTTGTTCACTGCTTGCATTTGGGTTCTTTCAGGATTGAAATGTTTTCTCACTGCAGTTGAAATGCATGAAATAGAAAATGACACCTGGGTTTAGTTCAAAAAGGACTAAACAGCCTGTGTGTCAAAGCACCATGAAGTGAAAAAAAAAGAAATGAAAGAAATTTGTCGTAAAAATAAACAAATTCCTTTCTCTCTGACTATCTCACTCACTCACTCACTCACTCACTCACTCACTCATTTGCTGAACCTCTTAACCCTGCAAGGGTCACACGTAGGCCAGAGCCTCTTTCAGCCGACCATATCATTGCAGGGCCAACACGCACAACAACCACCCACACTGACACCAAGGGACACTTTAAACAGACTATTACCCTAATATGTATATCTCTGAGCTGTGGGAGGAAACCAGAGTCACCAGAAGAAACCCACGAATGTCTGGGGACAGCATGCAAACTCCACACAGAAACGCCCCCATCGAGGCCGGAACTTGAACCCAGGATTTTATTGCTGTGAAGTAGATGTGCTTATCAAGATGCCACCGTGCCAAACATAAATACTGTACCTTACTTATCATCGACATTCATTTCAAATTCATGTTTCACTGATAGTGTGTGGAAGATCTCAGCATGTGGTAGATGTTTGCACTGACAGCACATCTACAGAAACAGAGCAGGTGGTGCTGGGATTTCTCTTCATCTGCTGCTGCGTACTCACTGGTGGTAAGGAAAACGTTGTGAGGATTTTCTTTTAATTAAATTGGATGGATTAAGGCCTGTTAATCTCTGCTGCAGTCTACTGAGCTTACAACGTTCCATCATGATTGGTGTCAAATCGCAACACATTGTAATAATTGTGGGAAAATTTTAGCCTGTCAGTGCAGTCATCATGAATCCACCAAGTTCCCTCAAGATCACCAAGAATCCACCAAGTTCCCTCGGGATCATCACGAATACACCAAGTTCCCTAAAGATCATCAAAAATTCACCAAGTTCTTTTGAGATCATCACAAGTCCAACAAGTTTTTCAGGATCATCATGAATCCACCAAGATTTCTGAAAATCCACACAAATTCACCAAATTCCCTCAAGAGCATCACAAATCCACCAAGTTCTTTTCGAGATTATCAAAATTCGATACAACATCCCCCAATCTCCTCACGATTCTCTGAAATCATGAAGATTGCTGACATCGTACCCCAGTGTAACTGGAACACTGAGTTTTCCCCAGACCTTCTCTCCTAACATCAGTGAGTACCTGAGCTCATCACTATGGCTGAGTGATCATAAATCCACACAACCACACTCCAAGATGTTCCTCAAATATTTCCCAGACAAGTGGAGGTTATGATAACAGCAAGAAGCATGGAAACTCCATGTTCATGCCCATAGTATGTTATAGTTATAGGGGTGTGACACTCCAGCATATGATGGTAATACTGTATTGCATATTATAATGTATTCATCTATTTGTTTGTTTCACTGGCTATTAATGGGATTAAGCCAAAACTGCTAATCTAATGGTCACCAAACTTGGTGGAAGCATGAGTTATGGGCCTGGCAAGAATCCATAACATTCTGGAGGAGATTTGGGTCATGATCCAGATCCAGTAATTTAATAAAGTCTTTGAAACAAGCATTTAATACATGATTTTTTTTTCTGTTGGGAGGATTGCACAGAAATTACTTATCAGATTTTCAAAAAAATTGGTGGAATTACACATCAGGTCCAACATCCAAGTCCTTGAGTTGTTAGATATAGGAACAAGAGCACTCAGAAAGCGCAAACCTCCACCAAGACAAGCAATCCTCGAAATAAACCAAAAATCATCCGAACTTAAAATGGTAAAAACCCTTAAAAAAAATTCCTGAATGAAAAATTTGATCTAAAATTCCCATGTAGTGTAAAAACTTCATGAAAACCTGTACAAATCAATTTGTAGAATCCTGCTAACAAAAACACGAAACAAAGGTAAAACAGAGCCTTTTTTGGTGGAGTTAATGAGGTCATTAATTAAAAAGCTATTGATCGGAAGAATACTAATGTCAGAACCGCTCTTTTAGAAAATTATTATGCAACACTGTCTCACCAATCCGATTTAAGGATTGAACAGTACTGTGGTAGAAGTTGAATTAGCCATCCATCACCACTTGAAAAACTACCCATCATAATCACTGCACATAAACCATCATGGTATATCATTGACTTCAGGGATCTCTAAATAATGACTGAAAACCGCCCCCAGCGCTGGCACTGTAGGATATTATTCGCATTCTCTTCAGCACCATTAAGTTATGGCCACTGTAATACTTTTCATGGACAGGAGATTGAACTATTCAGAATATTGCAGAGCAATAAATAAAACATTTAGAGGATGGATTACATTAACCTTTATCAAAGACAAGCCTTCGCAGAACAGGAATTACTGTAGCCATATTTCAGCCGGACCAGATACTGGTGCTGAGGCTCGAGAACAATGCAAAAGGCACAAAGAATTCAAATTAGAACATACTCCAGGTAAATTGAGGTGAGTGAAGTCACAGAAGCAATGTCCTGCTGACATGCTAATCACTTTGCAGAAAATTTGAATACATTTGCATTAAAAGAGGTAGGAAGAGAAAACATGGCATATCAAACAGAAGTGGGTTCTCGTGTACTGTAGGCATTCACAGGACAAGAATATGACTGAGTTTCAAATAAAGAAATGCACAGAGTGTTGGTCCTCTCAGTTGCTTAATCGTATCAGGGTCGTGGGGAGGCTGAAGCCTCTCTCAGTTTCACACTTCTGTGCTATTTAAAGCAGCCAATTAGCCTAATGTGCATATCTTTGAACTCTGGAAGGAAACCAGAGAACCCAGAGGAAATACACATGAGCACAAGAAAAACACACAAATGCCACGCAAGCACCTGAGCCCAGGTTTCAAAGTCAGGACCTAATTGCTGTGGGGCTAATCACGACATCACCATGTTGCCAGCTTTGGTCATAGCGCGTCAGAATGCAACAGTACGCAAAGCATGGATTTGATATGACACAGTGAGGAGCAAAACATTGTTGTCATTCGCAGACAAGCCATTGGAATGTTGTCGGCATGTTTCAGAGAGGTGAGATGTTGGGAGATAGCCAATGGGAGGACAGCAGGGTGGGATGTTGGGAGATAGCCAATGGGAGGCCAGCAAGGCTGGATGTTGGGAGATATCCAATGGGAGAGCAACTCTCGCGCATTGTTCGAATTTTTGAGATGGCGCTTTCGTAATGTGAATTTGTTTCGTATCCAGAGACGGAAATGCGTTTTGTAACCTGGATTTTTTCGTTTATTCTTCTTTTCCTTTCACCATATTCCTTTTTTCAGGGGTCGCCACAGCGAATCATCTGATTCGCATGTTTGATTTGGCAGAGGCTTTTAATGCCAGATGCCCTTCCTGACTCAGCCCTTAGCAAGGGGCAGAAACACACTGACGGCTATGCAGCTACTCTTGTTGAAAGTCAGCAATGGTTCTTTTACGTGAACCTCTCACCATAGACAGTGAAAGACATGGCTAGCCTTTGACAACCCAATTAGATGCACTGGGGGGGGGGGGGGGCAGTGACAACCTTGTGGAGAGTGGGACTCGAACCCCCATCCCTAGGATCAGCGATCCAGTGCCCGATACCACTAGGCCACCACTGCCCTACACAGATACACATATACAGTGGTATCTTGATTTACAAAATTAGTCCATTTTGAGCGTCAGCTCGTAAGTCAAAGTGTTCGTTAGATAAAACAAAAATTCCCATAGGAAATAATAGAAAACCAATTAATCCGTTCCAACGCCCTCCCAAACTCATATAACCTAACACAAACACGTATGTTTGACCTAATATATGAAAGATAAACATGTAAAAACAATAAATATTTCATAATAATAATAATAATACATGTACATTAACATTAATAATAATTAATCATAAATTATAATAAAACAAGAATAAACAATAAGTCAACTAACCCTTACGATCATCAACTGTGGCAAAGATGTCGTATGGGTATGAAGATGTCACATGGGCAGACATGAGATAGTGCATAAGACAGGAGGAGGAGGAGGAGGAGAATTTTGCATGTGCACATTACAAATCCCAGCGAGGAAAGGTTCGTGGTGCGCTCCCACAAGGCCAGAGCTTCTCAAATGGGGGGCAGGGGTAGCATGTATGACCCTGGGGAACATACTTTTTTTACCATAGGGTACAGAATTAAGTGTAATTGCGCATCCTCTACAGTAGGTGGCAGTGGCAGTCTCACTGTGTTCCCTATGGTATAGGGAAAAAGCACCGAGCAAACGATATGAAGTGCAGTAAACACTATTTATAGTCGCACGCGAGGTGCTGGGGAGACGTGAAATGTTTTCTTTTTCTTCCAAGAGGGGGGCGTGACAGAAAATAATTGAGCAGCACTGCACAAGGTGTTCTCGGAGTGCGGAGGAATACATGCGGAAGAATACGAGGGTAACCGGCACAGAAAAGCCATTTCCCCAGCAGAGCTCGTAAATCAAAATTTTGCTGGTTGGATAGGGCAGATTTCTGGTAGGATTGAAGCTCGTATCAAAGAAAATTTGTTATAAAGGACACCCATAAGTCCAAGGGCCCTGTGTGTGTGTGTGTGTGTGTGTATTATATATATATGTATATATCAGCAATGGCGTACATGACAAAATGTGATTATTTACTTTTTTTTAATGCTGTTTTAATCAAACTAAAGAAACATTAACTTCTGCATTTATCCCATCCAAAGTGAGCACGCACACACACACACACACACACACACACACACACACACACACACACACACAGAGAGAGAGAGAGAGCAGTGGGCTGTCACACACATTGGGGGCCCCCGCTCAAGGGCCCTTCAGTCATGAAGGTGGATTAAGAGAAGGTGCAGCTCACTCCCCCACTGCCATACATTTTTCCTGCTGGTTCAGGTATCGAACCAGTATCCTGTCAGTCCCAAAGTCGCTTTGCTACCCATTAGGTCATGGCTGCCTATTAGTTTTTCATATTTGAAATTTAATCGGTTCGATTTTTCAAGAGCCCGAGCTTTTTTTTTTCCAACCTAAATCATGTAATTCAACTATGGAAATTCATTCATTCATTCATTTTCTAAACCGCTTAATCCTAATTCGGGCCGCGGGGAGGATGGTGCCATTCTCAGCTGACTCTGGGCGAGGGCGCGGTACACCCTGGTCAGCTCACCAGGCCATCGCAGGGCGAACACTCACACAACCATTCACACTCACACCTAGAAGAGGTTTGGAACAGCCAGTTAACCTCCTGTGTATGTTTTTGGACTGTGGGAGGAAACCAGAGAACCCAGAGGAAACCCACACAAGCACGGGGAAAACATGCAAACTCGACACAGAAACGTCCAGACTGGGAGTCAAACCCAGAACTTTCTTGCTGTGAGGCAGACGTGCTAAATACTACGCCACTGTGTTGCCACCTATGGAAAGAAGAAAATAAACTATTAATTTTTGATTAACTTCTTCTTTTTTCTTTGTCACAACCCCACGGTAAATTCAATCTCTGGTTCAGGAGATAGAGTTCTTTAATGAAGATGGTATTTAAATGATTTTTTTTTTTTTTTTTTTTACACACACATACCATGTGCAGTTTAAAAGTGGAAAATAAAACTTGGATTAGTTTTGACCTTTAGATAAAGCCTTCTGTCAAACAGATGACTTAAAAAGGCTTCAGAAAAGGCTTTAAAAGTTCTGAGGTACCACATAGTACTTTTAAGTCCAAGTGTGGCATGAAAATATTTAAACACCTACCTAATTAAAGAAAGAAAGGCTCCCTGATGGATGACTAAACTCTGGAATGAAATGCAGACCCGTTTCATACTGAGAATCACTGTCGTCATGCTGTAGCGACCGTACCGTGTACTATAGTAATGCTGAGCTATCAGAACATTTTCTGAATGAAATGTTCTGATCCAGCCAAAATGCCACAATGGAAATATGACATCACAGCTTTGCTGCTCTATTAATGTCTGTATGACAAGGTCACGATTGTGATTCCATATTTTTCTCCCTCATACCATTCGATATATTTTATTTACAATTGTTCAATTGTTTGAGGTCCTATTATTATCGGTTTCATAAAAGTGAAA
>CM045747.1:7330581-7350581 GCA_024760905.1 Plotosus lineatus | reverse complement strand
AAAAAGTGTTTTTAATCCAAAAAAAAAAAAGTCATCCTTCAAATAATGATGTTCAGTTATGCACTCAATACTTGGTCGGGAATCCTTTTGCAGAAATGACTGCTTCAATGCGGCGTGGCATGGAGGCAATCAGCCTGTGGCACTGCTGAGGTGTTACGGAGGCCCAGGATGCTTCGATAGCGGCCTTAAGCTCATCCACAGCGTTGGGTCTGGTGTCTCTCAACTTTCTCTTCACAATATCCCACAGATTCTCTATGGGGTTCAGGTCAGGAGCGTTGGCAGGCCAATTGAGCACAGTAATACCATGGTCAGTAAACCATTTAGCAGTGGTTTTGGCACTGTGAGCAGGTGCCAGGTCGCGCTGGAAAATGAAATCTTCATCTCCATAAAGCTTTTCAGCAGATGGAAGCATGAAGTGCTCCAAAATCTCCTGATAGCGAGCTGCATTGACCCTGCCCTTGATAAAACACAGTGGACCAACACCAGCAGTGGACATGGCACCCCAGACCATCGCTGACTGTGGGTACTTGACACTGGACTTCAGGCATTTTGGCATTTCCTTGTCCCCAGTCTTCCTCCAGACTCTGGCACCTTGATTTCCGAATGACATGCAAAATTTGCTTTCATCCGAAAAAAGTACTTTGGACCCCTGAGCAACAGTCCAGTGCTGCTTCTCTGTAGCCCAGGTCAGCCGCTTCTGCCGCTGTTTCTGGTTCAAAAGTGGCTTGACATGGGGAATGCGGCACCTGTAGCCCGGTCCACTGCTTCCACAGGTCCCCCAAGGTCTGGAATCGGCCCTTCTCCACAATCTTCCTCAGGGTCCGGTCACCTCTTCTGGTTGTACAGCGTTTTCTGCCACACTTTTTCCTTCCCACAGACGTCCCACTGAGGTGGCTTGATAGAGCACTCTGGGAACAGCCTATTTGCTCAGAGATTTCTTTCTGTGTCTTACCCTCTTGCTTGAGGGTGTCAATGATGGCCTTCTGGACAGCAGTCGGGTCGGCAGTCTTACCCATGATTGCGGTTTTGAGTAATGAACCAGGCTGGGAGTTTTTAAAAGCCTCAGGAATCTTTTGCAGGTGTTTAGAGTTAATTGGTTGATTCAGATGATTAGATTAATAGCTCGTTTAGACTACCTGAACATGATATGCTCATTTTTTGAGATAGGAATTTTTGGTTTTCATGAGCTGTATGCCAAAATCATCAGTATTCAAACAATAAAAGACCTGAAATATTTCAGTTGGTGTGCAATTAATCTAAAATATATGAAAGTTTAATTTTTATCAGTACATTACAGAAAATAATGAACTTTATTACAATATGCTAATTTTTTGAGAAGGACTAGTATATATATATATCTATATATATATATATCTATATATATATATATATATATATATATATATATATATACACACACACATACATACACTATTTGAGAGCAACCTGAATTCCGGAAAAGTTGGGATATTATTTGAATTTGAGTACAACACCTCGGGGCCGTTTAGAAATACAAATTATCTTTCTGCGCATGTGTTTGGACTGTGGGTAAAAACTGAAGTACAAAGAGAAAATGCAGAAAGAAAACAAACAAACAATGTAAACAAGCCCAGGACATGAACCCAGGACCTTCTTCTTGTCAGGTGGATATAAAAAAAAATCTTGTAAGATGATTGTCTAAATTTATCTCTGTTGAACGTCTTCATATGAAAATAAGTCAATGTCAACATCTCAAGTTTAGATTTTTTTGTTGTAATTTGTTATGATTTTATGTACGAATGCAAATTAATATCCAAGTAATTAAATACCAAATATTGAATATGATCTCTGTTATTTGATGCAGTCTCAGGAATGCATGGCTCAGACTTCTTATAGAGTATCTCGAGGCCTGGATTATTGCTTTTTTTTCCTAAGGAGGTCACACGGCAACCAGATGAAAGAGACATGGTGGCATCAAATACTCTCTCTCCCTCTCTCTCTCTCTCTTTCGCTCTCTCACGCTCTCTCACGCTCTCTCTACTGTGGGAGGAAAAAAAGGGGGAAAAAAAAGCATGCTGTCTCTTTGCAGTCACGCTGCCGGAGGCCACATTCACAGAACCCCTTAAGTTCAAAGAATAACGTGCCGGCAGCATCTCCAGCTCGGCGCTGCATCTGAAAAGAAAATCCAGCCATGAGCCCCTCTACGTTTCAAGCCCACATTCACATGTGCACTTTCATGCGAAAGGTTTTTTTTTTTTTTTTTAATCTGCCATTAATTTGACAAGGGTTAAGTGGAAGACTGGCACATCAGTCGACTCGGATGAAGCCCACGTGTAAACAAATCCAATACTTTCCCAAGAAAAGACGTGATGGTTCATTTTAAATCAAACTAGTAGCACATTGACGCAATGACAAGAGCGAGGCGGACGGATTCTAAAAAATAAATAAATAAAAAATCTCGGCGCCTGGAAATTTCAGCAATTTAAGCATGAATAAGATGTTGGGCTCCTGAATGGAGCAACAGAAATGAATCCGCCTTGTTGTCGAGCCAAGGTGACAAAATTAGCCGTTGTGGGTCAGGGTGGAAAATGAGCGAAAAATGTTTCAACAGCTTTGAATGCTGCATAATCCATGTGAACCATGATAGACACAAATAAGTAAACACAACCTCGACAAAAGGCTGGTATGATGGTGTCGATTAGCACGGCGGCCTCCAAGCAAGAAGATCTAGAGATTGGGTGTTTCTATGTGAAGTTTGCATGTTCTCCTTGTGCTTCTTTTTTTTCTCCTGGTTGGCTGGTTTCCTCCCACAGTCCAAACATGTGCATCTCGCTGGAGGTTTCAAAATGTCTAATATGCATGTTTTTAAACTTTGGGAGGAAAGCGGAGTACCCGGAGGAAGCCCACGCAAGCCCGTACATTAATTCCAGGACCTTCTCGCTGCGGGGTGCACGTGGTAACCACTACACCAGCGGACCACATGGTATGACATAATCATACTCCTAAATATACTCCTGCGGTAAACCATGTACTCAAACACAATAATGAATAAGCGTGCAAATCACCAATTTTTACCCCGCAAGCATGTTAGAAAAATCATTCATTCATTTTTTGAACCACTTGATCCTTAATTAGGTTCACTGGAAGGTGGCACCCATCTCAACCGACTCTGGGCGAGGGCACGGTTCACCCTGGACAGCTGGCAAGACTCATACAAACACTCATACTCCCACTCACACCAAGGGCTGATTTGGAAGAGCTAATTAATCTATTGTGTATGTTTTTGGACTGTGGGAGGAAACCGGAGTACCTGGAGGAAACCCACGCAAACACGGGGAAAACATGCAAACGCCACACAGAGACTCCCGAGCTGGGAATCGAACCCAGGACACTTTCTTGTTGTGAGGTGGACGTACTAACCAATGCGCCACAGTGCTGCCCATGTTTCAACATTCTGAATCCTAATCCCATTTCATTCAAGCCTTCACTAGGGTCACGTAGAAGCTGAAGCCCTTTCCTGCCCAGGACAATCTGCTCAGTCATCCTCAGGGTAACACACATGAACTCTCACGTAACACTTACACAGAGGGGCAATTCAGAACAGCCAATTAACCAAATGTGCATGTCTTTGGACTGTGGGAGGAAACCGGAGTCCTCAGAGAAAACCCGTTCATGCAAGGGGAGAACATGCAAACTTCATCCAGGAGGGTCCACGCTCAGAACTCAGAACCTTCTTGCTGTGAGGCCGAGGTGCCGATCTTAGTCACTGAACTATGGCTACGAGCAACATACGAGAGCATGTTTTGGATCCAAATCACGAGGATGTGTTTTTTGGAGTCTATGGGTATGAAAGGACGCACACAAAAGAACATTTATTATAATTATATCTATTATTCACTGGTGTGCAGGTTGTGTAAGTCTGTGTGTAATTGTGCTGAGAGAGGGGTGGGGGGACCTTGTTATAAAGAATCGATGCTTGTAATTCATCAATGTTGACAGGGTGATGGTTATATTGGCTGAGATGCCGTGCCGCATGATATTGCTGTCTTTATCTATAAAAAATTGGCACTTAGGGGTCCCAAAATCTCTGTCTCTCTCTCTCTCTCTCTCTCTCTCTCTCTGTCTCTCTCACACACACACACACACACACACACACACACACACACAATAAAAAAAATACTATGTTGTTACTTTTTGACAATTTAAAAACAGCATGGCATATCATTCAGTGTCTCGCCAGCCGAAATGTCAAGTGTAATCTGGAGAGTAAATCAAATGGGTGGTTGATATCTACACTGCAGGTCTCGTGAAATAAAGACTTAATAAATTGGATTTTTTTTTTTTTCAAATACAGCAATAGCTAAATTTAAAGATCGAAAAGCACTGAAATAACATTACGCTGTGAACTGTTTTCAAACAAAGCTGTATACTCTGCTAATATGTATATGTTGCTTGTATACTATCTGTTATTTGTTCTGTTATTTTACTCCACCGAAGTTACTACGTCAGCGACTGACTTCAGTACGTATATCACATGTTGCGCTCTCACTACGCTCAGACCTGAGAAAAAGAAAATACACCCTTCTTCATTTCTGTGGCATTGTGGTAATATCTACCTGAAAAGTACGACCTGGGAGAACACAGGATCTTTGCAGGGCCAACACACACACACACACACACACACACACACACACACACACACACACACACACACACACACGCACAACCATTTACATCCACATTCACATCCAGGCGTAATTGTGAACAGTCAATTAGCCTTGCATGTCATGTGGAAGGAAAGATGAAGACCTGAAGAAAACTCACATTTTTCACACTCATTTCTTTCCTGTAGGTCACTCAGATACTTATTTAATCTTTTGTCCTCTCAAGGCCAGACAACTGCAACTCAATCTCTGGCTGATCTGCCTTCGAATGCTGTTTCGACTTCTGTGGTTGATCCATAATCCAGCAGCATGGCATATTTTCAAGCTTCCCAAGTTCAGGCCGGTGCTTATCCCCGGTTTCCGTAGTGTGAAGCTCCCAGGAGTTCAACTCCTCCTGGATGGGACGCTGGTCCATCGCAGGTTACCTTCCCAGTATATTTTTACTGGTACCCATTTATACTGCTGGGTGGACAGAGGCACACTTGAGGTTAAAACCTTGCCCAGGGCTCTGAGCACGGTGGGGGTCTAACTGGGACTCGAACTCACAACCTCCTGATCATGAGCGCAGCACCCTAACCGCTCCACCACCGGCCCCAACATCACAGAAAGAAGGCTCGGGCATTTTTCACAGAGTAGAAAAGCTTGTGTAGTCTGTAAAGCTCAGCTGAACTCCTCACAGATATCAGGGGTGTGATTGAAGGGGGTGTAATTCAAACCCCTAGCAATTTAGGGATGAGTAAAAAGTTGCACTGCTGCTATTTTATTTCTTCTGATGCACTGGTATTGTAGACGTGCTGTGATTGAACCTGACAGACTTTCAGCAATTCATCATACATTACCACTGATCCACAGAACATCAGAGTCAAGCTGCGTGCCATGAGCACCAAAAGGTGCTTTAACTAGGATCATGTCCTTGTGCACAGTACCAAGTGTGTGTGTGTGTGTGTGTGTGTGTGTGTGTGTGTGTGTGTGTATGTGTGTGTGTGTCGGGGGGTTCTAAAGCATAAAGTCAATGCTGACGTTTTGTGTGTCACAGGTAAATGGCTCGATAAGAAAGCTAATGCTTCAGAAGAGGAGAAAATGAGCTCGCTTCATAATAAGGAGGTCACAATTAAAAGCCCACAGACAAAAAAGATAATTTACACAGATGGCTCGCTAAAAAGATCCCTAAATGTATTTCTACTGTGGAATACGGGGGAGGGGGGGTACAAAAGAGAAAAAAAGAGCAAAAGAAAGAGATGGAGGGAGAGAGAGTTAGGGCAGGGAGAGCGGGAGGGGGTGAGATAAGGGGCGAGAGAGAGAGAGAGAGAGAGAGAGAGAGAGAGAGAGAGAGTTAGGGCAGGGAGAGCGGATGGGGGGGGGGAGAGATAAGGGGCGAGAGAGAGAGAGAGAGAAAGAGGAGAATGCCAGAGAACATCCTCCACACAGAACGGAGGCGTATTATTGGCCGTTGGGGGATGGTGGCTTTGCTGTTGCAGCCACTGATGGAGATAAAAACAGCCCTCAATCACTGTCCTGATGAGCACGACAGAAAAGAGAAAAACATGTTTCTCCCGAAGCAGACAGGTGGCGGTGTCACGCGCACACAAGGTGTTGGAACGCTGCCCAATCCAGCTTGGCATCCTGTTAAACCTGAGGGGCGTTCAGGATCCCGAGGGTCGATGCGTGTGACGGCTTCTCCTGCTTGCTGTTGAACACAGTGCCATCGCTCGTGACGAACTCTGAGTCACGTTAAAGATGCTTTCAGACCCAAATCCGTTTTCATACAAATAAATTCATGTCAAACTGTGACGCGATACGCAGGTCCATGTGCCACGATTGGACACGCAGGTTGCGAAAAATAGTCGGCACTGATCCTACTATAAGGGTCGCAGGGAGGCTGGAGCCCATCTCAGTCGACACTGGGTGGAGGTGGGAACAGCTTGCCAGACCATTGCAGTGCCAGCGCACACACACTCACTCAAACGGACACCGGGGGACTATTTGAAACAACCAATTAGCATACTGTGCATGTCTTTGGATGGTGGGAGGAAACCGGAGTATCTGGAAGAAACCTCACGCAAGCACGGGAAGAACAACAAATTCAAACATTCAATCTAGTGCCCCATCTCAGCCGACATACGCAAAGGCAGGGTATGCCGTGAACAGCTCACCGGTCCCTCACAGGGCAACCATTCACACTCACACCAAGGGGAAATTGGACTGTGGGGGGAAAGCGGACTACCCGAAGGAACAAGAAGTACAAGGAGAGCATGCAAACTCCAGACAGAAACGCCCTCACCAAACCCGAGACTCAAACCCAGGACCTTCTTACTGTACGGCAGGCGTGCTAAATACGACACACCTCGGTGTGTCACGCCATAACAACACCACAGATTTTCTTTGATAAAAGTGTTTCTGGCGCTGACAGAACTTGATGTTGTCGTTTACTTTGATGTCTTTGATCATGATGCTACAAATCTGGCTGCCAATGGGAATGACACCTGACGCATTCCAACGCCCCCTAATTCAAAACCCGATAAACAATTCTCATGACAACAGCAACAGCAGCATCTGACTCAAGACAAGCACGGAGTAGGATCCACGTGATTCTTACCAAGAATTGTGCCTGATTATAACCAGTCAAAAGTTCTTCATTATCTGACGCATATACAGAGAACATCACGCCGTAATTCATATTCTCGGATATACGTCAGTACCTCAGAAATTAGGCCACAGAAAATTGTGCAGGCGGAAAAAAAAAAAAAATAATAATAATAATAACTATGATGCATTCTGCAGTTCTGATCTTAATGACAAGCCCGAGCATGATGGATGAAGAGGCCCATCTCTGATGGATGAATGTGTGGGTCTCCATGGTAATGGCCATCTGTGCTCTATCCAGGGGTCTCTTCTCACTAGGTGGTGGATTAGCAGGCAGCAAGTGGCTTCATCACATACTCCAGCCAAGCACGAAGCCAAGATAGGCGCAGCCTGTAGATTTTTACTCCGTCGGACACCAGTGATAGAATGCAGGAGAATAACAGAATCTCACGATGGCAAATTCCTCAGAATTACCGAAAGCTGATTTATCTCATAATAGGAGGAGGAGTCAGTTTCCAATGAAATACAGCGAATAAGATTTCATGGGATTACATCATCAACACCCCAGAACTAGAGAGATAAGCAGATGGACAGACAGACACTTTTTTTATTAGTATTAACCAAACCGATTCACTTATTCATTCACTTCCCAGGCCATTTAAATCCAAATTAGGGTCGCGTGGAGACTGCCGAATATCTTAGTCGACTCTGGCCGAAGGCGGGGTGCACCCTGAACATCATCGCAGAATATTGTAATGCCAACACACATACAACAATTCACACTGACTCGCATGCCAAGGCTCGATCTGGAACAGCCATTTCTCCTTCTGTGCATGTGTTTATTCTCTAGGAGGAAGTCGGAGAACCCGGAGGAAACCCACGTAAAGGCAAAGAGAACATTCAAACTCCACACAAAAATGCCTGAGCCAAGGACTCGGGCCTGGTGGACGTGTCACCATGTCACCCTGACCCAAACTGATGTACAACAAAATCTAAGGGCAAGACAAAACTCAGGAACATGAGGCTGGCTAAATGTGAGTGCAGAAATAAGGTTAAAAGCAGTAAACAGGAAGCGGGCCATGGCCAAAACAATAATTAAAAAATAAAACTAAATAAATAACAAAAGCACACAGACTCCAAGTCAACATGACACCAAGAAATATTTTGCTCTCAGAGTGTTGGAAGTGTGATTGCAATCAGTGCAGAACACTGGTAACTCACCTGACTGATGGTCCTGTGAAAAGGTGGTGAGCTGAGGATCATGGGAGTTGTAGTCCATGGTGACCAGTTAAATAAATGTTGCAGGATTCCAATATTTCCTCTGACTTACATATCATACCATATATATATATATATATATATATATATATATATATATATATATATATATATATATATATATATATATACACACACAGGTATACCTCGTTTTACACCGTGAATTGTCGAAAAGTCGAAAATGACAAATTGAATTAGCTTGTCTATCAATGTACTCAATATATAAATATATATAATATAAAATATGATTATAATGATGTAAACTTTGGGGGGGATTCCCCATATGTTTTTTTTTAAACAAACATAATCGAGAACGACTTGACTTGAAACAACATACGTCGAGGTATACCGATATATATATATATATATATATATATATATATATATATATATATATATATATATATATATATATATTTATTTATTTATTTATTATTATTTTTATTTATCTTATAGCTACCACGACTCCATCGTTCCCTCTCTTGAGTCACAGCCATCTTGAGGCCCTCTCTGCAGCTTCGGTGGTATTGCGGATGGCTCTTCTCCTCTGTTGCCCGACGATGCCGAGACAACCCAGAGCTTTGGTGAAGGACCGGGCCGCAAAGCCTCTGCAGCCAACCTCCACTGGAAGGCACTTCACCCTCCATCCTGTTTGCTGACAGTCTTTCACCAGTCCCGTGTACTTCCTCTCAAAAGCTTCTTCCAGGTGGTCTTCCCACGGGACAGTCAACTCCAGCAGCGTCACTTGCTTGGTGGCCTCTGACACAAGGACAATGTCAGGACGGAGGGTGGTGACTGTAATATGGCTAGGGAACTTCAACTAATGTTCAAGAGCCAATAACAGCTGCCAGTCTCTTGCAGAGGTCAGAATGTCTGCTGGTGGTCTGTTAGCTGGGGTAGCCTGCTCTCAAGCCCTCACAAAGGCAATGATGTTCTTAGGGGGGGCAGAATTGTTTTGCCCAAGCCAATCCCATACTGATGGCCATGGCGATGGTCTTCAGGACTTGGTCATGCCTCCACCGGTAGCGTCCTTCTCCCAATGCTGTCCTGCAACAGCTTCGGACATGTTCTAAGGTGCCTCTTTTGGACCACAATGGGCAAGCTGGTGACTCCACTAAGCCCCAAGTGTGCAGGTTCGATGGACTAGGCAGCACACCGTACACTGCCTGGATGAGAAATCTGACATGGTGAGGCTCAGCTTTCCAGATCTCAGTCCAGGTTACTTTCCTCTCAAACGCATTTTCCCATCTTGTCCAGGCTCCCTGTTGTCTCATGCCCACTGCCTTGCAGGATCTTGTTTCCTCCACAGCAGCTTTCACCTCCTCTTGGACCAGGCGCCTCCTCTCCTTCCCCCTGATGTTCATTTGTGGAGTTGAGAAGGAACCTAAGCCAGCTCGGCCCCTCGAGACCACTCCCACCAGAGCATTATGGCACAGCCGAGCTTCCGCCATTTTAACGGCCTCTTCCGCCTTCCACTTCCTGCCCAGCCTCACTTGGATTCCAGCATAAGCCACCTTTGGATTGCTGGAGTCCCTGTACAGCACTACCTTTCTAGCTCTGGTAACCATAAACTCCTCCTCCAAGGATTTAAAGGGCAGCTGCAATTTGTTATTGCGCCCATAGAGTGCAATGCTACTTAGGCTCTTTGGTAACCCCAGCCATCTCTCGAGGTGGTTACTGATTTTCCTATCCAAAATCTCTACTGTGGATAGTGGGATAGCATAGATGAGGAGCGGCCACAAGATCCTGGGGAGGATAGCGTGCTGAAAAACCCATGCCTTGAATTTTCCAGGTAGACTGGACATGTCCACGGACTTTAGCCAGCCCTCCAACTCACCACAAGCCATCTGGATGGATGCTGAGTCTTTGAGAGAGCTGTCAAAAACCTTGCCCAGACTCTTGACTGGCCTCTCTGAGATTGTTGGGATGGCTGTGCCTGCGATGTTGAAACGGAACTTGTCCTCTACCTTTCCTTTCCTCAGCACCATCAATCTAGATTTTTCAGGTTTAAAGCTCATTCGGGCCTACACCTTCATCTTCTCCAGCCCCTTGAGGATCCACCGACATCTTGGGATTGACTCCGTGGTGACTGCAAGGTCATCCATGAATGCCCAAATAGGTGGCTGCCGTTGACCTGAGCTCATCAGGGGTCCTCTGCATTGTGTCTCAACAGACTTGGTGAGCATATTCATGGTCAAGGAGAATGGTGACACAGAGATGTTATACCCTGTGATCTCTACCTCGTGCCAACTGGATGGAGTTACTCCTGAAGAGACCCTTGCCCTGAAGTTGTTGTAGTAGTCAGCGATGAGGGCCAGGGACATGACATTTTACCAGGGTAAGCTGGACTAACTTATGGGGGATGGAGCCATATGCATTGGCTAGGTCAAGCCATAACACTGCCAGATTGCCCCTCTTTTCTCTGGGCTCTCGAATGAGCTGTGTCACCACACCTGTATGCTCCACACAGCCTGGCATCACCTGCAGTGATACTTTTAATCCTAATTAGAGTCACGGGAAGGCTGGCACCCATCTCAGCTGACTCTGGGCAAGGGCAGAAACCACCCTGGACAGCTCGCCAGGCCATCGCAGGTCAGATAGATGCTGACAGCTATACAGCTATTCTTGTCAAAAGTCAGCAATGGTTCTTTTACATGAACCTCGCACCATAGACAGTGAGAGACATGGCCAGCCTCTGATAACCCAGTTAGCTGCACTGGTGTGTGTGTGTGTGTGTGTGTGTGTGTGTGTGTGTGTGTGTGTGTGTGTGTGTGTACACACACACACACACACACACACACACACACACACACTGTCAACAGTCCTGAATGAAATACCTGAACACATTACTTTGTACTTCTAATGGGTGAAATTTTGAAATTGATATAATTTGACAAAGGGGTCATGACGAGACTGAAAGTGTGAAATTATACATGTCAGGAAGTGAAAGAAACGGTGCTGTTATTAATTTTTACAGGCTGCCACTGGGACATTATCATGTACAATACTGTCATGCATTTCCAGTAGGTTAGAGTGTATTTATTTATTTATTTATTTATGTATATTTTATATAAATGGCCAATACATGCTGCCGGTGAACTTTATGAAAGTCTGATGACTCATTAAAAAGCAGGGACTTTAGACACTGTTCGGATCTATTGCCGTGAGTGCACATGTTTGTCTTTGCTGGACTGATGAATCGAGTAAATGTGTCCAGACATTCCTCATTTTTTAAAAATTGCTGATGGTTTGCACTGGATGTAATTGACAGAATCTGGAGCCCTCAATTTACACATTATACAGTATATTGAATGGTGAATGGATAGATGGATGGATGGATGGATGGATGGATGGATGGATGGATAGATAGATAGATAGATAATGAATGGGTTTATGGCAGGCTGGCTGGCTGGGTGGATGGAAATAAAAAAGGATCTGGAGCCATAATTTTCAAACCTCATGCAATGAATTGAATAGATGGATGAATTGCTGAATGGATCCATTTCTGGATGGATGCATTCATGGCTGGCTGGATCTAGCAGGATGGATGGATGGAGTATATTACTTCCAGATAGCCGCTAGCACTTGCACCTATCATTAGTGAACTTAAAAATGGATCCCGGATTGCGAAATGCATCTCCCCACAGCACCAATACAGACTACGGCATTAACGTTCCCACCATAAATGCTGCATTTCTCAATTAGAAGAACTAACCAGAAGCACTACTCAATAAAACACATATTCAGCTATACCATACACAAACATGATCACTGAGGATGCACTGAGTGATGGCAAGTCTGTGCGGTTCGTCAATTCCACCCATCTAACCCAAAAAAAAAAAAAAAGCCAGAGACACCCTCATGAGAGGGGTCACGACAGCTCGATGGATTATTGGAACATGACTCCCATCAATGGAGCAGTTCGGCCCAGCTGTAGATAGCCAGGAAGGCTCGTTCCTCACACACACACACACACACACACACACACACACACACACACACACACACACACACACACACCATCCGGGCTGCAGTCTGTTCACCTGGCAAGACACCAAATACAACCTGCCATGTCTCGGACCAGAGAGTATCATGGATTCATGAGCAGCTTTTACAGCGCCAGCATGTTTTGCTGCCATGGAAGAAGTAATGCAGAGGGAAGTAATATACAGAAAGAGAGCACAATCATTTCTAGCGAGCCTGGACAAGCTTTCAGACTGAACCTCATCTTAATATGTACAGCAAGTACCTTCTCGTCTCCCAGGATGCTTGGATGAACTGTTCTGCTCCTCGCAAAGTCAGTACAGGATGTGTGGAGTGGAGGAAAAAAACATTGAAAAAAGTAAAGAGAAACAAACAAAAAAAAAAAGTATTTCTGCAACTATATATAAGATCAACATCAGATCATGTTTCATAAGTGAAGGCATTGCAGGTCAAGCATCCTGGCTGACTGAGCAATGTTTGCATCTACCGTCACTATTTATTTCAACAAAACAACTTATTTCCTTTTTTTATTATTATTTTCTCATGTAAACTGTTTTTACATTCTGCAGTGTCTATTTAAAACCGTTTTCCTTAGTTTAAAAAATGATATTGTACGATAATGTGTGGCCTGGTGGTAAGAAAGTAAAGTCCTTTGGGCTTTTTATACCCAGGCCAAGTGGCTCACCAGGCCGGTGCTTATCCCCGGTTTCCATAGCATGAAGCTAACAGGAGTTCAACTCGTCCTGGATGGGACGCTAGTCCATCGCAAGTTACCTTCCCAGTATATTTTGACTGGTACCCATTTATACTGCTGAATGAACAGAGGCACACTTGTGGTTGAGACCTTGCCCACGGATCTTATACAGTGGGAGTCTAAGTGGGATTTGAGCACACAACCTTCTGATCATGAGCGCAGCACCCTAATCACGACACCACCGGCCCCGGCCTGGTGGTGCGGAGCTGGATTAATGATCCCAAGGTCATAGGTTCAAACCTGACTTCCAGCATGTTGTCACTGCTGTCCCTTCCCAGTGCAGCTAACTGGGTTATCAAAGGCCAGCCATGTCTGTCACTGTCTGTGGTGGGAGGTTCATGTGAAAGAACCATTGCTCACTTTCATCAAGAGGAGCTGCATAGCCGCCAGCATGTTTTCACCCTGCAATGGCCTGGCAAGCTTTTTAGGGTTTACTCTGTCCTTGCCCAGAGTCGGTTGAGATGGGCACCAGCCTCCCTGCAACACTAATTAGGATGAAGCTGTCAGGAAATCAATGAATGAATGAATTGTATTAGCTACCTAGCCTTGTAAGCTAGCAATTTTTATTTCAGTATTATAGTGGAATAACCGCAAGGCTTCCAAATGCAGCCGTGAGAGAGGGGCACAAGCCAGTGTCTCGCCCTCACGCCGGTCCCAAGCCCGGATAAATGCAGAGGGTTGCATCAGGAAGGGCATCTGGCGTAAAACAAATGCCAAACAAAACATGCGAGTCACAACAAAAAATTTCACACAAGATCGGTCGAGGCCCGGGTTAACCATGACCGCCATCAGTGCTGTTAACCAACAGGGTGCTGGTGGAAATTGGACTACTGTTAGTCGAAGACGTTGAAGAAGGAGAAGTGGGAGGCGTGTCCGTAGGCAGAGAGAGAAGAGGAAAGGCATGAGTCTAGGACTGAGCATAGGGACTTTGAATGTTGGAACTATGACAGGAAAAGGTCGAGAGCTGGCTGACATGATGCAGAGGAGGAAGGTGGACATACTTTGTGTTCAGGAGACCAGGTGGAAAGGTAGCAAGGCTAGAAGCATAGGAGCAGGGTTTAAGCTGTTTTATCATGGTGTGGATGGGAAGAGAAATGGAGTCGGAGTCATCTTGAAGGAGGAGTTTGTCAGGAATGTTCTAGAAGTGAAAAGAGTGTCAGACAGAGTGATGAGTCTCAAGTTAGAAATTAAAGGTGTGATGGTCAATGTTGTTAGTGCTTATGCCCCACAGGCAGGATGTGAGCTAGAAGAGAAGGAGAGATTGTGGAGTGAGTTAGATGAAGTGATGCAGAGTACCCCCAGAGGTGAAAGAGTGGTCATTGAGGCAGACTTCAATGGACATGTTGGTGCAGGAAACAGAGGGGACGAGGAAGTGATGGGTAGGTTTGGTATCCAGGACAGGAACACAGGACAGATGTTGGTAGAGTTTGCAAAAAAGATGGAAATGGCTGTGGTGAATACTTTCTTCCAGAAGAGAGAGGAGCATAGGGTGACTTATAAAAGGGGAGGTAGGAGCACACAGGTAGACTACATCTTGTGCAGGCGATGTAATTTGAAGGAAGTCAGTGACTGCAAAGTAGTAGCGGGTGAGAGTGTTGCCAAAAAGCATAGGATGGTGGTGTGCAGGATGATGCTGATGGTGAGGAAGGTGAAGAAGACAAAGGCAGAGCAGAAGACAAAGTGGTGGAAGCTGAAAAAGGAAGAGTGTCGGGTTGTCTTCAATGAGGAGTTGAAACAGGCTTTGGGTGGTCACGAAGTGCTTCCAGATGACTGGACAACTACAGCTAATGTGATCAGGGAGACAGGTAGGAGAATACTTGGTGTGTCATCTGGAAGGAAAGTAGATAAGGAGACTTGGTGGTGGAATGAGGAAGTACAGGAGTGTGTACAAAGGAAGAGGTTAGCTAAGAAGAAGTGGGACATTGAGAAAACCTTTCCTCATCAAAAAATGTGACGGTGCGCCTTGCAAACCAGTGCGCCTTATGTACGGGTGAAGTCGTGTGACTCCATCTCACTGATACCGTAAAAACCCGAGTGAAGCAAACTAATTCAGAGTTTGCCCTCATTCCAGTGGATTAACCAAACAACTCCAGCCACTAGATATCGGTGTCAAGAGGTATGAGTTCTGAGCTTTCTGCCCAAATACTGCATTTACGGCTCTCGTAGTCAGGTGACTTGCTGAGTAATATATGAGTTGCTGAGAGAAGTTTACATCACAACCCCGGAAAACTTTTTCCACCTAATCTCCATCTCTATTGATCTACGACACCATGCACACCCATCTCACTGATACTGTGAAAACCCAAGTGAAGCGAAGTAATTCAGCTCTTGCCCTCATTTCAGCTAGATATCGGTGTCAACAGGTCGTAAGTTAGAGAGATACGGGCTTTATGTCCAACTCGCGCAACTGTTAAACTCAGATAATGAAGATGAAGAATTTAGAATTAACTGAAAAAGTGAGCTTATTATTTTATATGTTATTGTTTTATGAAATAAAAATGTTCTTGTTTTATACTGAACAATTTTGAGAGTTATTGTAAATGAGTTGAATCAAGTTTGACTTATCTGACTTTTGTTTTGCTTGGTGCGTCTTATAATCCAGTGCGCCTTGTGGTCCAAAAAACCCTGTGGTGGCCACTAATTAATTCATTCATTAATTTTCTGAACCGTTTAATCCTAATTAGGGTTGCAGGAAGGCTGATACCCATCTCACCTGACTCTGGGCAAGGACAGAGTACACCCTGGACAGTTCACCAGGCCATTGCAGGGTGGAAACATGCTAACGGCAGCTCCTCTTGACGAAAGTCAGCAATGGTTCTTTTACATGAACCTCTCACCACAGACAGTGAGAGACATGGCCGGCCTTTGATAATCCAGTTAGCGCCACCTGGGGGAAGGGGTAATCACTAATTCGAAAGATAAACTTTATTTAAAAAAAAAAACATGGTTTCAAGTGTTTAAAACATTATAGGTAAATAAGGATGGTAAGTAATAATGTGCCCAAATTATAGTATTTAATAAATAAAATTATAGTGTTTGTTCATTTTCACATTGTTTTTTTTTTCACTTGTACACTATGCACAGTGTGTATATGGGGCGGTGGTATAGTGGTCAGGGTGCTGTGTTTATGATCAGGAGGTTATGTGTTCAAATCCTAGTTAGACCTCCACTGTGCTAAGAGCCCTGGGCAAGGTCTTAAGCACAAATGTGCCTCTGTTCACCCAGCAGTATAAATGGGTACCAGTAAAAATATACTGGGAAGGTAACCTGCGATGGACTAGCGTCCCATCCAGGAGGAGTTGAACTCCTGATAACTTCATGCTTCGGAAACCGGGAATAAGCACCGGCCTGATGAGCCTAGGCTTGGGCATAAAAAGCCCAAAGGACTTTACCTATGCACAGTGTATGTATGTCTGTATCTATCTACTGTGTGTCTTTACACCAGAGGTCAGGAACCTATGGCTCGCAAGCGAGATGTGGCTGTTTTGATGACTGTATCTAGCTCTCAGATAAATCAGGTGGCCCTTCTTTACAGAATAATGAATACATAATTTCACTGTCATTTAAATAAAAATACAAAAAAAGCCACTGAATAAAACAAAAGCAGATGAATAAATCTCGCGCATTTAAATCTATACATCTATTTTCAATGCCACGTCACTGTGGTGCAAAACGGTGAGCCAATCCTTTCTATTCACCAGTATGTGGGCGGGTCCAATACCTTGAAACTCTAATTTTATTGAATTATAACAACAGCCACAGACATGTTTTTGGGTAAAGGGGTAAATTTCACTCATTTTTGATCAGTTCATTTGCACGAAGCCAAGCACAGCTGGCAGGCAAACACAAATGGACAGACATGGAAAAACTTCAACCCGCAGACCAGCTGATTGCCAAAACTTGGGACGCGCTTTCTGTCACATACCAAACACTGCAGTGTGTGAGTTGTGCCGTATTGACCATGTTGGCTCCACTGCGCACGCAAGCGGTCCTTCTCACACCTGAAAAGCATCAAGCTGCGGTCACGTTTAACAGATGGAAGCCTAAATATCTGCATGAAGCTGAACCTCACCCCGTATCAACCAGACTACAAAGCCATCAGCAAAACCATGCAGCAACAGAAGTCGACCCCTGAAGGGAACGCCACAGCAAACCATCCGCCTCCATCTCACCCTGTCCTCTGCATCTTCTTCTCTTACTCCAATGACCCTCATGTCCTCCTTCACCACATCCATAAATTGTCTCTTTGGTCTTCCTCTCGGCCTTCTGCCTGGTAGTTCCAACCTCAGCATCCTACTGCCAATATACTCAGTATCCCTCCTCTGTACATGTCCAAACCATCTAAATCTAGCCTCTCTGACTTTGTCTCCAAAACATCTAACATGTGCTGTCCCTCTGATGTGCTCATTTCTAATCCTATCCATCCTCGTTACTCCCAAAGAGAACCTCAACATTTTCATCTCTGCTACCTCCAACTCTGCCTCCTGCCTTTTCCTCAGCATTGCTGTTTCTAAACCAAACATTGCTGGCCTCATATACAGTGATACCTCTGCTCACGAACATAATTGGTTCCCAGAAAGTGTGTGTAAGGCGAAAAGTTCGTCTTCCGAACATTTATTTCCCATAAGAAACCATTAAAATGAGAATAATCCGTTCCCAGGTCCCCATAAAACATAATTTTCTACTAAATAAGCCTTAAAACTACACAAAAATATACCTTATTTTATGTATAATAAATGTGCTATTGTATTGTAATTAAAGAAATAAACTGTACTGTATAATAAAGTGGTTTTATTTACCTTTGTGATGGTAGTTGATGGCTTGATGGAATGGAGTGGGAGGAGGAGGGAGGGAGGGACTTACCGTTTGGAAGGCGTGTTTGGAAACGCCTACTGTTTGGAAACACCCTTAGCCACACACGCACCCTTAATAGCTTCCTTGTTCTTAAGGATGGGAGCAATGGTAGACTTAGCGTACTGGTACTGGGACGCTGAGTCACACAAACGCACACCTCGTTCGTGTTTTTCAATGATCTCCGCCTGTGGTGGGGTCTTTTTCGGTCCCATAATAGCAAAAGTACACTCAATATGGTCCAAAATGTCTAGCAAACACAAACCACTTCCGCATTCAAAGAAAGGGGGTGACGAACTGTGACGCTATGAGCGTCCGAGCCACGCTGTTCGACCGCGTGGTTTGATTCATCCGCCGAAAACTAGTTCGTCAGCAGAGACTATATGCTCGCAAATTTAATGTTCTTGAGGCGAAAAGTTCTGAGCTTAAGCGTTCATCAGCGGAGGTTTTACTGTATGTATATATATATATATATACACACACACACTAGTCCTTCTCAAAAAATAGCATATTGTGATAAAGTTCATTATTTTCTGTAATGTACTGATCAAAATTAAACTTTCATATATTTTAGATTCATTGCACACCAACTGAAATATTTCAGGTCTTTTATTGTTTTAATACTGATGATTTTGGCATACAGCTCATGAAAACCAAAAATTTCTATCTCAAAAAATTTGCATATTTCATCCGACCAATAAAAAAAAAGTGTTTTTAATACAAAAAAAAGTCAACCTTCAAATAATTATGTTCAGTTATGCACTCAATACTTGGTCGGGAATCCTTTTGCAGAAATGACTGCTTCAATGCGGCGTGGCATGGAGCCAATCAGCCTGTGGCACTGCTGAGGTGTTACGGAGGCCCAGGATGCTTCGATAGCGGCCTTAAGCTCATCCACAGTGTTGGGTCTGGTGTCTCTCAACTTTCTCTTCACAATATCCCACAGATTCTCTATGGGCTTCAGGTCAGGAGAGTTGGCAGGCCAATTGATTACAGTAATACCATGGTCAGTAAACCATTTAGCAGTGGTTTTGGCACTGTGAGCAGGTGCCAGGTCGTGCTGAAAAATGAAATCTTCATCTCCATAAAGCTTTTCAGCAGATGGAAGCGTGAAGTGCTCCAAAATCTCCTGATAGCTAGCTGCATTGACCCCGCCCTTGATAAAACACAGTGGACCAACACCAGCAGCTGACATGGCACCCCAGACCATCACTGACTGTGGGTACTTGACACTGGACTTCAGGCATTTTGGCATTTCCTTGTCCCCAGTCTTCCTCCAGACTCTGGCACCGCGATTTCCCAATGACATGCAAAATTTGCTTTCATCCGAAAAAAGTACTTTGGACCACTGAGCAACAGTCCAGTGCTGCTTCTCTGGATCCCAGGTCAGGCGCTCCTGCCGCTGCTTCTGGTTCAAAAGCAGCTTGACCTGGGGAATGCGGCACCTGTAGCCCATTTCCTGCACACGCCTGTGCACGGTGGCCCTGGATGTTTCCACTCCAGACTCAGTCCACTGCTTCCACAGGTCCCCCCAAGGTCTGGAATCGGCCCTTCTTTCACTTTTTCCTTCCCACAGACGTCCCACTGAGGTGGCTTGATCGAGCACTCTGGGAACAGCCTATTCGCTCAGAGATTTCTTTCTGTGTCTTACCCTCTTGCTTGAGGGTGTCAATGATGTCCTTCTGGACGGCAGTCAGGTCGGCAGTCTTACCCATGATTGCGGTTTTGAGTAATGAACCAGGCTGGGAGTTTTTAAAAGCCTCAGGAATCTTTTGCAGGTGTTTAGAGTTAATTGGTTGATTCAGATGATTAGGTTAATAGCTCGTTTAGACTACCTGAACATGATATGCTAATTTTTTGAGATAGGAATTGTGGGTTTTCATGAGCTGTATGCCAAAACCATCAGT
>CM045747.1:7320581-7325581 GCA_024760905.1 Plotosus lineatus | reverse complement strand
AAGGCAAACACACACACACACACACACACACACACACAGACACGCATAACCATTCACACTCACTCGTGCCTGGGGTGGTTTGAAACAGCCAATTAGCCTACTGTGCATGTTTTTTGACTTTGGGAGGAAACCGAAGAACCTAGAGGAAACCCACGTAAGCATGGGGAGAACATACAAACTCCACACAAATAATGGCCAGGCTGGGAATCAAACCCAAGACCTTCTTGCTGTGAGGCGGACCACTGCACCTCCGTTTGTTAAGAACTAGTTTGAATGAAAAGCAGAGCAAACAATGGATTCTTAACAAGATCAGACTCCCAAGTACAATATCTAACAGAAAACTTTTGTTCAGTGACACTGGGAAATGTGTACGCCAAAGAAAAAAAGGGGGGTGGCCAAAGAATCGGTCCAATGACATCATCAAGAAAATTGGTGGTGAAAGAAGTTTTGTGGAGTTGTACAGCACCATATAGAAGTACTATGAGAAGAGAGCCACGCCCATAATTGAACTCACCATCTGATAATGATGATGATGATGATGATGATGACAAAGACGACAAAACTTCTGAATTACTAACAGTTACAGGTAGCCCCCGACTTACGAAATTAATCCGTTCCAGCGCCTTTTTCGTAGCGCAGGAGTTTCGTCAGTAGGTGTCGCATTTTACATGTTAAATGCTTGATTCGTTCCAAGGCACCAAAGACCCTTTCAAAATGATAAAAGTACACCAATTTTGTATAAAATGTGTTAAAAGTAAAAAATATATATTTATTAAACCATTTCAGTTCATTTTCTGTACCCGCTTAAACCAACCAACTTCGGGCGAGGGCAGAGTACACCCTGGACAGCTCGCCAGGCCATCACAGGGCGGAAACACGTTGACGGCTTTGCAGCTACTCTTGTTGAAAGTCAGCAATGGTTCTTTTACATGCCTCTCACCATAGACAGTGGGAGACATGGCCGGCCTTTGATAACCCAGTTAGGTGCACTGGGGGCGACAGTGACAACCTTGTGGAGAGTGGGATTCGAACCCCCAACCTTTGGATCAGTGATCCAGCGCCCTATACCACTAGACCACCACTGCCCACCATTAAACCATTTAAACATTTTATTAAAATATTCAACCATTTTATGAACATATTTATTAATTAAACCATTATTAAACATTTTTTATTAACACACACACACACACACACACTCCCCTCACTCTCTCTCTCTCTATATATCTCTCTCTCTCTCTCACACACACACACACACACACACACACACACACAATATGTATTGTATACACATTAAATGTTTATTGTAGCACTGAGGGCCACGCCTACAAGAATGCCAGCGAGGAAAGGCCCATGGTGAGCTCCCACAAGGCTGCGCAATTACACTAGGTGGCAGTGGCGCTCTCACTGTGTTCCCTATGATGTAGGGAAAAAAGCACCGAGCAAACGATATGAAGTGCAGTAAACACCATTTATAGTCGCGCAGGGGACCGGGGGGGGCGGGGGTGGTGAAATGTTTTTTTTCTTCCTATAAGGGACATCACAGAAAATTATTGAGAAGCACTACACAAGGTGTTCTCAGAGTGCGGAAGAATAAACACGGAAGAATGCAAGGCTAATCAGCCCAGAAAAGCCATTTCTCCAGCAGAGCTCGTAAATCAAAAATGTGCTGGTTGAATGGAGCAGATTTTTGATGGGATCGAAGCTCATATCATGGAAAATTCATTATAAAAGACACTCATAAGTCAAGGTACCACTGTATTTCAAAAATAAATTCTAAATCTCCCTCAGGGTCATATTTATTTTACAGATACGAGATATTTTTATTTATTAGTTTTCGTTTAAAGGATAAATATTTCAATCAGGTCATAGGATTAGATCCTTTACACAATAAAACATTGTGTTGACGTGAACACACCATAGTCATGGAATATGTTTTGAAGGGTTGCCCCTTGTCCAGCCGGTGTCCGTGTGTGGCCAACACAGGAAGCCCAATAAAGCTTCTGCATTGCTGAGTTGATGTTTATTGGCTGTTTTGCATTGCTGATTTGCATGATGAGATGCAGCAACAACAATAAAAAGCAGCTTTAATACCAAATTAATAAAACTGAAACTCCCCCCAAAAAATAGTGTTCACATTCAATTAAACACATCACAGAGAAGTTGCCAGTCGATTGTTAATGTAACACTAGAAAGGGATAAGGGTGACATGGTGGTATAGTGGCTAGCACTTAGTACCACACAGGGAAGGGGAAAGAAAAAAAAAAAGCCCTAGATTCGAGCCCTGTGGTCAAGTTCACATGTTCTACCTGTATCTCATTAGGGTCCTCTGGTAGGACATTATGCTAACCTCGCACAGACACCCTCGCTGAGCCCACGACTCACACGCAGAATCTTCTTGCTGTGTGGTGGACGTGCTAACCACTACGCCACCATATGTTGTAGATACAGACACATCAGATACAGATGTGATGGAAGAATCCCAGTGTTTGACTGCAGCAGTAGGTTTTCCATACAAACTTGCTAAAAACAGATGCTAAATCAAGGCTGTGTTGATAAATCCTTCTAGGCATGACGAGCCAAATCAACGGCGTCTGATCTCCCATCTCAACTCAAATGAAATGCAGAGGAATTAAAATAATTCTGATTGAATATATCTGCTGAGAGGCATTAAGTGTAACACAACAAAGTATAAATAAATAAATAAATCTGCTCAGCAGTTCTCTTCCTCTATAAGAATACTGTGTTTACACTGAATGTAATTTCATTATCCCATAATTTTCAGACATTATGCGCACTATAGCTACAAGTATATACAGTATAATGCACTGAGTGAGTCAGTGTCAGATCCCATTTTGCTAACACATACACACACACACACACACACACACACACACACACACACACACACACACACACACTTTATATTTACTGTAAGTGTATTAAAAATTTCGTCACAAATCAAAACATATCCAACAATTTCATCCAAGCTTCATTTCTGCACCACGTCTTCATTACAGCTTTCATGATAGTCTTCGAGGCAGACAGAGATTAACGACAAGTCCGTCTCCTAATTAGCTCCGATAAGACATAATGACAGGAATCGGCCTTGTAGCGCTGAACTGTGAACAAAACCAGCCGTACTCCCTTCCAGACTGTTCACAGGGTCAAATATGTACGATGGGCTGTTCACATTCAATTAAATGCACCGATAATCACTACTGAGAAGTTGACAGTCGTTTCTTAATGTAAGACAAGAAAAAGATAAGCATGGCATGGAGGCGTAGTGGTTAGCACATAGTACCTCACAAACAAAAGGCCCTAGATTCGAGCCCTGTGGTCAACAAGGACCTTTGGTTTCCACCCATCATCAAAAAAGATATGCATGTTATGATAACTGGTATATTTTATATATTATTTGGTTATTCCAAATTTCCCCTATGTGTGAGTGTAAATGACCCAGCCATGAATAATATATGTGAGCCTCTGCAGCATAATACAGATAAGTCGCAAGGTCGAGTTTTGAGTAAGAGCCAAAGCAAGTCGAAAATTGCATAGCTGGATGAAAATACAATGTTGCCAAAAATACAACCTTCAAAGCAAAATCTTCAACATGACCAAGTTCAAATATCCATAAACACAATCTATTCATGCCGAACAAGCTGTTGAACAAGGGGTCCCATGTCCAAGTTGTTGTAAAAACACTTTGATTTTGATTTTTAAACCACTTCTGCGGTTGCTCGGGACAAGAACATTCCCATACTTACAGAATACCACAAGGATCCCCCCCAATATAATAATGCTCAACCAATAAGAAGCCTCAAAACAGGTACGACTTGGTGTATAGCCTATAGAACACATCTGTTGCTCGGAAGACACTGGTATAATGGCTTTGATTGGTGGAGAGCCGAATTCATTCAGTTTATGGATATTCGGGAGGTTCAGGTGCGAACCTTCAGAACCTGGTTCTATAAATGTCATTACTATTTTCTCTAAAGTAGCATTTCCTGATTAGTGACATACAAATTGATGGACCTCAGTCCAGTTTCATGCTATAATCATGTTAATATCTCATTTGATTGACACCAGATTCAATTCTCTTTAATTCTCTTTACAAATACGTATATAAATATCTCAGGATGTCACATTCTCAACCTCATCCATAAAAACTGGGCAGTGATGGACCGGTGGTACGGTGCTGGATTTAATGATCCTTAGGTTGGGGGTTCAAGGCCCACTATCAGAGGGTTGTCACTGCTGTCCCTTCCCAGTGCAGCTAACTGGGTTATCAAAGGCCAGCCATGTTGCTCACTGTCTCTGGTGTGAGGTTCATGTAAAAGAACCATTGCTGACTTTCATCAAAAGGAGCTGCATAGCCGCCAGCATGGTTCTGCCCTGCGATGGCCTGCCGAGTTGTCCGGAGTGTACACTGCCCTCACCCAAAGTCGGCTGAGATGGGCGTCAGCCTTCCTGTGACCCTGATTTTCTGATCCAGACAATGAACGAATGAGTCCATTAATACATTTAATATTGTGCTGGAGAGGGTCTCATATAGTGATGAATAGTAAGGGTCAGGTGAAAGATCTGGTGACCTGACCTGGAACAATATCACCAAGAAAACTCGATGGCACAAGTGTCAGTTACATCGGAAATGAAACTGAGGGAGGGAGGGAGGGAGGGAGGGAGGGAGAATGGGATGAAACAGGGCACACTGTCACACATCAACAAAACAGCAGCTTTAAAAAGAGCTGAAGTGGACGTCACTGTCAGCATTCCGAAAAAAAAAGATGATGGGGCCATTTAAGCCACAATTTACTTAAGAACTAGAACACAAATCATGCTGGTATAAGAAAATTATCCCTGACACTCGAATTTCCTTCATGGATCGCTAAGCAATAACACCTTTTATGGCACAGAAATGTTTCCAAAACATATTAGAACAAGCGTGTATGTGTGTGTATGTATATATATATATATATATATATATATATATATATATA
>CM045747.1:7295581-7318081 GCA_024760905.1 Plotosus lineatus | reverse complement strand
TATATATATATATATATATAAATGTGTACATATAGGTGTGTGTGTGTGTGTGTGTGTGTGTGTGTGTGTGTGTAGAATATAGGTATGTACATATAGGTGTGTGTGTGTGTGTGTGTGTGTGTGTGTGTGTGTGTGTAGAATATAGGTATGTATATATAGGTGTGTGTGTGTGTGTGTAGAATATAGGTATGTATATATCGGTGTGTGCGTGGGGGCATATGTGTGTATATAGGTATGTATGTTTGTATGTACACATGTGTAAGTAGTATACAGTATATGTATGTGTATATATAGGTGTGTGTAGGTTATATGTGTATTTATAGGTATGTTTGTGTACATATGGGCATGTAGGTTATATGCACATGTATGGCTTGGTGTAGTTCGTTAGTTGTCCAGCATTTTCTTCTTTCTTATAATTACTGCTAAACTGATTGTCATTGTTCATGCAACAGTTGACAATAAAGATCTCTTTATCCTTATCTTTGTCTTTGTCACATAAATACTGTTTTAGGTCGAGCTGATGTAAGCTTCTTTACTGTTCTATCATCAGTATAATGCTGACAGAGCCTGTTAGCGACGTAATAATGTTGTACACCTGATTGCGAAGTGATAGCGCCATGTACATGTAATCTGAAGAAGTCTATTCAAGGCAGAGATGAAGCCTGGGGGCAGCGTTACATAAATCTGAAGTATACACTCAGAATATAGTTTCATGATTCAGGATGAAAATGAGGCCGGGATCATTTTCTTTTTTATAAAATAGAAGGGTGAGTGATGATCGTATTCGATAGATGCTGCTGTTTGTTAATGATGCAATCCATATGCAGGCACAAATCAATCATAAATTGTATTTTTTCAGACAAAAATGGAAATGGAAATGTTCTGGTTTTGGTTCTAATATACTGCAAATTTAAACACTTCTCACAACATTAATTTTGCTTATTTAAAATCAGCAAGGCTTTTTTTTTTTTTTTTTTTTTTTTTTTTTACGTACACAGCTGTAATCACCTTCCAACTCGCTAATGTGCTTCACGGCATCCTGGTATGATTTTGAACTTGAAACAGATGAAGCGGTGTAGATAGAGATTTTAGAGAAGACGACGGAAATTGAGCAGCAGCGTTTGGACGCGGGGCATGCTGGGCATGACACTGTGTTTTATTTAGTTGAATTCAACTGGGATAATCAGACTTGAACTGTGAACTCTTCCTCCCTGCCATGCTACGGAAATGTTAAACTCTTTCGGAAAGAAAACATGACAAGAACGCTCCAGTGTTTATGGCAAAGTGACAGCAACACCTGTGCACCAATGATATTATTGTGGGCGGCGCAACAGCAGGGTTAGCATGTCCAAATCACAGAAAAGGCTTGATAGGGGCGGTACTTCAGTCTCCTCTGTCTGTCTGTCTGTCTGTCTGTCTGTCTGTGTGTGTGTGTGTGTGTGTGTGTGTGTGTGTGTGTGTGTGTGTCTGTGGTACTGGAATGGTCCGGTAAGCTGTTTTGAGTGTATGCCACGTTTGACCAGGGTTGTCCAAGATAGGCCCCAGCAATCAAACTGGAAATATTGTGTTTTTAGTGAAATGACATGGAAGTGTGTTTTCGATAGGTGTAGCAACACCACAGCAGGTGCTTGCAGGCTACACTTTTGGCTGAAATGTCCGCAGGAAGCAAAACAACACAATGGACTTTTTATCCGCTTGATCCTGAGTCGGGTCACAGCATCAGCAGCCTCAGCAGCGAGGTCCAGATGTCAATCTTCCCCTGCCACTTCCTCCAACTCTTCAGGGGGACACCAAGGCGTTTCCAGAACAGCTGAGAGACATGTCTTCGGGGCTATTCTGCCCCTGAGTAGAGTCAGCCAAGGCAAACAGGTCCTCGGTGAAGGTCCAGATGAAAAAAAATGAAAAAAGTTCAAAAGTCCCCTTCAAGCGAAAGGAGTGCAAGGACGCGGTTTTCTTCGCCCAAAGTATGGAATCGTATATATTTAAAAACATGAGAGCAAACTGGGCCTTTCTGAAATGCTCATCATGTTACGTTACTCTTTAGTACTTTCCAAAACAATGTCCTGAGTGAAGCGAGTTGCACAGATACACCAAATTTAAAGGCGACACAATCAACAGCTAAAATACACAACATAGTCCAAAAGTATCCAGACACCTAACCATCACCTTCACATGCAGCCTCCCCTCAAAGTTTTGGCACAAAAAGTTTGAAGTGCACAAGTGTGTATAAATATAAACGCCCGTCCTTGCATCACTCGCGGTAAACTCATGCATCATGGCATTATTTATGGCTCCATCAGCTTTAGCTGTCACTATAATGGCCAATTTAAACTCTCTGGAAAATCCCTCTTTGGTATTCTTTCTTTTTCCTGGCTTTTAGCACCGAGTGAAGACCATGTAGGTGATGTAAACCACAGCAACTTAAAATTGAAGCAGATTTCCAAAGTGTTCCATATTTATCAGAAAGTTATTGGGAAAGTGAGATTGGATTCCAGAGCATCCCTCTGGAGTGAGATGTGCTAGATACCAACAATAAGAGAAGAAAGGATTGACTGTCGTTCTATTCATACAGCCCCCCCACCCCCCCCACCCCCAGTGGATAACGTCACAGTTATGCCTGCAGGGTGGCACAGTGACGTAATGGTTAGCACATGCGCTAACTCTTCCAAGTTGCCCCTAGATTTGGGTGTAGGTGTGAGTTGGTGAGTGATGCCCTGCGATGGTCTGGCAAATTTTTCAAGGTATACCTGACATTGGCCCAGTGTCAGCCAAGATGCCTGTGCCTGTCCTCAAAAAGCAAACTCCAAGTACCAAGACCTTAATAAATCCATTATGACATGTAGACAGCGTTATCCATCAGGTTCGCGTGGACACTGGAGTCAATTCCATTTGATTTCAGGTGAGAGGCGGCAAACACCCTGAACATGTTGCCTGTCCATCATAGGGCTACGTGTACACACTTATATTTTAATAAGGTTCTGCTGTCTGAAATTTCAGTTCCAATCACATTTCATTTCAGTCCATTTGCTGAACCACTTTATCCTTTATTACGGTCTCAGAGACAGCTGGCTCTGGGCAAAGGTGGGGTACATCCTGAACAGCTCACCAATCCATTGAAGGCCACCACAGACACATCCATTAACACTGACACTATTGAGGATTTAATGGTTCAGGGGGCAGTGGAGGCCTGGAGGTAAATTGCATTACTGATCCCAAGGTCATGAGTTCAAGCCTGTCGCTGTCCACCCTGTGCAGCCAACTGGGTTATCAAAGACCGGCCATGTCTCTCACTGTCTATGGTGGGAGGTTCATGTAAAAGAACCATTGCTGACTTTCATCAAGAGTAGCTGCATAGTTGTCCGTGTGTTTCCGCCCTGCTATAACCTGGCGAGCTATCCAGGGTGTCCTCTGCCCTTGCCCAGAGTCGGCTGAGATGAACGCCAGCCAACTCACAACCCTAATTCGGATTAAGCGGTTGAAAAAAATGAATGAATGAACTTAAACTGGGGCAAACGAGAACATCCACGTCTCCTAAAGTGCATGTGAGGAAGCCAGAGTCCCCTGAGGAACACGTGAACTCCACACAGAAACACCCTTGTGGAGGACGGTGCTTGAACCCAGGACTTTCTTGTTGTGTATTGGAAGTGCGAACCACGACAATATCACTCCGCTCCAGATCCAATCAGAAGTGAGAATTCACTGTAATGTGAGTCAACAGCATGGTGATAGTGTGTGGACACACACACACACACACACACACACACACACACACACACACACAAAAAAAATTCAATTCGGTCCAGCAGTGAATCTGTAGCTCTATAATAAGCATGCATACAAAACAGGAGGGTCTGAATAGCACCATAATTGACTGCTACCTTCATTCACGCTGCTTTTCAAAGTGCAAGGATGCTAGCGAGGTAGCAATCAAAGCCGCAGTGTAATTTCACATGCCTTATTTGTAACGATTGGAGTCACCAAGTCAGAATACTGAACCCACCTCGGAGACAACTATTCCTACTTTGCATTTTTCATCCTCCCTTCAGAAACTGGAGTTTTGTTTTTTTGTTTTGTTTTTTTCACCCCAATGTGTATTGCAGAACAAATTGGATGTCGTCCCTCGTCTCCTACACAACACTTGAACATATTCACGTGCATGCAGACGTCGGGTTAATTATGTTATCAAAGACAGGATCACAAAGGGAACTTTACAGCATAACAGTCACAATCGATCCTCGTGTCCTGATGCTTGCGTTGTCTGGAGGGAACTTTCAAGTAATCTCACTGTAATGAATCTGGATGCCAGGCAGGCAGGTTCTTAATCACAGCACTATTAACAAACAAACAGACACACACACACACACACACACACACACACACACACACACACACACACACACACACACACACACACAAAAACACCCAGAAAGACGATGTATCCGGAGTGCTGCTACTTTCGCTTCGTAAATGATGATGCGAGATACAGTACACGTATAAATGAAAAAAATTACCCTGCGCATTGGAGTTTTATTCCATCTACATATCTTCTGGAGACGCCCCAGCACATTGAGCCTGAGTGTGTCCAGGCTGTCACTGCTTTTGGCCCTTGGCATGCCAAAGGCTGTAAAGTTGCTGCTTCGTGCTGCGACTAAATGGATTACAATTAATCTCTGGAGTCCTAAACAATCAAGCGGTGGATCTCCCGGCTAGGACTGGACCACAAATCTGTTCTGCCACCCACAAGCAAATATCCAGGATGTCAGGTATGACCATTCATTCGTTTATTTTCTGTAACCACTTCATCCTAATTAGGGTCATGGGGAGGCTGGCACCCATCCCAGCCGATTCCAGGTGAGGATAGAGTCCACCCTGGACAGCTCGCCAGGCCATCGCAGGCTGGAAATACAATGACGGCTTTGCAGCTCCTCTTGTCGAAAGTCAGCAATGATTCTTTTACTCGAACCTCTCACCATGGACAGTGAGAGACATGGCCGGCTTTTAATAACCCTGTTAGCGGCCCCTTGGGGGACAGTGACAACCTGTTGAGAGTGGGGCTTGAACCCTCAACCTTGGGATCAGTGATCCAGCACCTTTACCATCAGGCCAACACTGCCCATCAGGTATGATATAGGAATGAATTCATATCAACAGACAGGACCTGATTTACAGAAATCATTGTCTCAACAATAAACAGGTACAAAAACGATCGACTGAAACAGAGTCCAGAATCGTGAAGTTTAAATTATGAGAAAAGTGACAATAATTTAAAGCTGGGATACATGTAAACGAGTTGAAATGGTCCTTTCACCCTGACCACAGTCGATAGTTTACAAGATCTGAAAAAAACGTCAGAAAAATTGTGATCACTGTAAAAATTAAAAAAAAAAAAAAAAAATTTGACCAATCACTGCTTTGCAATCCACTAGGAAATATCCAATTAAATGCTCCCATGTCTCCCTGCTCATGCATGTCCCCTGGCAAGCGCTGACCAGACGTCATAGTGGAGCTTGTGTGTGGAAAGGGAGGGTGCTTGGAAGGACCTCGGAGCACAGGGGTGGGTTTTAGTCGGAGCCCTGAAGGTGCTACTTTCAAATTCCTCCAGATTACCAGATTAGCATCGCCAGCTTTCAGCATATATATTAATGTCGGAGTATTTAATAGAGAATTCCACCAGTCACACCAATTTGTGAACACTTTGGTTGTTGAAATATCAACCAAATGCACATACTGGAAGTGACACCCTCACAAAATACGAACAGTACCGTGGCTGGTCATGTGACTGGCCTGAGTCAAAAAGTGACCACTGGATACAATCTGGGCTAAAGTCAGGAATAAAACTTGATTTGATAATATACTGTTAGGCAAAATAAATAAATAAATACATAATAATAATAATAATAATAATAATAATAAATAAATAAAACTCTTTAAACTTTGGCAGTTTGTGTGTTGTTGATTTGAGCCTTCTTTTCTGTTTGCAACTTGACTCGTTGAACAATCTAGGTGGCGCTGCTCGTCGGCGACGCACGTCATAATAATACGACGTAACCAAAATTTCCTCTGGGATAATAAAGTACAGTATTATCTTATCTTAATCACAGCGTGTAATCGTGATGGTATTGTTTCTATAGATGGTTCAGTCGAGACTCAGCAACATTATGATGCAATAATATGAAGTCAGCTGACAATGTGCATGTACTGAATGAGCAGGTTATCACATCAATGGACTTTTTCAGGATATAAAATAGGGACTCAAATAATGAAATTAAAGAGTGGATCAGGGAGCATGAGGAATAATTTTCACATAAGTATTGGCACCCCAGAATCCTGACCCTAACCCTATTGAAAGTATTCAGGATGTACTGGAGAAGACTTGATGGAGTGGTTCAGTTTTTCCCTCATCGATAACCAAATGCTGGATTAAAATAAATGTTGCTTAAGTTTGATGAAACAACCCCATGTTGATTATGTCCTGCAATTAAGGCCAAAATCCAATAAAATGTTCAAGTGTGCAATGTTTTTTAACATAATTTTTAGTACAGGCCCGACACTTTTACTGTTTTGAAATGTTCCTAATTTTTTTTTTTTTTTTTTTTTTTTTTTTAATTCTTAGTAATGTTTATATATTTAGATTGAAAGAGCTTGTCTCAGCACATACTCTCTTCTCCAGTGCTGCATGTGAGTTTGAGGCATGCCCATAAATATTCATGAAGAAGGTGTGACCTGATTGGCAAGTAAATGTCTTTTGGTTCACTGTGTTTCTTTGACTGAGGGGAAAATATTAGCGATGGTTCCATCGTGTTTTTAATCATAATATTAACTATGTTAACCCAAGTTTTATCACTTCGGTGAATATATCAACTCCAGAAACCATAAGTTTTTCATGTTCAATGTAATTATGTAGAAGTCAAATGTAAAAAGCTTCAATGTCTTGGAAGGAGTAGCAGATCAGCCGAAATCCAGAATAAATAGCACATTTTGTTTCTGAAGTAGACAACTTCTAAAAAAATATGTACACCAGTGTTCTATCAAATACGAACAAGTGAAGTTTCATTGTAGAGCGTCATTTCTACTGTCCTCACTCGTGAACAAGACCCTGACAGACTTAATTTCCTTCACTTGTGCAGGACCTCAGGAGGTTGTGGGAGATCGACAGGCAGTTCGCTGCAGCCTCTGCTGTAAAGCGAAGCTTGTACCGGTCCGTCGTGGTGAAGAGAGAGCTGAGCCATAAGTCAAAGTTCTCAATTTATAAGCCGATCTACGTTCCAACCCTCACCTATGGTCACGGGCTTTGGGTAGTGACTGAAAGAACAAGATCGCAGACACAAGTGGCTGAAATGAGCTTCCTTGCAGGGTGGCAGGGCTCTCCCTTAGAGATACGGTGAGAAACTCAGCCATCCAGGATGAGCTTGGAGCAGAACCACAGCTCCTGGGTAGAGAGGAGCCAGTTGAGGAGGCTCGCGTATCTGATTAGAATACCTTCCGAACGTCTTCTTGATGTGGTGTTTTGGGTATGTCCACCAAGAGATTGACCCACAACACACTGAAGGGACTATATCTCTTGGCTGGTCTGGGAATGCCTTGTGTGTCCACCCAGAAAAGCTGAAGGAGACAGCTGGAAAGGGGGACGTCTGGACCTGACTACTTAAGCTGCTGCCCCCACGACCTGACCCCGGATTAAGCAGAAGATGATGATGAGTTTGAAGATGATGATGATGATTCAATTCAGGACTACAAAATGACTCAGTTTTACTAAATGTTCACAGTGGTTCTCAGTCAGACTCGATTAGTTGCCCTGGATAAGGGCTTCTGCTGCACACTGCACATTGAATAAAAATAAGCAGCATAAGGTTCATTCAACAATCCAAATATAAACATGAAGTAATCCATTCATTTTCTGAACTGCTTAACACTAATTAGGGTCGTGGGGAGGCTGACGTTGATCTCAGCCAACTCTGGGCGAGGGCACAGACACCTTGCACAGCTTGGCAGTCCATCGCAGGGCAGAAACATGCTGATGGCTATTTAGCTACAATGGTTCTTTTTTACATAAACCTCTTACCACAGACAATGAGAGACATCGCCGTCCTTTGATAACCCAGTTAACTGCACCGGGGGAAGGGGTAATCCATTCAAGTTAGGAAATATGAAGTCGATACAGACACGGTTTGCGTTATGCATACACATAATCTTCTTATGTATAAAAATGTATAAACACTGTCAAAAGCTCAAGCAGGATATAGACACTCTCGATCACTCACTCATTTGCCCAACCACTACCCTACTATATAGATCAAAGGGGGTCTGTCGGGAGCCTATCTCAACTGACACAGAAGTGAAAGTGGGGTACACCCTGAACAGCTCACCATAGATATACATATACACACACAACCACTTACCGTTTATATATATATATATATATATATATACATATATATATATTCTATGCAGTGGTACCTTACCTTACAAAATTAATCCATTATAGAGCCTTTTACTTCACCTGGATTTTTCGCAAGTTGAGTAGCATTTTACATGGAAAACGCGTGATTCGTTCCAAGGCCCACAATACTACCCCCTGAACCCTTTAAAAATTATAAAAGTATACCTTTTAAGACCTTCTGCTTCAATATCATACCGATGGTAGACGGGTTTGGCCATATTCCTTTGCGATATCACGAGCCCGCTTCCTCTTTTCATTTGCACCAGAAATCGCGCGCGCGCGCGTGTGTGTGTGTGTGTGTGTGTGTGTGTGTGTGTGTGTGTGTGTGTGTGTGTGTGTGTGTGTGTGTGCACGCGCGTTTGTTCACCATGTCTTCTTAGCGGAGTTATAATCTTACAAATGTTGAAGGAAGGTTAAAAGCCTCAGTCAAAAAACAGTAACTCTGTCCTTTACACGAAAAGCATTATGGGAGATTCAGCTCCATAATAGCCAATGGGAGGGAGCTGTGTCATCCCTCCTAGCCAATGGGAGGCCAGCGGGGCGGGATGTTGGGAGATAGTCAATGGGAAAGCAGCCCATGCATTGTTTGAATGTTTGAATGGCGCGTTTTAATGTTTGAATGGCACGTTTGGCTCGTTTCATAAGGAGAACTTGTTTCATGTACAGAGACAAAAAATTTTGGAAAATGTTTTTCGTAACCTGGATCTTTCGTTTGCTGGGACTATCGTAAGGTGAGGTACCACTGTATGTATATGTGTGTATGTGTATATATATATATATATATATATATATAAAAGTATATATACACACACAGACATTTAGGGGTGATTTTGACCAGCCAGTTAACCTAAAGTGCATGTCTTTGGGCTGTAAGAGGAAACTGGAGTACCTCAAGGAAACCCACACAAGCACATGTTAACTCCCATCTCAGCCAACTCCAGGCAAGGGCGGGGTACACCCTGGACAGCTCACCAGGCCATTGCAGGGCCAACACTCATACAACCAGTCACACGAACACCTAAGAGAGATTTGGAACAGCCTGTTGGCCTACTTGGCATGTTTTTGGATTGTGGGAGAAAACCAGAGTACCTAGAGGAAACACAAGCAAGTCCAGGTGGAACATGCAAACTCCATGCAGAGATGCCCAGCCTGGGAATCAAACCCAGGCCTTCTTGCTGTGAGGCGGACATGCCAACCACAAGGCCACTGTGCTGCCATTTTGAACACAATAAAAAAAACTAAAAAAAAAAAACTAAATGAAATAAACTGATCTGTGATGCCAATAACTCTGTATTCTAAATTACAAAATTCTGCAAGTTATATGTAAGAACATTTTTTTATATATATATTTATCTATAAACCTGAGAATTGTTCAGAAATACACTTATAAAACAAATCATGTTAGCACTAGCAATCAAGTAACAAACATTTTCACCATTTATTTTTTTCAACTTTTTTGGGGGGGAGGGGGCATGCTACAAATGCTTAATTCTGATTGGTTAATCCTGGTTCTTACTTTATCTACTCACAGTGGATAAAATTTGATTGAAGGCCTTTAAATTGTTTTGTTGCATAAACTTAACCCTTCAGCAGGAAGGATTGCTGTAGGTTTGGGTGAGGCGGGTTTAAAAACTGCATTCACAGATAAAATGTGTGTTGCATGTCTGTCTTTCGGTATATAGTTCAGACCTGTCAGTCAAACTATACAATGTTGGAGGATAAAAAAAAAATCTTTGTCGGGTCTTGCTGCGATACTCGTATGTAGAAATGCCATATGGCTCAACCTATCACAGGTAAAGTACGATGCATGCGAGTATATAAGGAAGTCCCCTTGGGATTACCATAGGGCCATTACAGGACTACTGTAAAAAACTATATATGACTCACAACACATTACCCATGAAACACACAAAAAGCCATAGGATGTTGTAGGGTATTGCACAACAGACCAAGGAAATTACCTACAATTGACACACCCACAACTTTTGACCATTCTTTTTGCCTTGGATACGTGTTGTATGAGGTATACGACTCTGATTCCTGTCTCGAAAGCTACACGATGGTGCGGTGCAGTGGTTGGAACGTCCACTTTAAAGTAAGAGGGTACTGGGTTCCAGTCTTAAGTTCAGTGAGGGCCGATCCTGTGGGGAGTTTTCATGATCTCCCTGTGCTTGCATGGGTTTCCCATGGGTACTCCAGTTTCCTCCCACAGTCCAAAGACATGCACACTAGGCTAACTGGCTGTTCCAAATCAACCTTTGGTGTGAGTGTGAATGGTTTTGTGCATGTGCTGGCCGTGTAATAGGCTGGGGAAGGGACTGTTCAAGATGTGCCCTGCCATTGCTTAAAGTTGGCTGAGATAGACTTCACAACCGGCGACAATAGTAGGAATAATTGCTTTGGCGAATGAATAGAATAAGTTGTGCTGTATTCCTGTTACGTCAACTACTCAACATTTGGAACCAAACAATATTTCACAATGGGTTTAAACCCTGATTCTACCTGCTAGCGACACCCCTGGAAGAAAAATCTGTTATTTCACTTCCTACTCTGCCATTTTTCAGTTCAGTGGCTTTAAGTCGAATGCTCTTATGCGTTAAGTGCTTGGCTTTGGTTCCTGCCTGTAAGCTCAGTTTTACACAAGTCTATCGGTGTGTTATGTTCACCGGGAGCTGTGAGGTTGGTAACAGAAGCATCATCTGAATGTCAACAGGCTTCTCACTGCGTTTTTTTCTCCATCTGCCGCCTCTGGGATTCAAGTGAGAGGTGATATTCTGGCATATGGTCTGTTCCACAGCACGCTGAATTACATCCGAGTGTTGTCAAGTCCAATAGTTTTAAATAGGTAGATGGATGGATGGATGGATGGATAGAGATATATAGAAATGAACTGTCGCATTAATGAGCGTGAGACTTGTTACTAGTGGTGGTGATGCAGAGACTGGGGGAAATTACTCAAGTCCCCTTTCACATTATTCTGCATTGATACAAAGATGAGAAATTTTATTATGATTCGTATTCATACATTTTCATCAGCCATTCTTTTCCCCCAAGCAGGATTCGGAGTCTATCTAGGGAACACTGCATATGAGACGGAATTACACACATTAGGATTAAAACACACCATACACTCAGATTCACATCCTGGGAGAGAACTCGGTGGAAAACTCCAGTGAGACCATATGAAAGTGTAAAGATAATAACGCAAACTCGGAATCAAACCCCTAGAGCTGTGATACAGAAACGCTACACACTGCACCGCCATGTTGCTTTTATTATTTATATTTTTAATGAAAAGTTAGAAAACAACTCCGACAGAGCCCTGAATTACTAGTATGAATAATCACATTGTTTAGGTGTATTTACAAAAAAAAAAAACAAAAAAAAAAACCTGATATTTCTCCTCATCTGACCAACCCGGCAAAATTGTGCCGACACAAAAGTTTTTTGACATGTGGAGAAAAAAAATACTAAACCAAATGATTTTTATTACACACCCACTCAAAGGACATAGGTCAGGTCAGGCCAGGTCAGGATGACCTGCAACAGGTACCATGTAATACCTGTCTCATGGTAGGGTGGTCGGCGCCTAAACCTGCTAACCCATCAAGTTTATCTTGATGAAGTGGGTGTGTGGACACCCAGCAGGACAAAAAACATAACCTGTCAAAGGGCGGATGAGCTCACTCAAGAACCGACGGCCAGCCATACCTGGAGAAGAGCTGCTCACTACCAGGGAATTTTGCCTATTGAAACACTTGCGATGTTTACACCAGAAAGAATTCAGAAATGTCTGTTGGAAGACAACAAACTGCACCTACGGCCAAATGGCTATGGCTGTTGATGATGATGATGATGCCTTAAGATGCCTTAAAAAAACAGAAATTAAAGTGTGATGAACAAACAGATGGACGGACAGACAGGACCCATACCTATAGCTCCCTAGATACTTTGTGGGTGGGAGATAAAAAAATAAATTCACAGTTCTTCAGAAAGCTATTTCTCTGCCTTAAATTCTGATTTTGAGTGCCCACACTGATATACTGTTTGGCTTCCTCATCCCATTTATGTTATTTCTGTTCTCTGTACCTACTCTGCTCTGACTGGTCACCTGAAAGCTACATGTTCAGTATGATGGAAACCAGGACTGAATGGGCTGAGATAAGGCTGTAAATTTAGTATGGTTAATGAGGGAAGACCAGCTAATCAGAAGTCCCAACATTGCCATGCACAAAGGAAGCTCAACGTGCTGTGGTGCTGCCCCAAAAATTAAATTGGTGTAAACCTTGTATTTATAGCCAGCATAACAGCCCAGAGGGAAACGATATGAAACTTTTCCCACATCTTTCCATTAAAGTCAAACTGACGTGCTTACAAGATGTCAATGAGTCGCTAGCTAAACAAGCTAACATATTCCAAAGAATGAACAAGAGTTAGCGACATAAGCAGTGATTCAAGGACACTTTATAATGATAATCATAAAGGTGGCGGTAAGACGGTGTAGAGGTGAACACTTCTACCTCACAGCAAGAAGGTCATGGTTTGAGCCCCGGGCTCAGCAGGTCCTTTATGTGCCGGTGTGGGTTTCCTTCAAAAGTCCAAATGATTATACGTTAGACTAAATGCATTCTGTAATGGACTGTCAAGCTGTTCATGGTGTACCCGCCTTCACCCAAAGCTGGCTGGGATGGGTTCGAGCCTCCCTGCAACCCTAGTAGGATGAAGTGGTTACTTAATATTTTCACTTGAAGCAGTTTTATTTATTTTATTTATAGTTTGTTTTCTTCAAACACCAATTCTACACTTCAAATCAGCAGGCAGAGAGAATCAACAGCATCTTCTTAGCATCGTGGCTCTTTAGCATCGTGGCTACTGTCCAGCTCGTTAAGTGTGTTCGATGCAGGATGCAGTTCTCCCTTCATCATTCGTGATAAGTTTATCTGTGATAGGTGTCCGCTAGTTAGTTCTCTACCAGAGAAGATTGTAGCATTAGAAGTGCACATCCAGATCTTTGAGAGGCCCAGAGAGAGTGAGAGTAGCGCTTCTGCTGCGGGAAGTCTGGTACCCCCCGGCATCAGAGCCCTCACAGCGGGGCGAATGGGTGATGACTTGGCGGCATACTCGTGAAAGCTCGCCCACGGGAGCACCACTTGACTGCACTTCATGTGTCGAAGAGGTTTGCTTTCCTCAGTGAGACACCAACTGAGAAACCTGAAAAAGCTCTGGTTATAGGAAGTTCTATTTTAAGGCACGTGAAATTAGTTAGTCCTTTGGGGCACCAGCACTGCTTGTTAGGTGTATCCCAGGAGCCAGACAGCCAAACATAGCAGGTTATGTTGGGTTCTTAGGTAAGTGCAGGTCCTCTAAAATAGTTCTATATGCTGGAAGTAATGATTACGCCTTGGTCAGAAAGAGGTTACTAAAATTACCTTTCTAGAGGTGTGGCAATTAGTGAAGGCAATGTCCAATGCTGTAATATGACCCTGGCCCCATCCCAATACAGCGTTGTGATGTAGCTTACAGCAGGCTTTGGTCGTTGAACTGCTAGATGTCCGTGTGATGTAAACAAAGTAAGCTTGAGGGTAAACCTGGCCTGATAGGGCGGGATGGTATCCATCCCACTCGGGAAGGTGCTTCTCTCATTTCTTGTCGCACAGCACATAGTCTAAGAGCAGAACTCGTCAGTCAGTGACTATCCAGAGCCAAGGCCAGACAGCAAACAGGCTAATCCGAGCGTCTGCTTGTCACTCAAGGTCAAGTTCAATGCTATAGAATCGTTCTCTGTTTCCTGAACTAAACAAGAATGTAAAAACTGAGTGTTTAAGTAATCTTAACATAAACTTAAATCATACTGAATCTACAGCCTGCACCTTTGATTTTGTAAATGTTCGATCTCTTACATCTAAAGCACTTATTGTTAATGAAATCGGTTTTGATCAGGGGTTTAGTGTAATGTGTTTAACAGAAACAGGGATTAAACTAAATGAGTATGTAGCATTAAATGAAGCGAGTCCTCCAGGATACAGTTATATATACCAACCTAATCTAACTGGCAGAGAAAAGACTGCCTTCTACAAAAATCTAGACATGAATTTAACACGTTTGAAATTTTATATATGATCATTACATATTCCTGGAAAAATATGCCAATACAGCTTGGTTCCCTTTATTATTATTTACAGACCCCCAGGGCCGTACTCCGAATTACTCTGCAAATTTGCAGATTTCACTGCACACCTGGTTATTTCTTTAGATAAAGCTTTAATTATTGGTGACTTTATCATCATCATCATCATCATCATCATCTTCCTCCATTTTATCTGGGTTAGGGTCGCAGGGGCAGCAGCCTAAGCAATGAGTCCAGACATCCCTCTCCCCAGCCACTTGCTATAGCTCTTCCGGGGGTACACAGAGGCATTCCCAGACCAGCCAAGAGACATAATCCCCACCAGCGTGTTCTACATCAAGCCCGGGGTCTCTTCTTGGTTGGACATGCCCGAAACACCACAGAGGCGTTCAGGAGGCATTCTAACCAGATGCCTGAGCTACCTCAACTGGCTCCTCTCAATGCAGAGGAGCAGCGGTTCTACTCCGAGCTCCCTCTGCATGGCTGAGCTTGTCACCCGATCTCTAAAAGAGAGCCCAATCACCCAGCAAAGGATGCTCATTTCAGCCGCAGCTCATGACATTAGGTGAGGGTTGGAACATAGCTCGACTGATAAATTGAGAGCTTTGCCTTCTGGCTCCACTACCTCTTCACCACGATGGACCCTTATAAGCTTCGCTTTACAGCAAAGGCTGCAGTGATCTGCCTGTCAATCTCCCTTTCCATATTTCCCTCATTCATGATCAAGGCCCTGAGATACTTGAACTCATCCACTTTCCATGCTCGGAGGGTGCATTCTACCTTTTTCTGGCTGAGAACCATGGCCTCAAACTTGGAGGTTCTGATTCCTCATCCTGGCTGATTTGCACTCAGCTGTAAATCGCTCCAGTGAGAACTGGAGGTCCCACATTGATGAAGCCGAAAGGACAACATCATCCGCAAAAAGCAATGTCCACCAAACCAGAGCCCCTCAATGCTTCAACTACGCCTAGAAGTTCTGGCCATATAAATTATGGACAGAATCGGTGACAGCCTTTGCAGACTCCAACCTTTACCAGAAATGAATTCAACCTGTTGTTACCAATGCGGAGCAAGCTCTGGCTCCAGTGAGCCAGAGACTAAATTGCCCATAGCAACAGGTCCAGAACATCGCATTCCCGGAGCACGCCCCACAAGATAGCCCCAAGGGACATGGTCAAAAGCCTTCTCTAAATCCACAAAACACATGTGGACAGATTGGGCAAACTCCAATCGCCCCCTCCAGGATCCTGTAGAGTGTATACAATTGGTCAAGAGTGTCGCAACCAGGACAAAAACCACATAGTTCCTCCTGGATCCGAGGTTCAACTATCGGTCGGATCCTCCTCTCCAGCGCCACCGCATAGACTTTCCCAGGTAAGCTGAGAAGTGTGATTCCATGATAATTGGAAGACACCCTCCGGTCCCCCTTTTACAAAGGGGGACTACCACCCTGGTTTTCCGATCTAGAGGTACGGTTCCAGATTATCATGTGATGATGCAGAGATGTGTCAACCAAGACAGTCTTACAACATTCAGAGCCTTAAGGTATTCCGGATGGATCGCATTCACTACCGGAACCCAATCACCAAGGAGCTTTTTGACTATATTAGCAACCTCAGCCCCAGTGATGAGTGGACCCCCACCAAAGGCCCCAGGGTCTTTCTCCTCCACTGAGGGCAGGTTGGTGGATTGAGGAGGTCCTTCCACCTGCTGATCACAATCCCTGTTGAGCTGAGCAGCTCCCTACTTCCACTGTAAACAGTATTTGTGGAGAACTGCTGCCCCCTCTTGAGGCATCAGATGGTGGTCTAGATCCACCAAACTTTTCCCACGCCCAAGATTTTGCATCGGCAACAGTTCGGGCTGCAGCACGCTTGGCCTACCGGTACAGTCCCATAGACAAATAAGACCCAATAGCTGTCCTTTTTTTCCTTTTACACTCTACCAGGGGCATAATGCCCCCGACAGTATATCACCTAGGATCATTAGAATACGCAAACCCCTCCACCTATAAGGTTGCAATTCAAGGAGGGGTGACTTTAATACAGAGGACCCTTTAAGAACAGTGTTTGTATCTATCCTAGATTCAGTCAGGGTAAATCAGAATTTAATAGGACACCCATTCATAAATCTGGTCATACTCTCAATTTAATACTAACTTTTGGATTAAACCTTGAAAATATTGTTGCAATTTCACAGACAGAAACCATTTCAGATCATTATCTTATCACTCTTACACGCCTTAGTTCTAATATATACACCTCGCCACATTAAGCGACACTTTTACATCAACTATTGCACAGTTTCATTAACAATCTTAAAGAATTATCAACTATGATCGGATCACCATCAGACCCTGCCGAACTCGATCAAGCCACCAAGTGCTTTGAGTCAAATTTACACCATACACAAGATAATTTAGCTCCTCTTCAAAGAAAACCAATCAGAGAGAAAAAAATTGCCCCCTGGTGTACTGATGAAACGCGCACACTAAAACGGAAAACTCACAAATTACAACGAAAATGGCGTCAAACTAAATTACTGGTTTTTCCAATTAGAATGGAAGGAGAGTCTGCTGAATTACAGAAAAGCTCTTAGGTGCTGCAAGAGCAGAATATTTCTCAAAGCTAATAGAAAATAACAAACATTATCCAAAATATTTATTGAATATTGTTGTTGAATTAACCGAATAAGGAAGGCCTCCGTCAGTCCCGAAGGACTATGGCTGCGCTCTGGCTGGTATCCCGGCTGGTGATACCCCCCAGTGCGCAGAGCCTGGGTAGGGAGTAATGAGGGACAGGCTGTTACCCAAGCAGCAAGTCCCTCCCCCGTCTCGGCGCCACCGGAAGGATCCAATGGAAAGGCAAATGCCAATACGACTGGGTTCCAGTGCCGCTGCAGGAGAGAATCTACGGTCAATTAACCTACAGTGCACGTCTTTGGATTGCGGGAGGAAACCGGAGCACCCGGAGGAAACCCGCACAAGCACGGGGAGAACATGCAAACTCCACACAGAAACGCCCAGGCCGGGAATCGAACCCGGGCCTTCTTGCTGTGAGGCGGACGTGCTAACCACTACGCCACCGTGCCGCCGAATAAGACCATGAATAAAATATGTAGACCATCAACTTATAGCAGTGACGACTGTATGAACGAACTTTGTTAATATTAAAATTTAAAATATCAGGCAAAAAAATTGATTCCTTAAACTTGATGACAGAAATTTCAGTAATTAAAATGGAATATGTATATACAGGGATCCCTCGCTACTTCACACTTCTACTCTTGTCAAAAGTCAGCAATGGTTCTTTTACACGAACCTCATGCCACAGACAGTGAGAGACATGGCCGGCCTTTGATAGCCCAGTTAGCTGCAGTGGGGGGACAGTGGCAACCTGTTGAGAGTGGGGCTTGAACCCCAAACCTTAGATCAGTGATCCAGCCGATCTTACCACCAGGCTACCGCTATATATACATACATACATACATACATACACAAACAAAATAATACAGTATTCCACGATCAGATCCGTTCAGAATCAGTTGTTTTAGGCTCATTCAAAAGACATAAATAATCTCATTACTTTCCTCACCAATCATCAGCCTGTGTGCTTGATCCAGTACCTCCATGTTTCTTGAAACAAATATCATCAGAAGTGATTAACCCTTTATTAAATGTAATAAATTCTTCGTTTAGCACTGGTTATGTACCTGAATCCTTCAAGCTTGCAGTTATCAAACTTCTGATTAAAAAAACCTGAGGTCGACCCATATCAGCTGTTCAACTTTATACCGATATCAAACCTCCCTTTTATCTCTAAGATCTTAGCAGAAGCTGGAGCGCAGAAGTTATTTTCATATCTTTGTAGAAATAACATTCTCGAAATGGATCAGTCAGGTTTAGGCCTCCTCATAGCACAGAGACAGCATTTGTTAAGGTGGTAAATGACCTACTGGTGGCCTCCGGCCACAGCTGTCTCTCTGTTTGTGTTACTTGACCATTGCACAACACTATTGGTCATTCGATTCTCCTGACAGATTAGAAAATTTGTTGGAGTCATCTGGTTTAAATTTTATTTCATTGACCATTATAAGTCTGTAGATACAAATGGCAATTTCTCTGTAACTTTTAATGTTAAGCTTGGTGTTCCACAAGGATCTGTTCTGGGCCCGTTGCTTTTTTCTCTACATGTGCTCCCTTTGGGTAATATCATTCCTGATCCTGGTATTCTGTTTCATTGATACACAGTTATATATTTCTGCAAAGCCATATTACAGACATCATCTTCATAAATTTGAGAAATGTGTAAAGGACATGAGACACTGGATGCTCAGAAGTACTTGAATTCGAATCTCAGGCAGCTATAAATAAGGTTTCAGATTATGTAATAAGTTTAGATACTGTTTCAGTCTCATCGTGTCTGGCAGTAAAGGACCTTGGAGTGATTATTTTCTCTCAGTCTCGAGGCCATGGTCTTTCATTTGAAGTTCATGTTGATAATATTACTCGGGTAGTCTTCTTTCATCTCAGGAATGTTGCTAAAATAAGAAATACTGTATGATGTCACTGCATGATGCAGAAAAACTTGTTCATGCTTTTGTAATTTCGTGATACGTTACTGACTGGATGTTCTAATAGGTGCATAAAAAGCTCCAGTTGTGCAGAATGCAGCAGTGAGAGTTTTTACTTGAACCAAAAGACACAAACATATCAACCCAAAATTATTCAAACTGCACTGGTTACCAGTTAAATTTCACATCGAATATAAAATATGACTTTTAACCTATAAAGGACTTAAATGAGCAGTTCGCTAAGATAATGTGGCACGAGACCATTATGATCCTGCACACCCCACTTAGATCAGAAGTTGCAGGATGGTTAGTGATACCTCAAATACTGAAGACTACTGCAGGAGGTGGAGCTTCTCTTACAAAGCCCCACAGTTATGGAATAACCTTCCAGTTAATGTTCGGGACTCAGACACAGTCTCGGTTTTTAAGACGAGGCTGAAAACACTTGTTTAGTGGAGTATTTCGTTAAAAGGCTTTTATTATGTAAATGAGCAGATCTGGGGTCTCAGGCATAGAAAGTTCTGGTAAACTGTGATGCGGGGATGCTGTCGCTCCTCTTTTCAAGCGCATCCAGGTCCGTCTGATAGTGGGGTGGCTCATTGCCCAACGGCACAGGTGCCCTCATGTCTGTCTTCCTTCAGGTTCTCTCTCTTTTGGTAATGCTGCCATAGCCAGTCATGCCGGAGTCCCTGCTGCACTCAGCAATAATAAAATCTTCTATTTCCATTATACTACTATGAGTCTCTCTCTCTCTCTCTCTCTCTCTCTCTCAGTCCCTCTCCCCCTTCCAACCTCTCAACCTGTCCATCCCTCCCTCCCTCCCTCTCTCTCGCTCTGCCTCCCCCTTCTCTCTCTCCCCCCCCCTCTTTCCCTTTCTCTCCCTCCCTCTCTTGCCTTCTCTCCATTTCTCTCCCTCCCTTCCCTCCCTCCCCTTCTCCTTCCCTCTCTTGCCCTCTCTCTGTTTCTCTCCTTCCCTCTCTCCCCTTCTCTCTTCCCCCTTCTCTCTCTCCCCTCTTTTGAACCCCCTCTCTCCCCTCTCTTCCCCCTCTCAACCCTCACTTCCCTCTCCCACCCTCCCTCTCTTCCTCCACTTCTTCCCTCTCTCCTCCCCCTTCCCTCGCCTTCCCTCTCTCCCTTGCCCCCTCCTCATTTTCTCTCTCTCCATCTCTCTCTCTCTCCCTGTGTCTCTCTCTTTGTCTTCTTCCCCCTCTCTCCCTCTTCCCCTCACTCGCCCTTCCACTCCTCCTCTTATCTGTCCCCACCTTTCTCCCCCTGAGCTAACTGAGAATCCACTGCTCACTGAGCCAGAGAGGCGCCTATATGTTTGAAATCATTATATAATGTGTATATAAAGTGGATACAATGCGTACATATGCATTGGCTGACACCCCCCCACCCCCACCCTCACGCATTAGATATGCAAATCAGTCACACCCCTTCTACCTGGGCCATGCGTAGCACTTTATGGATGGTTCCTTAGTGGTGCACTCACAGAATGTGAAGATGACTTTTCCCTGCTGGTGACAAACTCTTTTTCCCAAAATTATTTCGGACTTACAGACGATATAGAACCAGCCGGACTACACTTTGGACTGTAATGAAGTTTCTCGTATGTGGTTTGTAGTTTTATCTGGTTTCACCCAAACGAGGATGGGTTTCCCTTTTGGGCCTGGTTCCTCTCGAGGTTTCTTAATCACGTCAACTGAGGGAGCTTTTCTTTGGCACTGTCGCTCATTAGGGATGTGTCAGGGTTGTAGGAAACCTTTAAACACTGCACTTTGTAAACTCCTACTTTTACTGTTCCAGGCTGCTTTGTGATAAGCGCGAGACAAATAGAACTGAATTGAATAGATAATATTTTCTCAAGCTCCCATAAATAAATTACATCAGATCTTTAGACACAGTGGAAAGTATCAAAAACATTCAGGCATCTCACCATATGCTTCTCGCCGTATCAGTATTAAAAAAAAAACACCAAACAGAAGGAACATCTGCGGACCGATCACTAGATCATCGCACCAGCTCACAACGTTAATGTGCAAAAAGAAGACGAAAAAAAAAAAAAAACTTGCAGATGCACTGATGAGAGCATCAAGGACACATTATGCAGTGGCAAATCACGAGCAATGAACAAGCCAGAGGCGACACGTTGATATCCCGCTAACAAGAAAGTGCCGTGTTTGTCACGATCATCAGATTAAAATGTAAATTTTAAAAGAAGAAGAAATAAACACTGCTGCTCTGATATACTGCATGAACCTGGACGTGCTGTATGATTCTGAATTCCCCTCTAAAATTAATAAAGTATAAAATATCAAGTGTTATAATAAAAATGATAAAGAGTGCAAAAGCAGGGGGGGCTCAGAATCCATCCATGAGGTCACTCTTCTGGAATATCTTGAGAGATTCCTATTTAATTCTCATGCGAGTGCCGTGGACAGCACGGTGGTATGATGGTTAAAACGTCTACCGCACAAGTAAGAAGCACTTGGGTTCGGGTCCCAAGCTCCTGCGTTTCAGTGTGAAGTTTGTATGTACTCTGTGGATTTCCTCCAGGTCCCCCGGTTTCCTCCCACAGTCCAAAAAGATGCACATTAAGCTTCTTGGCTGTTCCGAATTGCCCCAAGATACGAGTGTGTATGTATGTATGTATGTATGTGTTGGCCCTGTGATGGTCTGGTGGGCTGTTTAAGCTGAAAACCGCCTTCACCCAATGCTGGTTGTGATCGGCCTCACCGTGACCCAAACAGGATTACATGGTTCTGCAAATGAGCGAGACGAGAGATGTGCAAAAACATGTCATGATGACATTTAACTGGGTATGATCATAAAAAAAAAAACATGAAACTGGTCCAACCACAGGAAAAAATAACCCGCACGACAAAATTTACATCTGAAATGGATCATGTGATTAAATTAATGTGAAGCAAATGAGACCACAGGACACTTCAACTCCTCCTCTTTGGGCAAGACCTCATTCCAGACCCAGCAGGTTCATTCCACCCTTTATGGTGCAGCCTCTGCTGTAAAGTGGAGCTTGTCGCGGTCCATCGTGGTGAAGAGAGAGCTGAGCCCTAAAGGCAAAGCTTTCAGTCTGTTTACGTTCTAACCATCACCTACGGTCACGAGCCTTGGGTAGTGACTGAAAGAACAACATCGCGGATCCAATCGGCTGAAATGAGCTTCCTTTACCGGGTGGCTGGGCCCTCCCTTAGAGATAAGGTGAGAAGCTCAGCCATCTGGGACGAGCTCAGAGTAGAACTGATGCTCCTCCATGTAGACCGGAGCCAGTTGAGGAGGTTCGGGCATCTGGTGTGAACGCCTCCCGAACCCCTCCCTAGTGTGGTCTTTCAGACATGTC
>CM045747.1:7268081-7293081 GCA_024760905.1 Plotosus lineatus | reverse complement strand
TACATATATACATATATATATAGATATGTATATATACACACACATATATATATATATATATACATTAATACATACATATATATATATATATATATATATATATATATATATATATATATATATATATACATATATATATATATATATATATATATATATATATATATATATATATATATATATATATATATATATATATATATATATATATATATATATATATATATACATATATACACATATACATATATATTTATATATATATATGTATATATGTATATATGTGTATATGTCGCGTCGCGGTTAATACATCAACTCATAGCAAGAAAGCCTTGTGTTCGAGTCCCTGCCCGGGCGTTTCTGTGTGGAGTTTGCATGGTCTCCTCATGCTGGCATGAATTTCCTCCAGTGGTTCTCCATGGTTTCCTCCCACAGTCCAAAAACATGCACTGTAGGATAATAGGCTGTTCCAAATCGCTGATAGTTGTGATTTGGAGTGTGGATGATTGTGGGAGTGTTGGCCTAGCAGGCTGTCCAGGGTGTACCTAACCCTCACGCAGAGTCGGCTGACATGGGCGCCAGCCTCTCTGCGACCCTAATCAGGATTAAGCGTCTTAGAAAGTGAACAAATATATTAATCACGTTATGCAAGCTTATCACAAGTCACTGTTTTATGTCAATAATAGAAAATAAAATGAATTAAACTTATACATTCAATAATAATAATAATAATAATAATAATAATAATAATAATAAATGTGGATAATGGGTGGCACAATGGCGCTTTACACTTCCAGGTATCTCTTCCATTCTGTATTGTTGTTGAGATCCACCAGCAAGCCTGGCCTGTATAAGATGAATGAATAGTAGCTAACCATAACTCATTCATTTTTGAAGAAATTTAATCCTCAGGGTCACAGCAGCGGCATCACGGGCGACTCTGGGCAAGGGCGGAATACACCCTGAACAGTTCATCAGACCATCGCAGGGCTAATACACATGCAATCATTCACACTCATACCTCGGGGAAATTTGGAACAGCCAGTTAGCCTACTTTGTATGTTTTGGGGGTTTTTTTTACTGTAGGAGGAAACCGGACTACCCAGAGGAAACCCCCACAAACACGGGGAGATCATGCAAACTCCACACAGAAACTCCCAGCCTGGGAATCGAACCCGAGACCTTCGAGTTGTGAGATGGATGTACGAACCATGTGCGCCACCGTCCCACCCATGATTACTATTACTGTATTATTGTTATTATTCATTCATTCATTTTCTGAACCGCTTAATCCTAATGAAAGTCACGGAGAGGCTGGCGCTCATCTCAGCCGACTCTGGGCGAGGGGGTGCTTTATGAGCATCTCGGGAATTTTAGACTGTGTTAAGCATCATATTAGCTACAAAGACGCATACAGGACTACAGCGGGTCCTGAAACGTTTCCATTATTCTGGTTACTAGTGTATTGACATGCTTCTGGCATCCCTGGGCCTTGCATGTATCCGCTCTATCTTAACGAGGGCAGAATCCCTCCTGGACAGCTCACCGGCCATCACAGGGTCAGAAACACGCTGACAGCTATGCAGCTCCTCTTAACGAAAGTCAGCAATGGTTCTTTTACATGAACCTCTCACCATAGACAGTGAGAGACAAGGCCAGCTTTTCATAACCCAGTTAGCTACACTGGGTGGGTGGGTGTGTGTGTGTGTGGGGGGGGGGGGGGGGCAAGGACAACCCGTGGAGAGTGGGGCTCCAACCTTGGGATTAGTGATCCAGCACCATTACCACCAGGCCACCATTTCCCTCTTATTCATTCTTCATTTTCTAACCCACTTAATCCTAATTGGGGTCAAGGGGGGGCTGGCACCCATGACCCCAAGACAGCTTTCCAGGCTATCAGAGGGTCAACACCAACCATTTACACTCGCATGAACACATAGTGTTGATTTTAGAACAACCAATGAACCTACTGTGCATGTTTTTAGACTGTGGGAGGACACCAGCGATGCCCAAAAATCGAACCCAAGACCTTCTACCTCCAGGGTGGTGGTGGAGGTGGTGGTGGTGGTGGTGGTGGTGGGGTACTAAAACTACCCCTGTTAATATTTTAAACCAAATTCTCTCTCTTCAGGAACACACGACACAAAAATCTATCGAGTAGATGACATATCGCCATGACATGGCTCTCCGCTTGAGAGTAATGACCTCTTCCCTTTGTAAATTGCCCCAGCATTAATTTCTACTTGAACGTGGCAGGTAGGCAGACGAGAACCCACTTCCTGTTTTTGTTATTAATTAAGCAGCGTCTCATTGCCTCGGTCTCCAGCTGTGAACTTGTGTGGTGGCTGTTACACTCTAGATGGATGTTTCAGAACTGCGGCGTGTGAGAATTTAAAAAGTACAAAAGTCATATGTTTGCGAGTCTGAGCCTGGATTATTAATATTTAATCCGAAGCAGTGCGGGATTACGAAGTGCAGTAACGAATACGCTTGAACAGAAAAAGTGCATCACATTACTAACCGGACTCAAATACCCGTCTGTTTCCTCAGGATTAATCTCACTCACTCATTCGCTATATAACACTTAATCCTACTCGGGTCACGTGGAGGCTGGCGCTCATCTCAACCAACACTGAGCGAAGGCCGGACAATCCCTGAACAGCTGTCTGGATTTAGGGCAACACGCACACACACACACACACACACACACACACACACACACACACACACACACACACCCTTCACACTCACACCTATTATGGCCTCATGTTACATCTTTGGGCTGTCGGAGGAAACAAGAGTGCCCGGAGAAAACCCCACACAAGGATGATGAGAACACGCAAACCCCACACAGAGATGCCCAAGTGGGCCGAGCCCGAGACTCAAACCCAAAACCTTCTTGCTGGGAGGTGGGCACGCCAGCCACCATGTGACCCCTGTTTAGAGTCATGCATTAATTCCCTAAGCTGGTTCACGTTAATTAGGCGACTTTCTCAGCCGTCTCTGAGCAAAGACAGGGGACACCATGGACAAACAAGATGAAGTGCAGTAAACACTATTTATAGTCGCATGCGGGGCGTGAAATGTGGTTTTTTGCATCACATAAAATAATTGAGAAGCACTGCACAAGGCGCTCTTGGAGCGCGGAGGAATACACGCGGAAGAATACGAGGCTAATCGGCCCGAAAAAGCCATTTCCCCAGCAGAGCTCATAAATTAAAATTTTGCTGGTTGGATGGGGCAGATTTTTGGTGGATTGAAGCTCGAATCATGGAAAATTCGTTATAAAAGACACTCGTAAGTCAAGGGCCCTCTGTATTAGTGTTCGGTTAGATTAGAAGCTGGTGCCTATCTCAGCCGACTTTAGGCAAAGGCAGGATACCACACACCTAGAGGCAATGTGGAACAGACATTGAGCCTGATGTGCATGTTTGTGGCCTGTGGGAGGAAATCCACGCCTACACGGAAAAAACATGAAAACTCCACCCAGAAACGCCCCGAGCCTCATCCAGGAATCGAACACGGAATCTTTCTTGCTGTGAAGTGGGCGTGATAACCACTGTGCCTCTTTATTATCTTTATCTAAATTATCCTTTAAATATTAATAATAATAATAATAATAATAATAATAATAAATCCACTCAGTAGCCACTCACATAGCCAAACAGCTTAATCCCACTATTAGAGTCGAGGGGATCGAGGAGCCTCTCTCACCCAACACCAAGCGAAGTCTAGAAACACCATAAAAAGCTTGTTAGACCTTCACAGGGCAACACGAACACAACCATTCACATCTGGAGCAATTTGGCACTTCAGTTCGCCATATCAGGTCAGATCTTCAAAAACTTTCAGAGGAAACCCATTTAAATTCCACACAGAAACATCCTCGCTGGGCCCAGGTCTCACCACACCATGCCTACCTAGGAAGATAAGAAGGAAGAAGGAAGAAGGAAGGAAGGAAGATATTCATATAGCATAAATTATTAATAATAATTTCAGTTTGTACTGTAATATATATATATATATATATATATATATATATATACATATATATATATATATATAATTTTTTTTTTTTAATAATCCTTGCTATTAAAATCCTTTTCCAAATAAGGCAAAGAGCAGCCTGGGAACCAAAACAGAATAGTAGCGCCATCTAGTGGACATTGTTTTTTTTTTTTTTTTTTTTTGTCTTTTGTCAAATCGGTTGGTGGGAATCCAGGCATGACGTCCTTCAGTGATCATCATACCTGCAGACATTCGGGATGTCAGAAACTCATTACTTGCCTTTAACGTTATTATTTTCATTTCTACTGTGCCACATTGCTGCATTTTTAATAAGACGGATCAAATATAGGCTCTCAGTGGATTAACTTGTAATGGCCCAGTAGTTCATAATATCTTGGCCGAACCGACGTCTAATTTTTACTTTAGCTCTGCAGTTCTAGATTAATACATCGTTCAGTTTAAAGTGGAGCGAGTCTGATCCGGCATTTATTTTAAAACTGTGTCAGGAAGTCGCTGAATAATGGACACCACACTAAGAAGGTCCTGGGTTCAAATCCCAGGTTCAGGGTGGGCATTTCTGTGTGGAGTTTGCATTGTTCTCCTTCTCTGATGTGCGTGGTGTCCTCCAACAGGCCAAAGATGATCTCACTGTCCAAAACCGCCTACAAGTTCACTGAGCTCTTTAAGGCCGCGAACTGATAGATATTTATTCTCATTCAGCCTTTAAACGTATTGCTTAATCCTACTAGAGTCTCAGGGAAGCTGGTGCCTAGCTCAGCCAACTCTGGGCGCAGGCAGGAGAAAAATTGATGCCAGATATTTAAAAACTCTGTTTCAAGGCCAATAATAAATATAGCCAGCAAGTATTCCAACACCTGAGGATTTATTATTTAAACAGGGCGTCGTCAAGAGACTAAAAATGAAGTCACACACAGAGACAGAGACACACACACAGAGACAGAGGGCGAGAGGCACAAAGACAGAGAGACACAAAGACTGACAGACAGACAGAGAGCGAGAGAGAGACACACAAAAGCACAGAGAGAGAGAGACACACACACAAAGACACCGAGAGAGAGAGAGAGAGAGAGAGAGAGAGAGAGACAAACACAAAGACAGAGAGAGAGAGCGCGAGAGAGAGAGAGAGACAGACCAAGGCCCATCAGCCAGAACACTGAGCCCTGACATATTCTCGAACTCAGTGCTGACCAGGCCACAGGCCTTACAGAGTGCATTCAATCAGTGGAATGAGAAACAGGTGTGCAGATCATGTGACTGATAGACAGTTTCCTGAAGTCATGTGAGTGGGCTTGGTGAAGAGGTTTCTGGGAAACGTAGTGAAGTAAACGGATTCTATCGACGTTACCCATCTATTCATTCATTTTATGAACCGCTTAATCCTAATTAGGGTCACGGGGAGGTTGGCACCCATCCCAGCTGACTCCAGGTGAGGGCAGAGTACACCCTGGACAGTTCACCAGGCCATCGCAGGTCAGAAACACGCTGACGGCTATGCAGCTCCTCTTGTCGAAAGTCAGCAATGGCTCTTTTACATGAACCTCACACCATGGACAGTGAGAGACACGGCTGGCCTTTAATAACCCAGTTTTTCAGCACTGGGGGACAGTAGACTTTACTCCAAATAGAATTGTCCATAATCGTAATGCTATAGAGTCGACAAAGAATGAAATGAATGAAAGAAAAAACTTCGAGAAAGTCGCAAAAATAAATAAATGAATCAAATAAAATGAAAAATAGACACAAACAGTAATTTATAATTAATTTATGTGTAGTTTATTAAAAAGACACGGTCTCTGACTTGTCCTCTACGTAATCCAGTACTACAAGAGCAGGTCTGAGAAAGTCAAACCCAAGTCATATATATTTTTAAAAATTTTTCCTTTTCTTTTTTTTTTTTTTTTTTTTTTTAAACAGAAGTTAAAATAAAATAGAATAAAATAACACCCATTTCAGACATCAGACAAACACTGATCAACAAAGGCAAAGTAAAACCAGTTTACATCTGAGTAACATCATGTACCATATAAATCACATTGATATCAGTGCAAGTGAGATATCAACAGATCCAACGGCCAAATGCTTGGACTACACAAGCATTACCATAAAAAACATGATCTGTACAGGTCACATGTCTGCATACACGTGACTACACGCGCAAACACACCGGCACAGAATACAGGACCACACATGCGATTGTGCAGCATGTCTGATCAAATATAGCATAGAATTACAAAAAAAAAAAAAAAAAAAAAAAAAAACAAACACATACATGCTTCCCAGAAGCATTTAAGAGCTTAGATGTTGTATACATTGTATAAGATTATGTGCACAGCAAATATGTACCAATAGAATTAATTATAATATGAATAATGATAATTACAAATCATACAATATTACAATTGGACAAACAACATAAAAGCTAATGTACACCGGCAGGATGCTGATTTATTTATTTTCCCTCCGCTTTGGGCATCATGACCATCACAGCATTGGCGAAAGGGTGTCCTTCCTCGAGACGGCTGTCTATGCCGAAAGGCATCATGGGACGTGGGACTCAGATTTTAGTCTCTGGTCCATCTGAATGGATGGGCCGGAAGGAGTTGCGGATACGGGCGGCTTCGGCGGCACACAGGTGACCAAATGCTTTGTTGTACCATTCTGGCGTCCTGCCTCTATACACATGGGGAAGGAAACAGAGAGTATTTACACCGTGCACAGGAATCTTTATAGACAGATATATTTAATGTTCGTGATTTTAAAAATAAGAAATGCTAAAATTCACACAGGTGCGAGATTAGAAATTGTTTGTTGAAAAATCAAAAGAGCAAAAAACAAGAATAAAAAAGACACAGATTGGTGTATTACAGTATAAAAGTGTGTATGGTGATCCCTCACTACTTCACGCTTCAATTCATGCGGCTTCAGTGCATCGCAGTTTTTTTTTTTAATAAATAAATATTCATCGAATTAAAAAAATAAGGAAATTAAGGAAGAATAGGGGAAAAGTTAAGGAAAATGCCACAGAAACAAGGCAAAAAACCCCAAAAACCCTAAACAAACACAAAACAAAAAACAATCCAAAACCTCCCATCAAAACTACATACATAGTTGCATCTGTGTGTGCACGCGCAGCTGTGAGCGTGCATGTCTTCTTCTCATGCAATACCGTCTGTATGTGTGTTTTTTATTTACATCTTATGTTATTTTTGAATGTTCAATTGTTATTATAAGCATTTAAAGCATTGAAAATGTATTTATTGATATTATATACACATATACATGTACCTATACGTCAGTGGAGGGGGGGTTTGGGGGTGATCCTACTTCGCGGATTTCGGAATATCGGTCCCAATTAACCGTGGAAAGTACAGGGATCCCTCACTTTTCGCGCTTAATGGGGAACGAGACTCTCCGCGAATGCCAAATTTCTAGAAAGTAGGATCGACCCCCCTGACTGACATATACGTACATGTATATGTGTATATACTATCAATAAATACATATTCAACGCTTTAAATGCTTATAATAACAATTGAACATTCAAAAATAATGTGTAAGATGCAAATAGAATTTAAATACAAACACATACAGACGTGCGCGTGCACACACAGATGCACGCCTCACATAAAAGTGTAAATAGTTTTGTTGAGAGGTTTTGGGTTGTTTTTCCGTTTTTGTTTTTTTTTTTTTGTTTAGTTTTGTTTAGTTGGTTGGTTTTTTTGCAGAAAATTGGCCTTGTTTTGAGGCATTTTCCTGAACTTTTTCCATATTTTATAAATTTATACTTTACACTTAATTTCCTTATTTTTCGATGAATATTTTTGAAAACCCCGCAATACACTGAAGCCGCAGAAACCGAAGCACAAAGTAGCGAGGGATCTCTGTATTAATAATTATTGTAGTAGGATGTGTTGTATTATTTATACATTCATTAATTTTCTTGGCCGCTTGATCCACGGGGAGGACATGCAAACTTCACACAGAAACTCTTTTCCACATTCTCCACTGTTCTGGATTGTTGAGCCTAAGTACTTAAAATTCTCCACCTTTCTTATCTCTGCCCCCTGTAACCTCACCCTTTCTCTTGGGACCTTCTCATTCACACGTATTCTGTCTTACTGAGGCTAACCTTCATTCCTCTCCTTTCCAGGGCATACCTCCACCTCTCTAGATTTTCCTGCACTTGTTCTCTGCTCTCACTACAGATCACAATGTCATCTGCAAACATCATAGTCCATGGGGAATCTTGTCTAACCTCGTCTGTCAGTCTGTCCATCACCATAGCAAACAAGGGGCTCAGAGTTGACCCTTGATGCAGTCCTACCTCCACCTTGAACTCTTCTGTCACACTGACAGCACACCTCACCACTGTCTTACATCTCTCATACATGTCCTGCACCACTCTAACATACTTCTCTGCCACTCCAGACTTCCTCATGCAATACCAAAGTTCCTCTCTCAGCACCCTGTCATATGCTTTCTCCAGATCCACAAAGGCACAATGCAGCTCATTATGACCTTCTCTGTACTTCTCTATTAACATCCTCAAGGCAAGATATTACTCCGAGTGTGTCGGTCCACCCCAAATTGTTGATGCGGGGCAGTTTATGAAGAGGCGGGTAGCAGCGTTGTGCGTCATGAACTTCATGAGCGGAAATTGGAGATGATTAAATTTGGGGAGAGAAATGAGGTAGGGTAAAAAAAAAAAAAATCACCTCAAAATAGAACATTAATACCCATAACCCAGAGGTGGACGGCCCTCACCACAACCGGCCGCCACTCTTGAATCTGTGACATTCCCCTCAGTATGTGATTAGCGCTTAGCACTCCATTGCGGTGACTGAATAACGGAAATACTCACTTGAGGTCCACTCTGCAGATGTGCGTGAGCCGTGACTTGCCCGAGCCACACGGCTCCAACAGGTAGCCAGACTCAAGCACGACGCCCCTCATGCCTCCTACTAGAGAACACTCGTCATGCTCGATGGAGACAGACACGAGGGAGCATGCACCCCGAGGTAAATCTGTCCTCCATGACCTGATGGTGAACAAATAGTCAGAAGGAATTGTTCAGCACTACAGGTCAGTTAATACACACACAAAATTTTCATAAAGGGTGCCAATAATTCTGGACATCAGTAGATACACAGAGTTGCAGGAAGCAAACTGTGAACAAATCATTTTAATGTATTCGAAAAAGGTCTAATAAAAATGCAAACAGTGCGAGCTGTTGTACCTGAGCACTACAAAGTCTCTGCTGGGGTGCGGGGGCATGCGGTTCAGGACGTACTGGAAGACCTCAGTTTGCTTGTCGAGCACTTCACACACTCTCCACTGCAGCAGATCCACATCCCACAGGTGGCGCTCTCGCAGTACTCGATTCAGCACCACAGACGGAGGAGCTTCCACCTCGACTGAGACACGCCAACGCCGTAACGGATTCCCATCACCTACCTACAGGACAGTAAGACGATTCACATACCCTGATTAACGATTCACTGAACCATTGAATCAGTGAATGGATGAATCAATAGTTTGGATTAATATAGGTATCCAATTGAAAATACAGTGGTACCTAACGAGCGTCCCTTATAACGAGTTTTCCATGATACTAGCTTCGATCCCACCAAAAATCTGCTCCACCCAATGAGCCTAAATTCACTTTATGAGTTCTCATCAAAATGGCTTTTCTGGGCTGATTAGCCTTGTATTCTTCCACGTGCATTCCTCTGCGCTCCGGGAATGCCTTGTGCAGTGCTTCTCAATTATTTTCTGTGATGCCCCCTATAGGAAGGAAAGAAAAAAAAACATTTCCCCCCTCACCCAGCGCCCCACTATTTATAGTGTTTACTGCACTTCACATCGCTTGCTCAGTGCTTTTCCCCTAAACCATAGGGAAAACAGTGAGAGCGCTACTGGCACCTACTGTACAGGATGTGCGATTACACTTAATTCTAGTACAGTATGGCAAAAAAACATATTCCCCAGGGTCACACACGCCCCCTATGGCATCACACCGTACACCCCACTATTTGAGAAGCACTGACCTTGTGGTAGCTCACCACGAGCCTTTCCTCGCTGGCATTTGTGGCATGCACACGCACAAAATTCTCCTCCTCCTTCTCCTCGGTTACGCACCACCTCCTGCCTGCCCATGTGACATCTTCGCCGCAGTCGATGATTGGAAGGGTTAGTTGACTTATTGTTTATTCTTGTTTTAGTATTATTACTATTAATTATTATTAATGTTAATGTACGTGTATTATTATTATTAATAATAATAATAAATATTTATTGGTTTTAGATGTTTATCTTTAATATATTACGTCAAATATACGTATTTGTGCAGGTTATACGAGTTTGGGAGGGGGTCGGAACGGATTAATTGGTTTTCTGTCATTTCTTATGGGAATAATTGTTTCTTCGAATGAACTTTTCGACTTACGAGCTCACCCTCAGAACGGATTAAATTCATAAGACAAGGCACCACTGCATTTGATTCAATTCATTAACGAGTCAATACTTTAAATATGAGTGAATCACTGAGTCAGTTCTTAGTTCGTCATTCCTAATAGATCACTGACTTAAATGTGCATTACAACTTCCGTAAATTATCTGATACTAAAACTATTTTACTAAAAATTTGTATATTCAGCAATCTCGCTTATCTCAGACCCCTACATAAAGGACACTGAGCCCATATAAACATGCCCCAGTCTACCTTCTTGTATGCGAGTTCGGTGTTATCTGAGCTTTGGCAGGACACCCAGCCTTTGGCTTTGTCTCGTGCCTCTTTGAGCAGGACTTGAAGTCGGGAATCTAGGTGCGCAGGCCAGGAGGCTTCGTCCTCCTCCTCTTCCACATGCTGCTGCTGTTTACACAAGTCCTCCAGCGTCGGGGCCTGTAGGTCAGCCTCCACGTATGAGTTGCGTGACTGCGTCACCATTTCGTGGGGAATCTGTGGGCGGAGGAAACAAAGGGTATTTATTTTTCAGAAATTATGTCTAGTTCAGGTCATTCTGAGATGAATTCATTTTTTTTTTTTTTTTTTTTTTTTTGCTTCAAGGTCATCGTGAATACAGAAAATAGATTCATACATCTGAACTATTGATGTCAGGCAATAACGTTTTATTAATTATATTAATTGGTTAATTGATTAAAAAATTAAAATCAATCAATCAACAGTATGATTATTATGAGAAGGTCTCTGCTGTTCTGACTCACCAGCACACAGTTAGGTTTTTGAAATAAGCAGGAATTGATTGCATTTCGTAACATATTCTTCACAACACCTCCAAATGAATTATTCCTTCTAACCACACCCAATTTTTGCACAGTGAACAAGAACCAAGACTTTCCCCAACAAAACATACATTCTAGAGGAAGAGAGGGAAGAGGGATTGTGTGGAGAGAAAAGAGAGAGTGAAAGGATGAGAAAGAGAAAGAGAGAGAAAGGGAGGGGGGAGAGAGAGAGAGAGAGAGAGAGAGAGAGAGAGAGAGAGAGAGAGAGAGAGAGAGAGCGCTTCTCACCTCAAATAGCCGGTTGCACTCTGTGATCATGTGAGCTAAGCCCTGAGTGGCAGCCAGGTTCTCATTTAGGTCCTTCTGGTCAGGTCTTCCCGTGGCGTATTTCTTCTGCAGCGTTCTACAAAGAAACAAAAGCACACGCTTGATTCTAAATATTTAAAACAACACTATCTGTTTCAGAGCCAATAATAAACACATACAGCAAATATTGCAAGACCCAAGGCTTCAATTCCCTGACTGTTTAAACAGGGCGTCGTCTAGGGACGAGACATGAAGTGATGTGAACAAAGAAAGAAAAAATTAATCTTACAAACGGGTAAAAGGTGGGGCAGTGGTGGCCTGGTGGTATGGTACTGGAGCACTGATCCTAAGGTTGCCCCCCGCCCCTTGACTGACGTATACGTATATGTGTATATAATATCAATAAATATATATTCAATGATATAAATGCTTATAATAACAATTAAACATGAAAAATAGCATATGTAAATAAAATATAAACACACATACATACAGATGGTATTGCATGAGAAGAAGACGACACACATACATACGCATTCGTGCACATGCACGCAAATGCGCGTGCACACACAGATGCGAACCTGAAAACAAAGTAAGTAGTTTTGATGGGAGATTCTGGGTTGTTTTTTGTGTTGGTTTAGGGTTTTTTTTTTTTTTTTTTTTTTTTTTTGCATAATTGGCCTTGTTTTTGAGGCATTTTCCTAAACTTTTCCCATATTCTTCCTTAATTTCCTTATTTTTTTAATTCGATTAATATTTTTTTGTTGTTGTTGTTTAAAAACGAGATGCACTGAAGCCGCATGAATTAAAGCGCGAAGCAGCGAAGGATCCCTGTACACAACACCGTGGCTACTCACTGCAAGAAGGTCCTGATTTCGAATTCTGGACTTGGGGCATTCCCGTGTGGAGTCTGCATGTTCCCCCTGTGCTTGCATGGGTTCTCTCAGGGTATTCCAGTTTCCTCCGGCAGTCAAAAGACATGCAGAGTTGGCTGACTGACTGTTTGGAATTGATCTATGTGTGTGAATGGTTGTGTGTTTGCGATGGTTGTTGAGTTGTTCGAGGTGTAACCTGCTTGCATTTAATGTTGGTTGAGATAGGCTCTAGTTTCCCTGAAAACCTGTTAGGATTAAACGGTTCAGCAAATGAGTGAAGGATGAGAGAGAGGGAGAGGGAGAGAGAGAGATAGAGAGAGAGAAAGAGAGAGAGAGAGAGAGAGAGAGAGAGAGAGAGAGAGAGAGAGAGAGAGAGAGAACTTCCAGGAAGTTCGGAATTTTTTGACTTGTAATTTAAGTCATGCGGGCTGCTTGTGTGCTCACCTCGGAGAGAGATTTTCCTTCTTCAGGATATTGAGGTGAAAAAGCGAAGGCGCTAAACATACGGCGATATTCATTGGCGTCATTTGATTCTCCTGCACAGAGGACGTTACATCACTGAGGAAGCACAGCAAGGTTTGCAGGACTTCTCTGTTCTCATCAGACATCAACATGATGGCTGCCTGGACCGCCTGCAACCGCTGATCCTTAGGCACGTCTACAAAGACACACAAAAACGCAAACAATTCAAGACAAAAGAAGAAAAAATCCGTTTAATGAATCATGCGGTTCTAATGTTCACGAGGACCACATGGACATGGGTTCATTCCCTTACACTGATAAATATGGAGGAAGGTTTCTCCCAGTTTACTGGTCAGGAGCGGCTCGGGAAGATCTCGGAAGAACTGCTTAACCATGTCGGCCACATCGTAGGCCGATTGGTCCTCGTAACTCACGTCTTCTGGAGAGTTTTCGTTCATCTGCCTGAGAGCCTGGATGCGTGACTTCACCCCAGACTTGCGGAAGAGGCCCACCTAGAGATTATTAATGGAGAAGAAAGCACTCGTTAAAAGTTAATCTCAATCAAAACCCTGAATTAAAATCTTGGCACAAATACGATGATAGATCGCTGTTGTTATAATGTTTTTATTGGCGGTTATTTGAAAACGAATAAGGGCCCAAGTTAACAAGGTGGAGACTGACTTTACACATAAATTCTTTCAGTTTATACCTAAATAAATAAATAACTGCTCACGCAGAGTTCGTGACCCACGGGGCACCTCCAACTCAAATCTTACACACCCATTTCATTGGACTATGACAGGCAAGGCTCGTAGCGGAAAGGCGCGGAACGCAGTCTATGGAGGAACTTCGAAATTTTCACACGGAAAATTAAAGTTGAGTTTGTCAAGCAGGGAATGCGCTTTGAATTCCACGTCTTGTGGGCGTGGCCCGGAGCACGTGCGCATGCGCGAGAGAGAGAGAGAGAGAGAGAGAGAGAGAGAGAGAGAGAGAGAGAGAGAGAGAGAGAGAGAGAGAGATGTGTGTGTGTGTGTGTGTGTGTGTGTGTGCGATGGAAGGGGGTCCCAATTCACTGCGGAAAGTGAGGGATCCCTGTTCTCACATAAACAGTGAGTGTGCTGACTTTGAAGGAGTTAAATGCAGAAGTGAGAACATTGCTTGCAGGATTAAGGTAAGATACAACTTTATTAACCTCACAATGGAGAAATTCACTAATAGAGTATATCAAAACAAAACAGTCATATTTTATTGCCATTTGGTTCATAATGTGAGAGAATAATTATTATAGTAATAATTATTTAAGAACAAAAAGCAAAACACAACGCTACTGATTTACGATAGAAGATTAGATTAGAAATATCTGCAAACTGGGCGGCACGGTGGCGTAGAGCCATGTCCGCCTCACAGCGAGAAGCTCCTGGATTCAATTCTCAGCTCGGGTGTTTCTGTGTGGAGTTTGCATGTTCTCCCCATGCTTGTGTGGATTTCCTCCAGGTACTCGAGTTTCCTCCCACAGTCCAAAAACATGCACAGTAGGTTAACTGTCTGTCTTCCTTTCGGCTTTTTCCCTTTTACTCGGGAGTCGCCACAGTGAATCATCTGATTCGCACGTTTGATTTGGCAGAGGTTTTTACGTCGGATGCCCTTCCTGTCACAACCCTTTTTAACAAGGGACAGAAACACGCTGACGACTTTGCAGCTACTCTTTACGAAAGTCAGCAATGGTTCTTTTACATCAACCTCTCACCATAGACAGTGAGAGACATGGCCCGCCTTTGATAACCCAGTTAGCTGCACTGGGGGGGGGGGACAGTAGGTTAACTGGCTGTTCCTAATCACCCCGAGATGTGAGTGTGAGTGTTAACTTTGTGATGGCCTGGCAAGCTGTCCAGGATGTACCCTGCCGCCACCTGGAGTCGGCTGAGATGGGCACCAGGCTCTCCATGACCCTAATTAGGATTAAGCGGTTCAGAAAATGAATGAATGAACATCCACAAACCAAATACAAATCAGTTGCAAAAATTGTAGCGCAAACTTCTTGTGACTTTCGCATCGTATTCGACGTGATAAGCGCCCAGGGCACTTGAAAAATTGGAGTGGGTGAGCGCTTATTAAAATGATTACCAGCAGAGTGAAAAGGTAAGTGCTTATTACCATTGAGGTGAAAAACATGAATAATAACAGAACAATAAAGAAGTTTTACTGGTATTTGTGTTATTCATTTTGTGGTTGATACCAAATTACTTGCATGAAAGCTGAAAATAAACAGAAAACAGCATAAATTTTAATAAAAGTTCCTTTACTTTTCCCCTCCAGGTGCTTTTCCTTTAAACATTTTCCAGGAAGTAAAATCAAGCCAATCAACACGAATGTCAACTTTAGCACATGGCATGTTGAACCAATCAACACTAACATAAACAAAAGCACATGGCCAGAAACGTCTTTAAATTTATGAAGTTAGTGAGCAGGAGAATTGGGTGGAAAATACTCATCATCACTTTCTGATAGGTCCATATCTGGCTCATAGCTCCATTCATTCAGAGCATCCCATAGTTTTGCTGTAGTGGGGTTGGTGGTGTAATGGTTAGGGTGCTGCGCTCACGATTGGGAGGTTGTGAGTTCAAATCCCCCTGAGACCCTCACTGTGCTAAGACCCCTGGGCAAGGTCTCAACCACAAGTGTGCCTCTGTTCACCCAGCAGTATAAATGGGTACTTGTAAAATATACTGGGAAGGTAACCTGCGATGGACTAGCGTTCCATCCAGGAGAAGTTGAACTCCTGGTCGCTTCACGTGACAGAAACCGGGGATAAGCACCGGCCTGATGAGCCGCTTGGCTCGAGTGTAAAAACCCAACAGACTTTACCTTACGTTTTTATAGTTTTGCTGTAGCAGTTTCTAATGGTTCATCGGTTGTTGGACATTTACCAAGAGAACACAGCAAAATATTTTCCTGTTTTGTAAAGCACGGCGGAACAATCAAATGTGTTGTTACTGATGAACATTATAGACATTCCCCAGAAGCAGGGGGTCTTGAAATACCGTGTAAACTCACTTTTACAGGCAGTGAACGCCTCATTTTACAGTTACAGAGACTGATCGAATAAAACTGGTACTGCTACGATTTTGCTCCCAGTACACAGGAGCAGGTATTAGACGTAAGATCAAAAACACTGGGGGGAGGGGAGATTATTGGAGCAGGGTGCTTACTACATCGAATACGGTATATATATTTAAGCTGCAAAACATTTGCTTGCATGTGGAGTCGTAAAAAAGAAAAAAAAAAATCACCATTTCAGTCACTTTTCTATCATACATCCTTATTTATATGTGGTGGTCTAGTGGTATAGGGCGCTGGATCGCTGATCCAAAGGTTGGGGGTTCGAGTCCCACTCTCCACAAGGTTGTCACTGTCCCCCCCAGTACAGCTAACTGGGTTATCAAAGGCGGGCCATGTCTCTCACTGTCTATGGTGAGAGGCATGTAAAAGAACCATTGCTGACTTTCGTAAAGAGTAGCTGCAAAGTCGTCAGTGTGTTTCTGTCCCTTGCTAAAAGGGTTGTGACAGGAAGGGCATCCGACGTAAAAACCTCTGCCAAATCAAACGTGCGAATCAGATGATTCGCTGTGGCGACTCCCGAGTAAAAGGGAAAAAGCCGAAAGAAGACAATATATATATATATATACTAGGTGGTGTGTGTGTGTGTGTGTGGGGGGTGACACTGATTAAGGGGCTGGTGTACCAAACCTGGTGGTTAAAAAATAAATAAATAAATACAAAAAAAGCATCCAGTCTGTGTGAAGACGTCTAAAACCGACATGCAACCTTCTCATGCAGGGCATGGAATTCTTTGTCATGCCGGTCACGCTTTAATCAAAACTGACATAAGCCCAATCGATTCAGTTTGTAATCAGATTCCGTCTGTCAAAATGTCACGACGTACGCAGATCCGCATGAAATCTTTAAATGAGATTTTCTACTTTTTCATTTTTGGGAGTTGGCAGATTTTTTTAAAATGGAAGAGCAACGCTTTTGGCTGAGGAAAGTGTCGAGATTTTAGAGCGACCGATAGTAATGTACCTTGAAAGGGGAAATGGTTGTTCAAAAAAATCCAGCATTTGCATTAGAACATTCAAATTGCTAATTGCTAGCGAGAGCAGTGGTGGCCCTGTGGTAAAGGTGCTGGATCACTGATACCAAGGTTGGGGGTTCAAGCCCCATTCTCAACAAGTTGCCCCCCCCCCCCCCCCCCCCCCCAGTACAGCTAATTGGGTTATTAAAGGTTGGCCATGTCTCTCACTGTCTATAGTGTGAGGTTCATGTAAAAGAACCATTGCTGACTTTCGACAAGAGTAGCTGCATAGCCATCAGCGTGTTTCTGCGTGTTTTGCTGGGCTTCAATTCTAGTTTTCTTTGAGTACAGCATGAAATAAAGGCATTCAACACCAGATTTGTTTACTTCAGCCAGACAAACCTGGTCAAGACACTGACTCCTGAGATAGCGAAGAGCCTGCTGGAGGCCCAGAGGTAGCGGCTGACCGAAACGCTGGACGTGCACGATGAGAGGAACACCAAACACGTTCTTATCCTTATAATCAGGAACCTTCATCCTCTTCATGAACTTTGGCACTGACCTGCATCACAGAACGGTTGAATAAACTCGATGCATTTTTAAATGTCTCCTGAATGAAAACTAATAGAGAACAGAATAACACCTCAGCACGTTGTACGTTCTCCGTACTGAGGAACCCGCAGAGCAACGTACTACGATGTTAAACTGTAACATGTCAGAGGTCTTACCAGGTCCAGCCATGCTTGTTAGACATGGAGTATTTCTCCATGATGGCAGTAAGGCGTAGCAGAGAGAACTTCTGCAGCAGACTGAGCTGCGCTGCTGATTGGTTGGTGATCTGTAGGGATGCCACTGAATGGCTGAGGCGGTTGGAGATCTGGAAACTTGGCCATCGTAAACTACACACAGAACAGAAATCTACTCTTAGAAAATTGAAAAGTGGTTAATATAGACATGTATCTCTATTACTAATCATCATAATAACAACGACAGTGACAGAATTCTCAATTCTGATTGGTTATAGCTGATGGGGTCCCATTACAGAAGCTCTTGAAAAATGCAGGGTTCATCTTTACTGTCTGTAAATGCTTCTAAAACATTATCGTTCTTTGCAGAAGGCAAAACTTCAGGCTCGCAGCTCACTGGCAACATAGCCAGGAACATTTCAATGGCCTGCACAGCTACTTACAGTGAAAGTGAAAACAGGAACCGATTTGATTCATTGTAATTTTACATTCATTCATTTTCTGAACAGTTTAATCCTGATTCGGGTCATGGGTAGGCTGATGCCCATCTCAGCCTACTCTAGGCGAGGGCAGAGTACACCCTGGAGAGCTCACCAGGCCAACGCATTGCAGAAACTATATACAGCTACTATTGTCAAACCTCAGCAATGGCTTTACATCAACCTCTCACCACAGGCAGTGAGAGACATGGCTGGCCTTTGATAACCCGGTTAGCTGTACTGGGGGTCATGGGAATTTTACTGCTTTCAAAGTGTTTATAAATAAGGTGCTATCACCCACTACCACCTGAGACCTGAGAGTTTACAGGTCCGGGCTCCGGTTAGCGCATACAGAGTGCTCGGACATGAAACATGAAAGTTAATGGCTGTGCTCTCAGAGAGGAAACGATGGGATACGATCTCTGACAATGTCAATCACATGTGACACCAGCTCATCGTGGGCATCTTTGAATGTAAAACAAGAGGTGCATCGAGCAGGTTTCTGATTATGAAACATGCACAACAGTTCAGAAAGCCTCGGAGGAAGCATGTTCCTGCCTTGGTCTTTCCTGGACAGTAGCTGTCATGTGACAGGGAAATACTGTTTGATTGGGAGAAAAAGTAAGGAGGGAATTAGTACATTGCAAAAATTGAAAGCAGTTTAACTGTGAATCAGTTCATGACACATCATGGCTGAAAGTTTATTATTTTCCTGTACAAGCATGTTGACAATTGTTTGATTTATTTTTCTGAAGGTGTACTGGTGGAACTCACTGGCTAAGTGCAGCAAGAACAACAAAAACAACAACAACAACAACAACAACAAAAACCGTAAAGCATACCATGAAGCAAAATTGCACTGCTATTACCACTCGAGAGAACAAATGGAGCAATACACTGTGTATAATGCAATAAAGTCAAGGGTGAGTGAGGGGGAAATATGGCGAAAACATGCAATTTTTTTTCAGAAAATAAGTCTTGGTACAAATCCAAGCATGAACCATTCATACACAACACAGTCAGGCAGCATCCACACAGGAAAAGCAAGCAATTCACTTTGCACCTGAACATGACTTGATTGACCTCACGTGGCAACTGAATGACTTCAGCCCATTTCATCCTCGTCAGCTTTGTTGCCTAGGTAACCCTCTCAGATGTTTTGTACTTTAAAAGTTGGAAATTGTGAGAAACACCGAGCTAGTTTCCGACCACATACCCATTATGAGAGCTTCTATTATAGTTATGTGATAGTCCTTTATTTTATCTCATATTATTATTATTATTATTATAATAATAAATAGCTTATTATTATAATTATCACTATTGCATTGCAAGGAAAGAACAGGGACTCTTATGTGTCATGAACTGGGAAGAAAGAAACGTACATGGTGATACACAGGAAAAAAGTCACACACTCAAATATTTTAGTTCTGTGTATTTTGCTTAAACTATACCATGTGATCTCCATGGCGTTGTTGCTCTGGTTGGTCCGGTCGAGGCTCAGCAACATTAATGTGGTAATAAAATGTAGCAGTTGATGACCTGAATATACTGAATGAGCAGGTTAGCACATCAATGCACTTTTTCTTCCCTGATGGTTCGGATATAAATGGACCCGAATAATGAATGAGTGGTTCAGGGGGCACGAGGAATCTTTTTCACATATGTATTGCCCCCCCCCCAGAGTTCTGGCCTTAACGTCTATTGAAAGATGGCAAAATATCGAAACTGGGTAGATACATATGTAGTGTGTGTGTGTGTGTGTGTGTGTGTGTGTGTGTGTGTGTGTGTGTGTGTGTGAGAAATCTTACCGATTTGGCCTGGTGAGGGACGCCCCAACCCCAGAGTCTCTCCTATCTCTAATTCCTGTTGATTCAGTTTCATTCAGTGAACCGCCATCCCTGTCCCCATTACTGGGGGTAACCTGCCCCTCCAGCACCGAATGACCCTCCAAATCCAGCGTGATGTGACTCGTAGACTCCTTTTTCCCCTGACTATTCCCATCCTGCTCCACACTGGCTTTTTCGGGACTCTCTCCTGTCGGCAGAACATTCTTCGACCAGTGATCCACAATTTGCTGCAGACCATTCACATGCTGTAGGATATCATCCAAGTGTGGAAACAGGTCCTCTTTCTCCAAGTCGATGAGATCACCAGTGCTGGCGTAGAGGTGCGAGCCGGGCACGTTATCGTAGACGCTGATTCGGCTGCCGCGTGAGCAGCACTGTGTAACAGGTCTTTGCTCTTTCGTGCTGGGTACACGCTGTGCTTCAGGAACCCTGCTGAGAGGTGGAGCTGTGGGTGAGAGACTCTCGATTGAAAGAGCTTTCGGGAAGGTTCCAGGCTTGTGGTCTTTTGGGATGTGCACTACCAGGTCTTCATAAGAACGAAACTCGTTGCGTTTACCCTGAACAACTCCTGAGAAAATATCCAGGTCATCCAGGTACATACCACTGCGCTTGTGCTCAGCACGATAGGCTTTGCGTTCCTGCAGGCTCGGTGTGCTGACAGTGCTGCTACTGGATTGGCTGCTGCTACCTTCACTACTCGAATGTGAACTCAACGCGCCATGGCCATTAATCTCGACACACTGGAGAGCCTTCAAGGCTTGAGGTTCATGCCGAAGAACGGGGGCACTGATCACCAAAGTCCTGCGCCCATTTTCCGATGTCTCACGTGTCCGTAGAGTCTCCATACGTTGCAGAAAGTCCTTGGCCCGCGTCCGTCCCTGTTTGCCATGCTTGACAGGAAGTGAAGCATAGCAAGGATGGTCTGATGAATGATGGCCGGGCCCTAGTTTGGGCATGGCACCGGAGTCTGAGCAGGTACGGCGCGAGCTGTCCGAGTCGTCTGCGCTGTGAGCTCGGACTCCTGTGCTTCCACTGCTGCTTTCGCTGTGCAAAGATGAGATGTCAGGCTCGCTCAGGTCGGTCAGGACACTCTCATTACTTGGTGTGGCTCGTAGAACTGACTCCTCCCCTGGCTCTCTGGGCCCCGCCTCATCGAGGAGACGGGACCAGCGACGACTGCTCCATTCAAAGGTCCATTTGTCGCTAATGGCAAACAGATCATCTGAGTCCGAGTCCTCACTCTGTCGGGGAAAAATGAAGTCGCTGTGTTTACTCGCAAATCATTGGCTAATAATCTGATTCAATCATTCAGAATAAATCTTTTTTTTTTTTTTTTGTCAACATTTGGTCCCAAAAGCAAGAAAAACTACCATGCAAATTTCTGAATGTTCTCATTATCACAAGATATTAAAAATATTATTTATTAAAGATTTAAAAATATGATTTTTGTCCATCATGAGCAGCTAAAGTCTGTTTTGTCTGAGAGAAAAAACATAAACCCTCCAAACTGCTTCCATCCGCCTTTTTTTTTTTTTTTTTTACACACTTTCTCATTGTTACAAAAGTAAACAGATAAATAAATAAATAAATAAATAAATAAATCTATATCTTCTGGGCTTCATAAAGGGCTCATACTTGATTCAGAAAATTTGTCCAACAGAAGGACATCCAAATTGCCCCGATGTGTGACAGTGAGTGTGAGTAGACATTTGTGTCTGTTGCCCCTGCAATGGTCTAACTAGCAGTTTGGTGTCTACCCCGCCTTCACCTTATTGGTGGCTGAGATGGGCACCAGTCTTCCAATCCCCTGAATTAGGATTAAATGGCTTATTAAGGGAATGAATGAATGGATGTTTGGTTTTGTGTCCCAAATAATTCAGAGGCTTTAAAAGGTGTGCAAAAAAAAAAGGTTAATATAGAATGAATTAAATTAAACTGATATTAACTTTTAAATATCAGTGCAGTGTATATAATATTATAACATATAATTATAAACTTCCTGCCATAACATACACAGTCTTAAAGAAATAAAATAATCGTTAAAGACTTTAAAAAAGCAACAAATTAAAAAACAAATCAATGGAAATGTAAAACTAATAATAATAATAAGTATCTGTATTATTTAAAAAAATGCTCAGAAAGTAAAACAGATGCGTTCCTTGGAAGGGAGAATAACTGAGTTAAGAGTGACAGTATCTCGCTCGACTAAAATATCCTGGTCAACTCCCAGCACACAGCGAAGGATCATCAAATATCAGTGAGAGGATGGAAATGATACGTCGAAATGGAATGTGATTCTTTTCATAATGGAAACAGTAATTACATTAACAAGAAGAGGAAGAAGAAGAAGAAGGAGGAGGAGAAGGAGCAGGAGGAGGAGAAGAAAACAAGATGGAGAAGAAGAAGGAGAAAAAAAAGAAGGAGCAGGAGGAGGAGAAGAAAACAAGATGGAGAAGAAGAAGGAGAAAAAAAAGAAGGAGCAGGAGGAGGAGAAGAAAACAAGATGGAGAAGAAGGAGAAAAAAAAGAAGGAGCAGGTGGAGGAGGAGGAGGAGGAGGAAGAGAAGGAGAAGATTAAGAAGGAGGAGGAGGACATGAAGAAGGAGAAGCAGGGGAGAGAGAGAGAGAGAGAGAGAGAGAGAGAGAGAGAGAGGAAGAGGAGGAGGAGGAGGAGAAGAAGAAGAAAGAAAAGAAGAAGAGGGAGAAGAATAAAAAAGATGGACAAGAAGACGGAGAAGAAGAAGAAGAAGAAGGAGTAGGTGGAGGAGAAGGAGGAGGAGGAGAATAAAGAGGAGGACATGAAGACGGAGAAGAGGGAGACAGTGAGAGAGGAGGAAGAGAAGAAGAAGAAGAAGAAAAAGAGAAGAAGAAGAAGAAGAAGAAGAAGAAGGAGGTGGGGGAGGAGGAGGAGAGGGAGGAGGAGAAGAAGAAGGAGGAGGAGGTGGAGGAGGAGGAGGAGGAAGAGAAGGAGAAGAATACGAGGAGGACATGAAGACGGAGAAGAGGGGAGAGAGAGAGAGGAGGAGAGAAGAAGAAGAAGAAGAAGAAGAAGAAGAAGAAGAAGAAGAAGGAGGAGGAGGAGGAGGAGGAGGAGGAGGAAGAGAAGGAGAAGAATAAGAGGAGGACATGAAGACGGAGAAGAGGGGGAGAGAGAGGAGGTAGGGGAGAAGAAGAAGAAGAAGAAGAAGAAGAAGAAGGAGGAGGAGAGGGAGAAGAAAAAGAAGAAGAAGAAGAAGGAGGAGGAGGAGGAGGAGAGGGAGAAGAAAAAGAAGAAGAAGAAGAAGACGTTGTTGATTAACACCATCACCAGGTCATAAGAAGCAGATCATGTGATCAGGTGATCCCATCAAGTCTGTCCAGTTTCACTGACCTTCTTTTTGGGAAGAGTCACGTCCAGTTTCATTGACGCGCACTTGTTTAACGTGTTGAGTCGCCTGCGTGAGAAAGAAATGATTAAAAACAAAACCCACCTTTATTTATTTGTTGTTCTTTGTTTGTTTTTATTTGTTTGTTTCCTGTTGAAAAGAAAGTCTGCAGTGCTCGATGTGAAACGCCCAGGCGCGGTGGGGAACCCGTTTCTGAGTTAATGTGATTTGGAGCTGGTCTCTTCCTGCCGAGCACAAGCTCTGGTTAACATAAACCCAATTACATGTGGGAATCAGCCCCGTGCTCTGGTTCTAATGGGTCGGGTCTGCTCCGTGGCAGCTGTCCTGCGATGATGAGTATCTGAAGATCTTTTAATATCGAGCTACTCACTCTTTCTGTTATTTATCCGCCAGCGTCATCGGGGTTTGTTTTTTCTGCCGAGTTGGAAACGTTCCAGTGCAAATAAACGTTTATAGAAGCACTTATTCTGACGCGGTATTGTTTCTAACATGGGAGCGAGTGATGTAGGACGGATACGCCGCGTAAATAAACCAGCTGAAGATGTAGATAAGTGGATCGCACATCCACCGGACAGCGAGAAGCTCCTGAGGCTCGACTCAGCTCGGGTGTGGAGTTTTTATTTTCTCACCATGCTCGTGCGGGTTCTCTCTGGGTGGTCTGGTTTCCTCCTACAATCGAAGACATGCCGGCGTATTGGCCGTTCCACAGTTACCCGATGTGTGAATCGGACCATGAGTGGCCCAGCAATGCAACACCAGTACAGGTACAGGTACGGGTACGGGTACAGTGGGCAGTCATGTGGTTCAAGCCCCAGTCCCACCAATCTGCCATTGTTGGGAACGTGAGCGAATCCCTCAACGCTCACCTGCTCAGGTGTACGATACTTCTCCAAATAAGGTACAATGTCATTCATGCTGGAAAAGAACGTCCACCTGATTCCATGAATATAAATGAGATGCTGGTCCCAGGCTTGGGGATATGATGGGTTTTGAGGAAAGACCTGGCAACCTTACTTTGTACAAAATCTCAGGCAGAAGAGTCTGAATCATCTGAACGCGTAGCGGCCGATAGCTGAGCGTTACCGAAGCTTCATTTTCTTTCCAGCTTCAGTTGAATTAGCAGCAGGGGGCGTAACAGTGTTATGCCGAATGCCCTCGTGAGATCTTTCCTCGTGCACTGCACACTTGAGACAAACAATACGGGTCTCATTTTCCAAAATGGATATAAATCTATTTAAAAATCACTCACAGGAAGACAGGAAGAAGCGCTGGATCTGTAACAGTCGCGGGACACACTGAGAGTCCCTGAGTCGGGGTGGCGCACTAATCACGTGTTCAGGCTTAAAAGTGTCGAGTGTTTTGTGACGGTGATTTCCAACTGTATAAAAGACTAAGCAAGAAGGTCCTGGGTTCGAGGCCCATGCACAGTGGGGTGTTTTTTGTGTGGAGTTTGCAGGTTGTCTTTATTCTTGCATAGATTTCCTTTGTTTTTTTTTTTTTTCCGTTTGGTTTCTTTCCACAGACCAAAACATTCACATTAGGCTAATTAGTTGT
>CM045747.1:7255581-7263081 GCA_024760905.1 Plotosus lineatus | reverse complement strand
CGTACTGCGGGAAACCTGCAGCTCGGAGCCACTCACATGCTTCCTTCGCTTCAATCTCTGCAACAGAACAAAATATCATTCGAATTAGATTCAGATGGAAAGCTGATTAAAAAAAGTGAGATTAAAATCATGCCATTAAAAATAACTTTATAATATATGTTTCCTTACAGGAAGCTATTCCCACCCGTCAGGTATCGCCTCCCCTATCACACAACCACCACCGACCAGGGAGGGGAGAAAGCATGCACACGCCCCCTCCGTGACATGGAATGCTAGCCACACACCTCTCTTTGAACTGCAGCACATGTGCACTGAAGGGGCGGTCTGACACGCTCAGAGGGAAAGCGCTATCCGCCTCCTAATATAAATGACCTCACTGACACCCATGATTGGCCAGCAATTGCTGTGAGTGACAGGAAAGTTAGCGTATGCCGTCCCTCCCTCCCGTGAGACCTCGACCGATTTCTGTGTGGTGTTTCAGAAATCTTACTCTGAGTTTGAATGCTTGTATGTATGTGTGTCGGCCCTGCAATGGTCTGGTAAGCTGTTCATGGTGGACTTGGCTGAGATAGGCTTCAGCCTCCCGACAGCTGCAGTAGTAAGCAATATTAAGCCGTTTACAAAATATGTGACTTTATAATGGACATAACTTACAATTTGAAAAACAATTTAATGGAAATTATCATCATCAGTTCATTTTCTGTAACCGCTTAATCCATTTAGGGTCACGGGGAGGCTGGCGTCCATCCCAGCCAACTCCGGGCGAGGGAAGAGTACACCATGGACAGCTCGCCAGGCCATCACAGGGCTTTGCAACCTACTCTTGTCGAAAGTCAGCAATGGTTCTTTTACATGGACCTCTCACCATAGACAGTGAGAGACATGGCCGGCCTTTGATAACCCAGTTAGATGCACGGGGTGGGGGGGGCAGTGACAACCTTGTATAAAGTGGGACTCGAACCCCCAACCTTTGGATCAGCGATCCAGCGCCCTATATCACTAGGCCACCACTGTCCCTAATGGAAACTATATTTTTTATAATTATGTAATTCATTTAAATTTTAATTTTGACAATATTTATTCATTCACATTTCGCACAGAGCTGGCAGAGATAGGCTCCAGCCTCCCCACAACCCTAATAGGATTAAGCAGTTCAGTTTAATAAATGATGTATGATGATGAATAAATTATTTTTTTTGTTGTTGTTGATTGTCTCATATAAGCTAATAATATAACGCAAAAATTTATCGTTCAGTCCTAGTTATAGCGTCAAAACAAATTTGCTTTCAAGTTAATATTTTTCGAGTAATATCAGAAAAAGTCCCAAAACCGACTGCTGTGAGAGGAAAAAAAAATCAATATATTCGGACGTTATGGTTGAGCTGTTGCCCGAAATAATATAGACAACCCAGGATATCGCTCCCAAGTGGCGCATCGACAAAGTACATGACTATTAGATCACAACTTCGAATCCGGGTAAATACCACAGCCGTCCACAGCTGGGAGTCCATGGGAGCTAATTGGCTGAGCTCCAACAGGAGGGCGGGACATTCGCTCACTTTCCTGCCACTCACTGCGATCGCCAGCCAATCATGGGTGTGTGTGTGAGCTCATTCGTACGAAGGGGTGGACAGTGCTCTCCCGCAAGTGTGTTAGACCCGCCCCAAATAAGCTTGTCGCCACAGTTCAAAAAGCGAGTGGCTAGCATTACATGTCCTGTGACAGGGAATTAAGAATTAAATACCTGATGGGTACGAATTAGATACGACCATATTAGGGACAAAATGGGGAAAGAATCCAAAAAAAACGCGTTAACATTGCTGGTGCACGATAATGATTCTCACCCTGATAATATTCGCTCCAGCGGTGTTAAAACGTCTTATAACAACCTCATGTCACTTGAAAAAGTGATGAATAAGCAGTGATGTCGAGAACAGCTGCTGTTCCTGTTATAATAAAACTGTTTATGTTAAATGTTTATGTGGGTTTATATCCACTGTAAATTAAATCCAGCCCACTCGGAGAAAACGAATCGTAACGCCGTCCTGTTTTACGTCATCGCGTAATAACAGACGGAGTCTTCAACAATGTCTGTTTTTCCATAACATTTCTTCACACCGTGATGGAAACTTCTTCTCACACTTTTAAACCGACCTCTTCAGATTCTCCAAACAAGATTTCTCATTACTGAGAACAGAGAGGACTCGAGACGACTCCTGTACTCCGCAAAAGGCCGACTGTCATGGCTATTTTTAGTACTGAGCCACATCTGGTCTGTCTTTCTTTCTCCCTGTCACGATGCGAATACAGAGCGCGATGTGGTTAAACAAAGCCTTATGATCCCGTCGATGACACGCAGATAACGTCTTGCAGATCCTCTTTAAAACCGCTGGCGATTATATACACTTTCCCACGAGACACTGATCAATAAACCAAAAAGGACCCTTGTCACACCTATTATGACCAATAGAGTCTGTCGTGCATACAATAAACAATAGTGGCCTTTAGCTCGTTTTAGCTCGTTTTAGCATTTTAGCGATAAAAAAAAAAAAAAAAAAAATGAGTCATATGAGTGATTCGTGAAACTTTAACGTAATTATAAATGCACATGACATTGAAATAAGTGTTTTGTTTGTGTGTGGACACCAGAGCAGCAAGCAAGCCGTGAAAATGCATTCATTCATTCATTTTCAGAACAGATTAATCCTAATTAGGGTCACGGGCAGGCTGGCGCCCATACCAGCCGACTCCGAGTGAGAGCAGAGTCCACCCTGGATGGCTCGCCAGGCCATCAGAAGGCAGAAACATGCCGACGGCTATGCAGCGCCTCTTGACGAAGGCCAGCAGTGGTTCTTTTACCTGAACCTCCCACCATAGACAGTGAAAGACACGGCCGGCCTTTGATAACCCGGTTAGCGCCACTGGGGGAACAGCAGTGACAACCTGGTGATAGTGGGGCTTGAACCCCCAACCTTGTGATCAGTGATCTAGCACCTTATTTCCAGGCCACCACTGCCCTTGAAAATACATTCATAGTATAAACCAAGAAAATAAACAAAATAAAAATAAGCACAAGTCAACTCCGGGTCTCTAAAGTGATCAAGTGCCACTGAACCTGGACATGACATACTCAACGCTTTCCAGTGTCGACGTTATTCATTCACACTTTTACAAAGATTCTTTGGTGGTGGGTGGCTCGCGAGTGGCACATTGACAAGGTGTGCCACTATTAACCCGAAGATAGCAAGTTCAAATCCGGGTTAACGCCACAGCCATCCGTGGATGGGAGACCATGGGAGCTAATTGGATGAGCTCTCATGGGAGGGAGGGACTCCATACACTCACTTTCCTTTCACTCACAGTAATCTCCAGCCAATCATGGACGTCTGTGGACTCGTTCGTACGAGGAGGCAGACAGCGCTTTCCCTCCGAGTGTGTTAGTCCGCCCCAAATACGCATGGTGCCGCAGTTCGAAGAGAGGCATCGCATGCCATGGAGGGGGCATGTGCATGCTTTGGCCCCTCCCTGGATGGTGGGAGTCGTGTGACAGGAAAGGTAATATCAGATGGGTGGGAATTGGATATGAATAAATTAGGGAGAAAATGGATAGATCGCCAAAGAAGGGGAAAAAAGGATTCCTACCGGGTGGTTACTCTAGAGGTGTGAAAAAAGCGACCAATGCGAATTTATTTCTTAGCGGGGTTTTTATTTTATTTATTTAATTTTTTTTGCAAATTTCGGAATTTGCGCCAAGATTCGTGCGAATATTTCTCTGCTTAAATAAAAACATCACACAAAAGTCAAAAGGGTGTTGCACAACAATTTTTGCAGTGGATTTACAACTAAATTTCTGGTTGGTTTACAGATGTTTGGAGTTGTAAACCAGTCGCGTTTTGTTGGCAAACAATTCACTTTTTATTCGCACGTTATTGCTGCAAACAAAATGCAAATAGAGTACGAATGATGTCAAAACACACAGAATATTTGGATGCCAGAAAATCTTAAACTTTCCACATGGAAGTCTCCAACTTGTGGCTTTTCCTCGTGAACGGGTCCAAAGACACGGGTCCAAAATCAACTGGCTGTTCGAAATCGCCCATGATGAGTGAATAGTAAGCATATGTGTTGACCTGCAATGGACTCATGAGTTATTCAGGGTGTATTCCACATTCATCCAGAGGTGGCTAAGATAGGCTCCGGTCTCCTCACGGCCCTAGTAGAATTAATGAATACATTTCAGTTTATAAATCAAAGGAGTCAAGAGTCTCTCACCCGAGCAGGGAGCAACTGGAAAGGGACAGCTGAGATCACGTTGCAAACCTCAAACAAACATCATGTACAAACCCAATTCAGATACTGACCTTTTAAACCGTGTTGAGAAAAACATGTGACATCAACAATGTTGGGATTCAGACCCAAGAGCAAAGTGATGCAGGAAACAGAGGAAGCGGAAAGTGGAAAAGCTGATCACAACAGTAATAACCAACAGGGAGAGAAAAACAAGAACTGGTATAGCTTCCTTCCTTCCTTTCTACTCATCTGTTGTTCATGAGGCTTGCAGGATTCACCGAATACGAATTTCTTTTATTTTATTTTTTTATAATTAATTGAACACAACAAACAAATGATTGGACAGATGTTCCTTAACAAACAGTACAGGGATGTGATAAGAGAAAGACTGAACCAACGCCATATTACATGATGCTTCCGAGACCTGAAACGAAGCATAAAAGATGAAAGAGTAGATGTCCAGACCACTGATGAGTCACCAGCCTACCTTGACCAGGACCAGTGCGTGCCTTCTGCACGGCAGACCATATGACAGAATGTGCCACGTAAATCTGCTGTGTGCTACAGTATGAGCATGTCTCCATGCTCCATGACAATGGGGACCACTTGTCCTTGTATTGGCTACAGTAATGTTCTCGTATCTGCACCAGGACTCTTGAAATAAGAATTTCATTGCTTTGTATGTAGTACACATCACAACAAAGCGGAGTTTAGTTACTACAAGGGTCATGGGGTGGAGCCAATTTCAACCAACCCTGGGTGAAGACGGTGTGTATGATATAGGAGTCCACACACATCCGCTCATACTCACAACTTATAAATGGGCAATTGTGAACAGCCACTTAGCCTGGTCGGCATGTTTTTGGACTGTGGGAGGAAACCGGAGTACCCAGAGAAAACCCACTGCAGGCACAGGGAGAGCATGCAAACTGCACACTGAAACGCATCCCTCCAAGACCAGGTCTTCAACCCAGTACTTTTTTCTTGCAGAGCTACTGACACGTGAACCTCTACACCACCATGCCGCCCTAGATTCATATTGTTTTGGAATAATGTATAATATCTATTATTACAGTGGTACCTCGACTTACGGGTGTCTTTTATAACGAATTTTTCATGACACGAGCTTCGATCCCACCAAAAAGTTTCCCCATCCAACAAACAAAATTTTGACTTACAAGCTTTGCTGGGGAAATGGCTTTTCCAGGCCGATTAGCCGCATATTCTTCTGCGTGTATTCCTTCGTACTCCGAGAACGCCTTGTGCAGTGCTTCTCAATTATTTTCTGTGACACCCCCTATAGGAAGAAGACAACTCCCCCCAGCGCCCCGTGCGTGACTATACATAATGTCTACTGCAGTTCATATCGTTTGCTTGGTACTTTTATCCCGGCACCATAGGGAACACGGTGAGAACGCTACCACCACCTACTGTAGAGGATGCACAATTACAGTAAATTCTAGTACAATGTGGCAAAAAAGCATGTTATCCAGGGTAATACGAACCCCCGCCCTGGCATCACATCGCTAAGCACTGGCCTTATGGGAGCTCACCATGAGCCTTTCCTTGCTGGCATTCGTAACGTGCACATGCACAAAAATCTCCTCATCTGTTACGCACCACCTCATACCCGTCCACGTGACATCTTCGCCACAGTCGATGATCAGAAGGGTGAGTTGACTTATTGTTTATTTTCGTTTTATTATTATTTATTATTAATTATTATTAATGTTAATTTCCTATGGGAATAATTATTTTATCTAACAAACTTTTTGGCTTATGAGCTCGCCCTCGGAACGGAATAAATTCGTAAGTTAAGGTACCACTGTATATAGCACATCGGAAAGGTGCAATCTGATAGGTCCACTGCCACTGAATGAGAAAACATTATTCCGAGTGGATAATGCTATAGTTTGTTACTGTCATTTGGAGCATCACTTGAACATCAACCACACTCAACCCTCTGTTGAAAGAGGATTATTTCAGGTTGTTTACGGTGTCTGAAACCCCAAAACTTGAAATAATGCTCGACATTGACATGATAAGTTCTGTAAAATGATTGTAAGCTTGTTGCCTCAACGTTTTCAAAAGCATCCTCAACAACTCGAGAAGACTTCATCATCAGATACAGAGTTGTTGAGAAGCCAACACTGATGTAATGTTTCTTCTGAATGTTGACGGATGGCTTTTTGGTGACTCTCACATTAGCAAATGTTTATTTGAGCCGCACAAGACCGCTTTCCACTCAGCAAATATTGACAAAGCAACGTCCTTGAGACCAAATGACCTGTGACCTCCACTTAGCCGGACGCCTGCCAGGTCATCGCTTGACATAAAGCTAACACACCCTCGTCCATCACCTGTCAAACCAAGATAAAGAACTCAACCTCTTTTCTATTAGCAGTGGCTAGCAGTGTTGTCTCAAGTAATCGTGAGAATAATTGGTGGTTAAACTTGAGCTGGGGATTTGGGGATGAATTACTTTCTATAACTATATACCATAACATCCTGTATTCGCACTCCCTCTGTTGTTGCGATGTCTCAGGAACGAGAAGTATTTGCAATAATTAGGGGTCACGATTGTGTCAGAGGTAGCACGGGGATGCAGGAGGTCATGTTGGCGCCTCAGAGCTCTGGGTGCTGCAGTTCAAGCCGAAGCTCGGGTTTCTGTCCGCCTGGAGTTTCCATGTCGTCCCCAAGTCTGTGTGGCTGTTCTCTTAATTTCTGGTTTCTGTCCTACATGCCAGTAGGTGGACTGGCAGGTACTAAATTGCCCCAAGTTGTGAATGAGACGGGTCTATTCCTGTTCTGTGCCTGCTGTTCACTACATAGACTCGGGATCCACCGGGTTCATCTCCAGAAACATCAGTTATGTCTTATAATCAATACATTTAATATTACAATGAAATAAAAAACTCGGTTCCAAAACACACACAGATACACACAGAGTGTGTGTGTGTGTGTGTGTGTGTGTGTGTGTGTGTGTGTGTGTGTGTGTGTGTGTGTGTGTTTTGGAACCGAGTTTTTTTATTTCATAAAGAGTGAGAGTGAGAGAGAGAGAGAGAGAGAGTGTGAGACAGAGAGTGAGCATGTGAGCATGAAAGAGAGCATGAGAGTGAGATTGAAAGAGTGAGAGACAGAGAGAGTGAGAGAGAGGAAGAGAGAGAGAGAGAGTGAAAGTGAAGTGCGAGAAAGTGAGAAAGAGAGAGT
>CM045747.1:7215581-7253081 GCA_024760905.1 Plotosus lineatus | reverse complement strand
CAAATGCATCAGAGATCCAGTCCATCTTTCAACATTAAGAAGCCGTCAGATACCACAAACGCTGTTTGTCTTTAAGATCCACCCTGACGACACGGCTCATCTGCCAATAGTCTGATGGATGGTACAAGTTTAAAAATATACGCCAAGGTTACAGGTAGAGCCAGGAATCATCTATCATGCTGTGTTTTTCTATCAGGGAAGCATTTCGAGATCATTTCTCATCAGATCTTACAACAGCAACGAATAAAACAAGTTGAAATGAGAAGTTTGGAAATGTACTCACGGGAGATTTTCATCTGTGGTCCGTTTTAAGAAGTTCTGCAAGCATGATTCACCAGAGTCTGCTCAAATTTTTTTTTTTTTTTTTTTTACTTTACAGGATCTCTCTTTCTTCTCCTGATCTCAGCTGCTTCGTTCCCCTCACTCGGCCCCTTGTGCTTTCTGTGCTGCTCGTTCCCCCGGCTTTTTTTTTTTTAAACCTCCTCTCTCTTCCTGGAGTCAGAGACATGAAGTAGAGTGACTCCCTTTTCTGACTTGCTCTCAACACCCCCCCCTCCGTCGCTCTTTCCATGCACTTTCGGCAATGTTGCTCGGGCTGTTTGCCACTGTGGCACGTCGTAATTCGGGAAATTTTTCTATTCCCGTTGTCTGATGCAATCAGACTAACAAGACGTCATCATGGCAGTGTCACCAGTTCATCGTCACCCCTGTGACAAAATAGACAGATTGCCATCTTACAGTAACGGTTCTAAATGCGGATGTTTTTACTCTGTATTAGACCAAGAAAGGAAAAAAATGGGAATTTTTAGTAAGACTTCAATTCCAACAAGAAAGGGTTGGAAAAAATGTAGGCTACTCAAAAAAAAAAAAAAAAAAAAAAAAAAAAAAGTGGAAAACATGACCTCACACCCAGGCAACCAGTAACCAGTGAATCAGTGTGTCCTGTGGCTACCCATGCAGCATGCTACCTTCATCCTGGGCTGCATAAGCTCACTGCCGGACTCCTCACTCACCAGCTCGGAGTCTGTGGCCCGACTGAATGTCTTGATGTGGGTGGAAGCCACAACAATCCAACAATACAAGAAGAACAAAGCACAAGCAGCTCGCAAAATGCCAGCAAAGATTCCATTAAAATCAAAATGACATCTTTGTTAACTGTACAGTTCGGTGTCCAAACATAGTGACATATACACACTTGGACCACAACGCCGCCTCGAATCACATCCGCCAGAAGGTTTAGATATCATTGTTTATTTGTGTTTTATTTTGTTTTGTTTTTCCAACAGTAGCCATCTGCCTGTAAGTTTATTCTTATGCATTATCATTTACCCACACACACAAAGACTCTTTACTGGAAATTAGACCATGACGTAAAATTCGGACCTATTTTTAATACGCGCACACGGAATATTTTCCATACAATCGTATTACAGTGAGTGCAGAGTGTACTTTAAATCTACCTTTCAATGGCTGCCAGCCTGACGAGTTTTAAAATCTTTTTTTTTTTTTTTCAAATCAGACAAACAGCTGGAGAGTATGGATGGCGTCGTAGATTTCTACCTCACATTTGGCAAGTGATGCTAATTGTAGACTCTGAATGCGCGGTGTACCTGTCCATAGAGTGACTTCAGTAACATCACCGGGCCAAAACGACACACTGTAATATTTCTTTCAACTGCCTTTTGCCTTGATCACAGCATCTAATCTCTATGGCATTGTTGCTCCAGTGGTTCCTGTCGAGGCTCAGCAACATTAATGTGGAAATAAAATCAGCGAGCTGATGAGCTGAATGTACTGGTTATCACATCAATGCACTATTTGGGCTTTTTACTCCTGAGCTTAGTCATTAGCATGAGAAATGTGGCAGAAGTTTTACGCCGGATGCCCTTCCTGTCGCAACCCTCTGCATTTATCCGGGCTTAGGACCGGCATAAGGGGGAGAGACACTGGTTAGTGCCCCCCCCCCCCACACACACACACACACACCTCATGTGAAGGTGGACATGAAGGTCGTTGGAGTAAGAGTAGAAGATGCAGAGGATAGGGCGAGATGGAGGCAGATCATTTGCTATGGCGACCCCTGAAGGGAACAGCCAGAAAGGAAAAGAAGAAGACACCTGAGCTTAGTTGGTGGGGCAGTGCTGGTCTCGTGGTATAGGGTGCTGGATCGCTAATCCTAAGGTTGGGGGTTCAAGTCCCACTCTCCACAAGGTTGTCACTGCCGCCCCCCCCCCATCCCCCCCCCCCGTGCAGCTAGCTGGGTTATCGAAGGCAGGCCATGTCTCTCACTGTCTATGGTGAGACGTTGATGTAAAAGAACCATTGCTGATTTCTGTAAAGAGTAGCTGCAAAGCCGTCAGCGTGTTTCTGTCCCTTGCTAAAGGGTTGTGTCAGGAAGTGCATCTGACATGAAAACCTATGCCAAATCAAACGTGCGAATCATTCGCTGTGGCGACCCCTGATAAAGGGAAAAAGCCGATAAGAAATCTCACACCTGAGCCTAATGGCTCATCAGGCCGGTGGTTATTTCCAGTTTCCATAGCATTTAGCGGCCAGGAGTTCAACTCCTCCTGGATGGGACGCAAGTCCATCGCAGGTTACCTTCCCAGTATATTTTTACTGGTACCCATTTATACTGCTGGGTGAACAGAGGCACACTTGTCGTGAAGACCTTGCCCAGGGGTCTAACTGGGATTCGAACATACAATCTCCTGATCATGAGCCCAGCACCCTAACCACTATATAATATAAAATTGAGGCTCAACTAGTGAAAGCTTTCAACAGGTTGTCACCCCCCCCACCCCCACCCCCCCAGAGCAGCTTACTGGGTTATCAAAGGCTGGCCATGTCTCTCACTGTCTATGGTGAGAGACTCATGTAAAAGAACCATTGCTGACTTTCGACATGAGTATCTGCATAGCCATCGGCGTGTTTCCGCCCTGAAATGGCCTAATGAGCTGTCCAGGGTGTACTCTGACCTTGCCTGAAGTCAGCTGGGATGGGTGCCAGCCTCCCTGTGACCCTGATTAGGATTATCTGGTTACAGAAAATGAAAGAATGAATATAAACTATCACCTCCGAATCGAGATTTGCTGGAGAAGACTTTATGGAGTGGTTCAGTTTTTTTCGCTCATCAACTCAAGATGTCGGTGAAAATTGAACTCAACTGTGTATGGGAATAAATGATGCACAAGTTTGTTGAAACAGTGTTATGGTGTCTTCAATACGAGTCTTTAGTACAATACTAACAGACAAAGCTGTTCATGCTTGACTGAAATTTCATGTTTCGTTGCATTATTTTCATCAAATTACCTTTAAGGCACAAGCATCAGTATAATCCACTTTATCGTGAAAACAACACAACAGCTCTTGTTCATACTCAGCCAAAGCTCACCACTTCCTCACTGATTATTTCACTGTAACAGGACATTGTTTGTCTCCATCAATTTCCTATTTCCTTATATATAAATTCCCATGTTACTGCATTAAAAGCCATCCAATCTGGCACTGTATGACGTCAATCAGTCATAATAATCCCAGATTTTTTTTCCCTGAGGATTTGCTTGCAACATCTGAGTAGCTTCCAAGTTCAAAGAAAACTCTACGCACATCCAAAATCCCAGCGACGAGCTGTTCCCAATTGGAGTTAAATCGGATTGGCGGTCAGGGAATTTCTTCCAAACCACACACTTACAAAATTTAGGCTGTATGTCAGTTTTCATTGGAAGTTTGAGAGCCGGGAAGTGGAACGTCCCACCCAGGGTCCAGTACATCAAGACAAAACAAACAAACACACAAAAAAAAGCAAAAAAGAAAAATAAAATAAATAAATAAATAAAAACACCAAGTTGGCGAGGTTAGCCGGTCTTAGTGATACCGTTTGATAAAATCACATCATGCTTTATTTTAGGTGTACACCAGCGGAACATGTCTATAGGTACAAGTTGACTGATATCGAGATACTTTGCAGGGTGTCCTTGTTAAAATTTCTAGCTTTTGTCTATTACACATGGATTGCAAAATTAGCATAAGCTTGGTGGTGTACATAATATCACCGAAAGGCAATGAAGTCAAGACTACAAAAATACAAAATAAACCACATTAAAACATAATGTTCTTGCTTGTTGGAACGGCGTATGAATTTTCTACAGAAACCAGTTTGCGTTTTTTTTATTTTTTCACGCACGTCATTCTGGCAACCTGAACAGCTCTTTTAACAGACTCTATTCTACAATAAGAGTTATAATACTTTAAAACTGGGCAGTGGTGGCCTGGTTTTAAAGGGGCTGGATCACTGATCTTAAGGTTGGCGGTTCAAGCCCCACTCTCAACAGGTTGTCACTGATGCCCCCCACCACCACCACCACCACCACCAGTGCAGCTAACTGGGTCATCAAAGGCCGGCCATGTCTCTCACTGTCAATGGTGCTAGGTTCATGTAAAAGAACCATTTCTGACTTTCGACAAGAGAGCTGCATAGCCGTCAGCTTGTTTCTGACCTGCGATGGCCTGGTGAGCTGTCCAGGGTGTACTCTGCCCTCACCCGGAGTCAGTTGGGATGGGCGCCAGCCTCCCTGTGATCCAAATTAGGATTACGTGGTCACAGAAAAAGGAATGAATATTTTAAAACTTCAAATTCTGAGTATTGTATGAACTAAATATCGCAGACATTTACACACTGCTGTCATAAACCTGAAGTCTTGCCAGTCGTGCTCTACTTTATTAAGGGAGACAGTGGTTTTTTTGTTTTTTGTTTTTTTTTTGTTTTTTTTAAGTGGCTGTGTATAGGTACTGTATTACATTTCCAATAAAACCCCTGTGACGCAGCTCTTCTTAAGAAACCACTCAATTCCGAAAATGGCTTTAGGTAAACTACCCCATGATAAAGAGGGTAAGCTACAGGAAATGGTTCCAGTTTTTACAGACGTGTCTGAATAACTCAAAGCAGGCATGAGAATGAATCAGAGTCTACGGCAGCATTAAACAGGATTGTTATACTGTAAATTAAAATTAAATGGGGGGAAAGAGAAAAGAAAACCCGTCAACAAAACAGTAACAGTCATCCAACCACTTTGACATGACAGGAGCTGATTGGCAAGAAGATTACACATAATTATTTATGCAGCAGACAGACGAGACATAAAATAACAAAGGTGTGACAATTCTTTTAAACAGGTGTGACACATGACTGTTGAGAATTGTTTTTTTTTTCCTACAGGAAAGAGTTAACTGGTTACTCCTGTCACACATTAAAAAGGAAAGGTTCTATTGTGTAGATATAAGAAATGTATTCAATAAATATAAATAAACTGGTGGAGGTCTTTTCTTTGGTATATTTATATATTTATAGGTCAGGAGTTATTAAATCATGTCTCTCACAGTCTATGATGTGAGGTTCATGTAAAACAGTGGTTTTCAAAGTGGGCGGTACCACCACCACCACCACCCCCCGGGGGGGGGGGGGGGGGGGGGGGGTATGAACTTTCGAAGGGGCACGGGCGAGTAAACAGTCGGATGGGGACGTTGAAATTGTGAAGGGGGCTTTGGAGCAATTACAGTAAAATGTGACGTTGGTGTGATCAATTCGTTTACTGCATCCAGCACAGAGGTGCCAACCCATCTAGAAGAGGAACTTGTAAGTTTGAAAAATGACGAGGATCTGAAACCAAAGTTCAAAACCTCTTACCAAGCCTTTTGGATGCAAACAGCGATCCCAAAACGCTACCCAAACCTGTGGAAGGACTTCTTCTTGTTCTTCTTGTCCTTTCGGCTTTTCCCTTCAGGGGTCGCCACAGCGAATCATCTGCCTCCATCTCTCCCTATCCTCTGCATCTTTTTCTTTTACACCAACTTCCTTCATGTCCTCCTTCACCACATCCATGAATCGTCTCTTTGGTCTTCCTCTGGGCCTTCTGCTTGGTAGTTCCAACCTCAGCATCCTACTACCAATATACTCACTATCCCTCCTCTGTACATGTCCAAACCATCTCAATCTAGCCTCTCTGACTTTGTCTCCAAAACGTCTTACATGTGCTGTCCCTCTGATGGAGACATTCCTGATCCTATCCATCCTCGTTACTCCCAAAGAGAACCTCAACATTTTCATCTCTGCTACCTCCAACTCTGCCTCCTGTCTTTTCCCCAGGGCCACTGTTTCTAAACCATACAACATCGCTGGCCTCATCACCGTCTTGTACACTTTTCCTTTCATTCTTGCCGATACTCTCCTATCACACATCACACCGGACACTTTTCTCCAACCATTCCAACCAGCCTGCACACGCTTCTTCACCTCTTTTCCACACTCTCCATTGCTCTGGATTGTTGAGCCTAAGTACTTAAAATCCTCCACCTTCTTTATCTCTGCTCCCTGTAACCTCACCGTTCCTCTTGGGTCCTTGGCATTCATACACATGTATTCTGTATTACTGAGGCTAACCTTCATTCCCCTCCTTTCCAGGGCATACCTCCACCTCTCTAGATTTTTAACCCTGTGGAAAAACATCAAGTTGTTTTTCATTGCTTTTCCGACTTCCTACCTGGTTGAGAGGGGATTCAGTGCTGTGTCAAGGCTCCTCACCAAACAAGGAAACAAACTCAACACAACAGAGCGTGGTGATCTGAGACTGCTCCTGATAAACCTTCATCTTGATGTTGATAGTTTGATTGCAATGCACCAAGCCCACCCATCTCATTGAGCAGGGGAGTTGTTAAGGATTACTCGTTAAGTTTTACAATTTATTTAATGTTCAGTTCAAGGTGTTTGTGATTGAAAAATAAATATTAACCATTTTTGTTCGATAAAATGTTTTTTATACTCTTTAAACTGTTTGTGATTGAAGAATCAACCAATTCTTGTGACATTTAACATTGCCGTCATTCTGGCGTACGTCGTGTGTGGGGGCTCTTATTTCTGTCCGGCGGTGAAGGGGGCGGTGGCAAAAAAAAAGTTTGAAAACCACTGATGTAAAAGAACCATTGCTGACTTTTGTCAAGAGGCGCTGCATAACCATCAGCGTGTTTCTGACCTGCGATGGCCTGGTGAGCTGTTCAGGGTGCACTCTGCCCTCACCCGGAGTCAGCAGATCCCAACCTACGGATCAATGATCCAAGCACCTTACCACCAGGCCACCACTGCACGCAAGAAATGATAATAATGATAATAACAATAACAATACTACTACTACTAATAATAATAATAATAATAATAATAATAATAATAATGAGCAGTGGTGGCCCGGTAGTAAGGTGCTGGATTACTAATTCTCAGATTAGGGGTTCAAGCCCATTGTCAATGGTCGTTACTACCCCCCACCCCACCCCATGGCTAACTGGGTTATCAAAGGCCGGCCATGTCTCTCACTGTCTATTTTGGGAGGTTCATGTAAAAGAACCATTTCTGACTTTCGTCAAGAGTAGCTGCAGAGCCATCAATATGTTTCTGCCCTGCGATGGCCTGGCGAGCTGTCCAGGGTGTACTCTACCCTCTCCGTGACCCTGCTTAGGATTAAGTGGTTCATAAAATGAATGGATAACAACAACAAACATCACAGTGGCATAGCACTGTCAGCTACAGCAAAAGCATTCATGGTTTAAATCACAGCCGAGGGTTTGGGCATTTTATCAGCGTACTCCGGTTTTCTTTCCCAGTTCAAAGAAATGCACATTGAGCCATTTTGAATGTCCCATAGGTGTGAGTGTGCATGATGATGAATGTGTGTTGGCGACTTTATAGACTACTGAGGTGTTCAAGGTATTTCAGCCAGATAGGACAGATTGGTTCCAGCCTCCCGATTTCCCGAGAAGGAAAAAGTGGTTGGGAAAACGAGTGGATGAATGAATGTAAACACTGTAGGCATAATGGATTGAGATCTGAAAATGCTAGTCATATTCCTCACTGTAATCACTATTAAAAAAAAAAAAAAAAACAGAATTAAAACCCTGTCCGAGAAGAAAGCATATGAGTACGAAATCAGTTGTGAAACATCAGCTTTAACAGTAAGTGCAACAGAGAGCTGTGAATAGAGTTTATAAGAAGAATGAGTGGAGATGAGACATTGTGTGTTCCCGAACAGGAAACATCTGAGAGTATTACAGTAGCATATCAGAATGAATAAAGCAAATGTGAGGTTTTTTCTTTGTTCCACTGAAATGACTCACAAATGCGAAGCCATGGGTTTTCAAATTCCCACCAAAAGTAATGAAATATAGAATGGGATGACTGATGATAAAAGAAAACAAGAAATATTAGCCTTTGTGTGACTTTAAAGTTCAGGCAGCTGTTTACAGAGCAACCTCAAGTGCATGTTGATTCAGGTTGCTTAAAAAAAACAGTAGCTACCTGCTGATAATGTGAGAAAAACTCCTGACCTGAATGCAAACAAGGCTACCACAGATGTGGCAATATTCACACATGAGTCTCATACACACCTCAAAAGATGTTTTCAACCATCTAAAACTTTCGTTTCTATTCTAAACTCACCCCTGCACCCGCTTTACGCCCAAATTATGCCAATCCTTACGTATTTTTTCCACACATTAAACTCCATTTAGTAAAAGAAAAATGTAGTGCAATTTAAGCATGCCTCATTAATAAAAATAAAACAATACTGGATGACATTGGACGATTCCAAAACGGCTGCAAAAACATACAAAATATGAAATATCTTGCAGCACAATGAACCCGGACCTTGAATGCACCCCTGAGGGATTCCACTCACCACATGGTAGAAGATTCTACAGTAGTAAATAATATTTTAGGGCTTTTAACTGCAGATGTGATTTGTGTAAAATATGCCCAGGGCCCTTACAAGGGTCTTAAGGCATAAGAATTATGATTTCACCATCTGTTCTGCTAGTAATTTAATGCAACAGACCTGAATAATGAATAAATGAATAAACGGCCAGAAAACGTTTAAGAGATAGTGAGGTGGGTTTTTATTTTTTTATTTATTTTTTTTTTTGGGAAAGCCTGAAGACTGCCACTCTGCAGTTTGTAAGGGAATTACAGATAAAAGTGCTAATCCATAGATTTTATATAAACTTTCATACCAAATCAATGTTTTCTAACCTTGGCAAGCATCACCACCACAACTTCAATATCATATTGAAGAAATGCAGCAATAAAGAAAAATGTTTCTCTCCTTCAAAGATGCTGAACATACAAAATGATCAACTTGGCCAGTTAGTGACAAACAAATTATTGATCAGCATAATTCAATTCGTGTAAAGGTCAAAGCTTTGGAATCTGATTTGTTTGAGAAGAGACTATCATTTTGTTTAAAGATCAAGTGGAATATAAATCCTGCATAGTTTTCCATTGCCATCAATCCATCCTCCCATAATTCCATTATCCAATATACTGTAGGGCAACCAAAGTAGGCCAAAAAAATTGATATACATTCATTTTCTGAACCGCTTAATCTTAATTATGGGCGCAGAGAGGCTGGCACCCATCTCAGCTGACTCTGGGTGACACCCTGGACAGCTTGCTAGGGCATCACAGGGCAGAAACACACTGATGGCTATGTAGCTCCTCTTGTCGAACGTAAGGAATGGCTCTGTTACAGCCTCTCACCATAGACAGTGAGAGTCATGGCCAACCTTTGATAGCCTAGTTAGCTGAACTGGGGGGAAGGGAGGGGGGACAGCAAGTGACACCTGTTGGCAGTGGGACTTGAACCCCCAACCTTAGGATCAGCATTCCAGCGCCTTACCACTGGGCCAGTTTCTCTGAGAAACTGGAAACTCATGAGCTTTGTCTGTAATGAATAGTGTCCTGCGTCTGGGAAAGATACAATTGTGCCTCTGACTAGTTCGAAACTCTGACACTTTAGGCTCTGTGTGTAAACATTCAAAACCCACCGCTTTTCATCAAAAACATTACCATGTAACAACTACCCATGATTCCATACCCATGATATTCAGAATATCCACTGCACTTGTAAAGTTTAGCATAAGCTGTTACTATGGAAATGATAAACATTTCAAAAAACAAGTAAACAAACAAAACAAACAAAACCAAAAAAAAAAAACCCAAAACATTATTGTATACCCTGGATCTACATGTTAAATTGTAGTAAGAACTACTGTCACAATTATTAAAGGAAATCTGTACTGACCAATCAGAATTGAGCATGCATAACTTTTTGAATTAATATTATTTCTGAACTCTGAGTACTGCCTTATCCTTTGCATGTTCATCCTTAGCGTCTTTTTAACTAAGTTAACACAATTGTTTGCAACAATGAATTACTAGCGTCAAGCATTGAAGGAAGAAAGACGTAAGATCTTCTCAGATCTGGAGTAATGTCATCGGTCAGGAGGAAAGGAACAAGCATTCGCTAAAGCGTATGAAATGGCTGTCAAAACACTTCAGTATGTGTGGGAAAGTGGCCGTAGGCCAGCATCTGGAAGTGTTTATCTCTTGTGCAGCGTGTGACTGGGAGATGTTCAGCAGCCACTACTTCTGATTGATTTCTTGCCGGGTTCATAGACCGTGGATCATGTGAGGCTCTGAGAGGTTTTCACTGGACTTAATGCCAGGTCAGGGTGCCTTGCCAGGTATAACACCACCCTCAGAAGAGTGTGCATAGCGGCCAACTGAAGCACACATGCTCATGACGTCTGACCCCATGAGTATTTTTTCGTATAAAACAAATATTATGCTTTGATGCTTTTAAAGGCTGTGAAGAACAGCAAATCGATGACAAAGAACAAGATCCTGAAGCGGATGGATGACTGATGGTCCTCTCATTTTGGCTCAGCGCTTCTTTGGAGAGCTGTAAATTTTAAAGAAAATATTTCTCCCTGAACCACATGCGTAATAATCCATAAATTTAGCACAGATTAGCATAGAATTAGCATAGCGTAGCTTTACATAGGAGTTCAAGATTTATATAGGGTCAAGGAGACAGGGAGCCTACCTGAGCCGACTCTGGTCAAAGGTGAATAAACCCTGAATAGTTCACAAGTCCATCCACAGCAGGGTCAACACAGACACAGCCATTCACACTCACAACAAGGGGCAATTTGGAGCATCTTATTAGCCTACCGTGCATCTCTTTGGACTGTAGAAGGAAACCATGCAAACATGGGGTTTCATGCAACCGCCACACAGAAACGTTCTCACAAGGCACAAAGGTCTCAAACCCAGGACCGTTTTTTTAGACATACTGTGAAGAATATATATAAATTATTTGAGGGCAGTGGTGACCTGGTGGTAAGGTGCTGAATTACAAGGTCGGGGGTTCAAGCAACACCATCAAGAGGTTGTGAGTATTCCCTGAGCCCCTTGCAGCTTACTGAGTTATCAAAGGCCAGCCATGTGTCTCAGTGTCTGTGGTGAGAGGTTCCTATAAAAGAACCATTGCTGGCTTTTTGTCACTGCGATGACCTGGCGATCTGTCCAGGTACTCTTTACTCAGCCCTCGCCCAGAGCCGGCTGAGATGGGTGCCAGCTTCCCCGCAACTCTAATCAGGACAAAGCGGTTCAGAAAATGAATGAACGAAAGAATTATTTGACACAAAATACACACTAGTATCCTACTGACAGACAACAGTCTGTTATTCAGAGCAACGGCCTGTTATACAGAAACATGAAGCAGTGCATAAAGCTCTCTGAGTGGAGTGTCCCTGGACGCGAGGTAGCACTGTTTACGCCGACATGATCTAAAAGTGTGACTTCAGACAGGAAGTGATGAGACTCCCTGTCCTGTTGTCCCATTGTCATACATAGTGATAGAGGGACAGAACGACAATGGGACAAAGGGACAAAGGGAGTCTGGCAAACCAAAAATCGACACTAAGAGATCTGACCATTCTGTGGAATATACCATAATAAAAAAAAGGGCTGAATACCATAACTGACCAATCAGAATTGGACATTCAATTCAGCAGTGCAATAATTTCCAGTACCTGCACCGTCCACACCGATTTCTTCCTTCTTAGTTTCAAGAGAGTTGGTGCACTGATAATGAAAAACACACATGAATCTCTCACATGTGTAAATATATGTGTGTGTTATACACCGAGTTTGTGTGTGTGTGTGTGTGTGTGTGTGTGTGTGTGTGTGTGTGTGTGTGTGTGTGTGTGTGTGTGTGTGTGTGTGTGTGTGTGTATGAGTGTGTGTGTTTAATCAGCATTCATTAAACCTGGGAAAAGTTTATGATATGTTCAAAGCTGTCTGTTTTCAGCAGTGAGGAGTGTGGAATGTATATATTCCGCCTGTGATGTGTCACCAAGTGTGAAAAGTCTCTTCCACCCTGTAATAATGTCTACATGTCATACACACTGACTCGCCTGAGGCCAACACCATGACGGAGGTGTCCTTCAAATCGTTGCTCGCTGTGTAACTACCGCTTGTGCTGTGAATCCTGTAATTCCCTCCACTTCAGAATAAAGAAAAAACACACACACACACACACACACACACACACACATACACACACACACACACACACACACACACACACACACACACACACACCCTGGATTGTACAGGACTATAATCAGATTTTCCATGTACATCTTGTTCATACGGGTGAGTGTAAACCATACCCCTGTGTGTGTGTGTGTGTGTGTGTGTGTGTGTGTGTGTGTGTGTGTGTGTGTGTTACAGCTCTATTTTAAAACAGCTTACATGTTGTACACTGGAGCATTATTTAAATGTGTCTACATTCAGACAGTTGTTGTTCCGTTGAGGAAGGCATGTTAGAAACTGAACAGCTGAACTTCTGCGGTTAGTACAACAGTACAAGGTCTGTCTTACTCTCCATTCAAAATTGACAAAATGACATATTCACCAGCAGGGGGCTCCTGTTAGCCAAGATCATAGCAAGAGTTGAAAGACATGTTCACGGTAAACAAGACACAGTGGAAACCTACGAGATAAGCAGATTAGTTCTACTGGCAACCGCAAATACATGATAAATAAAGATTTATAACGTACGGAGAACACGGACTGATACGGTGTGTGTGTGCGGGGGAGGGGGGGGGGCTGTCTTTAAATTGGAAAATCATCACAAACAAGTCCAAAGTCATTCACAGTATTCACTTTTATACTATAAATAAATAGTGTAATCCCAATGAGCGTGGTCAGTTCTAACATAACTCCACCCCCTATCCCAGGCTCACTAAAATCTTTGATCATATTTACACTGATATATGAATCTCATAAATAATAGGTAATGTGCTTCCCAGACTTCGGATCCAAAAAGTTTGAACACCTTTGGGAAATTTTTGGATTGAGATCATCAAAACACCGACTGTGAAATGAGTTTTTCTGGATGGATGGTGTTTATTTCTCTGGTACAGGTCCAGACAGATGTAGAGGTCATTGCACGGCATACTTAAGTTCAAAACACCTTTCTCACACACACACACACACACACACACACACACACACACACACACACACACACACACACACACACACTATGGTCTTGTGATTATGTTTCTCGGGTAAAGAATAAATGAACAGAAATGTATGAGACAATCAGTTGAGTGGTTTGTCTTTCTAAAAGGAACCATACAGCCATGTAGTGTTTTCTGCCACATGCCTGAACTTGCATCAGGCATTTCACCACTGATCTGGTGGGATGATGGCCTGACTACGACCATTAGTGTCGAAAACATTCAAGGTTAGACCACAGATCTAGTCATCTCGACTTCCTTGTACAATGACCTGCCCACCTCCTGAAAAAAAAAAAAAAAAAAAAAAACAGCCATAATAAACAATGCTTGAAAGCAGAAAACTTAGAAATGTATTAATATATTATTCTTGGCCCCGATTGGTTAAAGTACAGACTGCCTGGACTGGATAGGTCAAATTATTCTGACATGCCTTTCAGTTCTTCAGTAAAACAACAAGCTGCAAATTTTGGTCTTCATAGTGTTAAAAAAAGTGAAAGTGAGGTCACTTGTAAAGTAGTTACAGTGCGAGGCTTGTACAATCAAGAGGTCATGGGTTTGAATTCCTGTTAGGCTTTCATCTTGCTAACACCCCTGGGCACTGTCCTAACCACAAGTGTGGCTCTGTCCACCCCGCAGTCTAACTGGGCACCAGTAAAAATACTGAGAAGGTAACCCGTGATGGACTAGCATCCCATCCAAGAGGAAATGAACTCCGAGTCATTTCACGATACCGAAATCGAGATAAGCTCTGGCCCTGATGAGCCAGCAGGTTCAGGTGTACATGCCCAACTTTACCTATTGGAAAAAGAAAGAAATCAGTCATCAGACAGCGAAACCCCTCAGCCGGCCAGCAGCTCTTAAGAAATAGTGCAGACAAAATTTACAAGGTGAAGGTCATTGTGACAAGAGCAAAGGTCAAAGAGAGGACCTGACAAGCCCTAGCATGCCTACATACTATTAGAAACATGAATGTGTTTTTCAGAATTTCAAAATTATCTAATCAGCAGTTTTTAAGAAACGGCCCAGAAAAAGTATTTACGGTCAAGGTCATTGTGAAAAGGTCAAAGGTCAAAGACAGTAACTGACAAGCCCATGCATACACAGGAAACATGAATTAATTGTTGTTGTTTTTTAGAATTCCAGAATGATCCACCCAGCAGTTCTTAAGAAACAGTTCAGACAATGTATGTATATAAAGTTGAGGATGCTTATATAAAATTTCAAAAGATAAGCATCCTCTATGCTCAGGTATCCAAGATACAGTTATAGTTGCCCCCACTACGCCACCGTGCCGCCATAAATGCTTATCATAACAATTAAACATGATTCGCACATTTGCCTCACAGCAAGAAGGCCTGGGTTCGATTCCCGACCAGGGCGTTTCTGTGTGGAGTTTGCATGTTCTCCCCGTGCTTGCGTGGGTTTCCTCCGGGTGCTCCGGTTTCCTCCCACAATCCAAAGACATGCACAGTAGGTTAATTGTCTGTTCTAAATTGCCCGTAGGTTCGCATCATGCAGAAGGCAATGGCAAACCACTGCACTAATCCTGCCAAGAAAACCTCCATGAAGATGATAACCAGGGCGTCATCAGGGCATCAAATGGTCATTCTACGACTCAGGCACTAGATAGATAGATAGATAGATAAGCATTTATTGCACTGAATATTTATTTTTTTATCTTATATACACATATACATGTACGTATATGTCAGTCGGGGGTGGGGTGGGGGTGGGGGGTGATCCTACTTCGTGGATTTCGATGGTTGCGTGGAGATCTCGGTCCCAATTAACCGTGGAAAGAGAGGGATCCCTGTAATAGCATAAATGAAAGCAGTACAATACAGCTAACGATGAAAAATGGAAGAAAGAAAGAAGAGGGGAAATTAAATGTAAAATACGACAAGAACCGTGAGAACAGTAGCTAACTTTTTGAAAATATTAAATTACAACACACCAAGTTCAACATTGCGGCAGGAATGGCATCTTCCTACTGATCGATGATGTAAGTTTCCGTAGTTAAGCACCGGTGTTTATTACGGTGTTAAACTTTCACAAGTTGAGTCTAAATGTCAAGTTGTTTTGTCTATAATGGTGCGGAAACTCAAACGGATGTGGGTTTTTAAAAAGCGGATACAGGAGGAATGACAAAATCAACCATTTCTACATGAAAACGTCTTGGTTCAATGTAGTTGGTGGATGAACGAAGAACTACCTGGGCGATCGTGTATGTGATATTAATTCAATTTAATCCCATCGAACCAAAGGGGCAATGACACCATCCGACCCTCCATCAGTCCACCCATCCATCCATTAACTGGTCCCTTTGTTCGATTAAGGTAACAAAGCAAGCTGAAGATGACATCAGGATTTGACTTCCCATGTGACTTCTAATTCAAAAAAGATCTTGATAAATAATCCGAGTGAAGTAGACAACGATGAATCATGGCGTTCCTGTTCCCAGACTTTTCCTTGAATCAGATTAATCGTTTATGGTGTCTTTCTATCAAAGGGACAAAATCTGACTTCCAGTATTACTTACTACTGGAGAAGAAATTGCAACTCATGCTGATCTCAGTACTGTATTTCAATTTTTATTGTTCTGGGGTGAATATTCTCGAGTTCATCCATAGTCCAAGCGCACGCCCACAACTCTGTTAATCACTGACTCAGTGTATTCCACAAATACCTTTTCACCCAGTAAAGACGCATGTTAATGATTGGTCATGTTAGTCACAGAACAGGTGTGTATATCCGGAACAAAGATCTGCCTTTATACATACAGTACTGTATATGTTAAATTATATGCTACAAGTTTATACACATTATTATACTTCATTCATTCATTCCTTTTCTGAACCGATTAATTCTAATTAGGGACATGGGGGCGGCTGCAGCCCATCTCACCCTACTCTGGGTGAGGGTGGGGTACACCCTGGACAGCTCGCAAGCCAGTTGTAGTGTCAACACTCACTCTCACTACCATTCCTACTCACTCTCACACCCTGGGGTGATTTGGAACAACCAATTAACGGACTGTGCATGTTTTTGGACTGCAGGAGGAAACCGGAGTACCCGGAGGAAACCTACACAAGCACAGGGAGAACATGCAAACTCCACACAGAAACGCCCAAGCTGGGAATCTCACCCAGGACCTCCTTGCTGTGAGGCGGACGTGCTAAAAACTACACCATCGTACAGCCTATTATTATTATTGTTGTTGTTGTTGTTGTTGTTGTTATATATTTATTCATTATTCATTCTCTGAACCGCTATATACTAATTAGAGTGGCAAAGAGGCTGATGCCCATCTCCGCCAACTCGGGGCGAGGGTAGAGTACATCCTGTAGAGCACGTCAGGCCATTGCGGGGCAGAAACATGCTGACAGCTATGCCACTCCTCTTGACAAAAGTCAGCAAGTCTTTTACATGAACCTCTCACCATAAACACTGAGAGACATGGCCGGCCTTTGATAACCCAGTTAGGTGCACTGTGGGAACAGCAGTGACAACCCGGTGATAGTGGGGCTTGAACCCCCCCCAATCTTGGGATTGGTAATCCAGTACCTTATACCACGACTGCTCCTATTATTATTATTATTATTATTATTATTATTATTATTATTGTATATTCACTTCTATTGGGGTCATACGGAGGGTGGAGTCTATCTCATGACACCCGCCAAAGGCAAAGTATTCCTTCAGCACTTTGCTTGATCATCAGAGGTCAACAGACAGAACAATTCACATTCCTCACAGGCCGACAGGACATATGCAATAGTCTTTGAACTGTGGGAGGAAACTGCAGTACCCTGAGGAACCACACACGAGCACTGACAGAACATGCAAACTCAACATAGAAATGCCCTTGCCAAGTCCAGGACTCGAACCCAGGACCTTCTTGCTGTGAGGCGGGCGTGATAACAGTTACACTACTATCCCACTCATTATAAGACATTTATCCCAGAATGACCCGAACCCTTCATTAGAATTAGCGTGGCAGTCTGGACATAAATTTCAGGGTGCGCTGTATAGGTTTAACAAATACGCAGCCAGAGAAGATCATTCCAGTGAACATCTGGTGAAGTTTTGTCGTATTTGGAGTAGTTAGGGTGTTGTGTTCCTGATCGGGAGGTTGTGTGTTCAAATCCCCTGGGCAAGGTCTTAACCACAAGTGTGCCTCTGTTCACCCAGCAGTATAAATGGGTACAAGTAAAAAATATACTGGGATGGTAACCTGCAATGGACTAGCGTCCCATCCAGGAGGAGCTGAACTACTGGTCACTAAACGCTACGGAAACTGGGGATAAGCACCGCCCTGATGAGCCACTAGGCTCGGGTGTAAAAATCCTAACAGACTTTTTTTTTTTTTTTTTTATTTCCAAAGGACTCTGAATCGGGCTGCATGGTGAAGCAGCGGTTAGCATGTCCACCTCAGAGCAAAAAAATGCCCTGAGTTCAAGTCCTTCAAGGCTCGGCAAGGGTGTTTCCACACAGAGACCGCATGCTCTCTCAGTGCTTGTGTGGGTTTCATCCAGGTACTCCAGTTTCCTCCCACAGTGCAAGGACATGCACATTAGGCTAACTGGCTGTTCCAAATTGACTCGTTATAGGTGTGTGTGTGTGTGTGTGTGTGTGTGTGTGTGTGTGTGTGTGTGTGTGTGTGGGTGTGAGGGAGAGAGAGAGAGAGAGAGAGAGAGAGAGAGAGAGAGAGAGAGAGAGAGACGTTCAGGTTGTGCAGCACCCCATCACCCAGTTTCAGCTGAGCTGGACACCAGCCCACCTGCGACCCTGGTGATATTGAGCGGTTCAGCTATTGAGTGCGCGAGTGAGCGAATGTCTCTCTGAATCTTTGTAATTTCTGTAACAAATGACTCTTCGAATCATTGAGCCACTTTAATTGTAAATGACTCTCTGAAACTCTAAACAACACTGTAATAAATAACTCTGAACCTCTGTGTCATTTCTGTACACACAACACTGCCAGGTTCTATGAGAAAACCTTTGCTGAACCATTTCTTCTCTTTAAAAGTGATCATCGGATTAAAATCCAGAACATTCTATGATCATCTGAATTCCCCGACACACTTCTCCAAGCTTCGATGCATAACACATGGTGAGGAATTCAAAATCTGATGGGAATCACACTCTTGAGAACTCCTCCGCATTGGAAGACCTTAAAAGCCGGCTCTCACATACGCAAGCCTGCGACCATGCAAGAGCGAGGGACGCTGACTGGCTGAAGGAGCGAGAAGGACCTCAAGTACTCATCCACTGATTGAGTGGAGTCTCGAAACACTTCAGCGTTTCGCAACAAAACAACCGGCTCTGAAGTTCAGACTTTGCATTAAAGTTTACAGATTAATTAATCAAACTTTTCACCATGAGAGGGTTTACAAACTGATTCATAAATTCATGTTGATGTTTATTATCTCTGGCGTGCTTTTCTTCCTAAAACAACATTTTAAGATTCTACATAGTTTAACGACATATTTCCAGAGGTTCTTGTATACTGCAACGTGTTTTCATTCTCATTCATTCATTTTCTGAACCGCTTAATCCTAATTAGGGTCGCGGGAAGGCTGGCGCCCATCTCAGCCGATTCTGAGTGAGGGCATGGTGAACCCTGGACAGCTCACCAGGCCATCGCAGGGCCAACACTCTCACAAACATTCATACTCCCACTCAGACCTACGGCTGATTTGGAACAGCCTATTAACCTACTGTGCATGTTTATGGACTGTGGGAGGAAACCGGAGTACCCAGAGGAAACCCACACAAGCACGGCAAGAACATGCAAACTCCACACAGAAATGCCCGAGCTGGGAATCGAACCCAGAACCTTGCTATGAGGCGGATGTGCTAACCACTACGCAACTGTGCCACCGCCCATTTTTTAATGTATGAGGCCAATATACAGTAAATCCTGGTGGATGTAGGATTATATTCCTTGGAGAAGCGCCATCATCAAATTATCAGTCGGAGACTCAAAAAGTCAGTAACATGGACAGAATGAACAGCTTCTATTCACTGATAATATCTTTAGATAATAATTGTGTAATTCATCACACTGAGCTGATTGATGAAACGTCACATGTTCAACTTTTCTTTATTATCTAAAGTCAAAAAATGCCGATCCATCAGTGATCGGTGGGAGCACAAGATCCACCGTGTAACATGGACAGGCAAAGTTACGGATATCATCCACCCAGTTTTAAATCTGGTGCTTATTGAACAATTTTTCCACACACATGTAAATTCCGTGGTCATGGTGCGACACATGCGCTCCAGTTAATGTGGTTATTGTACCTGTGGAGTAAGTAGGAAGTATTTGAATTATTTCAAAAACTGTGTTCACCATATGTACATATTTTGATATGATATTATCTCCCAGGCATGTACTAAAGATGTTGATGCATTAATTCTCAAATTAACTTCGACATGGAGATATTTATTCAAGTATGAAGCTTGGTAGTTGGAAAATGTGCCAACTTTGTGATCAGATGTCCCAAAATTCCTTTACGATGTAGTATTTACCAATTTATGAATGAGTCGGCTAATAGACCTCGTTAGCTACATAGTGCACAGCCAACCTGCCTTGGTAATGGATGAAATATCTAAAAATAAACTAGATAAGTTTGATTATAATTTGCTTCTTTTCGTGTTTCAGTGTAGTATATACTACAAACACTTCACTTCACTTAACCCTTAACATCCGGGGATGTCATTGGGGTGCCTTCATGGCTAGCCTTGGGCTGATTCGGCCTGGCCGAGCCCATCCCTCTCCAGGTCGGAAACACACTGACGGCTTTACAGCCTACTCTTTTACATGCCTCTCACCATAGACAGTGAGACACATGGCCGGCCTTTGATAACCCAGTTAGCTGCACTGGGGGGACAGTGGCAACCTTGTGGAGACAGGAACCCCCAACCTTAGGATCAGCGATCATGCGCCCTAACCACTAGACCATCACTGCCACTACAACACAAGGTTAGTTAAATAGATGCAGTTAGTGTGTTTACATCTGTTTTCATGCACACCTCGAGATTTTCAGCACCCATCATGATTTAAAATATGGAAGAAACATCCATAAACTGTTTTTATTATTATTATTATTACTATTAGTATTTTGTTTGGTTTCAGAAGGTACTTTTTCATATATTAAATATATACAAATTACCTTTTTTAATCCCTGTATAGCTCTTCCATGATATAGAAAAAGCTACCAAGTTTAAACGAGTAAAGGAAACCTGCCAGCACTGGTCTAACCCAAATTTGACCAAATTTTCACTAAGTTTTTTCCAGATCTGGGGCCGGTGGTATAGTGGTTAGGGTGCTGCACTCATGATTGGGAGGTTGTATATTCGAGTCCCAGTTAGACCCCCACTGTGCTAAGACCCCTGGGCAAGGTCTTAACCACAAGTGTGCCTCTGTTCACCCAGCAGTATAAATGGGTACCAGTAAAAATATACTGGGAAGGTAACCCGCAATGGACTCGCGCCCCATCCAGGAGGAGCTGAACTGCTGGTTGCTTCACGCTACAGAAACCAGGGATAAGCACCGGCCTGATGAGCCACTAGGCTCAGGTGTAAAATGCCCAAAGGACTTTACCGAGTACACCCGACAATTGATGGCCTTGCTCAAGGGCATGGCAGTGGCAACTTGGTGGTACTGGGGCTTGAACCACTGACCCTCTGATCAGTAATCCAGAGCCTTAACCATTGAGCTACAACTGTACCGAATACGTCCATCACCTCCTACTCATTAGACGTAAGCGGTTTAAAATGACTGCTGCGTTTAGATTCTGGCTTCAAAATGAATTTCCATGGAGGATGGAAATATAGCAGTTTGTGTGTGAGCGAGTGAATGGGGAAAGCAATCAGGAATATAAACGAGGGTTTGCAGGAAATTTCCTCAACATGAAGTCATGAATAGCTCATTGATTTAGCACTGAGCAGCCACTGTGTGAGTGTGAGCGTGCACGACTTTATCACTTGCTTGCATGGCTTGTATACTTTATTGTGTTTTACAGGCTTTTACACAAGCCTTTTCTCTCTCTCGCTCCCGATGAGTGTGTGTGCATGCGTGCGCGCTTGTGTGTGTGTGTGTGTGTGTGTGTGCATGCGTGCGCACTTGTATGTGTGTGTGTGTGTGTGTGTGTGTGTACATGCGTGTGTATGTGTGTGTGTGTGTGTGTGTGCACGTGTGTGTGTGTGTGTGTGTGTGTGTGTGTGTGTGTGTGTGTGTGTGTGTGTGTGCATGCGTGCGGCGCTTGTATGTGTGTGTGTGTGTGTGTGTGTGTGTGTGTGTGTGTGTGTGTGTGTGCATGCGTGCGCGCTTGTATGTGTGTGTGTGTGTGTGTGTGTGTGTGTGTGTGTGTGTGCATGCGTGCGCACTTGTATGTATGTGTGTGTGTGTGTGTGTGTGTGTGTGTGCATGCGTGCGCGCTTGTATGTGTGTGTGTGTGTGTGTGTGTGTGTGTGTGTGTGTGTGTGTGCATGCGTGCGGCGCTTGTGTGTGTGTGTGTGTGTGTGTGTGTGTGTGTGTGTGTGTGTGTGTGTGTGAGCGCGCGTGAGTGTGTGTGTGTGTGTGTGTGTGAGTGAGTGATTAGCAGTAACAGATGTGTAGATCCTTGGTGATCCAGTGTGTCTGGCAACCAGATGGCGAGATACCGAAGCGTGCAAGTAATGCAGCACTTGCTGCTCTTTTGTATAACGCACGGAAAGGAATTTCATGAAATATTTCAGGCAGTTGCCGCTTACACTGCAGAAAAGAAGTGCAAATAGTCTACGAAACATCATGAACTAAAGTAAAAGGAGTCGTGAGTAAGCGTCCGTGGGGAAGAAGCCGCAGAAAAACCAACCAACATACTTCTTTAACCTTGGAGTCTTTGTGTAATGTGTACACTGCGGCTTGTTCTCGACAGGAAGGCCTTGTCGCCACAGTAATGGAAGCCATGCCAGGCTGAGTGGAAGTGTGTCTGAGTGCAGCAGCTCAGACTGCAGCACGGGTGACTGACTCTGAGTGGAGCCGAGTGCGCGCTCTCTCTCTCTCTCTCTCTCTCTCTTTCTCTCTCTCGCTCTCTCTCACTCTCGGCTCTCGTGGCTCACCATGCCGCTCGCTCTCTCTCTCTGTCAACACGCCACACCGGATGGAATGCAGGAACGTGTGATCAGGGTCACAGCACTGACCTTTCTACTTTCTCCTTCTTCAGCACTACTCTGAACCCTCACACTTTGAATCACGTGTGAGTCGAGATGATTTACAGCTGCTCGGATACGCCGCGTGTTTTCTAGAAGCAAAGACGTCATCGTACCGATCCGTACTGGGAATGTGTTTGCAGTTGTAGATTGAAAGGAGCACCTGGGACTCCAGTGGCTCCAGTTTCCAATCAGAGGTTAATACAATACTGTTAACGCGGTACGTTGGAATATTTATTGATTTGGTAAATCACGGCATTTAGCGGTTTACTCTGGAAGGTATCCATGTCATAAATCGGCGACTCTATGCATCGGGGTTACGAACCCTCTGTCTGTCATATTTTGATGAATAATAAAACAATTGCAGAATTCTTCTGTCGTATGACATAAAGAATTATTCTGTCTCGGGAGGTGTTATCCAACCGGATGTCTCGAATAACGTTAGTCGGTCCACCCCTGAGTTGAATAATTGTCCATATCACACTCCACCTCGTGCAATAATTTTTTAGTGGGTCATTACACTACTAGTAGAGGTGCGATAGATGTGACTGACACAAATAGCAATTCGCGGCTGTCACCTTTCATTCTCAAAATGTTCTCAAATTTGGCTCGAGACTTTCGCGGCAGCGTATTTTGGTCGCCTGGCACGTGAAATCGCTTAAAAAATGTCAAATATGCTTCGAATTTCCGCGAATGTCGCAAAATGATTCTTCTGTCCTGAAGTCGTCTCAAACTCTTCTTGAACAGTCCGCACACGTCGTGAGAAGGTTGCAAAGTTGTCGTTTTTCTTGCAAATGATTTTTTTTTTTTTTTTTTTTACGTTCACGAGGAATAGCGACACGTTGGAGACTTCCACGTGGTAAGACTGAGACTTGCTGGCATCTGCTATATATTTGTGTATATTTTGTAATCATTCAAATTTTACTCGCAATTTTATTATGCGCAAATAATTTGCGAATGGTTTGAGAACCAAAAATTTATGACAGGAGATGCTGGTGCCCATTTCAGCTGACTCTGGGTGATGGCAGAGTACACCCTGGACAGCTTGCCAGGCCATTGCAGGCAGACACATGCTGATGCCTACGCAGCTACTTTTGACGAAAGTCAGCGATGAGACAGTGGGAGACATGGCCTTTGATGACCATTAGATGCACTGGAGGGACAGCAGTGACAGCATGGTGAGAGTGGGGCTTGAACCCCCGACCTTGGGATCAGTAATCCACCACTTTACATCCAAGCCACCACAGTGCCCTTCTCTCTCTCTCTCTCTCTCTTTTTAACACCAAACATCACCAAACCAAGCACAACTTACTCACCAACCAGTTACAAAATTGTCCTTCTCGTGGGCTTCTCATGAAATACGTAATTAAGATGAAAAATATTTGCTTGCATGAGAACTCACAAAATTTCAAAAATTGCAAAAAAATCAATTTGTGTCAGCTGCTTTTCGAGCACATTTCTAGACCGATTGCCAATTAATTATTCCAAGTGGATAACGCTAGAATTGGAATGCAACGTTTTGGGTTTGCAACGTTCACTGATACTGAAATCACAGCAATTCAACGAGATTCCACTTAAAATATATAAAGAAATTGAGACAACGAGGTGTTTGGATTTGGTAAGAAGTCACTTCATTCAAATACCCAAACCCGGAAACAAACCCAGGGTTCAAGCCCCACTATCACCGGGTTATCACTGATGTCCACCCCCCAGTGCAGCTAACTGGGTTATCAAAGGCTGGCCGTGTGTCCCACTGTCTGTGGTGAGAGGTTCATGTAAAAGAACCACTGCTGTCATTCATTAAAAGTCGGCCATCGGGTTACCGTCAGCATGCTTCTGCTCTGCGATGGCCTGGAGAGGTGTCCAGGGTGTACTCTGCATTCACTCAGAGTCAGCAAAGATGGTCGCCAGTCTCCCCGCGAGCCTAATTAGGATTAAGCGGTTCAGAAAATGAATGAATGAAGGTCATAGATCCAGTGTCTACTATTTTACATGTAGAGAGGTCACGTTTTGGGGGGGAGCGCGTATAAAATAACGTGAGTTTAAAATTATTATTGCTGACTGTTCTAAGCACGATACAGCAGTGTAGCAGGAATTCAATTGCCCCTTATTAGTCCTCGAATTCACCCAAATATCCACATGAGTCTTTATAAATGATGATGATTCATTGCAAAACATTTTCTTTAGTTACGAATCTGATTTATTCAGTAACGATTTAAAAAAAATGTACGAAAGGTGCATAAGTCCGAAACCTGAGAAATAAATATTTACAATTACACGGTCACAAAGGGGTTAATCTGAGGCAATGTCAGCGACCTGTGACTCAACGAGCTTCCACAAATTACGTTATAGTTCTTATCTATTTTATTTTCATTGCCATATTATAGCAAAATAAACAGAACCCTCCCCTTCACACAGTGAATTTATTTGTATATGACTCCAATATATATGACCTGAAACATGAAACTGAAAACCTGGTCATGAAGGAGGAGATCCTGAAATACTAAAGCAAATACTGTACAGATGCCAACTGAAATTACTCATTCATTCATTTTCTGAAGCACTTAATCCTAATTAGGGTCGCAGAGAGGCTGGCACCCATACCAGCCAACTCCGGGTGAGGGCAGAGTACACCCTGGATGGCCTGCCAGGCCATCACAGGGCAGAAACATGCTGACGGCTATGCAGGTCCTCTTGACGAAAGTGAGCAACGGTTATTGACATGAACCGCTCAGCATGGATAGTGAGAGACATGGCCGGCCTTTGATAAAGTTACCTGCACTGGGGGTGGGGGTGGGGGGGGTGGGGGGCAGTGACAACCTTGTGGAGAGTGGGGCTTGAACCCCCAACCTTAGGATCAGTCATCCAGCCTCTTTACCACCAGGCCACCACCGCCCAACGGAAATTGCTATACTTCTTAGAACCCTGCATCATACTGTTTTCATTTAAAAATGTCATTATTATTATTATTATTATTATTATTATTATTATTATTAAATTGCTAACCGGGTTAACAAAGGCCGGCGGCCATGTCTCTCACTGTCTGTGGTGAGAGATTCATATAAAAGAACCATTGCTGACTTTCATAAAGAGGAGCTGCACAGCCGTCAGCGTGATTCTGTCCTGCAACTTCCTAGGAGGCTGTCCCGGATGTATTCCACCCTCGTCCAGAGCTGGTTGAGATGGGCATCAGCCTCCCCGGGTTCGATTCCCAGCCCGGGCATGTCTGTGTGGAGTTTGCATGTTCTACCCGTGCCTGCATGGGTTTCCTCTGGGTACTTCGGTTTCCTCCGACAGTCCAAATCACCCCTTGGAGGGATAGTAAAGGGTTGTGTGAATGTAGGCCCTGTGATGGCCTGGTGAGCCATTGTATACCCCGGCTTTGCCCAGTGCTGAGTGAAGTGTCAGCTTCCAATCATAGGCTTAAGTAGTAGTAATAGCAGAGGTACATTCAACAAATCAGAGAGTTAATAATAATAATAATAATAATAACAATAATAATAATCATAATAATAACAATAATAATAATAACAATAATAATAATCATAATAATAACAATAATAATAATAACAATAATAATAATAATAATAATAATAATACATCTGGGGCAGTGGTGGTCTCGTGGTATAGGGTGCTGGATCACTGATCCAAAGGTTGGGGGTTCGAGTCCCACTCTGCACAAGGTTGTCACTGCCCCCCATGTGCCCCCCCCCCCCAGTGGAGCTAACTGGGTTATCAAAGGCCGGCCATGTCTCTCACTGTCTATGGTGTGAGGTATGTAAAAGAACCATTGCTGATTTTCGGCAAAGCCGTCAGCGTCTTTCCGCCCTGCGATGGCCTGGCGAGCTGTCCAGGGTGTACTCTGCCCTCGCCCGAAGTTGGCTGGGATGGGCACCAGCCTCCCCGTGACCCAAATTAGGATTAAGCGAGTACAGAAAATGATGATGATGATGATGAATAATACATCTTTTTGTGGGTAAGGTGTGTGAAGTACACACTTCATACATTATATATAATTAAAAAGAATAATCGTTAACACCTATAAAAATGAACACAGGTCCAAAGTCTGAGATGAAACCATGTTAAAATGCAAACAAACATCACCGTCTGAACATCATGGATGAGAAGAACGTCATGAAAAACAAAGACAGAAGAAAATCTGGAAAGTTTTTTAAAATATTCAGAGAACATTTATGAGCTCATATTGTGAAATAATTTTCTCATCAAAACAGCACATGGTCTTATCTCCAGCGCATCACAAAATAAATTCCTGGATTTGATCCTGAAGCAGACAACAGTGATACTCTCAAGTAAGAAACCCTTAACTACAAGACCACACATGTCCTCCTGTGTCCTATCAGCAATAATCAAGCTCCCCAGACTCTCTCTGTCTGTGTGTGCGTGTGTGTGTGTGTGTGTGTGTGTGTGTGTGTGTGTGTGTGTGTGTGTGTGTCCCACATGCCTGTGTTGAGGCCTTGAGATCCCATACTGTGCCTCCAAGTGAAAGAATAACCAACCATATAACTGATCACACACACACACACAGACACACACACACACACACACACACACACACACACACACACACACACACACACACACACACACACACACACACACGTCAGTGCAGTTCACACTTCAGGAAGGTCATTCCTTTTATTTTTCTGTGAATTAAATAAAAGCAGAATTTGCGATAAAGGGAGAACATGAATGTTCATGAGCCGCTGAGCTCATAAATATGAAAGAATCGCCTATAGAATGCATTCGAAGCTCACACCTGGAGCATGTGTGTTTGAAGAAGAATCAAGGTGTGAGGAGACACCTCCACACCCCTCAGGGGAGCATCCATGCTGTTTAGGACAAAGCCCACAGATGGACCCTATAGGTCAAGTGGCGTTTGCTCAGGTTCCCTATCATTGTCCTGCAAAACAATTGTGGTGTCAACATTCTGAGAAGCTCCTAAGTCTGATTACTTCATGTCCTGCTGCATCTTCTCAACTTCAAATCAACAATATTGTACCTGTGACCCAACATCGCAGTTTAATCATCAGGACATATTTGCTCCTTTAAAAGACTTTAAACCCAAATTTGAGCCCGAGCCGCCAAAGTCCAAGTCGACTCCTGCTTGCTAGGCATCTATATTTTTTTCAAAACGCAATATAAGTCTGCTGTGGTGCAACTCGGATGAACTTTGCTCCAAACAATGCTTCCACCTGGTACTAATTACCTGCAGCTATCCGCTTGAGCAGCTGTTGACGAGCGATGATTCGACCCAGCCTGTACCCCGAACGTCTCCTGTGATGGTCTATCCTCAGATAGATGTCCTGCGTCTCTGGTGTCATACTGCCGAAACACTCGCTGCTCTCGGGTTCGGGCAGCTCCCTGTACATGACGATGACAAGCCGTGCCCGATTAAGGCAAACACCGGCAACAAAACCAAAAGTTGCACAAGTGTGTCAAACAAGCGTCTTTGCACGTGTGGGATACGAGACAGAAAATTTCAACAGACTCCGGGAGGAGCAGCAGGAACGCCTCAGTCACATGACTAGCCAGGAGCCAAAGAGGAGGTGGAATACAGGGGCCATCCCTTCAGGCCGAGCTGAATCCGTGGTCTGTGTGAGCACGGCGAGTTGAGGGAGGGAAATATAAATACCAGAGGAATGTTTGTGAGCTGACAGTGTGGAGAAAATGGGAGGAGGGAGGGTGGATGGTGTATGGGAGGGTAAAGAAAAACAGAGCGAACTCAGACGCCACCCTGGTTGAAAAGAACAATCCTGCTGCTGTGAAGCTCCACGCAGGTGCCAAGTTTACTCAGGAGGAGTGTGTTAAGTGACGGCAGAGAGTGACAGAAGGTAAATGTGGAGCGGCTTGAGGATTTTAGGCTGAGCGAGAGGCGAGCCAGGTTAACCTGAGACCCTGCCTTGCCTCGGAGGCAGCAGAGCAAGTTTTCGCCTTTGTCAAACACTTAGACGGGCTTTCACGCATCAGAATAGGCCAGACTGGGGACTCCAGAACAATGGCGTCAATAAGCAGTGTCTAGCAGTGTTTTGGTAGTTAGCGGCTTATTTAGCATGGAGTAAAATGTCCACACCGGGGACAGTTTATACGTCACTACAATGCAGATTGAACATACAAGCACTAAGCTGAAGTGAACTCACTAATACACGAAACAAACCACACGAATGCCACAGTTCTAGCTCAACCTAAAGGCAGCACGGTAATAAAGCGGTTAGCACGGCTGCCTCGCCGGTAGAAGGCCCTGTGATTGATTCCCGAGCACTGGTGTATCTGTGTGGAGTTTGGATGTTCTCTCAAGGATGGCAAGGGTTTCCTCAGGGTACTCTGGTTTCCTCCCACAATGCAAGGCATTAGCCATCAGAAATAACAGAAAACCAATTAATCCGTTCCAAGCCCCTCCCAAACTCATATAACCTGCCATAAACACCTATATTTGACATAATATATTAAAGATAAACATGTAAAAACAAGGACAGTGGTGGTCTAGTGGTATAAGGCGCCGGATCGCTGATCCAAAGGTTGGGGTTCGAGTCCCACTCTCCACAAGGTTGTCACTGTCCCCCCCCAGTGCAGCTAACTGGGTTATCAAAGGCCGGCCATGTCTCTCACTGTCTATGGTGTGAGGCATGTAAAAGAACCATTGCTGACTTTCGACAAGAATAGGCTGAAAAGCCGTCAGCGTGTTTCCACCCAGCGATGGCCTGGCGAGCTGTCCAGGGTGTACTCTGCCCTCGCCCTGAGTTGGCTGGAATGGGCACCAGCCTCCCCGCAACCCTAATTAGGATGAAGTGGTTACAGAAAATGAACTGATGAATGATGTAAAACCAATAAATATTTCATAATAATAATACATGTACATTAACATTAATAATAATTAATAATAAGTACTAATGAAACAAGAATAAACAATAAGTCAACTTCCGATCATTGACTGCAGCTGTCACGTGGACAGGCATGTGTCAAGATGTCATGTGGGCAGGCATGAGGTGGTGCATAACAGAGGAGGAGGGCGAGGCGGAGAATTTTGTGAGTGTGCGAACGCCAGTAAGGAAAGGCTCGTGGTGAGCTCTCACTTGGCCGGTGCTTCTCAAATGGTGGAGCACGCGATGTGATGCCAGAGGGGGCACAGATGAGTGGAACATGCTTTTTGCCATACTGTACTAGAATTAAGTGCAATTGCACATCCACTACAGTAGTTGGCAGTGGCGCGCTCATTGTCGCACTGTGATTTAGGGAAAAAGCACCGAGCAAATGATATGAAGTGCAGTAAACTAATCACTATTTATAGTCGCACCCGGGGCACTGGGGGGGGGGGGGGGGGTGAAATGTTTTCTCTTTCTTCCTATAGGGGGCGTCCAGAAAATAATTGATAAACAATTCACAAGGCGTTCTTGGAGTGCAGAGGAATACACATGGAACAATACGAGGCTAATCGACCCGGAAAAGCCATGTCCTGAGCAGAGCTGGTAAATCAAAATTTTGCTCGTTGGATGGGGCAGATTTTTGGTGGGATCGAAGCTTGTATCATGGAAAATTTGTTATAAAAGACACTCGTCAGTCAAGGTACCACTGTACGTATATGCAAAGCTGCAGACTAATCTCATGAGCTAACTTAATTAGCCAGTTCGCTTACTGCTAGTACACTAACACCCTTTGTCACGAGTAACTATTTGGAGGTCAAAGTCTTTGTTTACATTTACACTCGTATTCTCAGTGTTTTATTTTATTGGAGTAAATAAACTGATCAAATATACTACAATACTCAGGGCTAACATTTATTACACTAGCTAGCTAACCAGCAACAAAACAAACCGCCATGTTGTGTTGCAAATATTCACCTCACTAAAAGAACGCCGTTGTTTGAATCCCAGGCTCTTCTATTTCTGTGTGGTGCCTCCACGGGTTTCCTCCACGGGTTGTTCTCCAGTTTCCTCCCACAGTCAAAAAACATGCAGATTAGGCTAATTAGCTGTTAACAATTGCCCCTGTATGTATAAAAAGTTTGGGTGTCGCCCTGCAATGGATTGGCGAGCTGTTGAGGGCGTACACACAACCACTCAGTTATGAGCTCAGCACCCTCAGCACTACCACCACCGGCCCGACCAAAATGTAAAATTCCTTATCATGAATTCGCAAATTTAATTAGCAACAGGACTTTCATTGTGTAGGCTACATAAACATCAGCATGTTTCTGCCCCGCGATGGCCCGACGAGCTGTCCAGGGTGTACTCTGCCCTTGAACTGAGTCAGGTAAGATGAGCGCCAGCCTCCCCATGACCCTAATGAGGTTGAAGCGGGGCAGAAAATGAATGAATAAATGAATGACGTAGCGACAGATTTTCATGTTAGCATACATAAAATAATCACAAAGAGGTGTAAGGGGAATTTCAGTCTCAGGATTCAGCACAATATGACTTTACTAATCTTTCTAAATTTACATAAACATGTAGGCATTGTTCAGCTGGTGCATCATTGCAACCAAACCAATATCGTTGCAACCCGCAAATAATTAAAATAGTAATAATAATAATAATAATAATAATAATAACTAAATTACCACAAGGTAACGTAAGAGAGTCTGGTGGGCTTTTTACACCCGAGCCTAGCGGCTCATCGGACCGGTGCTTATTCCAAGTTTCCGTAGCTTGAAGTGTCCAGGAGTTCAATTGCTCCGGGATGGGACGCTAGTCCATCACAGGTTACCTTCCCAGTATATTTTAGTGGTACCCAGTTTTTCTGTTGGGTGAACAGAGGCACACTTGTGGTAGCACAGTGGGGGTCTAACTGGGATTCGAACACACAACCTCCTGAGTATTAGCCCAGCCCCCTAACAACTACGCGACCGGCCCCACTAAGCTTTCCATGCTAGCTACATTATAATGAGAATGGCACCGCTAAAAGTTAACACCGTGTCGTCCCTCCTAATACGTTCAATGTAAATAAAAGGTTTTAAAGATAGTAAGTCGATTATAAACCGAGCAGAAGGTTTTAAAAACTAAAATAAAAACTGTGACTTTGGAAATGTTTACCAATACAAATTTATCCCAAATTGACTAATCAGACTTAGAAGAAGAAGAAGAAGAAGAAGAAGAAGAAGAAGAAGAAGGAAACTATGCAGTCATATGAATAAGGTAGAAATGGGCATCGCACCAAGTGAAACACATTCCCCTCCCTCATTCCCTGCCTGGCACGTACCACTCACAGTAGCACCAGACAAAGAGCACGATTCAGCCTGGTGTGTTTAGCGGCCCACTATACTCGAACCAGTCCATATTCTTTCCTACTGCACGTGCAGCCTGGCACCGGACTGTGGGCGAGGGCCATGTTTTTCCTCTCGCACAGTTTTTAATATGTTTACGCACGCACTCTTTAAAACCATCACACATGATTTCATTTATTGCCGTCGGCTCGAACGGACAAACAAGGAACATTCTGTGCTTATGGTGTTTATCGACACAGGTAGAAACTACCAGCTGATTTTTGAGTGACGGATCAAAAAATAAATACTTTTTTCACATTTTCATTTTTTTACATTTCACAGTTAATGAACTCTGTCGCTGCCTTCTACTCGTCTGTGAAACTAATATAGGATAATAATAAACGTGTTTCAGGCTAATTGTCAGATGTTACGCTTGAAAAAAATTATACAGCCATATGGTCGGCTAGAGAAATCTGTTGGCTTTTTATACCCGAGCCTAGTGGCTCATCGGGCCGGTGCTTATTCCCGGTTTCCATAGCGTGAAGCTACCAGAAGTTCAACTCCTCCTGGATGGGACGCTAGTCCATCGCAGGTTACTTTCCCAGTATAGTTTACTGGTTCCCATTTATACTGCTGGGTGAACAGAGGCACACTTGTGGTTGAGACCTTGCCCAGGGGTCTTAGCACGGTGAGGGTTTCACTGGGATTCGAACCCATGACCTCCTGACCTCTAACCACTACCCCACCAGCCCCACACATACAGTAATATAATGCATTATTATATTCACTTCCACTGGTTATGGGAAATGTTGAGTTCTGACTGGCTGCCCTCGTGTCCTAAGATATCCATGAGGACACAAAAAAACAAAAAAAAAACAATTGAAGGATAAATTAATTGTTGCCTTTTGGAAGACAAAATTTTATTTTCAGGTATATATGTGTATATATATATATATATATATATATATATATATATATATATATATATATATATATATATAGGTCAGGTCAGGTATGGGGGCATGCGCTGGGATGGCACTTCGCTGCGTCCACCAGCCACCTCCACTCATCCGGCCGTCTCCTGGCGATCAACCAGGCCTGCGCAGGGTCCATACCCCCCGGCAGGGCATCCCTCAGCTGCGACAACCACGTCGCACGCGGCCGTCCCCGCGATTGGCTCCAGCCCCTAGGATCCCGAACGAACAGGATCCGATGTGCTGGGTCCGAAGGCAGGAAATGCACAAAGTGCCCATAGTAGTGCAGCTGACGGTCGCGGATTAAGCAGGTTACTCTTACCATCCGCGCATCCTCAAACACCTTCTGGTTGGTAACAAAGTCACGCCAGCGGTATCCGAAGATGTGGCGAAGGGAAGTCGTAACGAAGGAGTCTAGTCATCGTCCAAGCTCAACCGTGATCCAGGATTTTGATCCAGGAGACTCGCACACCAAGCGGTTCCCAAGAGAGTCTCCGTCAGGACATCCACCGTCTCAGTGAAGATCACTGCGCTAGCGGCAAAATGCAGATCAGTAATCCGAACCTCACCGAACGACACACCGCAGGCCAATCCACCCAACACCGCCGCCATGATCCAGTCCATTGCAGTACTGAAGAGAGTGATATATATATATATATATATAAACTAGTATATATATCTTCTTCATTTCCTTTTGGCTGTTCCCTTGAGGGGTCGCCACAGCAAATCATATGCCTCCATACACACACACACACACACACACACACACACACACATATAGAAATATATATATATATATATATATATATATATATATATATATATATATATATATATATATATATATATATATATATATATATAGATATTTTTTTTTTTTTTTTAACCAAAAAAATTTTTGCCGTAAGTTTGTGGTTAGAGCCCTGGTGGTAAAGGTGCAGGATCACTGATCCCAAGGTTCCCACTCTCAACAGGTTGTCACTGTCCTCCCAGTGGCACTAATTGGGTTATCAAAGGCCAGCCATGTCTCTCACTGTTTATGCTAAGAGGTTCATGTCAAAGAACCATTGCTGACTTTCGTCAAGAGGACCTGCATAGCCGTCAGTGTGTTTTTGCCCTGTGATGGCCTGGCGAGCCATCCAAGGTGTACTCTACCCTTGCCCGGAGTCGGCTGGTATGGGTGCCAGCCTCCCTGTGACCCTAATTAGGATTAATCGGTTCAGAAAATGAATGAATGAGTAATTTCAGTTGGCATTTGTACAGTATTTGCTTTAGTATTTCAGGATCTCCTCCTTCATGACCAGGTTTTCAGTTTCATGTTTCAGGTCATTTATATTGGAGTCATATATAAATAAATTCACTGCGTGAAGGGGAGGGTTCTGTTTATTTTGCTATAATATGGCAATGAAAATAATTCGGTGTAGCACAAGCGTGGTGTGGACTTGTTGAAGAAAACTTGCAGAACGGATGTAAAAGTGCAGCGCATGATGTCGTATTTATAAAAGGCGCACAGACGCAGGGAGAAAACTGTAATTATTTGGTGCGTTCTGATTGGCTGAAGTAAAAATGTATAAATTGGTAGTAATAGGCTGTCATCAGAACCTGGAATGGACGTAGGTAGGACATGACATGAACGTGAGAACTGCACATTTTTCCATTTTGACTTTGTCCCCGCTGTGTTCTGTGCAATGATTGAATGTGATGAAGCACAGAAGACTGGAAAGTCTTCTTCCACATATTGTATACGTGACACATTTATGTCATTACGTTCAGTTTTGTGCAGCGAGACGCGCATGTAGCTCGAAAACTAACTACGTGCGCATCTCGTTCCCGTTTCATCATGTGATCTGAATATAAATTCTGGTCACTGGCTCAAGCAAGTTTCCTTTTCTTAATGAATACCCACAGGCCTTTTCATCCATAATCTTCTGGGTCAATGTCATCCTGACAGGTTTAGACAAATGAGCCCACAGAGTTATTAAGAAAAGTGCCGGCTGAGTGAAAAAAAAAATGGATCAGCGAGCTCTCTGAGAGCGTATAAAAAAGAGGGCTTTACCAGCATCCCGGGATATAGTCATGAATTTAACCGGGCTGAGTACCGAGACAGGCCTGTAACCGAGTGTCTCTTCATCTATTTACAGCAGCCAATGACAAATAGCTGACAACTCCAGGAATTAATGTATGCAAACATGGAGGAGAGAGCGGGCCACCTACTGCCTGCCAAAGAATGCACATTCCACATGTCTCATCTCTCTCTCTCACACACACACACACACACACACACACACACACACACACACACACACACACACACACACTCGGGATGTAAGAAAATAGGAATACATTACTCATACCGAACAGATAATGTGTTCTTGTCCTTTTTTTAACGAAAGATTGACCAAAAGGTTCAAAGGGCAGCTGATTGAAACTAGAAGTGCAGACGATGAGAGCCTGTGAAGAGCTCATCAGCTATATGCTAATGCTAACCGAAACTTTTTTACAAACTCAGGTACTGGTATGAGGTCACGTTAGGTGTCAGAGCCAGCATTCACACGCATACTGATACTGCTGAGGTTTCCACCTCTGGGGTTTTTGTCCCGGGGTTTCCTGCTGTTTCTGGTTTAATCCACACTCACTTCAGGTTTAAACCCAAATACAGACACAGATATTTAAAATAAGTTCATAAACAAATACCTCACTAACTGGAACAGATTCAGGGTTATTCAATGTACAGTGGTACCTCACCTTACGAAAGTCCCAACAAATGAAAAATCCAGGTTACGAAATGCATCTACCTAAAATTTCCATCTCTGGATACGAAACAAATTCACGTTACGAAAGCGCCATCTCAAAAATTCAAACAATGCGCGAGTTGCTCTCCCATTGGCTATCTCCCAACATCCTGCCCCGCTGGCCTCCCATTGGCTATCTCTCAACATCCCGCCCTGCTGGCCTCCCATTGGCTATCTCCCAACATCCCACCCCGTTGGCCTCCCATTAGCTATCTCCCAACATCCCGCCCCGCTGGCCTCCCATTGGCAAGTAGGGATGACGCAACTCCCTCCCATTGGCTATTATGAAGCTGCATCGCCGTAATACCCATGATGCTTTTTGTGTAAAGGACAGAGTTATTGTTGTTTCGTGAGTTTTTCAAGTGTGCTCATTGCAACTTTATTTTTTGACTCAGGCTTTTTAACCTTGCATAAACATTTGTAAGATTATAACTCTGCTAAGAAGACATGGTCAACACACACACACACACACACACACACACGCACGCGTGTGTTATTCCCGGTGCTAGTGAAAAGAAGAAGTGGGCTCGTGGCATGCTACCATCGGTGTGATATTGAAGCAGAAGGAGGCCTGAAAAGGTATACTTTTATCATTTTTAAAGGGTTTAGGGAGTAGTATTAGGAGCCTTGAAACGAATCAGGCCTTTTACATGTAAAATGTGGTTCACCTTACGAAAAATTCAAGTTAAGAAACCACTTCTGGAACGGAATAATTTCGTAACGTGAGGTACCACTGTATTTTTTTCAATGAATACTTATACAGCCTGTGATATGTTTCTCTTAATAAAAGAAAAAAAATTTCTGAATATGAATGTTATTGGGGCAACAAGGCGCAATAGTGGTTGGAAATTCGGCCTAAAAACAAGCAGGTGATGGGTTCGAGTCTCGGCCTTTGTGTGGGCATTTCTGTGTGGTGGTTGCATGTGTTTCCTCCCACACTTCAAACACATATGCACATTGGGATAACTGACTGTTCTCTAGATTTCAGTGTACGTCGTTGTGTGTGTGGTGTGTGTGTGTGCTGCCCTGAAATGGTCCGCCGAGTTGTTCAGGGTGTACCCTGCCTTCGCCCAGGGTCGGCTGAGATTGGCCCCAGCCTGCCATGACAGTTGCAGGATTAAGCATTTCGGCAAATAAGATGAGATGCGAGGAGATAAAAGTTAATTAAGGTGACTCTGTATGAAACACTTATGAGTTTAATCTAGAACTAATTCATTTTGGCCGCATTCACACAGGAAGTGAGAGTTTCCATGAATTCATTGCCTGGCAGTATCTGTCAATCAACAATATCTTTAAGCTATGATTGGTTGAAACGCTCTGGTGAAAATACAGCTCAGTTTTAACTCCACGTCCAGCCACTTTGTGTCGTTTCAGAAAATGGACCTCTTGTGGCGTTCGTTGACTTTACACAGTTGCTCATCACTTCCTGTGTGCGCACGGCTTTATTCACCTGCTTAACATTTTATTTTGATGCTTTGTTCACAATAACAAAACTGCGTGACCCGAGAAACAATCTAATCGTATGACTGATATCAAATTCCCACCCATCAGGTATTGCCTTCCCTATCACGTGACCACCAACAACGGAAGGGTGTCAAACACGCACCCTCCGTGACATGCAATGCTAGCCATCCACCTCTGTTCGAACTATGGTGCCACACGTATTTGTGGGCGGTCTAACACACTACAGAGGGAAAGCACTATCCATCCCCGTACGAAAGAGATCACAGACGCCCGTGATTGGCTATCGATCGCTGTGAGCGACAGGGAAGTGAGCATATGCCGTCCCTCCTTCCCATTAGAGCTCGGCCAATTAGCTCCCATGGACTCCCAGCTACGGACGGTTGTGGTATTAACCCGGATTCGAACATGTGATCCATGGGTTCCTGTTTACTTTTTATCTCTT
>CM045747.1:7198081-7210581 GCA_024760905.1 Plotosus lineatus | reverse complement strand
ATAATAATAATAATAATAATAATAATAATAATAATAATAATAATAATAATAATAATAATAATAATAATGTTTCATAAGGCTGTCATAGATGGGCAGTGGGCTGTGAGGCAGGGCTCTTAAGGCATAACCCCCGAAGGCTTGCATCTCTTATATCCTCTGACAGCTGAGTCCAACTCCTGGCCAGTTTGTGGTGAAACTGGCAACACCGACAGGAGAACTGGCAGAGGCAGAAATTCTAAAAGCATGTATGAAGGAATCAAAGCAGCCACTGGACCAATTAGCCCCCAAACAGCTCCACTTAAGGTAAAGACAAGCAAAATCATCACTGACCAGAATAAACAACTACAGCGCTGGGTGGAGCACTACCTTGAGTTGTTCCACATTCAGTACACAGTCACAGACATTTCCCTCGACGCCCTGCCTGTCCCGCAGGTCATGGAGGAGCTTGATGAAATGCCCACACAGGAAGAACTGAGCAAAGGTATTGACTGCCTCGTCTACGGTGAGACCTCAGGGAAAGACGGAATCCTCCAGAAGACCTCAAACATGCTAAAGCAGCCATATTTCAGCCACTTTATGAGCTTCTTTGCCTTTGCTGGGAGCAGGGCCACATTCCCCAAGATATGAGAAACGCCAACATTGCCACCTTGTACAAAAACAAGGGAGACCATAGCGACTGCAGCAACTACTGCGGCATCTCTCTGCTGAGCACTGTTGGCAAAGTCATTGCCAGAGTCACCCTTGCCCACCTTCAGAACCTCACTTTCTATGTGTATCCTGAGTCACAATACAGCTTTAATTGGCAGGATCGCATCCCGCACACTGTCGTTTCTGAGTGTGCCAGCCTGATGAGTATGTCTGCAATGCTAATCCAGTAGCATCTACAGTTGCTTAGCCCCGTCCACTGCATGCAGCCTGACCACTTGGCAAGGTAATCTTTTATGGAGAACTGCACAAAGACAACATATGCATCAACCCACTGCTCTTGCACGACATGTGACATCAACAAGTTGGAGGACAACACAAGAAAAAGAGCAACTTGGAGTGACATCGTCAGGGAAGGAGTACAAAGCCGAAGTAAACACGAGAATCCAGTGAATGAAGTAAACGATGAGAAAAGAGCGAGCAAGAACATACCCACTGACCAATTACATTTGTCGAAACTGCAACAGAGACTGTCACTCAAGGGTCAGGCTAGATAGTTATTCGAAACCCTGCGTCCACCCTTACCTGCACCAGCCATCACGTTTTAGACATGAGAATGTTAACGACTTATTTATTGATTGATTTGTAGTAATATTTTAGGCAGCCCGGTGGCATAGTGGTGAGCACTTCCGCCCCACAGCAAGAATGTTCTCGGGTCAAGTCTCATGTTTGGTGAAGGTGTTTCTGTGTCATTCAGTTTGCATGTTTCCTCCGGTTACTCAAGTTTCCTCCCAAAGTCCAAGGACATGCACATTAGGATAACTTGCTGTTCCAAATAACCGCTAGTGTGCATGCGAGGGAGAATTGTTGTGCTTTGGCTCTGTGAAGGGCTGCTGAGCTGTTCAGGTTGTACCCCGCCTTCATCCAGAGTCAGGTGAGGTCGCCTCGAGACTCCCCACAACAGTAGTAGGATTAAGCAGATTAATCATTTATTCATTCTTTGAACCATTTAATCTTAATTAGGGTTGTGGGGGAGGCTGGTGCACATTTCAATCCACTATAGGCATGAGTAGAATACACCCTGGACAGCTCATCAGGCCACTGCAGAGTTAAAAAAATTATTAAATAAATATAATTAATAATAAATATTGAATACATATTTTAATACTACTACTATAGAATAGACAGACAGACAGACAGACGGACAGACAGACAGACAGACAGACAGATAGATAGATAGATAGATAGATAGATAGATAGATAGATAGATAGATAGATAGATAGATAGATATTAATGTACTGTTATTGATCCCTTAAGTGATATTTTAACAGATGACAGTCTGTTGGGAGACATTTCCCCTCTCACTGATTTATAGTACACGCCAAATAGATTTTCCTTTATCACTCAAGCTCAAGTAATAAGGAAGGGCGGGTGATATAATGCCTGAACCTATGGGATCCCACACCTGCTTTCTTATCTGAAATATATTTATAAGACAGGAGTGTTATGAGGTCACTGAGCGAACCAGATAGAAATCTCCAAAATGATTTCAAACAAAGAATCGCACTCAGTCCTCCAAAAGTCCTTCGATCTTCCACTTGCAACAAGAGAATTGCCAGAGAGACGTTGTTGCTGGCACACCATGTGTTGCCAATGTTCTAGCCCTGTAGGCTGACCGCGACCAGTCGCCGTTTTGGTCTAAATCACAACTGTCGTTCAAGCGAACCAGCTAAAAGTCTCCAAAATTGATTTTTAAACAATGAATCACACTCAGTCCTCCAAAAAGTTCTTCGAACTTCTAACGAGCGAAATTTTAAAAAACGTAGCAGAGATAAAAAGTATGTTGAACACTGATAATCTACTCACGCGAACTGATATTCTGCGCATGCGCAGCTCACGTAGTCCCGATAGGATGGAATAGGGAGGTGGAACCAGAGATTGCTGGCTGGGATTTTTTTTTTTTTTTTTTGGGGGGTGCAGCCTAGAACGGAAACAGAAGACAGATGGGGAAGGATATGCATTATTTTAACATGAATGAAAGATAGGATGTGCTATACCCTGAACCCATTCACAGAAAATGAGTCACATGTACTTTCCAATGCACTCTGCAATTATTGTTGGAAATAACTGGGCTGTTTATTTCCTCTGCATTTACAAGATCGTGTTGCATTCGTTTAACAGGCATGTTACTCTGCTTTATTCTATAATAGAGTCATCTGATGGGGAAAAAGAAAAAAAACCTCCTGGGAGGACATGGACGGCATCTGCCTCGCCTCCATATACGTGTCAAAGGTGAAAGGTCGGGGCCAAACATTTCCCCTCATGTGGGATTTGCAGTGGAATGTTTGGCTTGGAGACAGCACTGGTTGGTCACTTAGAATAAAGAAAAGGTTAGTCTGATTACTTTAGTGCTGTCGGTTTCAATAAGAGCCACCCTGTCAGGACTATATTAAGTTATTTTTCAACACAACAGTGGATTTAATGCATTAATTTATTTAAAAAGCAGAAGAAAAATAACCCAAAATGTCCAGAAATATTAAGCTTTGGAGTGACTGAATGATATATATATGTATGTGCATATATCATACGTATTTTCCGGACTATACGTCGCTCCGGAGTACAAGTCAAATTGGTCAAAAAAATGCACAATAAAGAAGAAAAATCATATATAAGTCGCACTGGACTATAAGTTGTAAACTCATGGAAACTGTGTACCTTGGCTTGGAAATCTGCTGAAACTTTTTGTGACATTGTGGTCCTCGCTCTGATAGAGAGGCTGTTGCATAGCATGAAGTAGTAAAACCAAGAAAGTCCTCATGCAATGTCACTTCTATTCTTCTCCTTGACAATTACCAGAATGTGGAGAAACATTTGCACTGTTGACAAGCCCCTCCCTGCAGCACGTTGCTAGAACACCTATGTGATGTGCGAACTCGTTCCTCTAGCTGTAGGCATCTAGCTTTTATCCTGCAATTAGCTTTTTTGTTTTCTTCATTGCAGTAATCGTAATCTCCACTTTTCTGCCCTCCTGTTGCCCTCTTGGGTTTGTTCCTTGAGTTGCCCTCTTGCGGTTGTGAGTGTACAACTAACAAACATGTGAAATTATGTTTGTTATTATTATGACGAACAGAATTATATGTAATAATTTCACATATGTGGAGCGCTCCACCGAAAGTAGCCGCTTGTCACACTGACCACTTTTGAGATAAAGGCCAGAAAAGTAAAAATGGCCCATTTTTATCGAAATTCGGATTTTTGCATAAACTATTAAAACAAGTATTCAACTATCACTTGCTCACGTGAAATCGACTAAAACTCACTAAAAAATATTTTTTTTTTTCTGGCGAGTACCCTCATAAAACTAGATGAAAACAGTAGCAAACTTACTGGTTTTTGTTGCAATTATTCACCAAGTTCGGTATAAGACACTATAATCCATACACCAGAAGAATGGCCGTGAAGTAATCTTTCCATTTTGGATACTGTTTTGATATTAAAATGCCATTTCAGCAAATAAAATAAAGATTATGAAGACAATATGCTCGTAAACAATGCAGGCTAGTTGCTAAGGAAGATCTGAAACGAGCACACTGATTGGTCAGCTCGGGCTTGCACATTCTCCACGGATTGTCACTGCCCCCCCAGTGCAGCTAACTGGGTTATCAAAGGCCAGCCATGTTTCTCACTGTCTGCAGTGAGAGGTTCATGTAAAAGAACCATTGCTGTCTTTCGACAAGAGTAGCTGCATAGCCGTCAGCATGTTTCCGTCCTGCGAAGGCCTGGTGAGCTGTCCAGGATGTACTCTGCCCTCGCCCAGAGTTGGCTGGGATGGGCGTTAGCCTCCCCGTAACTCTAATTAGGATTAAATGGTTACAGAAAATGAATGATGATGATGATGATGATGATGATGAAGAACTTTCTGCCAACCTATAACTGTTAGTTGCTGACATTCACCTAATCGAAAGTTATGAACTGTTGATGCTATGCTAATTTAAAATGGTTAGCTGGTAAATTTCTGGAACTTTATTAGAAAATTATTAGTGGTTTATTTACAGCTAATCTGAAATCTTTGGCTGTTAAATGCCAATTAATCAAAAGTTGTTCGCTGTTAGCTAGCTGCTAATTTAAAACTGTTAGCTGTTGACGTTCAGACAATGTAAAATTGTCAACTGTTAATGCTATGCTAATCTAAAATAGTTAGCTGATAAATCTCTGGAACTTAAAAAAATCGTTGACTTAAAGTTTTGCTCAAATTGTTGTTCGTTAATCTAAAGTTGTTCGCTGTTAGCTATCGACTAATTAAAATTTGTTGAGAGTTAACTTTCAATTAATCTGAAGTTGTTCTCGGTTCGCTACTTGCTAATGTAAAACTGTAGGATACCTTCCAACTAGCCTCATCTGAATATTTTCACTTTTAAAACTTTGCGAAGATAAAACTATTCTCCGATCAGTTTAGACACGAGGACTAATGTTTTCAAAACGGTGGTATTTTCTGAAATAATATGAAATGTAAATAAATCATAATGTTGTGCTTAATATGAGCCTTTATGAACGGGGAATGGTGATGTAGTGGTTGAGGCGATGGGTTACTGATCTGTAAGTCAGTGGTTTGAAATTAACACTATTGGGCCTCACTATCAGCATTGCTGGGACCTTCAGCAAGGCCCTTAACCCTTAACTGCTCAGGTGTATAAAAACAATAAGTTTCTCTGGAAATGCTATAAATATAAAAATACATAATTGATTACACCGGGTAACTTTTCTGAAATCTTTTTCATACAGATTCATACCATGTGTTTCCAGGTTTAAAAGACCCAAAACAATAATTAAATCCGTAAACTTTTGAATGGTTAAAAGTACGACGAGGGGTGGGGTTAGTGCGACTCCACAGAATGGCTTCTCGGTCCAGTCCAGACGAATTTCACCTCAGATCAATTTGGTAACATGGAAATATTTGAGGTCAGCCCGACAGAGAGAGAGTCCTCCCCGTTGAGAACTTTCAGCCTTCTATTTTGGGCTCCGCTTGCTCGGTGCAGACAAACTGCAGGACACAGTAATGCACAGCTCAGCTCTCGCACACCCAGACAACCTGTCTCATTCGATCACAGAACCTGATGAGATCTCCGAGCTGCACATGGCAGGTCTGTCAACAGCTGGACTCCTGCCTGGCACGTCCACTAGATTGGCCTTCAACTTCAACATTTGCTTAAATAGTTATTTATTACAGTGCTGTTGAGTTCTCAGTCCTGATTGGTCACGAGGTGTTGATGAATTTTCTATAATAGCAGTTCGGGTTTCTATAAAAGTGCTTTAGTTTGGTATATTGTCGATGTGCTACTTGCAGGAACGAGACGTATATTTAACATTTATGGAAGGAAGAAGTCTTTAGTGTACAGTAGCTGTCAGAAGGAAAATGTTCACCGCAGGAAAAACTGAGGAAATTACGAAAGGAAAAAATGGACATGACTGTTTATAGCTGCTATAAAGTATGTAATAACGGCTACTGTAGTTTCCACAATATGAAATGTAATTGTGGGATGTAATAAGTAATAGGATACAACACTTAGTAATGTCCTGACCAAGACCAGACTCGGTGTGCCTCGGTCCCTCTGTGTTTCTACTTGTCCCTCTGTCGCAATACAGTGCCAGTGTGTCACATTACTTACATACTCTATGATGAACCCCGTGACGTCCCACCCACTGAGCACTACACACTGCATCTAGTTATTAGCGTATAGTTTATAAGAAGCGTAATTATAATTAAAGTCACAGGGGAGGCTAGCACCCATCTCGGCCGACTATGGGCGAAGGTGGGGTACATCCTGAACAACTCACCAGGGCCATTGCAGGGTCAACACATACATAACCCTTCTCACACTCAGTCTCACACCTAGGGGCAAATTGGAATCTCTAATTCAGCTAATGTGCACATTTTTGAACTGCAAGAGGAAACCCGAGTGCCCGTAGGAAATCCATGCAAGTACAAAGAGAACACGCACACAGCAGTGGCGGTCTAGTAGTATAGGGCGCTGGGTCGCTGATCCAAAGGTTGGGGGTTCGAGTCCCACTCTCCACAAGGTTGTCACTGTCCCCCCCCAGTGCAGCTAACTGGGTTATCAAAGGCGGGCCATGTCTGTCACTGTCTATGGTGAGAGGTTGATGTAAAAGAACCATTGCTGACTTTCGTAAAGAGTAGGCTGCAAAGTCGTCAGCGTGTTTCTGTCCCTTGCTAAAAAGAGTTGTGACAGGAAGGGCATCCGACGTAAAAACCTCTGCCAAATCAAACGTGCGAATCAGATGATTCGCTGTGGCGACTCCCGAGTAAAAGGGAAAAAGCCGAAAGGAAGACAGACAGACAGACAAAGAGAACATGCACACAGCAGTGACCGAGCCTGGGAATCGAACCCAGACATTCTTGTTTTGAGGTTACCATAGTGGCTCATCAGGCCGGTGCTTCGCCAGTCCATCGCAGGTTACCTTCCCAGTATATTTAAACTGGTACCCATTTATACTGCTGGGTGAACAGAGGCACACTTGTGGTTAAGACCTTGCCCAGAGGTCTTAGCACAGTGATGTTCTAACTGGGATTTGAACACACAACCTTCCGATCATGAGCGCAGCACCCTAACCACTACGCCACCGGCCCCACGTATAGTATATATGATATACAATAGAGTATAATATAAGTTTACATGTATAGACAGACAGACAGACAGACAGATAGATAGATAGATAGATATATAGATAGATAGATACATACTTGATTCTGATTGGTCAATTCTGGTATTCGATGGTCTGTTATAGAAATATGACCCCTTGCTGTGTCTGTGTCACTCAGAAAGCAATAAAATATTTTTTATTCTCACTTTTAAATCAGTATTCATTCCATCACTGTGTAAGAGACGCATCAAACATTTCAGCAAGTTCTGAAGTGTTTTATTTAATTTACACCACAACCGCTTGCCAAGACTTATTTTCTTTTGATGAGTTGATGTTAAGGCAACTAGATAAAGCTATGAACTCAGAGTTGTGAAAAAAAAATTATTATTAAACTTATAAAGGCAAATGTTAACATCAGGATCAGTATGATTGTTCAAACCCCACGTACTTACTCACTCATTTAACAAAGTGTGAAATCCTACAAGGGCCATAAGGAGGCCAGAGCCCATCTCAGCCAATTCGTGGTGAAAGCAAGGTACACCCTGAGCAGCTCGTCAGACAAACGCAAGTCTGAATGTTTAAATCTTCATTTGATGTCTGCACCGCTTAATCTTAATTAGGGATGCACGGAGGCTGGCACTCATCTTAGCCAACCATTGAAGGACCAAAAGACATACAACTATTCCCACTCACACCTGAAGGTGATTTGGAACAGCCAATCAGCCTACTGTGCAGTTTGGACTGTGGGAGGAAATCGGACAGCATGCAAACTCCAGACAGATATGCCCGAGCGTGGGAATCGATCCCAGGACCTTCTCGCTGTGAGGCAGACGTGCAATCCGCAATGCTGGCGTGTTCAAACCTCATACTAAATGCAGATTTTTTTAAATATAAATTCAGACACATCTGCTGCTTATTAAATCGGAAAACTTTCTCATGAATGTATCACAAGACCCCCACCCCCACCCCGACAATATCGTGGCGGCATCCGACCAGTCAGTGTTAACATCCTTCTTCAGTCCTTGATGTTCCGTACCCCACAGTACATAAGCTATGGACTGAAGTTATCTTACAGAAGATTATTATGGCTAGACCGTGGCCTCGAGAACAGACACAGAGGAAGCAATAGTTGATGTAAGGGCAGGAAGTGGCCAACAGCATGTGAATGACTCTCCACTCCATCTCACTGGGGTTGCTTGTTTTGGCTCGACCCAATCAGGCATTTATCTGTTCTCTAAACAGTGACAAACTCTTTGAACACACACACAACATTTCTTTCTTTTTCAGACCTAATTATGCACACAAACAACCATCACTGTCACTTCACTGTCACTTCACTTGTTTAAGCTTGAAAACAATTTGTGAGCTTCGCCGTTAGAGCTCACAAGCATTAAATACAGGAGACACGCAACATCCCCATTTCTGGAAGTACACGATTTGCACTAGTGTGCTTCCCTAATATATTTGTAAAAATTAATATTAAAATTAATTTGTTCAGTGATATTGAGCACACACTGTATTTTTATTAGATGGATGGATGGATGGATGGATGGATGGATGGTTCGTTTACTTGAACCTCACACCATAGACAGTGAAAGACATGGCCGGCCTTTGATAACCCAGTTAGTGCACTGGGGGGGCCAGTGACAATCCATTGAGAGTGGGGCTTAGGAACCTAGGATCAGTGATCCAGCATCTTTACCACTGAGCCACAACTGCCCTGGTTCAGAAAATGAATGAATGAATGAAGAAAATATAGTAAGGCATATCTAGTAAAAATATATAGGCATCTAGTATATAGTATAATATATGGTATTATGGCGGCACAGTGACGTAGTGGTCAGTACATCCGCTTCACAGCAAGAAGGTCCGGGGTTTGATTCCCAGGTCATGTGTTTCGATGTGCAGTTTGCATGTTCACGCTGTGCTTGTGTGAGTTCCCTCTGGGTACTCTAGTTTCCTTCCACAGTCCAAAAACATGCTCAGTAGGTTGACTGGCTGTTCCAAGTCACCTGTAGGTGTGAGTGTGAGTATGAATTATTGTGTGAGTGTTGGCACTGCGATGGCTTGGTGAGCTGGCCAGGGTGTATCCTGCCCTCACAGGAGTCAGCTGAGATTGGCACCAGCCTCCCCGCGACCCTCATTAGGATTAAACGGTTCGGAAAACAGAAGCATGAACGAATAATATATATGAAGAGACATCTAAAAATTACAAGTTTAAAGAACTTGAGGCAGACAATTATTGAAAGTATAAGAAAGTATAGGTGATATAGTGGTGGGCCGGTGGTAAGGTGCTGGATTGCCGATCCTCAGGTTGGGGGTTCAAGCCCCACTGTGAACGGTTGTAACTGCTGTCCCCTTAATGCACCTAACCGGGTTATTAAAGGCCGGCCATGTCTCTCGCAATCGCTGGTGTGAGACATGTAAAATAACCATTTCTGACTTTAGTGAAGAGGCCCTCAGTGTGTTTCTACCCTGTGATGGTCTGGTGAGCTGTCTCGGGTATACTCAGCCCTTGCCTAGAATTGGCTGAGATGGGCACCAGCCTCCCCGGCCATCTAGTCTGGAAGATTAACAGAAGTCCAGTGTAAACATTCATGTGCAAATTCGGATGCAGGGTGTGCTGTGTGTATATGGGCTGATTGTACAGTGCCAAGACTTTTGTTGACATGGAAACTGGCTTATTATTATTATTATTATTATTATTATTATTATTATTATTATTATTTTGTGCTTTTCATAAAATGCACATGTAGCAATTGAGGAAAAATCCTGCACCTGCACACATGAATGCATCCTAGCTACGCCTGTACATGTCAATACTCTCTAAGTAACCCATCCTGTTCACAATACATCACTTTGAATTGACCAATCAGGTGTCTCTTCACTTCAGTGACTTTCTATGAATATATACCTTTCATTTGTTCAGTTTCTGAACCAGTTAATCATATTTATGGTCGTGGGGAGGCTGATGCCCTTCTTAGCTGACTTGAGGTGAGGGCAGAGTACACCCTGAACAGCTCGGCAGGCACGCAGGGCAGAATCATGCTGACGAAAGTCAGCAATGATTCATTCTACATGCCTCAGAGTGATAATAATTATATATATATATGGAATATAAATACAGTGGTACCACAGTTCTCGAACGCTTTGGAGGTCGAACAAATTGGAATTTGAACAAAATATCCGGGATTTGTTTGTCTTGGAAGTCGAACAAAATTCGGAAGTCGAACTCGAAAAATGTGCCAGAAAAAAACGAGACCAAGAGTGAGGAAAAGTGTGCGACTTCCGGAAATCGGCCTCCATTGACTCTACTCGACCACTGTGTGCTTGTGGATGTGCTTGCTCCTGTTGTACAAAGTACAGCATACCGTGTTTTTTTGCTTACTTGATTAGATTCGCGAATAAACAAGTCTCCAAAGAAAGCTACTGAGAAAAGGTCAGTTGTGTGGAAAACTGTTGCGTTTAAGAAGGAGCTGATAGCTAAGCATGAATCAGGCGTGCGTGTTACTGCTCTTGCGAAGGAATACGGCATGGCTAAATCAACGATATGCGCGATCCTGAAGAACAAAAAGAGTGTTAAAGCCAGTGATGTGGCGAAAGGCTCGACAGTTCTCAGCAAAGAACGCATGTGCTGGAGGTGGAAAAATGACTTCTCGACATAAACGAGCAAACGATTATCAGGATTGTGTTAGCGAGGATGTGATCCGCTGCAAAGCTCGTGAAATCTACAATGATTTGGTGAAAAAAGACCCGAGATCGAATCCTGAAGGGTTCTACTTTAAAGCAAGTCGAGGCTGGTTCGAAAATAAACAAAAAACAAACAAAAAAGACACAAAATAAATTAATTTATTAATAATTTTGTGTGTTTGTCTTGTTGTTTGACATTTAATATACTATTTGATATATAAACGACATTACGAAATAACATTATGTTTAAACAAGGTAGTTTTCTAGCGTCTTGGAACGGATTAAAACCGTTTACATTATTTGTAATGGGAAAAGCGGATTTGGAATTCAAACAGCCTTCTGGAACGGGTTAAGTTCGAGAACCAAGGTACCACTGTATTTGTCTTATTTTCAAAACCGCTTTAAGCTACTAGTAGCATCATAGGGAGGCTGAAGCCCATCTGACTCAACACCAGGCGAAAGTGGGGTACACCATAAGCAGCTTGCCAGACCATCACAGGGAAACACATCCACACCTTGGGGCAATTTAGAACAGGCAGGTAGCCCAATGTGCATGTGTTTGGATGGTAGAAGGAAACCTGAGTCCCGGAGTAAATCCATAAACAGACTGGGAGACTCATGCATACTCCACACAGAAGCAGCCTGGGGACTTGAGCACAGGACCTCCTTGCAGTGAAGTGGATGTGCTGATCACCACACCACCATGCCGCCGTTATTCATATTAAATGACCACAATAGCACAAATGTACAAAAATCTAACAACAAGCAAAACGTGATTCGGACAAACAAAGAAACTTTACGGAAGATCTGAAGATATTTCCAAAGGTTCATCAACTGAACCCAGTCGGATGATTCACAAACGTCCGTACTTAGGTATTCTAACATCTTCCAACATTCTTTAGATCATTTGCTGTAATTGGTTGTTGGGCTTTTTTTTTGTACACTCATCGAGGTCACAGGTTTTATATTCCATGGCGCTATTGTATGAGTAACATCAGTTCAGAAGCTTGGTTCATTCAAACTGGGATTAGGAGAAATTGGTAGCCTCAAACAAAGTTCTAATCCAATAACAAATAGCTGGATTTCAGTGTTTGTTTCTGGATTAGTATTTGTGTGTCACAGTTTATTGCTTCCCTAATGGAATGGCAATGGAAATAGTTCCTATCTTGGCAACACAAGGTCAATAATCCCTGCCTGAACCAACATGTGCTTTACTTTCATGGACTTTACAACAAAAGGCATGGATATCTATGAGAAAAAAAAAAGGTATTTCTGGTATTTTGCAAGAACAACAAGGGTAATCTGCAAATAACCAGTTGCCTGTGTATTTAAGGACAATGGATAGGTATGCTGTAGTTGCAGGAAATTTCAACAACTTGCATAAATGCCATTTTAACAGAGTCTAATAGGTACCAAACAAATAAGTACAATGATGGCTTAGTCACATGAGATAGGTTATAGATACGTAGAAAAAATATATTTGGACGGCTCAACCAAGTTGCCA
>CM045747.1:7175581-7193081 GCA_024760905.1 Plotosus lineatus | reverse complement strand
CCCTTTCCCATAACAATGTAACTGATATACTGTGACACCATGATGTCTGATGCCCTATTGACTTTTCTCGAACCAGTAGAAAAATAAAAATGATAATACTGTGGTACCTCACCTTATGATAGTCCCAGCAAACGAAAAATCCAGGTTACAAAAAACATTTTCCAAAATGTTTTGTCTCTGCATATGAAACAAGTTTTTCTTACGAAATGCGCCAAACGCGCCATTCAAACATTCAAACAATACACGAGTTGCTCTCCATTGACTATCTCCTAACATCCCGCCCCGCTGGCCTCCCATTGGCTAGGAGGGATGACACAGCTCCCTGCCATTTGCTATCTCCCAGCATCCCACCCCACTGGCCTCCCATTGGCTAGGAGGGATGACACAGCTCCTTTGAGCAGTTTCATGGAGTTTTTCGAGTGTGCTTATTGCAACTTTATTTTTTGGCTCAGGCTTTTAACCTTGCATAAACATTTGTAAGATTATAACTCTGCTAAGAAGACATGGTCAACAAGAAGTAAGTACCTTCAAAGGTCTGCTTTTATCATTTATAAGAGGGTAGTATTGGGGGCCTTGGTACGAATCATGCATTTTACATGTAAAATGCGGTTCTACTTACGAAAAATCCAGGTTACGAAAAAGGCTCTGGAACGGATTAATTTCGGAAGGTGAATTACCACTGTAATTAAAAAAAATATTTTCAATATGGAATTCCTACTCGGAAACGTTTTACTGTCATCTTAAAACCGTAACTAAGAAGTAACATCAAATTAACATAACTCCACACTTCAGCATTAAACAAAACTCTTCAAAGTTCTTATATATATATATATATATATACATATATATATATATATATATATATATATATATATATATATATATATATATATATATATATATATATATATATATATATATATATATATATGACTACAGCATGAGTTACTAAAGGTTTAGAGTATTCCAGATGTCACATACTAGAAGTGCACTCGGGTATGATGTCATAACTGACTTCCCGTGAGAGTTCACATCTGTAATACTCTAAACCTCTGCATTTTTTATTGTATTTAATTTTTTTAATTAATATGTCATATATCTCATGTATCATCACGTCCGGAAAAGTTAATTTGAACTTTCTTTTTTCTTTTTTCCTTTCGCCTTTTCCCTTTTTTCCAGGGGTCACCACAGCGAATCATCTGATTCGTACATTTGATTTTGCAGAGGTTTTTACGTCGGATGCCCTTCCTGTTACAACCCTTTAGCAAGGGACAGAAACATGCTGACGGCTTAGCAACTACTCTTTACTTTTGTCTCATGTTAATAATGCACATAACCTCTTCAATGAAATATTTGAATAAATTATTAAATCTAGTGGTTAGGGCGCTGGATCGCTGATCCTCAGGTTGGGGGTTCGAGTCCCCATAAGGTTGTCACTGTCCCCCCAGTGCAGCTAACTGGGCTATCAAAGGCCGGCCATGTCTGTCACTGTCTATGGTGTGAGGGTCATGTAAAAGAACCATTGCTGACTTTCGACAAGAGGAGCTGCATAGCCGTCATCGTGTTTCTTCCCTGCGATGGCCTGGCAAGCTGTCCAGGGTGTACTCTGCCCACATCTGGGATGGGCGCCAGCCTCTCCGTGACCCTAATTAGGATTAAGCGGTTCAGAAAATGAACGAATGAACAATAAACGAATGGCTGCATTTGTCTACAGCACATCTAACAATGTATTTGTTACGGTACGTTAAACGAGAAATAAGGGTGCAAGTTTACCACTGAAAGGGAGATTTTATTTCCACTTTTTTGATTCATAGATGATTACCGTGGTAAATAGCCATGGTACATGATGCCAGAGTGTCAAATAACAAGCCTGGAGCATGATAAATATTCTCTCTGGGCTGCTTGTTGCCCCCATTGCATCGCAGTATCGCTGCTCATCCCGGGCTCTCTTCCAGCACATAGAGCAGAGAGCTGTCAGGCGACCAATCAGAGAGCGGGAAACTATAAATGACAGGTAGTTAATCACCTTTCTGAAGAACTGTGAAGTTTTCAGTTGAGGAATCATACTTTGGTGCTCCACTCCAATTTTTCATTCAAAAAGAAAACAAAAGCAAAAAAAAGAAAAAAAAAATTACACCAGCACATGATCTCACACGAAAATGGCCAGATCCTCCAGCATGTTTGGGTTGAGTTCAGCCTAGTGTCACCTTCCTCCGAATTTAACTCCAGAAAAAAAAAAAAAAAAAAAAAAGCATACACCTTCACTCGCCAAGTCCGGCCCTCATCCTGACCCGAGGCTGACTGCCATTCCTCTTTCTCACTCTCTATTCTGGGCTGCACGGAATGCACTGCATTAATCGTGCTGTTATAATTAAATGGAACAAGGTGAGCAGGATCAGTCGAGCTGTCATGCAGCCAGAAAGGCTAATAAAAGTCCATGCACCTTCCTTGTGCTTCTCTTTCTTCACCTCTTTGATTTCCATGCAAAAATCTTTAATCAGTGCTTAACCACAAGAAAGACTCCACGGTGCCCGACTGCTCCGGGGCACAGCGCTCATTTATAAGCACTGAAGCAAGCTTCGAAATGAGCCAGGTGACTCCAGATGTAACACCAAACTACACCCCGACTGCTGAGTGCAGTCAACATGGGAAATAATCAGCACTCAACTGACGGACTTAGCGGGTCTGAGTTGCTATTATTCAGCGTAGTATGACATCATTACACGAATACCTGAGTGTTCTTTCGAGGAATCTTAGAATATGTCAGATTACCATGAACAAAAAAAAAATTTAACTTGAGAAACTATTAATTAATTAATTTAGTTTTATCCTATTAGGGTCACAGGAAGCCTATCTTAGCCAACTCTGCGTGATAGAGTTGTGGTACACCCTGAACAGCTTATTGCAGAGCCAATTACACACACAACTGTCCATACACACACTTACACTCACATCCAGGGGCAATTTGGAACAGCCAGTTTGCGTACTGTGCATGCTTTTTGATTGAGGGAGGAAACTCAAACACCTGGAGGAAACCCATGCACGCACTTAGAGAACATGTAAACTCCACAAGGAAACACCCTCGTCAGGCCTGGGTCTCACCTCCCGGACCGTCATGCTCTGAAGCGAAATTCTAACCACCACAGAAGGGAAATTAGTTTTGTCCAAACATATTTATTTATTCATTCATTTTCTACACCACTTACTCCAAATGATGGTCACAGGAAGGATGGTGCCCATCTCTGCCGACTCGGAGAAAAAGGGGGTACATCCTGAACATCTTGCAATTCCATTGCAGGATCAACACACATACAACCATTCACATTTGATGGCGCACCCAGGGGTGATTTGAAACTGCCAATCAGCCTACTGGGCCTGTTTTTGGACTGTGGAAAAAAGCCAGAAAGAAAACTCACTCAAGCATGAATAAAACGTGTAAACTCCACACAGAAGTGCCCCGAGCCCAGGAATCAAACCTACGACCTTTTTACTGTGAATCAAGTGCATCACCATGCCACCCAAGCACATATATAATGAAAGTTAATATCATCAAAATTCAAGAAGTAGCTTGACTCTGAGAGCTTCGCAACGTCGCCCTCTACAGAGCATGTGCCATTTTCAGAATGTTAATTAGTATGTAGTTTTTTCCGCAAAGCTTACACACACAGCAATACAGTCATAGAATAGGCTTACATGGTTGTCCAGTGCAAATCCGGTGTACATATATACCCACCCCAGGAAACCCAACAAGGCTGACACACCGCTGAGTTGATGCTGTTATGTATCATTGACTTGCGTGATGATAATCAGCAATAAAAAAAATTACAAACTGATATGTTTCTTCTTATTATTTTTTTTTTTATTATTATTATTATTTTGAATGAAACCCAAACCCAAAAAAATAAAGGCTCATAAACTACCATTCAGACTCACACAGAATAAAAACACACAATGTCACTCAAGTTGACAGACAGACTTGCACGCAAATAACTTTTCATGGAGCAAACACCAAAAACAGAAGCTTGACAGAACATGAAGTCGTTAAACTAACAACAAAGGGGAAACAAATAAAAAAGGACATGGGGTAGTTTCCTCGCATCTACTGAGGGAGTTTTTCTTGCCACCGTCGCTGCAGGCGACGCTCATTAAGGATATGTAGGGGTAATAGGAAATGTTTAAATTCCTTTATACTTTCTAAGCCACAACTTTCATTGTTTTACTGTAAAGCCGCTTTGCGACAATGTCAATTGTAAAAAGTGCAAATACGAATAAAGCTGAATTGAATTGAATTGAATAGAATTGAACTGAATTGAATCGAGGGAGTGAAAGCAAAGGCGATGAAAGGCAAATTCAGGCTCGGATAGCTTATATGAATTTTTTTGAATGCTGTACTTCTCATGTAAGTGTCTCCTGGAATTCAGTGAAAGGAAATTTGAGTCATGCACAGAGCATCCCAACAGAGAACAGAGGAAACAGTGGCAATGTGCAATGTGTGGATGATTCACATACAAACACAAATATGCACACACGGTGCCATGAAATAAGTGCGATCCTCATGCGCTCGTCCATAAATATGGGATCCTGCTTCCGGAACACACAAACAAACACACACACACACACACACACACACACACACACACACATGAATATATGAACACACACACACACACACACACACACACACACACACATATGAATACACACACACACACACACACACACACACACACATGAATATATGAACACACACACACACACACACACACACACATACACATGAATACACACACACACACACACACACACACACACACACACACACACATGAACATATGAATACACACACACACACACACATGAATATATGAATACACACACACACACACACACATGAATATATGAATACACACACACACACACACACACATATATGAATACACACACACACACACACACACACATGAATATATGAATACACACACACACACACATGAATATATGAATACACACACACACACACACACACACATATATGAATACACACACACACACACACACACATGAATATATGAATACACACACACACACACACACACACACATGAATATATGAATACACACACACACACACACACACACACACACACACACACACACACACACACACACATATGAATATATGAATCCACACTGGTGGTGCTGGCAGTCTTGTGATCTGCTTACCCACTTGACAGTGCTACTCTCACTTCCTCGCTTCCACTTAACTTAGGAAACACAAAGAAAGAGCCCGGGAGAACATTCCAGCCCGATTGGCCTGGGGCACTAATACCTCCTGAGATTTGCAGAGTGTTGCAGGTAATTGGTTGGGACTGGGGAAGTGATAGGCCATTTACAACAGAGCCCGATTCAAACATCTTTCCCATTCAAGCCCATTAAACCACTTATCCTCTGGAAGAAACCACGGTCTGGCAAGCATACATTAAGCAAGACATGTGGGACTTTTTTATTTTAAAATACCAGTAATGCTACCCTTGGCCTCTTAAACAAAACTCCACATTCAAACATCTACAGAAAGTCTTTATGAATTCACTCCATTTTTACCACTCTTCCCATTATTGCTAATGTAATGCACTGCATTTACTCACACACTAACTAGTCGAACTGCATAATCCTATTACTCAGGATCATGAGGATACTGGTGTGACGCACTGAACGTCCCGCAAATGCAGAAGACAGTGTGAGACGACACAGAGCCAATTTGTTACTCAAAGGGGAAGCACTCAAGCAGGAGGCAAACACGGTAAATACTGGTGACGAAGAGAAACACAATAAACATGAAACACTGGGAAACTAAGGCACAGGAAACTGGTCGAGCGCGGAGCTGGAACCAAGAGCCAGAGAGAACACAGGGAAACAGAGACGTGATGTGAGACAATGGTTAACGCGCTGCTTATATTTATAGTGTGAGAGACTGGGGAGTGGGATCAGGTGTGCGTGCTGCAATCAGCCCGCATAGGTCAGCCACACCCCTCCACTGAAGCCTGCAGCACTGGGGAGAAACAGATTGAGAAGAGCCACCTCATTCAAAGTCCCCCCCAAACACGGACCATAACAACTGGTGCACAGCTCAGCCGACACTGTGTGAAGGGGATTACACCCTGAACAGCTCTCCAGACTGTTGCAGGGTATCACCACTCAGGTCAATTTTTAGAAGAGCTAATTAACCTAATGAGCATGTCTGTGGTTTGTCTGAGGAAATCAGTGGACCTGAAGGAAACCAACGCAAGCACAAAGAGAACATACAAACCCCACACAGAAACGCCCAAGCCTGGGACTCGAACCTGGGACCTTCCTGCTGTCAGACAGACACGCGAACCACTACAACACTGTGTCTCCTCTGCAACAAGCATCATATCTTATCATTACTTGCTCCCTGCTGGTGTTCACCTGTTTTATGTTAGCGCATGATCAAGTCTTGTTTGCGTTATACTTCTTTTTTTTGTTTGTTTGTTTCGTCATATTCTTACGATCCATTCACTGTAAATTCCAAGGCTTATTTAGTCTCAGCACGATTTTCATTGCACTTCCTGCTTTTGACCTTTGCCTGTTTTGCCTAATTACTACAACTGTAAGTCTGTAACCTCTGTGGAATTTTCGATTCCAGAAGATTCAATGGCACCAGTGGAGGCCCACAGGAAACCACAAGTCATCCTGCATCTCTCCACATGTAGAATTTTTCATGCAATCGCAATGCCAGCAGCTCTCTTTAAAGCCTTTGCCACATGACCACCCCCTTATAAGTTTAAACACATGATGTCATTGAGCTGGGCAATGCTGCACGGGACAGAGCCTGTAAATGATCATATAATGGAACGCAAGGTCGTCTGAGCGGCTGAGAGGGAAACATGGCACACACTATATTTTGTTTGGAGGCGACTAAATTGAAGATTCAAAGTTAAAAGTAAGAAAGAAATTATATGATATGGTTGATCTGTAATCTAACTACAGCCCGTTTTATAAATGGTGGTGATGTTGCTATAAACACAAGTTGAATATTAGAGTTTCATCTGCCATCTGAACTTCAAATGAACCCTTTCATACGCTTCTGAGAGAGGACTTCAAAGTTTCTCTGGAATAAACTGAGTCGGAGATGGCAGATTCATTCATTCATTTATCCATTTGCACAATCTCTTAATCCTACCAAGGTCACGAGGAGACTGGTGCCCATCTCAGCCGACTCTGGGTGAAGGCAGGGTGCACGATGAACAACTCGTCAGCCTATTACAGGGGAAGACACTCACAATCTTTCAGACTCACATCCACACCTAGGGGCAATTTGGAACAGCCAGTTAGTCTAATGTGCCTGGCTTTGGACTGTGGGAGGAAACCGGAGGGCCCATGGGAGAACCAGCAAACTCAGAAATGCCTGAGCCAAGGACCTTCGGCCGCACAGTCAGCAGACAATAAAATGGGGTCTTTAAAGTTGGGGTTATAACTGTTATACAAACTGTTATATTGGTTGAGATGAGGGGGCAGTGGTGGTCTAGTGGATAGGCCACAGGATAGGTGATCCTAAGGTTGGGGGTTCGAGTCCCCACAAGGTTGTCACTGCCCCACCCCCCACCCAGTGCAGCTGACTGGGTTATTAAAGGCGGGCCATGTCTGTCACTGTCTATGGTGAGAGGCGTGTAAAAGAACCATTGCTGACTTTCGTAAAGAGTAGCTGCAAAGCCGTCAGCGTGTTTCTGTCCCTTGCTAAAAAGGGTTGTGACAGGAAGGGCATCCGACGTAAAAACCTCTGCCAAATCAAATGTGCGAATCAGATGATTCGCTGTGGCGACTCCCAAGAAAGGGAAAAAGCCAAAAGAGAAGAAGAAGATTGGTTGAGATGGTCTGAAAAGTTAATCAATAAGTTATGAGATCTCATTCATTTTCTGAACTGCTTAATGTTAATTAGGGTCACACGGGGGGGTTGGGGGGGGGTGGCTGGCACCCATCCCAGCAGAGAGCGGAAACACGCTGACGGCTATGCAGCTACTCTTGTCAAAAGTCAGCAATGGTTCTTTTACATGAACCTCACACCATAGACAGTATGAGACATGGCTGGCTTTGATAACCCAGTTAGCGCCACTGGGGGGGGGGGGGGGGGGGGGGGGACCTATTTTGAGTGGAACTTGAACCCCCAACTCTAGGATCTGTGCTTCTGTAAAAGCACCAGCCAATCACTGCCTTGCAGTCTGCTTCTAAATATCCAATCAAATTCTTCCATATCTCCCTGCTCATGCATGATCCTACCAAACACGTTCAGCACAAGTGTGGAATGGGCGTGGCTTTGGAAGGGCCTCCAAGGGAAGGGGAGAGTTTAACAAGGACAGATTCTACTTTAAAATGTTGCTTTCTCATCAGATAACGAACCCCAACTTTAATGATCATTATTCTTCATATATATGCATTTCCTCAGCATAGAGCTCCCAATAGAGTTCTATTGAAAGGAAGTTGATACAGCTGAATTTATACAATATATAATATAAAATAATTTAGATTTTTTTGTTTATTTGTTTGTTTTAGATGTTGTCTTCAAAAGAAAATTCTAATAAAATGAAATAGAAACAAAACATAAAGCTCTGTAGGTTCCATACAAAACACAATCATAATTTCTGTTTCATGTGGCTTTGCATCCACCTGTAACGGGACATTGTGGCAGACAGACAGAGAGACAGACAGAGAGACACACATACAGACATATAATTGAGCCAGAGAATGTACTGCAATGTGGTCTGCCAATTACACGGGACCCCCCCTCAAAAAAAAACGAAAAAAAAAAAAACTTGCTTTAGTATATGTTACCAGATGGCAGCACACATCAAGTTCCTTTCAAAGAGCACACGATCATCAGCATCCAAATTCATACAGAGACATTATGGAAATTCAATCCGTTAAAAAAAAAAAAAAAAAAAAAAAAAAAAAAAATCAAGAAATTCACTAAGAAATTGGTGTGAGCTGAAAGGAACTTGTTTATTATTATAAAACCATATATCCCAAAGTGTTTTATTCTTCTTATCCCATGCCAATTTGCATAATAAACCACACATGCCAAAGTGTTTAACTCCATCTGGTCTTATTTACGATTGTTATGTGATGTCTGAGTATATATGTGCTGAAAGTGCAGCACTTGCAAAACATGCATTAACTGAAATGTTAATTCTGCCGAATTACTGAAAGTGTTTTAATCCGATCGGGAAAAGCATGGAATGAAAATTTCTTGCACTTGGCATGTACTTTTCTGTTAAATATTAGGTCTCTACTATACAGGGATCCCTCACTTTCCGCGGTTAATGGGGACAGAGACCCCCGCGACCGCTGATTTCTGTGAAGTACAATCGACCCCCCTGACTGACGTATACGTACATATATATGTGTATATAATATCAATTAATACATATTCAACACTATAAATGCTTATAATAATAATTAAACATTAAAAAATAATGCATAAGATGTAAATAAAATATAAATACACACACACATACAGACGTGCACCTCACATAAAAATGTAAGTAGTTTTGTTGGGGGGTTTTGGGTTGTTTTTTGTTTTTGTTTGTTTGGGTTTTTTTGCATAGTTGGCCTTGTTTTGTGGCATTTTCCTGAACTTTTACCCTATTTTTCCAAAAGTTCCTTATTTTTTTATTTTTCGATGAATATTTTTGAAAAACCCGCGATGCACTGAAGCCATAGAAACTGAAGTTCAAAGTAGCGAGGGTCACTGTATTCTAAAACCAATTGTGACTAAAAAAAATATCTTTCCAAAAGCCCATGTGATTTTCTTCCAGAAAATCCTGTTTGAGGTTCAGCCTCAGCTGTCTGGGGTCAACCCTTTGGCCACCAGCATTGAGCCATTCCGGATGCGAAAGAGACACTGAGACAGCAGACGGGGCAAAAACGTTTTGGTGTCTAGAATGTCGGCATTGACTTCCTATGAATTGTTGTGTTCGAAGCGGGTAGCTGTCATGTAGATGGTTGTGGAGGGTGCTTGTGCCAGCGATGGCTGGTTAATCCAAAATTGGAGTGGAAGAGTTGCCGGTACTGGAGACAAGGGATCATTGGTCAAAGGCCGATTCCCAACCTCCTCTCCTTGGAGGCCTCTGTAGTGGCAAGATCAGTCTTGACGGTCCATCTCCAGGCAGGCTGATTGTGTGCAAGCTCCTTCTGGTGGTGTGGGAGATGTTTAACTTGATGTGGTTCTTGCAGAGCTGCTTCCGACCACCATGCTTGGTGTCCTTAAAATATCCAAAGTTCCAAAATAACCAAGACTTAAGCGATAATTCTTTTAGACGGGTCTAGGTCTTGATCAGCCTCAGCTGACTGGGGGTCGCCGCTCAAGTCAATGGGATTTAGCCAGTCCAGATGGGAAAGAGACCCCGAGAACACAGATGGCCCAATTTGGGAGGATTTAAAGGAGGAAAGGGTGAACAAAAACTCTCAGTGTAATATACCAGAAATTTAGAAAATGTACAAATCACACAATACTCGTAGAAAAGACAAGTAAAAGTCCCTCAGATCCTCGGGTTGTTTTACAGAAACATTCCATTTCAAAATCTGATTTTAATACGATTTATTTATGATCAGCAATTCCATAACTTAGGACTCATCACCCATTCTCATCTCCCTTTCTCCTTCCAGATCACTGCTAGGGTCATGGGGAGGCTGGAGCTTATCTCAATCAAAACTAGGCGAAGGCGGGATACACCCTGAACAGTTCAACAAACCATTGTCGAGCAACACACACTACCAGTCACACTCATGACATCATATAAGGGCAATTTGGAACAGCCAATTAGCATAATGTGCATGTTTTTCAACTGCAGGAGGAAACCAAAGTACCCAGAGGAAATCCACGCAAATACAGACAGAACATGCAAACCTCACGCAGAACCCCCCGAGCCCAGGACACAAACCCAGAACCTTCTTGCTGCGAGCCAAACATGCAAGCCACCGTACCATCATGCTGCCCTCTTTCAAGATATGATGTCATTCATTCATTCATTCATTCATTTTCTAATCCGCTTAATTCTAATTAGCGTTGCAGGGGAGTCTGGCGTTCATCTCAGCTGACTCCCGTGAGGGCGAGGGTTTTACGGATTTGATCTGAAATTATACCATGAACCTGGCTGCTATGGTGACGTAACAAGAAAGATCGGGATAGTCCTTCAGGATCGTGATGTTTTGCTAATGTTCTTAGCGGAACGTCTGCAGGGATAAGGAAGGACAAATGGTGTTGTGGGTCGGGTGTACGCTGAGAAGGAAATGCTGATGAACGTAGAGTTGAGGGAGTGTTACTGATGATTAATTTGTGCTTTTAAGCGTCCCCCAGGCATCATCCATTCAACAAAGAGCGCATTAGCAAAATTAGCTTGAGTGCAGATTGTTCGATATTATAGATCCCCAGATGAAATAGCACACCATGATTCAATTGATGCAGTGCAGGAGTGCAGCACTACTGAGAAATACAAACACAAATCATGTGTTGTACATCATGATCTGTTTAGTTTCAATTTCACCATTCGCACATTTGTTTGCTAAAGTGACCGATTTCATCTGTTTTTTTTTTTTTTAGAGGAACATTCATGTATGTGAGGAAGTCCAGAACCTCCGTTGCACCCAATGCTAGCTATCGAAAATGCTCTAAGGTAACGTGAGCGGTGTTCTCTTTCCTTATAAAATGAAAAAAGTAAGTAAATAAAACTAACTCTTTAGTAATAAAAATGCTTCTGAAAGAATATCACTTTCATGTGACAAGAGCACGTAGGACTGCTCCCTATGCTAACGCTTGTATATCGGTACAGAGGGTTCCGACCCTTCCCCATCTTCCACAGCCTTCCTTTTGTTTTCTCGTATTGAATGGATTTTAGATGTGCCTCATCAGAGTGGAATACACCGTATAACACTATATAGAAGCAAGAGAGAAGCATTTGAGATGTATTTGAGACTCAAAATCCAGTCTTAGGCTTCAGCATCTGATGGTCTCTCGGTGGTAGTTCTGGGGGCGCTGTGCCTCCGCTTTTCAGTTATGGCAGCTTTTGTGAGAGGGGAGGTCTGACAAGGTGAGTTTTATCATAACAAAGAAAGCTACCGGTTATTAATACACACATTGAACAAGGGGCAAATAGAGCACACATTACACACACACACACACACACACACACACACACACACACACACACACACACACACACACACACACACACACCATTATAGCCACGTCAAGATGTTGTAGCAGCTCGGGTTGCTATGTCTACGTGGAAAAACATCCAGCTAAGTAATTACTCAAAGTAAAAAAAAAGCCCTAATGGTACCATATCAGCAGTTGAATTCCAAATACATTTCAAATATATTTAGAAAGGAATATCGGGTAATATATTGCAGTGAAATTTTTTTTTGGCCTGCAATAGTATTATATAATTGCATTATAAAACATACTCTAATGAAAGTGAAGTATATCTATGAGGGAAATTAAATTAATTCATTGACACACATCATCCGTTCATTTTCTGTAACCGCTTAATCTCTAATTAGGATCACGAGAAGGCTGGCGCCCGTCCCAGCCGACTCCTGGCGAGGGAAGGGTACACCCTGGACAGCTCACCAGGCCATCGCAGGGCAGAAACACGCTGACGGCTCTCTCTTGTCGAAAGTCAGCAATGGCTCTTTTACATGAACCTCTCACCATAGACAGTGAGGGACATGGCCGGCCTTTGATAACCCAGTTACTGCACTGGGTGGACAGTGACAACCCATGGAGAGCGGGGCTTGAACCCCAAACCTTAGAATCAGTGATCCAGCACCTTTACACCAGGCCACCACTGCCTGACACACATCATACATACAGGTTGTAGTAAAGATCATGAGTATCACCCCGTAGGTATGGAACATGACTTGGATGGTTGTCCAGTGATGCTCAATGGCTCTTATGTATGACTTGCATGATATTAGGCAGCATTATTATTATTATTATTATTATTATTATTATTATTATTATTATTATTATTCACAAATAAACTAAAACAGCAAAAAAGAGACTCCTACATCACCATCCAACCCTTTCTGGAGGCAAAACAAAACAAAACATGACTGGTAACACAGAACATGAACTCATTGAACGGATAATTCAACAAACAATATTAACGAGTAAGATTCAGTCATCGGGAAAAGCTGGGAAGATTTATTTATCTCCTACAGAGCTGAAGTTAATTTAGCTTTTAAAGGAGCCACACTCCGCTTATAACACCAGTCTCAGACACCTTGTCATCGTGATATGGCTCAGGAAAAAGGCTCTGGAACGGATTAATTTCGTAAGGTGAGGTACCACTGTATATGTATATATATATATATATATATATATATATATATATATATATATATATATATATATATATATATATATGACATTCCGACTATACTGAACAAGTTCTATGAATTCCATTGAACACCAATGCAATCACCTGCTGGTACACCAATCCATAGCTCCCTAGCCCCCATCGTAGTCTTGACATATCTTCTAACCATCATCTTCTGCATATTCCCATTGTATCAGTCTCATGTCCTCTGAGGAAGTTCTGTTAATCCATTGCATTAGGATGAGAGTATGCAATACAATTGACTCAAGGTACTTCAGGACCAGGGTTGGGAACTGGAATCCATATACGGATGTAATTATGCGACGCATACAGACTCAATAAAGAAATCAACCCAAAACAAGAAGCCCATTTCAACAAACGAGGCTTTATGTTCATGAACACAACAACTCTGATAGTAACAATAAATACAAGCAAACCCATATCTCGTGTGCATTTTAAAAAAAATAACCTCATCCCATCTGTTTGATTTTGAACAAAGCCGCATGATCATGATAAACTGATCATTAGTGTAAGTGCTAATTCATTAGCATAAAGCATTATTCATTTAGTATTTTATAGTTTCTTGATTTACGGGTCACATGGCACTCATTCGTTCAAGCTGTGATCAATCCCAGCTGGCACTGAGCATGAGGCAGTGTACACCAGGGTGAGGACACTAGTCTGTCGTAGGGCTAGCACACATAGATCGACAGCAATTCACACACACATTCACATTGATGGACCATGTGGCGCATTGGCATATGAGTACATTATTTAAAAAAGAAAACTATGTTATCCTACTCGGGTGGATGACAGGCTTGAGACTATCTCAGCCAACTCCAAGTGAATACAGGGTACACCCTGTACAGCTCTCCAGTCTATCACAGAGCCAACTCACATGCAACCATTCACTCTCATGTCCACACCTAAAGGCAATTTAGAACAGTAACTTGGGCTGATGTGAATGTCTTTGGACTGTGGAAGGAAACTGGATTACGCTCAGAGAGAACATGCAACCTCCACACAGAAATTGTCTCGTCGAGCCAAGGACTCAATCCAAGCTCCTTCTTACTGTGAAGCATACATTCTAACTACTACGCCACCGCGCAAGGGTCAACAAGTTCAAGTATGTTTCCATATGTTTCTGTCCATTTCCGTTTCCTCAACATGAGCGCTGAAGAATCTGCTGCAGACTCGGTAGGCTAAGTCAGGCTTCCAACAGAACAAAGCACAGATTATTAATTTTCTTCAGACAGTAAATGCTGGCCGATCGATAACGGCCTTGTCTAGACAGAGATACGTCCAGGGTCTGTGAAGCCAGAGATCAAACATCCAACCTTCTGGAGGGGGTTTGGCGGATGAGTGGGGCTCCTGTATTCTTGGAGAGTCTAAAAGGCGCACTGGGTCTTGTTTGTTCTCGACCTCTTCCCAGGGGTCTGGCGCTGACTCGCCTCAGAGCTAAAGTCCCTTTATGGGATCAGAGAGACATCTGTTTATGGGACCCTGTCCCACGGCTGGGTGCAGGAACCAGACCGCTAAAGACATGAGCTGCCAGGTTCAATCTCTGTCCAATCGGCTACGAGTGTAAAGGAGGTAAATTCAAGGGGAAGAGGATATGTTTATTCTAAAGTCAGAATTAACTCAAAAATTCTTAAATCAGTGGCAGCAACTACAAAGGTTCACTTTATGTCTGAGGAACAGCCAAAAACGCATTCATCCATTTAATGATCCATCTTTCTCTCCTTTCATTTTTTATTCCTTGCTTATTCATGACAAAAATATTATATGTAGCAATATAAGACTCCTAATAACCATCATTCAGGGAAACTTTACATGTTGATTAATTATCAGGAACAGCTGCAAAACTGATCCCAGACTTATATGAATTTAACTGTTCAGATACTTTGATATTGAGATGTAGGCAGTGCCTGAAAGCGACACTCCCGTATGATTTTTCTTACTTTACAAGTTTATGGCAGTGACTCGAACCCAGTCCACATCTCCGGCGTACACCAAGAGGAATCCGGTTTAATAACTTGCACCTTGACTTACGAATTTAATCCGGTCCGAGGGCGAACTCGTAAACCAAAAAGTTCATTAGATAAAACAATTATTCCCATAATAAATAACAGAAAATCAATTAATCCGTTCCGACCCTCTCCCAAACTCATATAACCTGCCACAAACACATATATTTCACATAATATATTAAAGATAAACATGTAAAAGCAATAAATATTTCGTAATAGTAATACATGTACATTAACATTAATAATAATTAATAATAAATAATAATAATAAAACAAGAATAAACAATAAGTCAACTAACCTTTCCAATCATAAACTGCTGCAAAGATGTCACGTGGGCAGGCAGGAGGTGGTGCATAACACAGGAGGAGGAGGAAGAGGAAGAGGAGAATTTTGTACATGTGCATTCTACGAATGCCAGCAAGGAAAAACTCGTGGTGAGCTCCCACGAGGCCAGTGCTTCTGAAATAGTGGGGCATGCTACCCTTGGGGAGGCACAGTGTGAATACAGGGGGGTGCGTATGATCCTGGGAAGTTTTTTTGCCATACTGTACTAGAATTAAGTGTAATTGTGCATCCTCTACAGTAGTCACGCTATTGAGTCGGGAAAAAGCACTGAGCAAACAATATGAAGTGCAGTAAACACTATATACAGTTGTGCGGGGGGGGGGGGGGTGAAATGTTTTTTTTCTTCCTGTAGGAGCATCACAGAAAATAATTGAGAAGCACTACACAAAGCATTCTTGGAGCGCGGAGAAATACACGCGGAAGAATACAAGGCTAATCGGCCTGGAAAAGCCTATTCCCCAGCACAGCTCATAAATCAAAATTTTGCTGGTTGGATGGGGCAGATTTTTGGTCTGATCGAAGCTCGTATCATGGAAAATTTATTATAAAAGACACTCGTAAGTCAAAGTACCATTGTTTTTAGTAGAGAATAAACTGAGGGAACTGAACACACAATGTTATACTCGACGTGTGAAGTCACCACTTATCACCCGGAGTTTAAGAAAACGTTTCAACAACACAACAATAGCATTTGTTGCTTATGTGTTTCACCTCATTAATGATGACACCACATCACGTGACCCAAGTATTATACGCGCCTTGTTCTATGTATTACCTCTTCCAGAAACATTTTCTTACATTTTGCCTTTTTCAAGATATAAAATCAGCTGAGTAGAGATTCATTCATTTTTGGGGACCGCTTCATTCCTGATTAGGGTTGAGGGGGAGGCCGGTGCCCAGATCAGACAACTCTGGGCGTGAGTAGGGTACAATCTGGACAACTCACACTCTGACGGCAACCCAATGGCCTACTCTTACTATGCTCCAGCAATGGTTCCTTTACGTTGCTCTTGCTACAGTCAGTGAGGGACGTGTCCAGCCTTTGATAACCCAGTTAGCTGAACTGCATGGGCAGCAGTACCAACCCGGTAACAGAGGGGCTGGAAAACCGCCCACCCTGGACAGCTCACCAGGCCATCACAGGGAAGAAACACGCCGACAGCTTTGCAGCTCCTTTTGACAAAAGTCAGCAATGGTTCTTTTACATAAACCTCTCCCCATAGACAGTGAGAGACATGGCCAGCTTTTGATAACCCAGTTAGCTGCACTGGGGAGACAGTGACAACCTGTGGAGAGTGGGGCTTGAACCCACAACCTTTGGATCGGCAACCCAGCACCTTACCACTGGGCCACCACTGCCCCACAAAGCCTGTATGAATGTATGAAAAGCTTCCAATACACCTCCCATTTCACAAAAAAAAAGCTTCTCTCAATATCTAAACCCAGCAGCTGCTTGAGTCCTCAATTTTATTCACAAACCTAATTGATTAAATAATGCATGAGTTAAAATAACAGGCCATATATCATTAAAAAAAAAATCCTGTTTTAATTTTAGAGTTGAACATTAACCACCAGTGGTCGACCTCACAGTAAACTCTGACTGTGGTCTGGAGCCTGAGCCGTACATTTCATTGCTCTTGCTGTGGAGTGGCACTGTAATGAGACGATTAGTGCTCGACGGAGCGTCTGCTCGCCATCTGGCCGCACCGTTCGCTGACATCATGCAGCCTG
>CM045747.1:7158081-7168081 GCA_024760905.1 Plotosus lineatus | reverse complement strand
ATAAATTGTCCAAATATCATGTATGGTGTTATCAAACAAGACATTCATTCACTCACTCATTTTACAACCTGTTAAATCCTACTAGGGGTGTAAGGAGGCCGGAGTCTAACACTGCCAACCCTGATCAAAAGCAGGCTACATCTTGAACAGTTTGCCAAACCATCGCAAGGCAACATTCGCACAATTCACACTCACGTTCCCGTGTAGGTGCGATCTGAAAACTGAATGCAATACCACTCTGATCTGACTTGGAGGCTTGTTGAGATCTTGACTCATCAGCAGAACTGCAGTGATACCTGAATTTACAAATTTAATCCGTTCCGAGGGCGAACTCGTCAACCAAAATGTTCGTTAGATTAAATAATTATTCCCATTAGAAAGAACAGAAAACCAATTAATCCGTTCCAACCCCCTCCCAAACTTATAACCTGCCACAAACACGTATATTTCACCGAATATATTAAAGATAAACGTGTAAAAACAATAAATATTTAATAATAATAATACATGTACATTAACATTAATAATAGTTAATAATAAATTATAATAAAACAAGAATAAACAATGTCAACTAACCCTTCTGATCATCAAAAGCGGCGAAGATGTCACGTGGGCACAAAGATGTCATGTGGGCAGGCATTGAGGTGGTACGTAACAGAGGAGGAGGAGGAGGAGGAAGAGGAGAATTTTGTGCATGCTACAAATACAAATAGAGTGAGGAAAGGCTCTTGGTGAGCTCCCACAAGGCCAGTGCTTCTCAAATAGTGGGGCGCGCTGCGTTGTGATGCCGGGGGGGGGGGGGGGGGGGGGGCATGGATGGCCCTGGGGAACATGCTTTTTTGCCATACTGTGCTAGAAGTAAGTGTGATTGTGCATCCTCTACAGTAGGTGGCAGTGGCACTCTCACTGTGTTCCCTATGGTGTAGGGAAAAAGCACAGAGCAAACGACATGAAGTGCAGTAAACACTATTTATAATCGCGCGATGGGTGCTCGGTGGAGATGCGTGACATTTTTTTTCTTCCCATAGAGGGCGTCACAGAAAATAATTGAGAAGCATTGTGACAAGGCATTCTCAGAGAGCGGCGGGATACACACAGAAGAACATTTTTGGTGGGATCGAAGCTCGTATCATCGAAAATTCGTTATGGAAGACACTCGTCAGTCAGGGTTTCGCTGTAGATGGTACACGTAAAAGGTAATGAGGTGGGAACAGTATTTCCAATTTGAGCACTATTTTCAACAAGTGATGTAGAACTGTTGGAAACCTGAACACAATTTTAATACATATTACTGTAATACATAACATATTTAATACATAACTCTATATAAACCATGTTATCCTCTGGTCCTCCCTAACCGCGTATGCCGAAGAACAGACAGAGTCGGCGTTCTGCTTTACTGTTCCACATCAAAGCCGAGCTCCACTTTAAGGGGTCTAAAAGTCGATAGGATCAGAGTCGGCACATTTTAACACGTATTAATAACACTTACCCCCATCGCTGTGAACTGAGCTATCACCTGACCACCGCCCTGCACTTTCTCCCACAGAGCTGTAGATCAGTGAGCACACCCCAGGCGTGCATGATTTAACGTGCCCTTGGTCCAGCCCAGACGGCAAGTGCTACTTGTTTAGAGACAGGGTTGTGTTTCTAATCCACAGGAGTCCTGTTTTTCACCCGCAACCTGAAATTTTTATCCCTTTACTCAGCTATCAAATCCCTGTAGGATTTGTAACCTGAGAGCAGCACACGCACATATTTATGTACAAGTCATGCACAGAGGAATGTTCTGCATTCACACCTAAAAAAACACCTCAATCTTTTTGATGTTTTCACATTACATTAAAAAAAATATATATCAGCACGTCTGAACAGTAAGAAGGTCCTGGGTTCGATTCCCAGCTCGCGTGCTTTTGTGTGGAGTTTGCATGCTCTCCCTGTGCTTGTGTGGGTTTCCTCCGGGTACTCCAGTTTCATCCTACAGTCCAAAAACATACACGGTAGGTTAATTGGCTGTTCCAAATCGACCCCAGGTGTGAATGGTTGTGTGAGTGTTGGCCCTACGATAGCCTGGTGAACTGTCCCGGATATACCCCGCCCTTGCCTAGAATCAGCTGAGATGGGCACCAGCCTCTCCGCGACCCTAATTAGGATTAAGCGGTTCAGAAAATGAATGAATGGATGGAACATAAATTGATGGTTTAAAACTCAACACTCTTGTTTCAGGTGGTGTGACAAAATTATATGAATTTTTCTAAAGCCTGGGGCAAAAAGAATGAGTCGATCCAGCAGGTTACAGAGGTTGATGGGTAAGGAACAATCAAAAGATCATCAATATAGTGGTTAGCACATCAGGCTCTGGGCAAGAAAGTCCTTGGTTTTGAGTCCTGGGCTTAATAACAGTGTCACTGTGTGGAGTATTTGTTCTTCCGGTGCTTGTGAGGGCTTTCCTTGGGGTGTACAGGTTTCCTCCCATCATTCAAAGATACACATTAGACTAATTGTTACAAAGTGACCCGAGGTGTGAGTATTTGATCTCAATGGTTTGGCGAGCTGTTAAAGGTGACGCCTAGTGTCAGTGATGGCTGAAATAGGCTTCAGCCTTTCCGTGACAGTAATGTGATTAAGCGGTAAATGAGTGAATGAGTCAGTGGAATATCATTCACAGGACCAATGCCAATTTCAAAAGTAGACAAACAGTTGTGGCTGCATGTGACTTCAGAAGAAAACAAGAAACCCCAGCGAGCACAAACGTCCACCAATCTATAAAAATTAAGTGTGCTGCTGGGCCTGCTGTAATATCACATCTCAGAGAAATCTCATCTCAGACTCTGGACCAGCACAGAATAAAACTGACATCAAAACTTTTGATCCTGAATATCCAGAACATTTATTTATTTATTTCCACCATAAGAGACATCACTAGTGCATGGATTCTTCCCAAAATTTAGTGGAAACATCCTTGACCAGTGGTGACCTGGTGGTAAAGATGCTGGAGCACTGATCCTAAGGTTGGGGGTCCCACTCTCAACGGGTTGTCACCGTCCCCCCAGTGCACTAACTGGGTCATCAAAGGCCGGCCATGTCTCTCACTGTCTATGGTGTGAGGTTCATGTAAAATAACCATTGATGACTTTCATCAATAGTAGGCTGCATAGCCTTCAGACTGTTTCTGCCCTGTGATGGCCTGGTAAGCTGTCCAGGGTGTACTCTGCCCTTACCCAGAGTCAGCTAGGATGGGCGCCAGCCTCATCGTGACCTTAATTAGGATTAAGTGGTTACAGAAAATGAATGAATGAATAAATCCTTGACCAATCACCTACCCATTATAAAAATTTCAGAGTGATCAGTCAAAAACTGTGGACAGGAAGTTGTTAACAGTCAGAAAAACAAACTCTCACGAACTTGCTCATTTGCTAAGATGCTAATCCTATTAGGGTTGCAGGGATGCTTTCCCAGCCAACACTGGAAAAGGCAGGATACTCCTTGAACACCTATATCTTTGGATTATGGGAGGAGACCGGAATACCCAGAGGAAACCCATGCAAGCACAGGGGGAGCATGCAAAACTCTACAGTGAAATTCCTTTGCTGAGCCTGGGGCTCAAACCCAGGACCCTCTACAACAGGGATCACCAACGTGGTGCCCGTGGGCACCAGGTAGCCCGCAAGGACAATATAAGTTGCCCGCGGACCTGTTCACTGCTATTTTTAGGACAGGCCCATTTTTAGGACAGCGCCACTCTCCATTGAGCTGCATATAATTTTTTTGAATATATTTTTAAATCAAGTCAATATCTTCACATAGATGAATATCATTAATTATTAATAATAACATCTAATTAAATCTAATTAAATGTAAATTGAGCAAATTTGTAATTTCAGAGGTGTGTATCGACCTAGTAGCCCTTCGCATTAATTGGTACCCATGAAGTAGCTCTCAGTTTCAAAAAGGTTGGTGACCCCTGCTCTACAACTACACCACCATGCTAACATGCTAACAACTACACCAGCATGCTAACATGCTAACAACCACACCGGCATGCTAACATGCTAACAACTACAACAGCATGCTAACATGCCAACAACTACACCACTATGCTAACATGCTAACAACTACACCACCATGCTGCCTGACAAACAAATAATTCAGACCAAGTGAAAACGTAACAACTTGGATGGAGTTTAAATAAATAACAGTAATACCTTGAGAAAAAAATTAACGAAGCTCATCAGTGTCTCCATAAGGAATGTTGATGACAACCTTTAATTAGAAACGGGAAGTGTGCCAAACTTTTTTTTTTTACTCGACATGAAACGTATTTGATGAACTGCGTTCTTGTTCAAGAGTATGCAATGCCCCACTTGACTCTTCAGTGGAGTTGGATTTGAGTCTGATGGTCGTAAAACCCTTGTTACCTAACTATCAGTGTTTCCCATCATACACCAACAAGCAGGTCTCTGCTTTAACTTGTGTCTTTGCTTTCTCTCTGCTCTTAGTCCCTATGGCCCATGAAACATTTTTTTATGGGTGGAATTCCCCTTGCAATTCACTTTGTACTGTTATATTTGGCTGACTTGTCTATCCCAACCACACCAGAGATCCATGAATTAATACTTGAGATTATATAACTTAAATCACAGAGAAGGAGCTTCTGAGACCACCTCCTGCAGTTTGTCATGTCAGCCCAGGCCATTTGCGCTTATCCTAAACCTAGAGAAAGCCAAAGTTTATTATTATCATATTTGAAATTCTCACACTAGAGGTGTGTGCATAGGATTGATTTTAATCCCACCTCCCCCACTCAGAAAAAAGTCTGACCCACTCCCAATCTCTTGCGCACTTCTAACGGAACTTCAACCAATATTATTCATAACAGTACAAAAAAGTGACCAACCCCACCTACTTTGGAGAAAAATACTCTCTTTCCCAAAGTTTGACCAATTCCATCAACTGGTCCATCAGACTTGGGCAATGGTGGTCTAGTGGTATAAGGCGCCGGATCGCTGATCCAAAGGTTGGGGGTTCGAGTCCCACTCTCCACAAGGTTGTCACTGCCCCGAGTGCAGCTAACTGGGTTATCAAAGGCCGGCCATGTCTCTCACTGTCTATGGTGTGAGGCATGTAAAAGAACCATTGCTGACTTTCGTAAAAAGAGTAGGCTGCAAAGCCGTCAGCATGTTTCCGCCCTGCGATGGCCTGGCGAGCTATCCAGGGTGTACTCTGCCCTCGCCCTGAGTTGGCTGGGATGGGCACCAGCCTCCCCGTGACCCTAATTAGGATGAAGCGGTTACAGAAAATGAACTGAACTGGTCCATCAGAAGGATTACCCAATCCTCTGGTTCCTGTTTTGACCAATTCCACCCACTCCTGTCAAAAGTTAGAAGACCTGCATCACTTGGTGGTGAAAGGTTGGCAAATCCCATAAACTCTAAGAGAAAATCTGATCAATCCCCTGCACTCCCAAAGATATTTTGACTTATTGCTCTGCTTCAACAGAAGGTTTGATCAATTCCAGTTTCCCCAGATTAAAATTGCATCAATCCCATTTGCTCCTTGAGAAGGTTGTCATCCGTAAACGTTCCACAATTATTCCCTCATCTTTCGTGTCATTCCATATGATTCCGTAATTATTCCTCAAGTTTTCCTCCACTTCCCTATGCTTCTGGCAGGCCAAAATATTCCGTGAACGTGCTTTTGAACATGTTCAAGAGCAGTTTCATGGGAAAAAATTCCGTAAGTGTGCCGTGGGGTCACTTTGGCGTACTTTGCTGTACGTGTTCTGCACATGCTGTGAACGTTCCGAGAGTGTAAGAATTTCCACTTTTCCGTAGAATTGTCACCCATTTTCCATGTAAAAATACCGAAGCTCTTCCGTAGACTGTGTTCCCCGCCTTTCCGCTACGATCCTTGCATGCTGTAGACCAGTGAAATGGGGGTATTAGTGTCGTATGGCTACTTACCTGTGACTAATGATTAATGAATAATAGCAGACCACCTTATTAAGGTTAACTTACATTTTCATTTTGATACCGGTGAGCAATTGAGGGTTAAGGGCCTGCTCAATGGTCCAACAGTGTTAGCTTGGTGGTACCGGAGCTTGAACCCCCCAACCTTTGGCAGAGTAAGCCAGAATCTTGAGCATTGGGCCACCACTGCCCATTTAGAAAACCTTATTAATTAATCCCACTTATTCCAACAGAAGTTTTGACCATCCTCACCTGACCTTCTCTGAAAATCTGACAAATCCCCACTTGCAGAATGTTTGACCACTGCATCCACTCTGGAATTCCAACACAACAGCAGAAAGTTTGATACATTTTTATGACTCTGGGAAAAACACTGACTCATCCCATTCATTCCTACAGAAGGTTTGTCCAAGCCTGTATAATCCCAGAAAAAAAAATTCTGCTTCCTGCAGAATTTACTGAATTCTGTTGACAAATCCCCATCCCTCTAATTCCCTCAGCACTTTTGTCCAATCCTGCTTGCTTCAGCATAAATATTGATAAATTCCTGTTGCCCCACCTAAAAGCTTCACCGAGCCTGTCCATTCCTACCAAAAATCTGACCAATTCTACCCACTACTGTGAACCTTTTGACCAATCAGGTCCACTTCTAAAGAACTTTAACTAATTCCACCTGCTTCCAAGGTGAGTAGAAAATTCATTCATGAATTTTCTAAGCCTCTTAATTATAAGGGTCAAAGGGAGGCTGACGCCCATCTCAGCTGACTCCGGGTGAAGGCAAGGTACACCTAGAACGCCTCTCCATACCATCACAGGGCCAACACACATACAACTATTCACACTTACACCTAGCAGTGATTTTGAACAGCAAATCGGCCTACTGTGGCTGTTTCTGGACTATGAGAGGAAACAAGAGTGCCCGTGGGGAACCCACAAAGGCACCGGGTAAACGTGCAAACTCCATTCAGTTCTGGGACCAGAACTCAAAGCCTTTTTACTGTGAGGTGAACATGCTCACTTTGTCAACGTGCCAGTCTCCATGGTTATTGTCTTTATGAAAACAGGGTCATAAAGCAAGTCGTACCCTCACATTTATACAGTCATGGTCAAGGGCATCAAATCTAGCGGGCCACTCTTGCCTATAATGTACATGAAAAGGCAGAATTGTAATAAAAGTAGAGTCAAAACAGAAGTGAGAGATGGAATGGAGACAGAGGATGTTGTGTAAGAGTTAAGGAATCGAAGCTGAAGAGAACAGTGCCCACAGCATCTGTTTCAAAGTACACCCTGAGGTTCCAACCAACTCAGATGTGGTCGAGTCAAACGATTCTTCATCTTCTTTTGCACGTAAACCGTGTTAGCACAGCTCTATATCCAGTTCGTCCTTTCAGATTCAGACTTCAATACATTCCATACTTGATCCATCACCTTAAAACCTTTTGGTCCGGTTCTAAATTTAAGAGGCTACTGGAACTACTTTGATGGAAAGTTTGCCGAGGCTATTATTTGAAGCTCCATCTATCATAGCACTCTTTCTATACAGCTGGGAAAGACGTAGCTTTCTTAACCAAGCACCCAGGGGACTTGAAAGGAATGTAGTCACGCACTCAGTCCAGTGCAGAGCCTGTGTTGTGTTATGACAGAGACGGCCCGGATCAGACGTACGGATAAGAACTTCTACAGAAACCTGAATATTTCTCTGTCACAGTCCTCTGCAGGTGAAGTGAACTGGAAAAGATTTGTATAGTGTGCTCAACAGTCTGTCCCTCGATGCTGCCTGTTCGATTACACATTCAATCAGTCAGTAAGCTACGAGGTTACTGTGTTTGGTTTTTACGCTCCATGCCAACACCTTCGACAGCCATGACAGTAAGACATATCACTAAACCATGCGTGTACAGTATGCATGACATGCTTTATGTACATTATATTAGTGTATGCACAGGAAGAGACCCAGAACTACCATGGATTTTGTCCTACGCACATGCTCCTGTAGATGAAACATCATACATTGTCTGTCAACACACATCATTACTCATTTATTCCGCGTGTCTTCGTGCAAAACGTCCAGGAACTCCACTGTACACGTATCCGTAACTGTCAAAAAGACGGGGACGGAATCAGTTCCTTCTGTATGATAGTATAGCAGACATGCCGAAACAGGATGGGCATCGTATGGAAAGTCTATACAATGATCCCTCGCTACTTCGTGCTCCACTTCCTGCGGCTTCAGTGCATCGCGGGTTTTTCAAAAATATTTATCGAAGGAAAAAAAAGGAAATTAAGGAAGAATTGGGGAAAGTTAAGGAAAAGGCCGCAAAAAAGGCCAATTATGCAAAAGAATACCCCACACAAACAAAAACAAAAAACTTTTTTTTAAAACAAAAAAAAAAAATTATGTGAGGTGCGCATATCTGTATGTGTGTGTATTTATATTTTATTTACATCTTATGCATTATTTTTGAATGTTCAGTTCAGTTCATTTTCTGTAACCGCTTCATCCTAATTGGGGTCGCGGGGAGGCTGGTGCCCATCCCAGCCAACTCAGGGCGAGGGCAGAGTACACCCAACCCTGGACAGCTCGCCAGGCCATCGCAGGGCGGAAACACGCTGACGGCTGTGCAGCTACTCTTGTCGAAAGTCAGCAATGGTTCTTTTACATGAACCTCACACCATACACAGTGAGAGACATGGCCCGCCTTTGATAACCCAGTTAGCTGCACTAGGGGGGACAATGACAACCTTGTGGAGAGTGGGACTTGAACCCCCAACCTTTGGATCAGCGATCTGGCGCCTTATACCACTAGACCACCACTGCCCCTATTTTTGAATGTTTAATTGCTATTATAAGCATTTATATAGTTGAATATGTTATACACATATACATGTACGTATACATCAGTCAGGGGGGGGTTGATCTTACTTCCTGAAAATCGGTGGCCATATGGGGGGCTCGGTCCCCATTAACACTGAAAGGGAGAGATCCCTGTACATCACACAAAATATTACTAGTCACTATACAAAATGCTTCATGAAAAACCTCCTGCATCAACAGTTTGCATGTTCTCACTGTGGTTGTGTGGGTTTCCTTCGGGTACACCAGTTTCCTGCACATTAGGCTAATAGAGTGTTTCAAATTGCCCTCGGTGTTAGTGTGAATGTGAACTGCTGTGTGTATTGGCCCTGCCAAAGTTTGGCGAGCTGCTCAGAGTGTGCCGTGATTTTGCCCAGAGTCGGACAAGGTAGGCCTCAGCCTCCTCGCAACCCCAGTGGGATTAAGCAATGGATGGAATTAGTGGTTAGTTTTTAATTTCGATAATTCTTTCAGAGATCAGACTACATTTGTTTCCCACAAAGGAACAATTCTATAAAAGTAATCTATGATTATCACTATCAATTATTCTTATTTATCTTAGAATTATTTTAATTCCATTTCATTTTCTGAACCACTTTATCCTTTATTAGGGTAAGGTGCTGACTTTGACACACACACACACACACACACACACACACACACACACACACGCCTAAGGGTAATTAGCCGAATGTACATGTCTTTGGAGGCAGCATGGTGGCATAGTGGTTACTACATCTGGTTCACATTAAGAAGGTCCTGGGTTCGAGTCCCAGCTTGAGAATTTCTGTGTGGAGTCTGCATGTTCTCCATGTGTTTGTGTGGGTTTCCTCCCACAGTCCAAAAACATGCACAGTAGGTTAATTGACTGCTCCAAAACACTACAAGGTGTGAATGCTTGTGTGAGTGTTGGTCCTGTGATGGTCTGGCAAGCTGTCCAGGGTGTACCCTGCCCCAGGGTGACTTAGGGTGCACCCCAGAGTTGGCTCACCAGGCCATCGCAGGGCAGAAACATGTTGAGGGCTATGCAGCTCATCTTGACGAAATTCAGCAATGGTTCTTGACATGAACTGTCATCCTTTCGGCTTTTTCCCTTTTACTGGGGAGTCGCCACAGCGAATCGTCTGATTCGCGCGTTTTGATTTGGCAGAGGTTTTTACGCGGATGCCCTTCCTGA
>CM045747.1:7118081-7153081 GCA_024760905.1 Plotosus lineatus | reverse complement strand
TCACGCCTGAGCTGGGAATCAAGCCCAGGACCTTCTTGCTGTGAGGTGGGCATACCAAGCACTACACCACCGTGCCACTAATTTCTATTTTTATTTATTTTATGTTGTTATAAACAACATTGCTAGCATTGTGTCCATGCCTTGCCTTGGCGGTGGAGTTCAACTTCAAGCATCATCACGGCAGGGATCTTGTGGGTCTTGGCCGGTTCAACCTAACCGGACAGATATTTGGGGAGGGGTCAGACCAAAGGGTTCGGTGAGCTAGTAAGCAAGAGAAGCGAGAAGAGAAAGACGTCCAAGAAATCCTTTTGGGTTTGGGATGGATCGTTCCTACTAAGTCGTGGGCAGATGATTCTAAAATTAGGGACATTGGTCAGTTTCTCGAGGAACATGCACTGCTACTCTGTGAGTGTGTGTGTGTGTGTGTGTGTGTTGGCCCTCTGATGGACTACTGCGCTATCCAGCATGTACCTGACCTTTGCTCTAAAGTCAGCTGAGAAAGGCTCCAGCTTTTCCATGAGCCTTGCAGTATTGAGCTATTTGGTGAATGAATGAATAAATAAGAGACGATCTCCAACGCAATGGCTGGTTAGTGACGTTAAACGACGGTGGTGTTGGACGGCAGGACCTGTGTGAGAATTGCCTTTGTGAGGTAAATCCAGTCAAAGCTGTGATTGGTTAAAAAAAAAATAAATCACCGCTTTGCCTGTAGAGGTTCAGATTTCTCATCTGACTTTATTCAATCACTCCACAGCCTCAGAACGGCTCCGTGACCCGCTAAGCTTCTCTGAGAACCAGACTTCATTTTGTCAGAGGGCCCAAAGCCAAATCATTCTATTACTCCTTCCAAGCCAATTACCTTCTTCAAATGCCACACACAAATACAAACGCTTGTACACACACACACACACACACACACACACACACACACACATCAGTGGGCCTCCTCAGTCCTTTCCAGAAACGTTCAGCCATGTTCCCATGCACCAAAAAAAAAAAAAAAAAAAAAAAAAAAAAAAAAACCCTACCTAACAGTGCCACGCTGCTCAGCTATTCCAAGATTAAACAAACACATCTGGCCTCGTTCTCCAGCTGAACGGAAAAGAAGCAGATTCCCACAGATATCGTCCTCATTGAGACTCAGCGTTGCTCATCCGATAGTGTTTGGGAAACAACACGAAGGAAAGAGCTTTCGAAGCATTCGGACTGAAATGAAGTGACAAAAGAAGTTGTAAACTCTGCAGCTTTGCTACAACCTGACCTTTTACCCTGTTTTGTGCCTGAAGGCCCACCGGTAAACAACTTCAAGGGAAGCACGATGTGACATCATCACCACGACTAGCTTTCTCTAGAGGGCGGAAACCAAACGTTCAACACTGTGTGGTGTGTAAGATTGAAATGATAACACGAAAACTTCTGTCGCGCGAACCTAGCATGAGGTGAACACATCAAACAGCGCCTTCATTGACCAGAGCGAAGTATCTACGTAGACTTCACGAGCTCCTGCGAAATCATGCTTTGCACACGCGTGAATTGATTTATTGATTGATTGATTATGATGCCTATTTTTTATTTATTTATTTATTTATTTATTTTAGCTGGAGTGAGTACTGCGACTCGTCTTCCTGGGGCCAGTCCATGTTTCATAAAATCCTATCTCAGCCGACTCTGGTTGATGGCAGAGTACACCCTGGACAGCTTGCCAGGCTATCGCAGGGCAAAAACCCGCTGATGGCTATGCAGCTCCTCTTGTTGAAAATCAGAAATGGTTCTTTTGCATGAACCTCACAAACCTCACACCATAGACAGTGAGAGACATGGCCGGCCTTTGATAACCCAGTTAGCGGCACTGGAGGGGGACAATGACCAATGACAACCTGTTGAGTGCTGGGCTTGAACCACCAACCTTGGGATCAGTGATGCAGCAGCAGGCCACCACTGACTAAAATCATCCAAAGAAAGTAAAACAACAACAATAACAAAAATAATAATATGGGCAGCACGATGGCGTCGTGGTCGGCACGTCCACCTCATGGCAAGAAGGTCCTGCGTTCCAGCTTTTGCAGCGGCTGTTTCTCTGTGGGGTGTGCATGTTCTCCCGGTGCTTGTGTGGGCCTTCTCTGGACACTCTCTTTACTACCCACAGTCCAAAGATAAGCACATTGTTCCAAATTGCCCCAAGGAGTGGAAGTGAGTGTGAACGGTTCTATGTGTTGACTGAACACAATGGCAACACACACACTTAGACTTCATCTATTCTTTCATTTTCTAAACTACTTAATCTTAATTAGGGTCGTGGGAAGGCTGGCGCCCATTTCAGCCGACTCCAGGCATGGGTGGGGGACACCCTGAACAGCTTGCCAGAGCCAACACTCGCGCAACTATTCACACTCCCATTTAGGAGTGATTTGGAACAGCCTATTAGGCGACTGTGCACGTTTTTGGACTGCGCGGGGAAACCGGAGTACCCGGAGAAAACCCACACAAGCACGGGGAGAACATGCAATCTCCACACAGAAACGCCCAGGCTGGGAATCAAACTCATGACCTTCTTGCTGTGAGGCGGATGTGCTAACCACTACACCACCGCCCCGCCCCACTTAGACTTTAACATGCCCCCCACCCCATATTGGGAATCATTCATTCTTTCATTCATCGGAGTGCTCAATCTTATTAGGGTCGTGGTGAGGCTGAAGCCTATCTCTACTGGCACTGTAAAAAGGCGGCGTACACAATGAGCAGCTCACCAGACCATTGCAGGGCGACTACATACACAATGATACACCAATTAGCATAATGTGCATGTCTTCGGACTGTGTCGAGGAAACCAGAGCACTCAGAAAACCCATGCAAGCAAAGGAAGAACATATAAACTCAATACGAGACTCGAACCGGACACCTTCTTGCTGTGAGGTGGCTGTGCTCTTATTAGTCTTAGTAATCTTATTACTGCGCAAGTTAATTTAAAACTTTATCGCTGTGGATGTCTTCAGGGTTCCAGTCTTAAAAAAGAGACCTGGGGTACAGTGATCCCTCGCTACTTCACGCTTCAGTTCCTGCAGCTTCAGTGCATCGCGGGTTTATCAAAAACATTAATCGAAATACAGTCGGCCCCCTACTTACGAAATTAATCTGTTCCAGCGCCTTTTTCGTAATGCGTCGCATTTTACAGTACATGTTAAACACCTAATTCGTTCCAAGGCTCCAGTCTTTGGACTGGATAAACCCCATAAACCCTTTAAAAATGATAAAAGTACACCAATTTTGTATGAAATGTGTGTTAAAAGTAAAAGAAAATTATTTATTAAACCATTTAAACATTTTATGAACATATTAAACCATTTTATTAACATATTTATTAATTAAACCATTAGTAACATTTTTTTATTAACACACACAAACACACACACACACACCCACACACACCCACACACACACACACACACAGACACACACACACACACACACACACACACACACACCTGTCTCTGTCTCTCTCTCTCTCTCTCGCGCGAGCGTGTGCTGCAGGTCACGCCCACAAGACGTGGAATTTAAAGCGCATTCCCTGTTTGACAAGGAGATCCAAACTCAACTTTAATTTGATTCTTTGAGGGATCGGAATTCCAGATGAGCTCAAATGCGCCCACATTTATTGAACATTTACTGAATTAAACAACTTAAAAAAGTAAACTAAAAACTAAAGAGTTAAGCTTCCTTCTGTCTCTATCTGGGAGGCCAGTGGGGCGGGATGTTGAGAGACAGCCAATGACAGAGTAACCCGCGCAACGTGTGAAATTTTGATTGGCGCGTTTGAATTTCTTTTTGTAAGAGGGGGTTGTTTTCATATTCCGGGGATAGAAACTTGATCTTCGTAACCCAGGGATTTCGTATCCAGGGGTTTTCATAAGTAGGGGGCCGACTGTATAAAAAAAAAAAGGAAATTAATAGGGAAAAACAAACCAAAAAAAAAACCCCAACCCAAAACCCCCCAACAAAACTACTTGCATTTTTATGTGAGGTGGGCATCTGAGTGTGTGCGTGTTTGGGTGTGCGTTTTTGTGTGTGTGTGTGTGTGTGTGCGCGCGCGTGTCTATGTGTGTATTTATATTTTATTTACATCTTATGCATTATTTTTGAATATTTAATTGTTATTATAAGCATTTATAGCATTGAATATGTATTTATTGATATTATATGCACATATACTAGTATATGTACGTATACATCAGTCGGGGGGGGGTTGATCCTACTTCATGGAAATTCGGTGTTCGCAGAGGGTCTCGGTTCCCATTAACCACGAAAAGTGAGGGTTCACTGTATTCACTTTATTTAACCCTCAAGCGACCAAGCTGTTTCGGTGAGTAGTATGACCGAGTGGGGTCATTTGTGACCGCCTTGACTTTATATAGAAATATTTCTATATAAATGATTGTTTTAGGGTTCTTTGTATTTATTTCACTCTCTAATATATTTGTCCATCATCTCATGTAATAAGTTATGGAATTTGATATATTTTTACAAAAAAGTAAAAACACAATGATAGAACAATGTTACATTTATTTACACAACCCGTGTCTGTTACATCCTGTAATGTGCATGTTACCTTTAATTTCTTTGCATTTTTTTCTTTGCATCAAAAAAGAAAACAAATCATAAAAAGTAAGGCTACTTTGTATTACAATGTGTTCGGATAATTTAGATATGGTAATAGAAATAATAATTATATGAAACATGTAACTGTCAGAATGAAGAACCATCAATACTCTGAAGGTATAATCTCAAAAATCTCATTAGATCTTCCTGGGCTCATAAGTGACCCCACCCCGCACAAGCTTGGATTATACTCGCCACACAGATTGGCCGATCCTTACAAAATTCTATCAACACATGCACAACAAATTCTTGGTAGGAAACTTTTTTCCTGATTAAAATTAGAAAACTGGCGCTCGAATATACATATATGCCCGGGGTCATATATGGCCCCACTCGGTCCCTTGAAGGTTAATCTGATTAATTTAATCAACAGAATGTTTTGAATGTAATGACAGATTTCCTGCACTGTGTACCCCAGAACTCAAAATATTATTTTTACACACCCACCCACCCCACACCTCCCAATCTATACACTCAGCTCCCACAAATCAGCTTCCAAAGACACAATGCTTATGCTAACAGGATATCAATGTGAACGAGCTCACCTTATACATCACCGACTGACTGTGCACAACTAGCATGTATTCTGGAACTTCAAGTCTATTACTTGCACCCCTATTTCTGGATTTCTCATTAATGTGAGATTAAACACTGCTGTGAAATTATGACCAACAAATTAAGTGATTTCATATTTGATTCGAGAGTCAACAGTGAAAATTGTCTCTTTGAAATTCCTAAAATTTCTCTTTTTCTCTCAAAGACCAGTAAATTGCATCAGAAAAAAACCACTGGGACAACAGTACAGCATACAAGGAGAATTTTCATTCATTCATTCATTTTCCATAACCGCTTAATCCTAATTAGGGTAGCGGGGTGGCTGGTGCCCATCTCAGCCGACTCTGGGTGAGGGCAGAGTACACCCTGGACAGCTCGTTAGGCCATCGCAGGGCAGAAACGTGCTGACGGCTGTGCAGCTCCTCTTGTCGAAAGCCAGCAATGGCTCTTTTACATAAATCTGTCACCATAGACAGTGAGAAACATGGCCGGCCTTTGATAAGCCAGTTAGCTGTGCTGCAGTGACAACCCGTTGAGAGTGGGGCTTGAACCCCCAACCTCGGGATCAATAATTCAGCATCTTACCACCAGGCCACCACTGCCCCACAAGGGGAATCTTCTAACAGAAATAATGACAACATGGCACCAGGCAACAAATTAGCACCAGAATCAACATTTCAATGTAAATATACCACAATCAGCCAAAACATTATAATCACTGGAAGGTAACAATAATAAGAGTGATTGTTCCGTTACATTGGCATCTGTAATGGGCTGGAGTGCATTAGGCAGAAAGTGAAAAGTCTGTTTTCGAAATTTATGTGTTGGAAGCAGGAAAATGGACAAGCCTGGGATCTAAGGCACTTTGACCAAAGCCCAAATTATTATGGAGAGCATCACCGAACCCCAGATCTTACGAGGTGTTCCTGGTATGCAGTGGTTAGAACCTAGTCAGGGTGGTCCAAGAAAGAACAAAGGGTGACCCAGGAACAGATTCAAGGCCTCACTGATGTGAATAGGGTATGAAGGCTAGTCTGTAAGGTCTGATCCAACTTTTTATTTTTGCACAAATTACTAAAAAAAAAGTGAATGCTGGCTTTGTTTCTGCAAATCAGTCGGAATACACATGCTTGACACCTGCCCATCATTAAACGTGCCCACGCTGATGCCTTGCCTTCTTTGTCCTGTGATTCATCAGCTCAGTCCACCTTAAAATTAACTTCTATATAAATGTTATATAATATATAGGTGGGTAGGTGCTCTTAAAAATTGGCAGAAGTCTTTTCGCGATTTTTCGCATTTCGCGCGAGGGGACGGGGTCTGGTCCCCATTAACCGCGAAATAAGTGGGATTTCTGTATTGAGAGTTGCTTGGTGCCGGACACCAAAAGCACACCCTCAAAGGTCTTATGGAGTCCATGCCTTGATGGGTTAGAGCCGTATTGGTGACTCAAGTGGGAACTTCACAATAGTTAGGCAGGTGGTTTTAATGTTATGGCTCAGGGTACACTATGCGGAGACATCAATAAGTCAGGAAGAGTAAATTTATATCGTGCATGAAATGCAATCTTCTGTGCTTTCGCAAAGTCCTGGCATTGCCTTCAATCCTCTCGAATGTAGATTCTTGAAGCGTTCACATGCGTAACACAAAGTGCAAATACAGACTTGGCTTTCTATGCCACGGGCTAAATGTTTCAGCAGTGCTTCATTCTTTCCTGCCTCTTCAAACAGATAACATGCACTCACTGTGTATCCTCCAGCTCAAATTTACATGCTGCAGCACGTCTGTAAATGACATTTAATGTAAAAAAAATTAATAAATAAATAAATAAAATAGTATCAGTAAGGACCAGCGGACGCCATTAATCCGCTTACTGGCTCTCGCGTTCCAAAATTTCAGCAGTGCATTTCCTTTCGCTGAGCAAAAATAATCGAGGTTGTGTTCCAGCTCTGAAAACAGACTGTCCTTTATCATCTGACTTCAGCAGTATGAGGAGATGAACGGAGAAAGGTCACTGATTGAAAAAAAATTGGCTAAAAAAATAAAAAAAAAAAAAAAAAAAAAAAAGCAGATTGCTCGAGAATCTAAACACTGGTTGGTTGCCTTATACAACTCAGACAAATAATTCTGTTTACTTTGAGTTTTCTCACTCGGGCATACATTCTATGAAGCTTATCACTAGACCTGTACTTATAACTGTTAATGAGGTGGTAATGATCTCCTGTTCGAATTTTATTCAGATCAGATCATCCTTTATTGATTCCCAAACGGACGATACAAATGTAGCGATATTATTATTACATAATAAATAGCAATAATAGTCATTCATTCATTTTCTGTAACCGCTTCCTAATTAGGGTCGTGGGGAGGCTGGCGTCCATCTCAGCCAACTTCAGGGGAGAGCAGAGTACACCCTGGACGGCTTGCCAGGTCATCACGGCTGAAACACGCTGACGGCTATGGAGCTCCTCTTGTCGAAAGTCAGCAATGGTTCTTTTACATGAACCTCCCAACCATTGACAGTGAGAGACATGGCTGGCCTGTGATAACCCAGTTAGCTGCACTGGGGGGGGGACAGTGACAACCCGTTGAGAGTGGGGCTTGAACCCCCAACCTTAGGATCGGTGATCCAGCACCTTTACCACCAGGCCACCACTGTCCAGCAATAATAGTATGTCTTATATATTATTATATCTTAAGCCCAGGCGGTACAGTGGCGTCACGGCAAGGTCACAGGTTTGATTCATGGGCTCGGATGTTTCTGTGTGGAGTTTACATGTTCTGCCTGTACATGCGTGGGTTTCCTCCGGGTACTCCAGTTTCCTCCCATAACACAAAAACATGCACAGTAGGCTATTAGGCAAGTCCAAATTGATCCTAAGCGTGATTGTGAATGGCTGTGTGACTGTTGGCCTTGCGATGGTCTGGCAAGCTGTCCAGGGTGTTCTTCCTCCTCGCCCAAAGTCGGATGAGATTTGCGCCAGCTTCCCTGAAACCTAATTAGGATAATGCGGCTTAGAAAATGAATTAATGCTGTTCTATTGTAATTCTAATCATGATTCACATAGAAATAATAAATAATGCTACTGTGCCTAATCTTCTTGCAACTGAAGTTTCACTATTTGTTATAACACTGTGTTCTGTACTCAACCGCCATGACAACTAATTATGCCGTGGACATTAATATAAAGCAACTGTAAGAGTGAATAATAATTAAAAACATATTTAAAGTGTTGGTGTAATGGAGGTTGAGAGTATTTGTTAAAATGTCAGATTTTATACCCATTTTCAGGCTTTTATTTTGTATTTCAGAACCTGTGAAGAACCATAGTATGATTCCTAATCCAAAAAACTCAACAGTGGTTCTGGGAGCTGCTTCCTAACCTTACCCCGAAACAATGTTTTTTAGTACATGTTCTGGATAGCGTGTTTGGCTTCCTCCTCTTATTTATGGTTTTTAATTCTCTGTGCGTATTTTGCTCTGATTGGTTCCCTGAAAGCTACAAACTCACTGCATTGGGAGGCAGACCTGGATGACTGGTGATACCGCTGCATTAAGAGTGGGTAGGAGTTAGATAATCATGAGACCCAATGTGGCATGATGCACTAGTGTGCACACAAAAAATTAAAAAATAAATAAATTGATGAAAACTTGTGGCAGTGGTGGCCTGGTGGTAAGGCGCCGGATCGTTGATCCCATGGTTGGGGGTTCAAACACCCCACTATCAATGGGTCGTCACTTTTGCCAAGTGCAGCTAGCTGGGTTATCAAACGTCATGTCCGGCCACGTCTCTCACTGTCTATGGTGGGAGGTTCATGTAAAACAACCATTGTTGACCTTCATCAAGCGGGGCTGCATAGACGTCAGCGTGTTTCTGCCCTGCGATGGCCTGGCGAGCCGTCCAGGGTGTACATTTGTAGTCGGCTGAGATGGGCGCCAGCCTCCCCGCGACCCTAATTAGGATTGAGTGGTTCAGAAAACATGTGTTTACGCCAGAAGCACAACCAGCCCAGAGAGAAAACCTAAAACTTGTTATTTAAGACTCTGGGGTCATCCAGCAAGAATACTCCGCACCATAAAAAACTTCCCTTTAATTCTTCCTCATTATCTGTTAATTGTTCATTATAATAATGCTATTGTTTTAATACTTTTTGTATTGAAGAATTAAGAAATTATTTTAAAAAATACTTTAACCTGACAAAAAGTTCCAATAATGTGTCTAATTATGTTTTTGTAATCCAGCTGGAATTTAGTGTTTGATTTTTTTTTTTCAAGAAATATTAATAAATATCACACAAATATTATTTTATAAACAGTGCCACATAAATAAACTGCATGATTTAAAGTTACTTATTATTTTTTCTGATGTACGAGAAGAAACTGTGACCTCATGTTCAAAAGCACTCATGACATGGTCAGTGTGTATATTGTTTTATTTTAAGAATTTATTATTTTTTATCATAAAACAGACCAGATCAGGAAGTTAAAACTACTGTACATAAACACAAAATATATGTCAATTAATTTATTCATGAAACATTATTATTATGGTTATTATTGTTATTATTATTATTATTATTATTACCAGTTAAGAAGTGAAAGCATGCAGCATACAGACTCACTTGCTCATTTCACTGCCTAATCCTACTAGCTTCACAGGGCGGCTGGAGCCTGTCTCAGCCAGCATTGGGTGAGAGTAGGATACATCATGAATATCCCGCCAGACCATCACTACTGTATCACACATACACACTCACACTCCCACAACCATTCAAACTCACATCCACACCTTGGGGCAATGTGGAACAGCAACAGCCAATGAGCATAATGTACATGTCTTTGGACTGTTGGAGGAAACGGGGTACCCAGTGGAAACCTACTCAAGCATGGACTTCAAACTCCATGTGAAGTCTACACAAACATGCTCAAGACTGAGCCTCGAACCCAGGACCTTCTCCTTGAGGGATGGTCGTGTTAACCACTATACTACTGTGCCACTGCTTTTATATATATAAATATATGATAATATATACACAAGTCGAAGGCATTTCTGAGTCTAGGTATTACTTATTTTATATATAGATATTTGTTCATTCATTTTCCGAACCACTTAATTTTAATTAGGGGCCCATCTCAGCCAACTCTGGGCGAGAGCAGAGTAAGACCTGGACAGCTTGTCAGGCCATCACAGGGATATATATATATATATATATATATATATATATATATATATATATATATATATATATATATATGTGTGTATATATATATATATATATATATATATATATATGAATAAAAGTGCTGATGTTACTTTTAAATAATAACAAATATGGTCCCTGTAATATGTAAATGAGCTGTTTGTTTGTTTTTAAATATTTGCGCATCCATTATGCTATATTGTGGTTTAATTACTCACGAAATATTTCCAAGCTTTAAGTCCCGCCTTGATGACACTTAAATTCCTCGACACCATGCGCTTTCCTGACATTATTATTTTATCTGACAGGACCAGACCTTTGCTCGGACTACACATTGTTTCAAAGGTCACAAAGCGAGCACAAGCTCAATAAAGTGAGATTATCCTCTTACCTCTGTCTTTCTGGGATGTGCCCTGGTCACAGAGGAAGGGTTAGATAAAAAGGTATCCTGGCCATGGCATTCCTTCCAGCCTGGTCCTCTAGCGATCCTGTTATTGTTCAGGGTTTGGTTTCCTTCTCTTCCCCAAGCTGTCGTGCTCTGTAATGACAGCAGAACCACAGTCACCACATACACACACACACACACACACACACACAAACAAACATAGAGAGAGAGCGAGAGAGAGAGAGAGAGAGAGAGAGAGAGAGAGAGAGAGAGAGAGAGAGAGAGAGAGAGAGACGGCTTGGACAGGACAGACTCTGGAGAGAACTCGGAATGGGAAATAGGAAATCAGAACAGAGGTCAACACCGAGGGAAAGAATCCAAACCAGACCCAAAGATGATGAAGACTGGATTGAAAGAAGAAAAAAGAGAGAAAGATAATCGAGAAAAAAGCTGGCGAATATGACCTTTCTCAGAATAGACCTGAGATTGCTGGGAACTCGTAACACCAGTCAGAGTGGCTCTGAGATGCGCATCGCTCAAAGCATCCCAAGTAGACAGAATGACACAAACACACCAACAGAGCTCTTGTTGAAGAACAGGCGCATTGTCGGACACCAATGAGGAACCAAAAGCCACTTTTGTTTCCTTCTCAAGTCTGGTTTATTGGCTGGACATGTCACAAGCTTCAATGGAAGGTTTTTTTTTTAGGAGGAGATTTGAAAGTTCCCAGTGGTGAAGCTTGACAACACAAAGGACCTCTGTCTCAGTACCCGTGGTGCTGTGCAATCTTTACAAGACTGTAGCGTGTCATCCGAGGGCATTGCATTATAAAAAAAATAAATAAATAAAAAATAAAAAATAAAAAATGGACGCAATGTCTACATGCAATGGCTCAACTGAACTGAAAAATTCCGACACACTTTGGTATGAACAGTCACGTCTCTTCCAGACGCTGTCCGCAGGCCCGTGGGATGAATATCAATAACACATCCTGGCATCTGAAATATTTTTATGGGCTGATAGTCGGAACGAAAGCGTATAAAAAGACAGTGCTGTTGATTTATACGTGTAGTAGCTTTTATAACGCCACCTGTTTGTGGGTAGACTTTATAATCCACCTAGATTTTTATTTCATATAGTATCACTCCAGTAATTGATTCGAGTTCAAGCAAGCGTGACCCGCTCGAAGTAGGCTTTGTGGGCATCGATATTTCTCATCGACGCTACTCGTTCAGCTTCGTGCGTATGGTTGAGCGAGGATTTAATAACTTTAATAACTGCTAGAGACACTGATGGATCCACCAGTTGATATATGAAGTCATTGGAATGCTCTTCGACCAAATATGGATTGATTATGACTGAAGCATCCAATAAAGCAATCAATCAAACCTTTATAACCATAACGCAGAGAGTACTAGTACGTGAGGCGAAACTGGCTGTTCCACATTGCCCCCTGAGTGTGAATGTGAATGGTTGTACATGTGTGTGTGTGTGTGTGTGTGTGTGTGTGTGTGTGTGTGTGTGTGTGTGTGTGTGTTGGCCCTGCAGTAGTCTGGCAAGCTGTTCAGGGTGTGCCCCGCCTATGTCTAGTATCCCCACAACCCTAATAGACGATCATTGTGTTTGGCAAATGAGTGAGCAAGTAAGTAGAACCAGAACCAGTGTCCATGGTACACAGATGTCCTCACCATACACTGAACTGATTAAATGATATGATGTACAAAAGCATTTTCTATGTTGGAGGTCAAAGGTCAAGGTCACAAGAACATGAAACAGGTACATGCATGAAACATTATGCAGCAGGTGAGATGTTCATTGGTGTTGTACATTGGGAGATGAGCTTTTTTTATGCTGGTGGTATATGTAGTATGTTTTTGTATCTCTTTTCTAATTTGGGCGGAGCAATGGCCTCATGGATGGAGAAGCAGGTTTGGGACCTGAAGGTTGCTGGTTCGATTCCTGGACCAGCAGGGGGGGAAAATGTGTGGTGGCGTAGGGAGAGTGAGCTGTACCGTCCCTTCCTCCACCTTCGACACTGAAGTGACCTTGAGTAAGGCACCTAATCCCCAACTGCTCTCCAAGCGACATAATGTGTGCCAGTGAGTGTGTGTGTGTGTGTGTGTGTGTGTGTGTGTGTGTGCTCAGTCTGCATGGGTTTAAATGCAGGAGCTGAAATTCCCTCGTTGGAATAGTACAGTACAGTAGTACCTCACCTTACGATAGTCCCAGAAAACGAAAAAAATCCAGGTTACGAAAAACATTTTCCAAAATTTTTTTGTCTCTGTATACGAAACAAATTCTCCTTACAAAATGCGCCAAACACGCCATTCAAACATTCAAACAATGCACGAGCTGCTCTCCCATTGACTATCTTCTAAAAACATCCCACCCCGCTGGCTTCCCATTGGCTAGGAGGGATGACGCAGCGCCGTCCCATTGGCTATCTCTCAACATCTCGCCCCGCTGGCCTCCCATTGGCTAGAAGGGATGACGCTGCTCTCTCCCATTGGCTATTATTGAGCTGCATCTCCCATAATGCTTTTCATGTAAAGGACAGAGTTACTGTTTTTTGACTCAGGCTTTTAACCTTCCATAAACATTTGTAAGCTTATAACTCTGCTCAGAAGACATGGTCAACACACGCACGCACGCACGCACACACACACACACACACACACACACACACACACACACACACACACACACACACACACACACACACACACAGTCACGCGCGCGTGTGATTTCCGGTGCAAGTGAAAAAAGAGAAAGTGGGCTCATGATATGGCAAAGGAATATGGCCAAGCCTGTCTCCCATCGGTACGATATTGAAGCAGAAGGAGGCCTTAAAAGGTATACTTTTATCATTTTTAAAGGGTTTAGGGGGTAGTATTGGCCCCCCAGTGCGGCTAACTGGGTTATCAAAGGCGGGCCATGTCTCTCACTGTCTATGGTGTGAGGCATGTAAAAGAACCATTGCTGACTTTCGTAAAGAGTAGGCTGCAAAGTCGTCAGCGTGTTTCTGTCCCTTGCAAAAAGGGTTGTGACAGGAAGGGCATTTGACGTAAAAACCTCTGCCAAATCAAACGTGCGAATCAGATGATTCGCTGTGGCGACTCCCGGGTAAAAGGGAAAAAGCCGAAAGGAAGACAGACAGACAGGGGGTAGTATTGGCGGCCTTGGAACGAATCACGCGTTTTACATGTAAAATACGGTTCAATTTACGAAAAATCCAGGTTAGGAAAAAGGCTCTGGAACGGATTAATTTCGTAAGGTGAGGTACCACTGTATTCAAAAAAAACCTTGGTATTGAAGGTGGTGTCAATCAGGAGACATCGTAGGATGGAAAGATGAAAGGACAACACATGACGGCACGACGTGCCCCGCTCAACTTACTTTAGCTGAGGGATGATAAAAAAAATAGTAGGAGAAATAAACTCCGTAAACACACTGAGTAACTTTGCGTCACTGGAACAGATCTTGATTGAATTAAACTTTAAAATTGATTTAAAAGAAAGAAGGGCGCAGGATCGCTGATCCTATGGTTGGGGGTTCGAGTCCCCACAGGGTTGTCACTGTCCCCCCAGTACACCTAACTGGGTTATCAAAGGCGGGCCATGTCTGGCACTGTCTATGGGGAGAGGTTCATGTAAAAGAGGAGCTGCAAAGTCGTCAGCGTGTTTCTGTCCCTTGCTAAAGGGTTGTGACAGGAAGGGCATCCGGCGTAAAAACCCAAGCCAAATCAAAATGTGCGAATCAGATGATTCGCTGTGGCGACTCTCGAGAACGGGAAAAAGCCGAAAAGAAAAGAAGAAGAAAACTCTGGACTTACCCTACAGCTCCATTAATAGGTTTTTGAAAATAAATGGCACATCCTGAATTGTTTTGTTCTTCTTGTACCTTTACAATTTGGGGGCTCTTTATCCTTTTTTTAGGGATGATCAAGGCTGAAGCCTATCCCAGCCAAGTCTGGACTGAGTATACTCTGAACAGCTCTCCAGACCATCACAGAAACAACTGACCGAACAACTCACACTTGTATTTACACCTACAGACAAAACAAAAATTTCCAGTAAATCTTATGTGCATCTTGTTTGACTGTGAGAGGAAACCGGGGTACCCAGAGGAAACCCATGAAGAAGCCCTGGAGAGAAACAGTGTTGCCATGGTCAGCTCACAGCAAACAGCCCATGTTCTCCTCATACATATGTAGGTTTCTGTCAGGTGCTCTGGTTTCTGGAAGTCAAAATAGATGCACATTAAGTCAACTTCTTCTTTTCCTTTCGGCTGTTCCCTTTATCCGCCTCCATCTCACCCTATCCTTTGCATCGTCTTCTCTTACACCAACTAACTTCATGTCCTCCTTCACCACATCCATACATATCCTCTTTGGTCTTTCTCTCGGCCGTCTGCCTGGTAGTTCCAACCTCAGCATCCTACTATCAATATACTCACTATCCCTCCGCTGTACATGTCCAAACCATCTCAATCTAGCCTCTCTGACTTTGTTTCCAAACACTCTTCCATATGTTCTCATTCCTGATCCTATCCATCCTCGTTACTCCCAAAGAGAACCTCAACATTTTCGTCTCTGATGCACATTAAGTCAACCGGCGACATTAAATTGTCCATCGGTGGGTTACGTGAATGTGAATGGTTGTGTTTCTTTTTGTTATCTCTATGATAGATTGACGACCTCATTAGAAAGTACCCCACCTCCAACTGGAAGTCGGCTGGAATAGGCTCCAGCTTCTTCGGCAACCCTGACTGATTAGCGGTATGGATGAAAGACGAATAGCTGGACGGACGCTTCCAAAATGTTTTGATAAACTCTTTGATGTCATTGTTGTTTCAGTGAGTCCATGCTGTTTATAATGTTATACATGTTCAACACATTTGTTCTATTTTTGTTCTATTTTTGGTTCGGGTGAAAAATCTGAGTTGCTGAGATTCTGGAGGTGACTGTTGGCGTTTTTTTTTTTTCTCCTGTAATTAGAAGGGAAGTAGATTTTTCCCATCAACCCCTTGACCCAAATACATTTCCATTAATGTTTTGAAGATAATATGAAAAAAATCCCCATGTAAATGTCATATGAAAGCAAAAGTTCAAAGAAAGTCCTTTGCTAACCTGATCCAAAGCTTTATCGCTGATTAGCTGTTTCCTGGTGGTGCAGGGCGTGTCTGAGGGGGAGGAGCTAGCACTCAGGGCTTCCTCAATGTCCAGATTAAGCTGGTCCAGTCTCTTCATGAGTCGGTTCATGGATTCAGACCAGGGAGACAGCAGGGCGACAGTACACGCCTGCAGGCAGAAAGAATTTATAATCAGCAACGCTTTAATGACGCACTGGGTTCAAGTCCCAGGCTCAGCTGGGGACGTTTCTGTGTGTAGTCTGCATGTTCTCCCCATGCTTTTGTGGGCTTCCTCTGGGTAGCTCGGTATTCCCGCAGGGTCTGAAGACATGCACATAAGGTATCTGGCCCTTCTAGATTGTCCCGAAGCGTAGATATCAGTGTACCCCGCCATCGTCCTGTGTAGGCTGAGATAGGCTCCATCCTTCTTATTAAGATTATTTGTCTTGGTAAGATTTAGAGTGTGATTAAGTGATACTTTATTAATTTATTCATTTATTCATTCATTAATTCACCTACTTAGAGGGGGAGGGAGTCTGGAGCCTATTTCAGCCAACTCTGGGTGAAAGCAGGTTGCACCTTGAACAGAGAGCCAGTCCATCGCATGGCCAAGACAGACAGACACACACATAAAAAAAATATTCGTACTTAAACTCATACCCAGGGGCAATTTGAAACAGCCAATAGCCTAACGTGCATGTGCTTGGAGTGTTGGAGGAAACCGGAGTACTCTGAGGAAACCTATACAAGCATGATGGAGAACAGGCGGACTTTCACACAGAAATGCCCATGCTGAGCCTGAGACTCGAACCCAAGACCTATTACCCTTGAGCCCACAGTGCCACCATGCTGCCACACTTTACTGTCTAATCCTAGTCTTTATTCTGGTAAACCACATTGGCAGGAGGTCCTTTTATTGTTTGAGGTGTTCGAATGAGGCTTTCAATTTTCTTTTGATTCGCAAGCCAAGAGCTAAGTTTTGAATGTTAGATCAGCCGTGTAGATGTAAGACGTAACGCGGCACAGAAATGCGATCAAACCAAAACAAAAATATCAAGTTGCTGACTGCCATGTGGCCCATGTATAGCCTGTTGGCATTCCTCCTATGACTGCTTTCACTACTCTCCAGACACCCGCAGACAAGGGTATAAATAGACTACCCCCATCGGACACAGAGACATCGCTTGTGTTTGCGAATCCGTGGAGTCCGTAGCTGTAAATTAGAGATCGCTACTTTAGTCACCAAGCGATAAATCAACATGGCTGACCCTTTCTCAGATCGTACATGAGTGGAAAAAGCAGCAAGAGGACGAAATATATTTCTATAAGAAAGATCTCACGATCGTTGCAGTGCCAAGGACATACTACAGACAGGGATGTTGGAGTATTTCCTGGAATTTGTTTGGGGGGGGGAGGATGGTGGTGGTGGTGGTGAGCATGCTTGTGTGAGCCCTGGGGCAAAGAGCTCTCCGCCTATCAATGCCTGCTCTCATCTATACACAATCATGCTTTTGATGGGTGTCATACCAGAGTGGAACGCATTTGTTCGAGGCAGCTGAGTTACAAGGCTTGGTTGAGGGCCTGAGACTACAAGTCCTGTAAATTCCCATGGAATGTGGCGATGTTAAGAGGCATAACCAATTAGGCTCCAAACACAGGGCTTCCTTTTTAGAGGATATGTGGGGGTGTAGGAGGGGTCTGGGGATTTGGAGAGTTACAATTAATCATGAACTCACTTTGACTCAATTTTGATCTTGTGCCGACTTTACAAAACATGAAAGGCTATGAAAAGCTTGAACAATCTCTCACGGAAGCTTAATGGAATTCAAATTGTCCAGCTGATGGAGACACATTACAGCGATGCTCTCCGGGATTCCTTCGGCTCTGCTGCTTGTTTCCAGTGGTATCTGTGACTCTTAATAACTCATAAAGACAGGAGCCATGCTTGTTGTGTGGCCATGAGAACCTGATCTGGCATACTGAACAGGGAGCAGGCTCTCATCAAGGGTCAGATGCCTGACCTTCAGCAGGCGAAAGTGGTGTGCTCAAGCTGAAGCGCGCACAAATGACCAAAAGCTGCTGAAATCCCAGACTGACTTTTGAGAAACAGGGTGGTCTGGGGTCAAATCTGGCGAGGGGAGGTTCAAGTAGACTTCTGTCAAGAAGGTAGCGTCACTCTGTCTTAGTAGTTATATGAGACTAACCACCAAGCCCTTGACTTAGACAAAAGAAAGGACATGTTTATAGTGGCTAAATCTTGGGGCGCCAGCTGAATATTAGATGGCGGTTATGATGGGAATTGAAAATAAAACAGGCGCTTGAGTGTCATGTCAAGTTTTTATTCAATAAATCCAACATGGTTTCCCAAATCTACACTAAATAACATGACTCAATTGGTCATGAAGGTCGCACTAAATTGGGAATATATTGATTCAGTTTAATTATTGAATGAAACAGATACAGATAAGGTGGTGGGTTAATGATCCGAAATTCAGCGGTTCAATCCCTACTATCATCAGTGTTGGGCCCTTGTGCAAGGCCCTTGACCATCAATTGTAGATAAAAAAAAAATAGGCCGTAAATGTAAATATGTTTAATGGCCTTATAGAGTTGTGTGTATAAGGCCAAAACACAAGATGTGGGGCAGAGTCCTTTGACTTCTATGTAAGGGGCCTTGGTTTGGACTTGGTTTGTTACAATGGACACCACACACAGGCGCTGAGCAATATCTATGGAACGATCTAAGGAAGTCCACGTGAATACTTTGCTCTGGTATATGCAGGCTATGATTGGCTGCGGCACCATAAATATATTCATTCATTCATGAGGGTTGGTCGTGTTAACCACTATACTACAGTGCCACTGCTTTTATATATGTATGCAAATATATGATAATATATACACAAGTCTAGGGCATTTCTGAATATCAATATTGTTTATTTTACATATAGATATTCATTCATTCAGTTTCTGAACCGCTTAATCCTAATTAGGGTCGCAGGGAGGCTGGTGCCCATCCCAGCCGAGTCTGAGCAAGGGTGGAAAACACCCTTGACAGCTCACCAGGGCAAAAACACACTGACGGCTATGCAACTCCTCTTGATGAAAATCAGCAATGGTTCTTTTACATGAACCTCTCACCACAGACAGTGAGAGAGATGGCCGGCCTTTGATAACCCAGTTAGGTGCACTGGGGGGACAGTAACAACCTGTTGAGAGTAGGGCTTGAACCCCCCGACATTGGGATCAGTGGTCCAGCACCTTTACCACCAGGTCACCACTGTACCTATATATATGTAAAAGTAAAAATAAAAGGACAAGACAAAGACTTTATATTGAAACTTCATTTTTCACTACAGATCTTTGTCCTGTCCTTTTATTTTATATATATATATATATATATATATATATAAATAAAATATAAAATAAATAAAACCACTAGGGGGCATAGTGGTTAGTAAGTCAGCAAATCAGCCTCACAGCAAGCAACAAGATGGTCCTGGGTTCAATTCCCAGCTCGGGCATTTCTGTGCGGAGTCTGTGCATGTTCTCCCCGAGCTTGTGTAGGTTTCATCCGGGTACTCCACTTTCCTCCCACAGTCCAAAAAAACATGCACAGTAGGTTAACTGTCTGCTCCAAATTGCTACTAGGTGTGAGTGAGAGTATAAATGGTTATGTGAGTGTTGGCCCTGCAATGGCCTGGTGAGCTGTCCAGAGTGTATCCTGCCCTCACCCAGAGTTGGCTGAGATGGGCACCAGCCTCCCCGCATCCCTAATTCGGATTAAGAGGTTCAGAACATGAATGAATATATATATATATATATATATATATATATACATATATATAAACAGTGTCTTGGGTTTGACCCCAGGTCCTCGATGTGGACGTTTCTGTTTGGCGGTTGCATACTCTAACTGCATTTACATGGGTTTCCTTTGAGTCCAACAGTTTCCTCCAACAGTCAAAGGACAAGCTGTTTCAAATCGTCAGTCGAGGTCCGTGTGAGTGTGAGTGTAGTTAGCTGTGTGCATGTGTGTTGACACTGCGATGAACTGGTGAACTATTCAGGGTATACCCTGCATTTGTCCAGGTTTGGCTGAGATAGGCTTCAACCTCCATGTGACCTAAGTCGGTTTAAGTGGTTTGGCAAATTAATACAATTGTTAAATAATTAAAATATATTGTTGAGATTATTTGTAAAAAAAAAACATATTTTTTATGTAGAACAACTACATGGGGTTGTTTAATATTAACCTTTGTTTGCTCAGTTGAATATGAAGCATCATTACAGAATTTCATTTGCAAGATGTGGCAGGAGTGTGGCAGCCAATCAGATTTCAGTCCAGAAATAGCCAGTTTTATAAATTTTATTTTAACACGTAATTTGGATCGGGTCAATACAAAGAAATCATCAAACTTTTCCACAACTGATGCCAAATAGAGAAACAGTACACAAAGTGTTTCTCGGAATCTGTTCGTTTCTTGTACGGAATGACCGGAATTTTCGCATTGCTTCATCCTCAGACTTGAGACAGTAGCCTCGATTCATTTCAGCCCCCATTCAGGCTCGTCAATCGTGAAACACACACTCGCCATGGTAACGGGGTTGGAATGAGTCAACTCTCCAGATCAAGTCATCATTGTTATCTTCAGAAGAGGACAGAATGAGTGAGGGCCATAACTGTATCACTGCAAATTAGCCACATTGGAAACCGCCCTGCTAACTCTTTGATATGCAAATGAGGAGTTAAGTGGCCAGTTGTGGCACTGCTCTGGGCTGCCAGCCATGGCTATACCACCCACTGAGAGTGTCAGGACACTGTGTAGAGGTAGAAAGATACACTAGAAAGAGGCCACTATGTGTTATGTGCTTGTTTAAATGCATCAGATCTGGGTCATGGAAGATGAAATGGGGATGAAGTAATTCGGAAATGCTTCGCCAAGACAACGCTCGGGTTCAACATTTCAATTCTGCTTCATTATGAACCACAAAAGTGAAAAATGGGTCATCAGCTGGTGTGATATCGATACCCATATCAATTAAAAGATGTTGTTTTCAGAGCCTAGATTGAAGAATGTTTGGGAATGGCGCCCTCACATGGTGGAAACGCCAAACGACATGGTGATATCTTTGAACCCTGATTACTGTGATGCATGCTCCAAATAACATTAGAAAATTCTCTCAGCAACAGAAGTTGCAGTGAAAAGGCCACCATCACTCAGTAAAACACTCACCGCAGCATGTCTTCTACATTCACAAGCTCCTTTCAAACACAGACTTGAATGCACTGGAATGTCTGAAGTAGGTGCAAACCAAGCAAGGTCAACGTGTCTGTGAGAGGTTCGGCATTCTTCCACACATTCTTAAAATGCGTACAAGCAAAGAACGAGAAACAGGAAAGAGGGAAGCATGTGAAGAACAAAACAGGACTGGAAGTTGTATAAAAACAAAAAAAAAATCACTCAGATGAAGAGAGGCTGTAATCCCACCACCACCACCACTTGTTTGTACTGTGGGTATAAAGCACTTTGTATGATTTGTCCATTCTGTACTTCCTTCAAGACTATTTTAGGATGCTTGCAAAGATGTTTTTTTGGACCACACAGCTATTCAGTGGAAAGAAATGCAGCAGAAACTCCATAATAATGAACTCGTTTTCTGTTTTGGAAAAAAAAAAAAAAAAAAAAAAAAAAAAAAAGGAAGAAAAGAAAGAAAAAAGATTGAACGATAACTATGGACTGCACTGAGTCGTGCCGGAAAATTGCAAATTATAATACGCTCCATTAAGATGCTTTGATTTTCACCCTGACACTGTGAAGAGCAAAAGTTTGTACTCCATCAGGCAAAAAGACGACGACATTAGAATACAATTTACATTTATGGCGTCTGGCAGACACCCTTATCGGGAGCAACTTAGAGTTATATCCCGTTTGTGAATAAGCGAATGAAAAGTAAGAGCCAGGTGAAACGTCAAGTGCCCAGTACTGTTACAATGGTGAGACTTGAACCCCCAGCCTCCTGATTAATAACTCAGAGCTTTAACCATTGAGCCACTACAGCTCCTCCCAACTTATTCCAACAATTCATTTCACCCTTATGTTTTAATAAATTAATAAATATAATTTATTCATTTTCTGAACCGCTTAATCCTAATCAGGGTCACAGGGAGGCTGGCGTCAATCTCAGCCGACTCTGGGTAGGGGGTGAAGTATTACCTTGGAAAGCTCACCAGGCCATCACAGCCAGGACCACCAAACACCCAGGACCTTCTTGCTGTGAGGTGAGCGTGCTAACCAGTATGCAACCATGTCGCTTATATAAATATTATCATAAATTATTTAAATTTATTTATTTGTTTCATCATACTATAGCCTCAGTGATAGCTCAATTGTGATTGGTCAGAAGGCTTTGAATAAATTTGTACAGTAGCTATGTAGAGTGCACTCACACACTGAGTCATTCATTTGCCGAACCATTTAATCCGTTTAAGTTTGCAGAGAGGTCGGATCTTATCACAGAATACACTGGGTGATGTGAAGTACACCCTGAAGAGCTCACCAAACACACCCAACGATTCACACTTACACTCATACTTAGGGTCAATCAATATGGAACAGCCAATTAGTCTAGTGTGCATGTGTTTGGACCGTGGGAGGAAACCTTTGTACCCAAAAGAAACCCAGAAACACCCAAACCTGGGACTCGAACCCAGAACCATGCCACCATGAATGTTCCTAATAGGTTCCTAGGTATGTTTTTCGCAGAAACATATTTAGCAATTACACGCTGAAGGCAAGGTGGCTGCCAATGTACAGCAGATTTTTACTTTTTTGGTCTTAGATTCTTTCACTGACATCAATCCACCCAGCACTATACCACCAACCAGCTCGGCCTCCGTCCCCAACAACCTCAACTACATCTACAGATATATCAGAGAACTTTGATTCCATCAGTAGCCTTTCACTTTCTCCACCAGACATATTTACTCTGACTTGGGACAAAGTGAATTTATATAACGTCGCTTCCATGACGAATTTATATAGACCGCCTCCATTATGCCAATACCAAAGCCCGTCAATGCCAATTCCCTTCATGTCCGGTCGGACCAACTCCCATCAGCCTAAGACGCTGGGTCTTTTATACTTTCACACTACACCAACGTCAATGCAGCAGATCAATATCTTCACAGCATTCCACTTCACTCTAATCCACATGGACTGTTACAACTCATATATCAGAATCAGTATTGGGCCGTCAGGTTGGAGGTTCAAGCGCCACTATCACCGGGGTGTCACTGCTGTCCCCTCAGTGCAGCTAACTGGGTTATCAAAGGCCGGCCATGTCTCTCACTATCTATGGAGTGAGGCTATAAAATAATCAGTGCTGACTTTCGACAAGAGGAGCTGCCTAGCCGTCAGCGTGTTTCTGCCCTGTGATGGCCTGGCGAGCTGTCCACGTTGTACTCTATCCTCGCCCAGAGTTGGCTGAGACGGGTGCCAGCCTCCCCGGGACCCTAATTAGGATTAAGCGGTTCAGAAAATGAATGAATCAATGTAAAACAAGAAGAATTTGTCCATGTACTGACAGAATTTCAGTGGTTTTAACTTTTATTCACAGTTCATAGGTAGCTTGCAATTTATTATTTGACTCGTGAAATCAACAAGTTCTGATATCAATTCGAAATCAGTGATAAAAATCGTCCTCCGGATCAGAGTCACCCGGATACGATCGAGGTTGTTACTTACACTGATGGTCTCATATACGGTTGTATACATTCATAGAATGCATTCTTTATGTATATAACATAGTGGGGACCTCAGTGGTACGGGAACCAGTCTGCCCCGAAATGCCTCATTCGTGAATCGGTGTATTTCCGCTAGATGCCGAACATTTTGAGAGCTGTTTAACATTATTTACCAATAAGTTGAAGCTTGTGGAATGTAAAACAAAACAAAGATGGAAAAAAAAATGTCTGGTGCAGTGCCAATAATTTCTTGCGCCAATTGAAAATAATTTGCACCACTGTCACGCCAATTTAGACGAATAGAAACATTGGTTCAACTCCAAACACTGCAAAGTGATGTATACAATTTTAGCTGCATACAATATCCGAGCAAACACACTCATCTATAAAGCTATGAAAACCAAGGTAGTTTCCCCAGATGGCGATAGGAGGGTTTTTTTTTTTTCTATCCTCACTGGGGGTCATGCAAGGGTGCAGTGGTGGTCTAGTGGTATAGGGCGCTGGATCGCTGATCCAAAGGTTGGGGGTTCGAGTCCCACTCTCCACGAGGTTGTCACTGTCCCCCCAGTGCAGCTAACTGGGTTATCAAAGGCGGGCCATGTCTCTCACTGTCTATGGTGAGAGGCATGTAAAGGAACCATTGCTGACATTCGTAAAGAGTAGGCTGCAAAGTCGTCAGCGTGTTTCTGTCCCTTGCTAAAAGGGTTGTGACAGGAAGGGCATCAGACGTAAAAACCTCTGCCAAATCAAAAAACGTGCGAATCAGATGATTCGCTGTGGCGACTCCCGAGTAAAAGGGAAAAAGCTGAAAGGAAGACAGACAGACTGGGGTCATGCAAGGTGATACCCTAAGCACTGTACTTATTCATCATCGTATTGGGCGATGCTATGAGGAAAGCGGGGCAAGAGGAAGAACTCGGTTTCACCATAAAGAGGCTGCAAAGCCGAAGAATTCTTCTGATCTGTATTACAGACTTGCACTTTGCTCATGATATTTCCTTGCTAAGTTCATAATTTCATTCATTTTCTGAACCATTTAATCCTAATTAGGGTCACAGTGAGGCTGGAGCCCATTTCAACTGAGTCTGGGTGAGAGCAGAGTACACCCTGGACAGCGCTCCAGGCTATCGCAGAGCGGAAACACGCTGACAACTATGCAGCTCCTCTTGACGAAAGTCAGCAATGGTTCTTCTACATCAATCTCTCACCATAGACAGTGAGAGACATGGCCGGCCTTTGATAACCCAATTAGCTGCAATGGGGTGGGGGGGGGGGGGGGGCAGTGACAACCGCTGACAATGGGACTTGAACCCCCGTCCTTAGGATTGGTAATCCAGCATATTATCACCGGGCTGCCACTGTCCCTTCCTTGCTAAGTAATGATATCTAACAAGCCAGCCAACAACTGCGTAATGTAAAAGTAAAATGTGGAAAATTAGTCTTGCATTGAATGCAAAGAAAAATAAATCAATGTTCTATAATGTGGCTCCTGAAGAGATAGGAACAATAGATGGAAAAAATGATCAAACGAGTTATTGTGGAAACGAGAGATGAACAGGAATTCAAGTGTCTTGTTAGTTGGGTCGATTCAAAGGAAAGAGACAAACATCAGGAAAATACTGGCATGGCGATCCCTTCACAAAATGGGCAGTATTTGGGAAAGAACCTGGCAAAGAAACTTCAGCTACAGCAATTTAGAGCAACAATAGATTCCATCCTCCTATATGGCAGTTCAACATGGCCACTCTCTGAAACTGAGGAGAAGAGACCGGATGGAACATACACAAGAAAGCTGAGACAGGTGTATAATATCTCATGGCCTGAGAAGAGAACCAACACTGAGCTCTATGGAGACGTTAAACGTCTGTCAAACTGGCAGGACATGTAAACGGAGACAAAGCTTCATCAACTGGTTACATGGGTTCCTAAACATCGAACTACCTCAAGAAAAAGACCAGCTGGGACATATGTAGACACTCTGCCACGGGACACTCGTCTCAAGGACATCAACGGCCTTCAGAATTGCCTAGGGGATTGCGATTTTTGGTGCCAATTTTTGTCCCATCGTCTTCTTGACATTGACCGGAGACAGATAGATAGAACAGTCAGTCTTCATCTCGTAAGGTCTCTTGGCTGTGCTGCTTCCAGTAAACCTACGTGGATGTTAGATACTGTCCATGAAATCAGATTTCAGCTTCTATTTGCTGCCCCGTTAATCCAATCTGCCCAGGACTTTCAGAATCAGCAATGCAGGCCGATGTCCCTTAATCTATATTCGCAATGGGGCTGTTTCTTTAACCAATCAGATTTCAGATCCACATCACAGTGCCAGCCAGCTAGACATACACAATACATTATTATTACGATTGCAATAACATCAGCATTTTTCTGTCCTATGATTGGTTGTTCGGGACAAACCGAGGTGAATAGTCTGTAGTGATCTGCAAACGCTACATTTAATTAGAAATTTTTTACGCCCGCATTGGTTGACGGAAGAGGACAAATTGACTTGGTGTCAGATTTAATTCTTAAAAATCCATTTTCATGGTGGACTTTTCCAGAAAAACTAGCTAGTAAGGAGAGGTCAAGGAAGTGGAGATAATGCCAACTGTCAGCTTCCATGAGTAAACACTGGTGAAAGTTCTGTAATGCTCAGAGTTACTAGCAGAAAAGTACAGAATCTCTCTCTCTCTCTCTCTCTCTCTCTCTCTCTCTGCAATGCCACGCCTTGTTATATTGTGTTTTTGTATATTATTGATGGTTTGTATAATTGCAATGTGATAGTGATGTAATTAAGAAGCACATTAAGCCCGTGAAATTCCACTGCCTGTCACTGATCAGAATGCTGCTCATTGCTTTCAGTGCAACATTATGATCCCCAACAATCGATCCCCAGGTTTACCCAGTTTGATGTTAACACATCCCTCCACAACTGGACTCGAGACTTTCTTTTCTATCATCCATCACTATAAACCTGAGCATTGGCATGCCACAAAGCTCTATGCTAAGTCCCCTTCTGTTATCGGTGTCCATTCATGACTGTGTTTCTCAATGGCTGCAGCAACATAAGCAGCTTAGCACGTGACATAATAGTGGTCATTATCAAATTATCAGGGGTAATCACAGGTGATGAGGTACAGCACCTGGTTTTGTGGTGTGCCAGTAACAACCAAGGAACGAGGGAGATTATCATAGATTTCAGAAGGATCATTAACCATCGTCATCAGTGGAGCTGTAGCAGAGTATGTGCTAAGTTTGAAAAAAATCTTTTCATCCACATGCACAATGATCATAACCGGACCCGAAATGGCATCTAGAGAGGAAAACAAAATTAGCTTAATGAGTGTCTTTGGACTGTGGGAGGAAACCGGAGTACCTGGAGATAAACTACGCAAGCAAGAATTTACAAAATGCGTAAACTCCAGACGGACACACCCTCATCAAATCCAGGATGTTCTTGCTGTGAGGCGGACATGCTAACCACTACGCCACCGCGCCATCCTAGTATTATAAAGTGTTAAACACGTTTCAACTGACTTAAAAAAATGACTTGGAGATATTTTTAAAGGCTCCTGACAGCCTCCTTCATTCCTTATCTGTTATTCATGAACTCTAGAACATTTTAAACACAGAACGGATGTCCTTATATAACCCATGAGCTGAAAGAAAATATGAACAACTTGGTATCTTCTTATCTGACTATACTCGCATTTGTACGTTCAGCCTGTGGACCTTATCTGTATTCCTTTTTTAAACAAGAGTCCTCCCTAAACCCTGCATACATAAGCTACTATTCATTAAAGCACCACAGTATGAACAAGAAAGACAAGATCTCAGATTCACAGATAATCATCAGGTCAGGGAAAGGGGTTTGGGGGTAAGTCACAAATCTTTCGAGGACTTCTTGTACCTAACGGGCGATGGAAATAGTGGAAGGCGTAGTTCAATACAACCATCTGGATTGACGGAAGAAGATGAAGGAGATGAGAGTGACAGTGACTAAATTCCTTTTCAACAGGCACTGAGGGTGTGTTTACATTATGGGTACAGGAGTGAAATGCTAATGCTTACGTATTAAATAGCCTTCAGCAAAAAAAAAAAAAAAAAAAAAAAAAAAGAAAGAAAAATGGCTGAATGATGGAATATAAATCTGTACTGGTCTGGTCTTGTGTCAGAGATTGTGTGCTGATATCTGATATACAGACGTTCCCCGACTTACGTTTTAATTGGTTCTGGACGGCCAAACGTAAGTTGAAAGTGAACGTAAGGTGTTACAGTGACATATGACGTATGACGTGTGACGTATGACGCTCATACTGTACTATACATCCCTAAATACCATTACCATATCTCATAAAACACCCCTAAATCAAACATTATAAACATAACATTGTAAAATAATATCAAATATATCAAATAGTATCAACATTCATTTCAATTAAGTCACTTATTTATAAGGAGTTACTGTACATGAAGCTTAAAACAGCCAATCAACGCTTACAATATGTGAAGCGCTCAATACCAAAAGTAGTGTACTTGCAAAAGTAGTGCACTTGCTGTGAGTTATACAGACTTCCGGTCTTTCAAGTGCACAAGGGTGCCGTTGAACTCGTTTAGAACACAGCCTGCACTGATGTGAATCCCAGCAAAGCAGACAGTTCTTTATTTTGTGTAAGTAAGTAAACTTTATTCAAGAGATGCATACAAAGAACAAGTAGAAATCCTAATGAATATTAACATAAAAATAAGTATACACTCTTAGGATTCTGCTAAAAGATAATAAATATCTGTAATTGTTCTGTAATTTGTGTTTTCATTCATATTACAACTCTCTTTGCTTAACTGAGTATGCATGGTAGATTGTGCTGATCTGAGCCGATAGTTAATTCATCTCTGTGTATGAGACTTGCACCCATGCTGGTAGGATTACACTTCTGACCAACCAGATTTGCTTCGGGTTACAAAAGTCCGCAAAACAGTGTAAACACAAAGATCACAGAGACGACGTCTTAACACAAGGGTAACACACTATATAACTGATATATATATATATATATATATATATATATATATATATATATATATATATATATATATATATATATATATATATATAGACACTCAGTCTGTAGTTTGTAAACAATAAATGCAGCGTCATTGCGTCATTACGTCAGCATACTACGTAGGTACATCTAAACTCAAAATTTGACTTTAAAAAAAAAAAAAAAAAACGTAAAATTGAAAAAACGTAAAACTGATGAACGTAAGTCAGGGAGCGTCTGTATGTCTTTCTTTACACTGTAAGAATTAGTTAGTTCTTTTGATAAGGCAGTGAGTAGGTGGGTATTTTTTTTAATTGATTTTGATGTTGCTATCTAATTATAATAAATCAGACATGGAGTTTTATAATCATGGGTATTAGATCTATGCTAACACCCTTCTATTTAACTTCAGGTTGAAAAATAATGACAGGTTTACAGATTTTTGGAGTTTACAGCACATATGAAGTGATACATTGGATTTCTACAGAAAATCAAATTTATATATAGACCCATCGCTACTTCGCGCTTCGATTAATGCGGCTTCAGTTCATCGCAGTTTAAAAAAAAAAAAAAGTTTAAATAAATATTAATCGAATTAAAAAATAAGGAAAGTAAGGAAGCATAAGGGAAAAAGTTAAGGAAAATGCCACAAAAACAAGACCAATTATGCAAAAAAAAAAAAAAAAAAACCTAAACCAACACAAAACAAAAAACAACCCAAAACCTCCCAGCAAAACCACCCAGAGATATGAAGAACAAAAGAAATAGAAATGGAATATCTATAGAAATCTATAGAAAGATATATCATAAATATCAGTATGAAATATGATTAAACATTATCCTGAGGTACACTTAATACTAGGCTCCGGCAGAGAGGTGTCTCTGTATGTGTGTCGTTTTCTTCTCATGCAGTTCCGTCTGTATGTGTGTGTATTTACATTTTATTTACATCTTATGTTATTTTATAATGTTTAATTGTTAATATAAGCATTTATAGCATTGAATATGTATTTATTGATATACACATATACATGTACGTATATGTCAGTGTGGAGGGGGGGGGTGATCCTACTTCGCGGATTTTGATGGTCCCAATTAACCGTGGAAAGTGAGGGATTCCTGTATTGCCATAAAGTGGCACAGTGGCGCAATGGCTAGAACATCCGTCTGGATTTGAAGGCCTGGGTTCCATTCCCACGCACAGGCATTTCCATGTGGAGTTTGCATGTTTTCTCCATGCATGCAAGGGTTTCTCCAGATATTCTGGTTTCCACCCACAGTCTAGCAACATGCATGGAATTGGTTGTTTCAAATCGCCCCTCTGCGTAAGTGTAAATAGTTGTGTGTGTGATTGCCTTGCGAGCTGCACAGGGTGCTACCTGACCTCACTGAGATAGGCGCCACAAGTTTTCATGTTAGATTGCTAACAAACACTCAAATAAACAAAGCAAGCCCGACAAAAAAATAAATAAAAAATCTCCTTGATGTAGTATTTGGCGTCAGCTTTCCAGAGGCAAACAAACCAGGCTTGCGGCGCCCAATTGAAATCACATGTGGATACAGAGAATTCAAACCAGGAATAATAGATGTAGCGAGCTGACTAAATCAACAAATTATTTGCTAAGAATAATAAATAGACCGACAGAAAATATATTTTCTTCTTTAAAACGAGTTTGAGTTTTAGCTCGCTAATGTTATACAGCTAGAACATTACTTATATTATATTTTAGTAAACAGTAATCTTCACATGAGGAAGAAATTCATTTAAGGAAATTGATTATGCACAAGCATCGATGCTTCAGAAAAATGTCTGGCACCATTTTCCAGCTGAACATTGATCCAATGAAAGAAAGCTAGCTATTTGTTTATAGCTAATTATACATGAAATATCAATGCTATTTGCGAGTAAGAGCTCAAATCTGATGACAGCATAGTCAGAGAATTCAGATACAGTAGGCTCATTCGCGGTTCACCGGTCACGGCCCCACATACTCAAGGATTAGCGGCAGCCCCAGAAATTACTGTTATGTGATTCAAATTTAGCCAATGGCTGAGAGCTTTTGTTTCTCCCTCCTGCTGATTGGTTGCAGATGATGTGTACACCTCTTTTTTTCTCCTTCCCGCACGTTATTAGCGTGATTGCTTGAATAGCGAAGTCACGTTTTTTAGTGTGTTTTTAATGACTATAGATGGCTATAGAATGTGTTTAACAAGTATATTTTAATGCATTTAATATCATACATAGGATTTTAAAACCGTATCAATAATTTGCGGATTTTCAGGATCCGAGGGTAGGGGTGGAATGCAACCCCGCGAATAACGGGATCTTCTGTAATGAACGATGGAAAAGTAGAATATTAGCAGTAAAAAAGTATAAAATTTATTTTGTGTTTCACTTTTTAAATTGACTTTCAACTGCCTAGCTAACACTGACAAGTTCACACTGTGGACTCTTTGCTTAATATAATAATAGACTTCTAAAACCTTAATACCATTTCATTTTTTAAGGAACCTAATGATCTCACACCGAGTTAACTAGACTGTGCTAACAAAAATAAACTCGTAGGAAAATAGCCTTCTGTGAACCAAGTTCAGTGTAAACCGTAAGCTAGCTGGCTAATTAAGGTCGCGGGGAGGCTGGCGCCCATCGCTGGCACCCATCACAGCCGCGCTCCAGGCAAGGGCAGAGTATATCCTGGACAGCTCGCCAGGCCATCGCAGAGCGGAAACTCTCGTCGAAAGTCAGCGATTATTCTTTTACATGTCTCACACGATGGGGGGTGGGGGCTGTAAGAACCCATTGAGAGTGGGGCTTGAACCCCCAACCTTATGATTAGTGATCCAGCACCTTTACCACCAGGCCTCATAATGTACACAAAGCAGAAAGTAACATTCAGTAAAAAAGTGCGCACCAGTCGTAAGTTAACGTGAGTTTTGTTCCACATATTATCTTTAAATTAATTATGGTAAGTTTGTTGTCTGATTAGTTCATGCTACAGTTTTTCTGCTAACAAAAAATTAACTTGCAAATCAACATACAAGCCATACTAATAAACTTTATCTCTTTCGGTATGAGATATATGACAGTAAAATAACTATAAAAATGATCATAAAAGCCATTTGACTGTCGCTAGTTTATATGAGTGAGATTATATCAGAGCTGAAACAGGAATAATTAATATGAAAAATTCTACTCAGCATCACCATGGCATCACCATGGCACCAGCGACATCTGAAAACCCCACACATGATACAAAAATATACTGCATTTACCTCTCTGCAATAGTTCTCCTCTTCAGCGTCATAGTCAGAACAGGTACTGAAGCTGATGTCAGAGTCAAGTTCTCTGTCTCCATTACGCTCGTCCTTTTCCCCTCCACTGACCTTTCTTCGTAAAGCTCTCCTGTGTCTTCCTGTGCAAGGAAGGATCTTCTTGATCTGTGTCAGCTCTGTAAAGACATCATTATCATCGTCTTCTTCTGAGGAGGACTCACCACAATCAGAGCTCTCATGAACACCTTGGTTAAGGCTTGAGGTGCTATCATAATCTGCAAAGGTGATAGAACTGGGCTTGTGTTTGATGATTCGGGGACGTTCTGCTCCTCCACTGGATGAAGAAGAAACACAAAAAGGTTTGGGTGACATGGTGGAGCCGTCTGGGTGAGGACCAAGTGGAGGGCAGGACGAAGTACTGTGCGACTTGGAGGCTGCAACATCTTTGGACGGAGGTAGGATGTCTACATCATGGCTATTTCCTATATGAGCATCTGAGACGAATGGGTTTTGGTTGTCCTCTGGTGACGAACGTTGGTAGAATCTGTCCAGATCACGTTCAGATTTTCTTTCGACTTCCAATCTATTTGCGCCTTTAACTACCTCCTCGGTGACAGAATTTCCCGTTTCATTGACGTATTCCTGTGTTGTCTTGGAAATATCTGAAGTAGATCGCGTTTTCACATTGTTAGCTTGTGAAGCACGGACTTGTCCTGATGGAAGAGAATAAATATTACCAATGTTTTGGTTGAATAAAGAATATTGTTTATCGTCTGTGGTTTGGCAGAAGCCACAAATCTCATTGTCCTGAGACACTGCATTAACAGTGTCAGTGTTCCTCAAGGGCTGATGCCTATCCCCGGTCGTACCTATTGCAGCTGTCTGTTCCGAAAAGGTCATTTCACTGGGCGGTGTCACTGACGAGGTCGGTTGTCCCTCCTGTGTGACCATGGGCAGAGCCTCCATGACGCGCTCTACAGTCCAATACTAATCACAAGGTATATCCCAAAGTATATTAGTCGGAAGCCAAGTCCTGGTTTGTTTTGCATGTTTAAACATCTGAAAGATGCTGGCTTTCAGAATGTGAAAAAATCAGTGACGGCTTGCCTGTAATTAAAAAAAAACACACAAAAAATATAATTATTAAAAAGGTCGTAAGAGAGAAATTCTGTGTGATCTGTTGTAATGTATATAGAGGCAACGTAGTGTAGGAATAAAATCTGTATGCATGACAACAGGTTTGGATTAAATGAATCCCATTTAAATATCCAGTCAAATATTTTAATAACTCCTTTATTTATTCATTTTCTGAGCCTCTTAATTCTAAGTAGGGTGGCAGAGAGGCCGGCACCTGTCTCAGTTGACTATGGGAGAGGTCAGAGGTCATTCCATCGCATGGTATGTTCGTAACTATAAGAGTTCAAATATACTGTCCATACCTATATACACACACATACATCAAGAAGAACTCATCGAGTGCAAACTACGTTCACCACACAACATGAAGAATGAAGCAATTAAGTCCCACATGGGTGCTGGTTTTAATTTTCTTTCATGTGAGCTACACGGAAGGTACTTTGATTCCCCGATTTTTGTTACGCAGGAAATGTGTGTGTGCATGTGTGTGTGTGTGTGTGTGTGTGTGTGTGTGTGTGTGTGTGTTTGCTTGTCTGTCCACAGATCACATGTACATGTTCAGTTCCAGTAAGTCATGACCTTGCACGTGAGCTATAAATTGTTCATGTTATTATAAAACAATTGAGATCTTATGAAAATTGTATTAAATTAAAGTAATATTATAATAATTACACTTACAGTGACATAAACTTTCCAATAGATCTAATGCCGGAATCTAATTACATCATTACAAGATCAATTTCACTTTCAGATTAGACAGAGCATGAGTGTGTCTGAACACTCAGAAGAGGGAAGTTTTGAAATTCGAATTTCTCTCCTAACCACAAAGCTAATGTCATGAGAGTAGTACTGGTATAAGTAGTAGCATAAACACGTCATTCCGGTGCCGTTACATAACCTAAAACCAGGCCCCATTGTATGACAACAAGGATCTGATATTATATGTGCCAGTTGGTGCCATTTGAAAGGTCAGTAAACATGTGTGTTTACTCCACCAGTAATTGCTCATGTGCTTGTCATACAACATGTGCGTTATTGTCCCAATTAGCAAAAAAAAAAAATCTCACCTTTTTGATGTTTTTTGGTTTTATGATATGACTCAGGTTTCACCTGTCAGTGTCACACAAGGTTAAAAGTAATAGTCTCATTTGTAAGTGTATACAGTGATCCCTCACTACTTCGTGCTTCAGCTTCTGCGGCTTCAGTGCATCGTGGGCTTTTCAAAAATATTCATTGAAAAATTAAAAAATAATGAAATTAAGGAAAAATGGGGGAAAAATTTAAGGAAAATGCCACAATACAAGGCCAATTATGAATAAAACCCCCAAACAAGCAAAAACAAAAAAAAAAAACAACCCACAAAACTACTTACATTTTTATGCGTCTGTGTGCGCGTGCACGTCTGTATGGGTATTTATTTATATTTTATTTACATCTTATGCATTATTTTTGAACATTTAATCATTATTATAAGCATTTATAGAATTGAATGTGTGTTTATTGATATACACATATACATGTACGTATATACGTCAGTGAGGGGGGGGTTGATCCTACTTCGCAGAAATCGGCAATCGCAGGGGGATCTCGGTCCCAATTAAGCACGGAATGTGAGGGATCCCTGTATATGGTTTCCTATTAGTTTTCCATTGTAGTGACATGACTATAGGCACTGATTTCAAAGTTATACCACTGTAATGTCAAAACTTTGTGACCTTGCTCTGACCTTCATAATGATGCTAATTATACAGCCTTTTAAAACCAAGCTTGCAGAAACTTGCTAGCGGATAAGGGTATTTCTGTAAATATTCATGAGCATCAAAAAGCAAGAATTTGCCACTATAGCACATTTTCATGTTAAAGGTACCGCCAAGTG
>CM045747.1:7083081-7110581 GCA_024760905.1 Plotosus lineatus | reverse complement strand
ATAATAATAATAGCAATAACAAAAAGAAGAAATATTCCAAAATGTATTTTCAAAAGAGTAATAAAATTAATTTTGTTTCATCTCAGGTAAGTTTTACATGTTAAAGGGGCTTCAGTCCCCACTTCCATCACTGTGGGGCCCTTGAGCGAGGCCCTTACCCCCAATTGCTCTGTTATAATATAAAAACGATAGTTGTAAGTTGCTCTGAATAGGAGCATCTACCAAATGCCATAAATTTACTGGAGGTCTGTCACAATTTTGACCTTCTGGTACATTCTGAAACCCAGAAATCATGCAGTGACCTTTCAACTTACAAATCACACGCATGGAGATGAACTGCAACGCTCTCTCGTCAATCCTACTACTCGGATCGCAGGGAGGCTGGAATCTATCTCAGCCGACACTGGGTGAAAGTAGGGTACGCCATGAACAGCACGCCAGACCATCACAGGGCAACAAACATAATCAATTCCTATTCACATCCACACTTAGGGGCAATTTGGAACAGCCAATCAGTCTCCTCTGCATGTGTTTGGACTGTTGGAGGAAACCGGAGAACCCGACTGAAACCCCACGTAAGTACAGGTAGACCATGAGAACCAAAAGCCAAAGCCAGGACTTGAACCCAGAACCTTCTTGCAGTGAGGTGGACATGCCTAAATGTTCATGTTCTCTTTAAGAGCCCCACTGATGTTTTTAAAGATATTTTCTTCAAACAAGCGTGACACGGCCTCTGTCAACTCCAGTGAACTTTTTTGAAATCATATTTATTTAGGAGAACCAGTGATACACAATATAGCAACAGCGTCTCTCAGACATGCGTCTAGACTTTGATCTAAAAGCTGGTGATCAGACGAATGTTTTGAGTCAAATCCCACCTTACCTGCAGTTCAGTGTGTGTTTGATAGTCCAGTGGTGCTCATGGTGAAGGAGGTGAACCATTCAGGTGAACACACACCGCTGCGTCTCCCTGCCCTCTCTCTCTCTCTCTCTCTCTCTTTCACACACACACACACACACACACACAAGAGGAAGGCAGCGAGTAAAAGTGCTGTCATCACAGATTCCAGAGAATCGCCACAAGCAACACAAGGCTTCAGCATGCACTGACTACGCCAGGAGGAGGAGTGCAGAGCAAGCCAAGGAGTATGTAAACGAGTATGTGTGCCTGATGAGGAAGGGGAGGAGCTTAGGTTTAAGACAGAGAGAGAGAAAGAGAGAGAGAGAGAGAGATACTGTTGTATAAAGAAGCACTTCAGTGAATGTAGTGTACAGTATTTGGATGTAAAGCAGGAGGTGGGGATGGGAGGGCTTTGACTCACATGCAGGACATTAGGTTCAGATCATTGAGGTTTTCGTCAGCAAAATATTTCACCTCCTGTGTGCACAAATTTCATCTCAACATTTATGCACCTCATTTCTTTTTTTTTTTTTTTTGAGAACGGTGGCAAAGTGGTTAACACATCAGCCTTGGAGCAAGAAGGTCCTGAGTTCAAGTTCCAGCCTTGAGTGTTTATGTGTGGAGTTTGCATGTTCTCGCCGTGCTTGATTGGGTTTCCGTCGGGTACTCTGGTTTCCTCCCAGGGCTGGAACTGGCCTGGGGGTAAAGGGCGGTGAATTGCTGATCCTAAGGTTGGGGGTTCGAGTCCCACTTTCCACAAGGTTGTCACTGAAACAACCCCAACACACACACACACACATATATACATATATATATATATATATATATATATATATAGGTACAGTGGTGACCTGGTGGTAAAGGTGCTGGACCACTGATCCCAATGTCGGGGGGGGTTCAAGCCCCACTCTCCAACAGGTTGTCACTGTCCCCCCCAATGCACCTAACTGGGTTATCAAAGGCCGGCCATGTCTGTCACTGTCTATGGTGAGAGGTTCATGTAAAAGAACCATTGCTGACTTTCGTAAAGATGAGCTGCAAAGCCGTCAGCGTGTTTCTGTCCCTTGTGAAAGGGGTGTGTCAGGAAGGGCATCCGACTTAAAAACCTATGTCAAACCAAATGTGAGATGATCCGCTGAAATGACTGTGGCGACCCCTGAAAAAAGTGAACAGCCGAAAGGAGAAGACGACGACGACGACTCTGGTTTCCTCCCATGGTCTGGTAAGCTGTTCAGGGTGTACCCCTCTGTAACCCAGTGTCGGCTGAGATAGACAACAGCCTCCCTGTGACCCTAATAGGATTTATCTGTTTGGCAAATGACTGCGTGCGAGTGAGTATTATTGATACTTAATAGTTCAACTGATTAAAGGGAATCTCATCAGATGACACTTTAATTATTACACAGAATGTTTCCGATCCCAAATTGACCTGTCATTAAGTCTTTTTTATTTTTATTTAATTATTTATTTGTTTTATAATTTTCGGAAATTACACAAAGCCAAGAAAATACATTTACACAGCGTTCCGTACATCTTATTAGTCTTAATCACACCTCTGACAGAAATGGGCGAGAAATGTTCTTTAATTGTCGGAGTTCAGACACACCCATCCGACAGATGATTATAACCACTCATATAATTAAATAATTAGGTATTATTATTATTATAAATAAGGTATTTTTTCTACATTAAAACAAGAAATCAGATACTTAACACATGCTACAGAGTTGAAATGTGAGCCAACCATATTGTATCACTGTAACATCAGCGAGCTGGACTTGTTTCAATAATGTACAGCATGATCAAGACTGGTTATGTTTTTATCTAAAATAACTACAAAATTTACAACACAGCTCTGTATTCATTCATTCATTCATTTTCTGAACCGCTTAATCCTAATTAGGGTCGCGGGGAGGCTGGTGCCCATCTCAGCCAGCTCGGGGCGAGGACAGAGTACACCCAGGCCATCGCAGGGCATAAACATGTTGACGGCTATGCATTCTGGATATGATTTATGTTGATAAAAATCTCAAAAACCTGAAAATGTCTCTTCTTTAATGTGGGGATCATCTTCATCAGGCGCCCATTAGGGGGAGACATTTCATTATAACTATTCCAAGTTATAATACTGTTATCCATTTGCACCTGGAAGGAGTTCTGCGTACTCAATAAGTACCACTTCAGTTTCATAGTTTTTTTTTGTTGTTTTCTATTTGAATTCCACTGTACTTTTATAACACATTCTTAGCATCTTATCTACTCTTTATTAAGCAGTGTTAGCATGTTTTATTAAAAGAAAAAAGTGCGTCAACACAAACTGCTGACATCTCATGTTTTATATTTTGCAACTTCCAGAAAATGGAACAATTCCACAAATATCATTACAGGTCAACTGTTTGTGATTGCCACATTGTATTATTCTTTTTAAAAGTTATTCATGTTGTCTTTCTTCAAAGCACATTCATGAAGCCTGGACGACACTTCTCTGAAATATCGATTGTGACTTTACCTTTTGGAAAATAAAAACATAGAGACATCTAAAGAGATGGTGATGAAGTTTTCACTTCACCTCACAGCAAGAGGGTCCTGGGTTCGGGTCCCTACATTGGGGAGGGTAATTCTGTGTGGCATTTGCATGTTCTCCCCGTGTTTGTGTGGGACGTCCGGTGCTCTAGTTTCCGCTTGCAGTTCAAAGACACATATTAAGCTAATTGTTGTTTCAAATGACCTCTGTGTGCATGTGTGTGCGTGTTGGCCCTGCAAGGGACTAGCTAAACTAACTGTTCATGGTGTATCCCGCCTTCACCCAGAGCCAGCCGAGGTAAGCCCGAGCTTCCCTAGCAGCATTAAAAGTAGCTCTGCATTTAAAGCAAAGAACTATAAGCGAAGCGCCTCATCGTCAGAAGTCACCTGCAGAACAAATAATCAGAGCGATGTCTTTGCGTGGGAAGAAAAATGTTTTCAAATGAACTTATTCTCCTTGTATTTTTTTTATCTTCTCTTGTTTTTGATTCCCTTCAAAGGAGTGGCTTTAATTATCCTTAAAAATGCGAGTTATGTAACTACGTGTTTGCATATAACGCTAACAAAGCACAGTCTTCATCGCCTTCCAGAAAAGGAGGTGATAACGGTTTATATAAAGACGAGCAAGAAGAAAACAACTTTGCGAATTGAGCAAGAAATCAATATAATCTGCAAACTTTTTTTAATGCAACAAAGACTTCACTTCTTGTCGAAGAAAATGGAGGATGGACTGGAGGAGATTCGCTCCTGGTTGACATCCAGCTGTATTTTAGCTTCACTCTGTTCCTCCCACAACACACAGATGATGGATCACCTCCTCTGTACTACAGTAGATAAAGAGTCACATTCATCCAGTGCTGTGAGGTGTTCGGCCCTGCTGCTGCGCCCATCAACCATTTTCTTTCAATGTGTTGTTTCATTCATGGGTAGCTTTGAACAGGGTCTTTCTAAACATCAAATATCTATCCAACTCAGAAAGATTACTCAAACTTACTCAAGGGGATCAAAATATTTCCATACACACACACACACACACACACACACACACACACACACACACACACAAGATTAAAGCTTTAAACTCAGGAAAGAAATTATTTATTGCTTGCAATCTTTAATAATGGCGCGCCCACTTATCAAGGGAAATCGGTTGCCTTCATTACACCCGAGCAGTGAACACATCAAACCCTGAATCCACGTGCTTCATACTGATCGCGAATCAAACCAACGTTATTTAATTCATCAACATTCTGCATTCATAATAACATCAAAGCACTGTACATGTAGTTGACCAACATGCAAAAATACCTATCATGACACAGTAACCCCAGTAGATGCATCCTGATTGGTCGACATGCAAGCAATAAATCACACATGGACCAGCGCGCATTCCTATCACCAGGCAAGTTAGCCATTAGTTAGCTGTGTTGTGCGCTATGTTCTTTAGTAGCTCCAATTGAAAGAAAAGCTAACTGGAACCTACCGGTCTAAAATACATGTGGAGTTAATTATGTACTGGCAACCCAATATACATGAATACATGATATTCAATATACATGAATGAATCACAAACTCAAAAAATCAACAACAGGGGTCCTGATGCTTGTTCTACAGTGTACACAAATATAGAACTAGCATAGTTTTGGCTCTTCGACCTTGAAAAGCAGGGTCAAGGTCACTAACACACAATCTCATCTGAGCACTCATAGTAGTGAACAAAGCAAAACGAGTTTGAAAGCCTCAGCTTGAGCATGCGGTAAGTAAATGTCTGGAAACTAAAGCATGGACATATGGACAGACGGACAGAACCCACTTCTATTCCTATAGGCGGGAGCGAAAACGTAGCATGAAGCAAGCCAGCTACATACACAAGCACAGACTAAGCAGAAAAAAAACACCAAGAACATGGAGTATACTAAAAACTAGAAAACCAGACCACAACAGAAAACCGAGGCTGATGCCAAGATGGCTGCTGAACGGTGTAACGCTCACCAGATTGGCAACAGGATTAAATCCGCTTACTGACTGCACTTCCAGCCAATCAGAAGGAGTGTTGAGACACTATTAAAGACAGAGATAAAGTTGCCTTGTCCAAAAGTTGCCAAATACCAGCGATTATACTAAAACAAAAACGCGACCATTTTAAAATGCCAGATAATAAACTACAGTGATACCCCAGCGAATGAATTTAATCCGTTCCGAGGGCGAGCTCATAAGACAAAAAGTTCGTTAGATGAAACAATTATTCCCATAAGAAATAACCGAAAATCAATTAATCTAATTAATTAAGACCTAATATATTAAAGATAAACATGGAAAACAATTAATATTTCATGATAATAATAATAATCATCATCATCATCATAATAATAATACATGTACATGAATAATAATTAATAATAAATAATAATAAAACAAGAATAAACAATAAGTCAACTAACCCTGCTAATCATCGACATGGGCAGACAGGAGGTGGTGCGTAACAGAGGAGGAGTCAAATTTTGTGCGTTTGCACGCTACCAATGCCAGCAAGGAAAGGCTCGTGGTGAGCTCCCACAAGGCCAGTGCTTCTCAAATAGTGAGGCGTGAGGTGTGATGCCGGGGGTCGGCACGTATGACCCTGTGGAACATGCTTTTTTGCCATACTGTACTAGAATTAAATGTAATTGCGCATCCACTACAGCAGTTGGCAGTGGCGCTCTTATTGTCGCGCTATGGTGGAGGGGAAAAAGCACCGAGCAAACGATATGAAGTGCAGTAAACACTATTTATAGTCACGCCCTCTATACTATCTATACTCTGCCCTCACCCGGGGTTAGCTGGGATGGACGCCAGCCTCCCCGCAACCCTAATTAGGATTAAGAAGTTACAAAAAATAAATTAATGAGTGAATGAGTGAATGAATGAATATGTAAGGCACTGTATTGGTCTAGGTGGACTGTTTAGGGTGTAAACTGTCCGAGCCGAGAGTTGTTGGGATGGGCGCCAGCCTCCCCGCAACCCTAAACAGGTTTAAACGATTCAGAAAATGAATGCATGAATGAAGAAATGTGTAACTGGCTGTCGGACAAATAAGCTAACAGAACATAGAGCCGACACCCTTCTTATGCTAAATACTAAATTAGATACTTTCGCTAACTGCTAATGTTATATCAACAACCAAAGCATGATAAACCAATAGACATTATTTGGAGCTCTCTCTCTCGCTCTCTATTCTCCACACACACACACACACACACACACACACATTATATATATATATATATATATATATATATATATATATATATATATACACACACACTGGTCCTTCTCAAAAAATTAGCATATTGTGATAAAGTTGATTATTTTCTGTAATGTACTGATAAAAATTAAACTTTCATATATTTTAGATTCATTGCACACCAACTGAAATATTTCAGGTCTTTTATTGTTTGAATACTGATGATTTTGGCATACAGCTCATGAAAACCCAAAATTCCTATCTCAAAAAATTAGCATATCATGTTCAGGTAGTGTAAACGAGCTATTAACCTAATCATCTGAATCAACCAATTAACTCTAAACACCTGCAAAAGATTCCTGAGGCTTTTAAAAACTCCCAGCCTGGTTCATTACTCAAAACCACAATCATGGGTAAGACTGCCGACCTGACTGCTGTCCAGAAGGACATCATTGACACCCTCAAGCAAGAGGGTAAGATACAGAAAGAAATCTCTGAGCGAATAGGCTGTTCCCAGAGTGCTCCATCAAGCCACCTCAGTGGGACGTCTGTGGGAAGGAAAAAGTGTGGCAGAAAACGCTGCACAACCAGAAGAGGTGACCGGACCCTGAGGAAGATTGTGGAGAAGGGCCGATTCCAGACCTTGGGGGACCTGTGGAAGCAGTGGACCGGGCTACAGGTGCCGCATTCCCCAGGTCAAGCCACTTTTGAACCAGAAACAGCGGCAGAAGCGGCTGACCTGGGCCACAGAGAAGCAGCACTGGACTGTTGCTCAGTGGTCCAAAGTTCTTTTTTGGGATGAAAGCAAATTTTGCATGTCATTCAGAAATCAAGGTGCCAGAGTCTGGAGGAAGACTGGGGAGAAGGAAATGCCAAAATGCCTGAAGTCCAGTGTCAAGTTCCCACAGTCAGTGATGGTCTGGGGTGCCATGTCAGCTGCTGGTGTTGGTCCACTGTGTTTTATCAAGGGCGGGGTCAATGCAGCTAGCTATCAGGAGATTTTGGAGCACTTCATGCTTCCATCTGCTGAAAAGATTTATGGAGATGAAGATTTCATTTTTCAGCACAACCTGGCAGAGGCAGTGGTGGTCTAGTGGTATAGGGCGCTGGATCGCTGAGCCAAAAGGTTGGGGGTTCGATTCCCACTCTCCACAGGGTTGTCACCCCCCCCCCCCCCCCAGTGCAGCTAACTGGGTTATCAAAGGCCAGCCATGTTTCTCACTGTCTGTGGTGTGAGGCATGTAAAAGAACCATTGCTGACTTTCGACAAGAGGAGGCTGCAAAGCCGTCGGCGTCTTTTGCCAAAATCATCAATATAAAAACAATGAAAGGCTTGAACTACTTCAGTTGTGTGTCTTCTTTTCCTTTCGGCTTTTCCCTTCAGGGGTCGCCACAGCGAATCACCTGCCTCCATCTCTCCCTATCCTTTGCATCTTCTTCTCTTACACCAACGACCTTCATGTCCTCCTTCAACACATCCATGAATCGTCTCTTTGGTCTTCCTCTAGGCCTTCTATCTGGTAGTTCCAGCCTCATCATCCTATTACCAATATACTCACTATCCCTCCTCTGTACATGTCCAAACCATCTCAATCTAGCCTCTCTGGCTTTGTCTCAAAAACATCTTACATGTGCTGTCCCTCTGACGTGCTCATTCCTAATCCTATCCATCCTCGTTACTCCCAAAGAGAACCTCAACATTTTCATCTCTGCTACCTCCAGCTCTGCCTCCTGTCTTTTCCCCAGGGCCACTGTCTCTAAACCAATTATCAATATTAAAACAATAAAAGGCTTGAAGTACTTCAGTTGTGTGTAATGAATCTAAAATATATGAAAGTCTAATGTTTATCAGTACATTACAGAAAATAATGAACTTTATCACAATATGCTAATTTTTTGAGAAGGACCAGTGTATATATATATATATATTAACTCTTCATCAGTCTTGTTTCTTAATGATTTTTTGAGAATAGCCATCCAACTTATCAATGTAAGTATCTGTTCCATTTCATGTCACACTACAAGCATGTTCCTGTAGTGGCCTGATGCGTAAATCTTTCCGTCAAAATGATAATAGATTCATGGCTCCGCCAACGTATAGAAAGTCTCTGCCATGGCCTTGAAGTTTCAGACTGACGGCAACTCAAAGAATTTATGGCTCCACGTCCATTGGATTTACGTCAGCTCAAATGTCATTTCTGACATTTGGAAGTTGGATGTGCGTGTGTGTGTGTTTGTGGGTGTGAAGGTTGTGTGTGTGTGTGTTTGCTTTTTATTTCACTCTGTAAAACAGCGAACTTGTATCATCAGTGGTGTACTCGACCCAACAACTCAAAATATTTGTGCTTTAATTCTAAAGCTGCATGTAACCATTTTTTATACTGTATTAATCCCTACACATGAAATCAATGAGTGCACGCGTGCACACACACAGACACACACACACACACACACACACACTCAGAGCACTGCGGTGCCCGGAGGGCAGTTCGGTGTTAGGATTGGGGCCAAACCAACAGCGTTTTGATCCCAGATGTTTAACCATTGTGCCCTGGCTGTTACATGCTGACTTCACCTTCAGATTTTGAACTTGGAGGAACTCCGACTTGAGATGACCACACCAAGTTCTTATGAATTTTTCATGGATGAGCTGTTTTATTTTATTTGTTTCCTCCAAGTGTGTGGAAAAGACGTCAAGTTAAAATTTCTACTCATCGGTCGCAAAACATTGCTTGATTAGAAATTGTGTTTTGAAAAGAAAAGAGCACTGAAGAATTTCAAAAGGTTGTGTTTTATTCTTGGGGAGCTGCCTGAGTCGGTTCTCCTTTTTTATAAACGGAAAAAATATTATAAATGGAATTGCACATTTAATAAATTCTGAAAAATAAAATGCCAATAAAACTGAAAGTTGCACGAATCCAGAAAGCCAAGTCAATTCCACATGTTAAGGTATGCAGCATGTTGTGTCGTTCATTGTGGCCTCCAGTGTTATATCTATGATTTCATTATCTGCTGTGAAGTTATTTTAAGAACATGAGGGGGTTACGAGGTAAAGTCAGAAAAAAACATAAAGAATCACCAAAATAAAACATTTTACACAAACTTTACACAAGTATTCATGTACTTACATAGTTCAACAGGAAATGAGAAACACAACACGAAAAGGGGTTTAAAGTTCAGGAAAGGGTGCCCTCTGGTGGTCTGGAGGGGAAGAAGTTCCAGTTCTTCCTTTCAAATACTTATTGTGCTGTATTTATTTAGCTCTGATTCTGTATTTTGTTTGTTTGTTTGAACTCAAAATCAGGGATATGCTGTAGTTTTATGCATTCATCTTTTGCTTTTGTGTTTTTTTCATTTGTTTGTTTGTTTTCATTTTGGATTTTCTGTGGAGGGGTATTTGTTTTTTTATTTGTTTGGGGTTTTTTTGGAGGGGGGGGGTCCACACTTTACAGTACAACAGGCTAACACAGTGCTTCCCAATTATTTTCTGTGGCGCCCCCAGAACAAAAAAATTTTTAACACCCCACCGCCCTGCGAGCGACTATAAATAGTATTATTTGTCTATAAAATTAATAGTACACCTCTGCATAACATTGTATCTTTATTAACATTAAAAACAAAACAAGAAAGAAATATAGCTCAATTTACAATAAAGAAAAACTTCATTAACTTTGTTGTTTAATCTGCAACTGAAAAGATTTAAAGTGCATCAATGTGCCTGAAATTTAAAAAATACATCCTTATTTCAACTCATTCAACTTATTTATGTCTTAATATCCATCTCTCTCCACCTTTCTCTTTGTTCCTGTTAGAAAATTTTCCGTGTTGTTTCTTGATGGATTGTTTACTGCACTTCATATCGTTTGGTCGTGCGAAAAACCGCTCCACCATAGCACGACAATGAGAGCGCCACTGCCAACTAGTGGAGTGGAGGTGCAATTACACTTAATTCTCATACACAATTCCAGAAAAGCATGTTTCCCGAGGGTCATACGCGCACCGAGCGCGCCCCACTATTTGAGAAGCACTGGGCTAACAGCATGAACTCATCCACAGCTCCATCCCCTCAATGTTATCGGCCTCGCGGATCAGTTTGTTCAGTCTGTTTGGTCTACAACCCTCAGCCTGCTGCCCCAGCATGCAACAGAATTTTGAATGAAATGAGAGGTTTAGACAGTACAGTGATGTAGTAGTTAGACATCCGCCTCACAGCAAGAAGGTCCTGGGTTCAAGTCCCAGCCTGGGTGTTATTGTGTGGAGTTTGTATGTTATCCCCGTGCTTGCGTGGGTTTCCTCCAGGTACTCCGGTGACCTCCGACAGTCCAGAAAAATGCACAGTAGGTTAATTGGCTGTTCCAAATTGCCCCTAGGTCTGAGTGGTTGTGTGAGTGTTGGCCCCTGTGATAGGATGGCGAGCTGTGTAGGTTGTCTCTTGCCCTCACCCGGCGTCGGCTGAGATGGGCACCAGCCTCCCTCAGACCCTAATTAGGATTAAGTGGTTCGGAAAATGAATGATGATGAGTTTACTATGTTTTCAATTCATTGGGATTTGTTTTTATTTACATTTTTCACAGCATCACGGTTTTCAAATTGGGGTTTACATATTCTTTCTGGCCCTGCGATGGCCTGGTGAGTCATCCAGGATATACTCTGCCCTCGCCCAGAGTCGACTGAGATGGGCGCCAGCCTCCCCGCAACCCTAATTAGAATAAAGCGGTCCAGAAAAATGAATGAATGGATATTCTTTCTGTGTGGATTTTCTCCAGATATTCATGTTTCCACCCATCTTCTAAAATTGCCCTGAGGATGTGAATGACACGAACAGCTCTGTATGTGTTGGCCCTGCAATGGTCTGTCAAGCCGGCTTCCAGTTTATTTATTAAATATAATCTACAATGTCTCTATATACATAATTATAACAATGTCTTTCATGCCTGAATGAAATGATTGAATGCCTCTGGGGTTATTATAGGCATGCCATTCATATAAAGCTATTAAATGTAGGTCCTGAGGTAATTTCATCGTTCTGTTGGTGATCGTCAACAGCAAAGCCAGACCTGAACTCAGAAATCCAGCTCCGGTTGATATTTGTGTTTTGGATTGGAGAGGAATCAGGTACATGCCCTGATGTACTGAGTAACAGGTTGAATGACAGTCTCAGCACTGAGCCAGGGGGCAAGAATTCCTGCCAATTCGACCTGCCAAACACAACGTGCATGCCACAGCCGGGACCGGGAGCCGCCACGTACGTTGGGAAATCTTATATCTTATCTTATCGTATCTTTCAACCAAGCAAGCAGGAAGGCAGACAAGCAGTCGGTGAAGTGTAACAAAGCTTTTTAAACTGAATTCTTGATTAGAAGCGGCTCAGAGAGATGAGTGAACCTGGAAAAGGGACATTAAAACGTTGCAGCTTCCATCAGTTATTATTATTATTATTATTATTATTATTATTATTATTATTATTATTATTATTGTAGCTGGATTACATTAACACTGCAGTTGTTCCTACCAAGTTTTATGAGACTATAATGAAGGTTCTCTACACTGTCCATACCGTCTCCCATTCATTTTCTGAACCACTTAATACTTTATACTTAATACTTTAACTGTATCATACATGGAAATACGAGAAAAACTAACGATAACAAGATGATTAATTATCGTTGTGGCTCTCACACACACGCACACACACACACACCATATATACACACACACACACACACCATATATACACACACACACACACACACACCATATACACACACACACACACACACAACACACACACACACACACACATATACACACACACACACACACACACACACACACACACACAGACATATACACGCACAACACACAAACACACACATATATATATACACACACACACAACACATATACACACATACACACACTCAACACACACACACACATACACACACACACACACACACACACACACACACACACACACACACACACACACACACACACACACACACACACACACACACACACACACACACACACACACACAAATACAAACAAAGCGCACAGCACACACACACACACACACACACACACACACACACACACACACACCAAACACTTTTCAGTCCGAAATCTGCTTCCTCAACCATTAGACCACAGCTGGCCCATTATTTTTCCAATCTTAAAGTGTGATGAACATGACATCACATGTCCATGACAGACTGTAAGTATCTGCCACATTAATTCAAGCATTATTCCCTCTGGGTATTTTTTTTTAATCCCAAGATAGTAGACCAATCAGATTCCAATATTATTGTACAATACTGTATATACTACCAAGTATTATAACATAATGTTTATACACTGCCCAGCCCCCCCCAAAAAAAAGGTTGCACACTGTAACATTTTCATGGAGACCACAAGCCGTGGTCGCAGCGTGTGATCTCCATGGCGTTGTTGCTCCGGTTGCTCCGGTCGAGGCTCAGCAACATTAATGTGGCAATAAAATGAAGCAGTTGATGACCTGAATGCCGTGTATGAGCGGGTTATCACATCAATGCCCTTTTTCTTCCCTGATGGTTCGGATATAAAATGGGGACTCGAATAATGTGTAATTAATAAATGTATAAATGTAAATATAAATGTAATGAATGTATAAACGTTATATGTAATTATATTGAGTTGGTCTGCTGTGGATGGTGGCGCATGGTATCGCTCAGCTGTTTTTGGGTCACACTTGTTTTGCCTCCTGGGTTTAATTGGGTCTGGAACTTTCCAGCATATTAGGGAAACTTCGAGAGTGACCTATTCGCGCATGTGCACTGTGATGGGTCAGGTGATTAAAACATTCGAGATAAAGGAACTTTCCTGAACTTTACAGGATCTATGTTAGGACCCGTTGCCAACCGGCTCGCGCGGACATCTAAGGAGAATCATCCAAGGCGAATCATTCAACGCGCATCATCCAAGTTTCGTCATTCAAGACTTCATCACCCAAGTCCATCATTCGCGTTCATCAACAGCCAACGCGAGGATTTACATCATGCGTTTCTTTTGATACGCGGGATTCCAAGCTTTTGACCACCAGCATGCGCGCCGTCTCTAAATTGACCATATCAAGCTGCTTGGTGACAATCATTATTTTGTTAATATTAGTAAATTGTATTTATTGTCTGTCGTGGTTTGTCTTGTTTTGCTGGTTTCATGGGACACTTTTCCTATTCTAAATTTCCATACGTTACAAATGAAAGAGTGGTTCAGGGAGCACGAGGAATCATTTTCACAGATGAATTGGCCCCTCAGAGTCCTGACCTTAACCCTATTAAGAATTTTCAGGATGTGCTGGAGAAGACTTTATGGAGTGGTTCAGTTTTTCCCTCGTCGATTCAAGACGGCGGTGAGAAACAAACCCGACACTGGATGGAAATCAATGTGATGTCGTTAAAGTTTATTAAAACAACGGCGTGGAGAGTACATGCTGAGATCGGCCCCAAAGGTTCTCCAAGATAATATTAGAGTTTGCAACCCTTTTTATATTTTTAGGTGGGCGGTATACTAGTATATGTTTTGTTTTGGGGGGTTTTTTTCGGTTAATTGTAGAAATTTTTCCTTTAAAACTTCACAGCTTCAGAAAAACATATCATCTGAATTTATCAATGAATTATACCGTATGCATTATTATTATTATTATTATTATTATTATTATACAGTTAAAGCCTTGTTATAAATACTGATGATTAATTCTATACATCACTTTAAGCAAACTATATTTATACAGTTTCTGAGGTGTTTCCTGTTTTTTTCCCCAAACACACACACACACACACACACACACACACACACACCATCAATAATGACAGCACCTCGAGCGCAGCTCGTTTTGCGATGAGTAAACATGCTTACATTCCTCTATAAGGTATGGATCAATGTCGCTACTTGTTTCATTTGTGCCACGTCTCTATGAAAAGCTTTTCTCAAATCTAACCCGCAAACAAAGGAATGTTTTTATACCTAAACCACGTCAGAGTACATGGGATTTATCAAACATGACAACCTACCACTCAGTGCAATTATTTTACTTTGCTTTAATTATTTACTGTTTCTGTGGTTGGTGTGTCTCATGTAAAAAAAAAAAAAAAAAAAAAAAAAAATGAAAAACCTTCCCGGGTCCTTCCTTCGGTGCTCAGATTAACGTTGTAGATGCCCATCTCATCTCACACACACACACACACACACACACACACACACACACACACACACACACACACACACACACACACACACACACACACACACATCAGAGGAGATCCAGTGAGCGAGGGGGAATCTGCTGGATTCTACTCCATGTACTTTCTTACTCACCCTGAATTTTCCACTCATCCTTTCACTGTAGGTTCTGATGAACAGGTTTAACACAAATGTTCAACTCGAGTGTTGGAATATTCCTTTAATCACATTTTAGAGTGTTTGTGGGAAATGTAACATGATGCCTAGAATTAACAACAGCTATAAATCTCTTTTGGGAAAAATCTCAACAGGTATCAGATTCTCTCTCTCTGTCAGTGATTCAAGTATAAAAGGAATAAAACAGAATGGGGACTGGTAACATGTATGTTTATATATATATATATATATATATATATATATATATATATATGTGTGTGTGTGTGTATATAATATATATATCAAGGGACCCCTCACTTTTTGCGGTTAATGTGGACCGAGAGAGACCCCCCCCTCCCCCCCTCAACCTCCAATTTATGCGAAGTAGGATCAACCCCCCTGACTGACGTATACATACATGTCTACGTGTATATTCTGTCTTCCTTTCAGCGTTTTCCCTTTTACGCGATGTGTATATAACATCAATAAATACATATGCAATGCTATAAATGCTTATAATAACAATTAATAATGCATAAGATGTAAATAAAATGTAAACACACACACATACAGACGCACGTGCACACACAGACGCGCACATCACATATAAATGTAAGTATTTTTGTTGGGGGGTTTTGGATTGGGTTTGGTTTTGTTTGTTTGTTTGTTTTTTTTCTTTGTTTTTTGTTTTTTTGTATAATTGGCCTTGTTTTGAGGCAATTTCCTTAACTTTTTCCCTATTTTTCCTTAATTTTTTTTTTTTTTTTGATGAATATTTTTGAAAGACCCGGCAGAAGGCCTCGAGGAAGACCGAAGAAGAGATTTATGGATGTGGTGAAGGAAGACATGAAGGTCGTTGGAGTCAGAAAAGAAGATGCGGAGGACAGGGTGAGGTGGAGGCGGATGATTTGCTGTGGCGACCCCTGAAGGGAGCAGCCGAAAGTAAAAGAAGAAGAAGATTTTTGAAAGACCCGTGATGCACTGAAGCCACAGAAACTGAAGCATGAAGTAGCGCGGGATCACTGTATATAATTAAAATAATCCACCCCTGGATGATGTGACTGGGCGGCATGGTAGTGTAGTGGCTAGCATGTCCACAATACTGCAAAAAGGTCCTGGGTTCAATTCCCAGGTTTGGCCATTTCTGTGTGGAGTTGCATATTTTCCCCCCTTGTGCCTGCATGGGTTTTATTTGGGTACTTTGGTTTCCTCCCACATTCCAAAGACATGCACAGTGGTGTACTTGTGAGTATGTATGGTTGTGGGTGTGTTGCCTGGCAATGATACAGCAACCTGATCAGGGTGTATGATGTTTTCAATCAGAGTCGGCTGAGATAGGTGGGTCAATCGTCGCCGTTATAATCTACAAATTGTTAATATATAATTGACTATTTTTGTCATCAGCGGAAGCAATAACATAATTTTTATATCATTAATTTCTTCATTTGCTGAGCCGCTTGATCAACTGTGGTCACGAGGAGGCTGGAGCCTATCTCAGCCGACTAGGAGCAAATGAAGAGTACTCTGTACACAGCTCACTAATCCATTATAGGGCTAACACACACACACACACACACACACACACACACACACACACACACACACACACAACCATTCATACTCCTCCCTCGGGGGGGCAATCGAGAATACACAATGTTAGGCTAATGTCTTGAAAATGTCTTTCAACTCTGGGAGAAAACCAGAGTACCAGGAGGAAACCTGAAACATGCAACCTCTACACAGAAATGTTCTCACCTCACATGTGACCCGAACCCAGCACTTTCTTGCTGTGAGGCAGATTCTTTTTTTTTAAAAAGAATCATCTTCTAGATGTTAGCAATGACTTTCATTTCATCACATGAACCGGTTATTCACTTCTTCACCTGTTCTGACTTACATTATAACACCTATAAAGAGTCAATCCCTCAGCAGTCTCTTTATTTCTCTTTCGTCAAATTAGTATCATACAAACCAATCACTCGGTACCTTTATTCTGCTGAGAAACCACGGCGTGCAAACTGCTCTTTCTGAAGAAAAAAAAAAAAAAGAAAGAAATGAATTATATTACAGCTTCACTAAAACTGGAGACTCATTCCATTATTAAACTGGAGACTCATTCCATCATTGATAGCTTAACATCTCTTTAGATAAAAGCTATTCATATCTAGGGCAGTGGTGGCCTGGTGGTAAAGGTGCTGGATCACTAATCCCAAGGTTGGGGATTCAAGTCCCACTCTCAACAGGTTGTCACTGCTGTCCCCCGCAGTGCACTAACTGGGTTATCAAAGGCCAGCCATGTCTCTCACTGTCTCTGGTGTGACATTTATGTAAAAGAACCATTGCTGACTTTTGACAAGAGTAGGCTGCACAACCGTCTGCGTGTTTTTGCCCTGCGATGGCCTGGAGAGCCATCCAGGGCGTACTCTGCCCTCGCCCAGAGTTGGCTGAGAAGGGCGCCAGCCTCCCTGCAACTTTAATTAGGATTAAGTGGTTCAGAAAATGAATAAACACACATTCATATCTACATGTACACATGATGAAACCAAACATAGGGTGGCACAGTGGCATCGTGATTAGCACAGCCGCCTAATTACAAGAAGGTCTGGTTTGAGTCCCGAGCTTGGCGACGATGTTTCTGAGTGGAGTTTGCATGTCCTCTCCACGGTTGCATAGGTTTCCTTCCACAGTCCAGAGACATGCACATTAGCATTAGTTAATTGGCTGTTCTCAGTTTGAATGCGCGCGGTTGTCCGTGTGTTGCTCTATGATGAACTGGTGAGTTGTACCGTGCCTCGCTCCTCGTTGAGATAGGCTCCCGCCTCCCTGTGATCCTAGCCGGATTAAGCAATGAAAGTCCTCATCTGGGGGTGTAGCGGTGGCTTAATTGGTTAAGGCAAACGAGTTATTGGTCCGAAGGTCAGGGTCAGTTCAATGCTCACTATCACCACTGTTGGGCCCTTGAGCAAGGCCCTTAACTCTCAATTGCTCAGTTGTATAAAAATAATAATTGTAAGTTGCTTTGGATTAGAGTGTCTGCCAAATGCCATGAATGTAAATCTGTGGTGTCAAACTTCAAGGACTGCATTAATACATATTCAGGACATTGAACAGCGAATAATCACTGAACATCTCTTCAAAAACACAACCGTGAAATCTGCATTGCAACATGATTAATTTAAGCAATTCTCTACTTTTCCTTTATTCATTTTCCTTTCCGAACAACATCTAAGAGCAACAAACTTGTTTACACTCTTTCTTAAGTGATGAGAATCTCTCTGTGTCCTTGAAATGAGTTGCAGCCACCTAGTGGATGGGTGATGAATTACATATCATGGTAATGGTTGAGGCAAAAATGTGCAATAATCATATAATTTGAAAGCACTCGCGGGTCACATGCAATCGACCAGATTTAGCCAGTGCGCATTGACTATAACACTTGTTTTCTACACATTCAAGCTTTTTAAAAAAAAAACATATTTCAAAGCAGTGATATGAGTTGCTTTTGGAGGGTGTCTCGGCTCAGCCTGAGAGAGCCTTAGGAGGTCAGACATCCAGGGGAATTCGGGGTAAAGCCGCTGCTCCTCCACATCAAAAGGAGTCAATTAAGATGGTGCAGGAATCTGATTAGAATCAACCACCATGCCTCCTGGTCACCTGGTCACTTGCCTTTTAAAGGAGTTCCAAGCATGTCCATCTGGAAGGAGGTCATGGAGTAGATCCATAATTTGTTGAAGAGAGTACACATCCTGTTTGGCCTGAGAACATCTTAGTCCTCCCACAGGAGAAGCTCTAGTGCAGGGGTCTCCAATCTTATCCAAAAAGAGCCAGTGTGGGCGCAGGTTTTCACTTCAACCAAACAATAGCCACACCTTCCACCTATTTCCACCAATCACTGATCATCAAAAGAAAAGAAAAAAAAAAACTAGATTGGACGTCACTGAATTCTGAAGTGGAGCCATCTAATCAGTGATTGGTGGAAACAGGTGGAAGGTGTGGCTACTGTTTGATTGATGTGAAAACCTGCGCCCACACCGGCCCTTTGTGGATAAGATTGGAGACCCCTGTTGTACATGAACCTCACACCACAGACAGTGAGCGACATTGCCAGCCTTTGATAACCCAGTTAGGTGCACTGGGGGGACAGTGATAACCTGTTGAGGTGTTTTTAAACCGCCAACCTTGGGATCAGTGATCCAGCACCTTTTACCACCAGACCACCACCGCCCAAAAAAGTCCTCTCCAGGGCGCAACGCCTGGGCTAGAATGGACAAATTGATATTCGTTTTAAATCTACACCACTTGCAGATGCTCTTCTTCACAGCATAATGATTCATTTCCAATCATTTAGAGATATTTCAGCTCCTGGCATGACAACAACAGACACGTCAGCAGCAAAGAGATCACCAGTCCCAAGACGTCAGGTGTAAATAAGGAAGTTTCCATTTGCAGGAGGTTTGAATTAGTGGCACTTATCCTGGAACACCTGACTTGAAAGGGTGTGCTTGTTTGTCATGTGACCGATCCGCTTTTTTGGAATAAAAGTATTAAAATGATAACAGAATGATTTGGTATTTGTTAAAGTACAAGAGCTTTATCTTTATAGTCTTTTCAAGATGATTGGGTGATTAAAAGGTGAAAGGTTTGCTTGCTCAAATATGTGAAAACGCAACAATCAACATTTTCCATGAGCCCCATTTATTTTTTCAGTCATTACTCTTTTCGAGAAACATAGAGTTTATTTGTGTGACCAGACTGCGTTAAATTATCCAATGACACATAGACAAAACCAGAAACATCTGCTTCGACTCGACGGAATGACAGGAATCTGCTTAAAGAATGGAAACACGCGGGGGGAAATTATATTGTACTAAAGATACAGGAATCACCGGAATGTTCTAACACAGTGTGGTATTGCTATTGCTTTCAATGGATGGTTATTACTGTGCGTCCTTTCGTCTGAGACGCCTAAATGTTATATAAGTGTCTGAGGTTGAGGCGAGGAGCCGCAGGTCAGGGTGTTTGAGAGGTGACAGCGGTTGAAATTCCAGGATTTAAAAAAGCATTGAAACCATTATACAAGGTGATTGGTGGGTTTGCTTTTTCTTGCTTTGAAATCCATCCATCCATCCATCCATTTTCTTAAGCTTTGCAAAGTCAAGTCATGGAGGCATCCCTTTTTTAAGCAATACACTAGAGCAGGGATCTCCAATCTTATCCACAAAGGGCCGGTGTGGGCGCAGGTTTTCACATCAATCAAACAGTAGCCACACCTTCCACCTGTTTCCACCAATCACTGATTATCAAAAGAAAAGAAAAAAATACTAGATTGGTCTTAAAGCAAGGTGATCTCGCCAAGATGGCTCCACTTCAGAATTAAAACACTAATGTCCAATCTAGTTTTTTTTTTTCTTTTCTTTTGATGATCAGTGATTGGTGGAAACAGGTGGAAGGTGTGGCTGCTGTTTGATTGACGTTAAAACCTGCGCCCACACTGGCCCTTTGTGGATAAGATTGGAGACCCCTAATGGACAAGAACCATTGCTGGTATTGACAAGAGTAGCTGCATGGCCGTCAGCGTGCTTCTGCCCTGCGATGGCCTGTCGAGCTGTCCAGGGTGTACTCTGTCCTCACCCAGAGTACCATGAACTGATCCATAGCGCAAATCCCATTGTCTCTCGAGACAGACGGATGCCAACAATAATCAATTTGTCCACAACAAGAAGTTAGCGTTTGCATGTTCTCTCCTGTGCTTGTGTGCATTTCCTTCAGGTACTCCTGTTTCCTCCCACAGCCCAAAGGTGTGCCCACTAGGCTTATCGGTTTGGTCCAGATTGCCCCTACATGTGAGTGTGAATGCTTATCTGTGTTTCCCTGCAATGGTCTGGTGAGTTGTTTAGGGTGCATCCTGGGCATCGCTTCATATTAAATTGTGTTTGAGGGGGATTTCAGCCTACACTGACTTCAGATGGGGTGCAACTGTGCCAAACAATTTCAGGGCCAACACACATTCTTATCATTCTCACTCATAGATAGATACAATTCGGAACAGCCAATTATCCTAATGTGGACATCCGTAGACTGTGGGAGGAAACAGTACTGAGTATCTAGAGGAAATGCACACAGGCTCACATAGAACATGAAACGCCCCAGCGCGGGAATCGAACCAAGGGCCTTCTTGCTAAGAGGTGGACGTGCTAACCTCTGCATCTATGTGTAGCCTTGTCGTTAAAAGCACAGGTTTGAAAACCAACTAAATGCCGTAGGGGGTTAAAAAGTGTAATTCATACAAAAAAAACTACTCAAAAGTCTTGCAGCTGAAGTCGGTGAAGTTCATCTCACCAGTTCCTCACAGTGCCAGTACACACACATTTATTCACTCTCACGCTGCATGGGTAATTCGCCAAGAAGGCATGTTTTTGGACTGTGGGACAGAGTACCCAGAAGGAACCTGTCAAAAACACACACACACACACACACACACACACACACACACACATAAAAACAAATGCTCACACACACACACACACACACACACAAACAAATGCTCACACACACACAAACAGACACAAAAACACACACACACACACACACACAGACACACACACACACACACACAAACACGCAGACACACAAACACACACACACACACACACAAACAAATGCTCACACACACAGACACAGACACAAAACACACACAAACAGACACAAAAACACACACACAAACAAAAACACACACAAACACACAGACACACAAACACACACACACACAAACACACTGACACACAAAACACACAAAAACACACACAGAAACAAATGCTCACACACACACACACACACACACAGACACAAAACACACACACAAACACACAAAAAAACACACACAAACACACACACACACACACAAACACACAGACACACACACACACACACACACACACACACACAAACACACTGACACACAAAACACAAAAACACACACAGAAACAAATGCTCACACACACACACACACACACACACACACACACAGACACAGACACAAAACACACACACAAACACACACACAAACACACACACACACAAACACACAGACACACACACACACACACACACACACACACACACACACACAAAAGCACGTACACACAAACACACAGACACACACACACACACACACAAACACACATTCCCTCTGGGTACTCTGGGTCCCACAGTCCAAAACCATGCCTTCTAGGAGAGCATGCAAACATCAGACAGAAAAATTCGGGCCCGGGGGTTCAAACCCAACACCTTGCTGTGATGCTGGCTCACTAACTGCTATGCCGCCGTACTTCCTGTTGGCAATAGCATGCCTTATGGTTAGCATTTATGTTTTCTTCTCCCTTTGATGATAAGAAACCGACCAAAATCCAAACACATCGCTAATCCTTTCCATTTTCTCTGAATTTCTCATGAGATCAGGTGGAGAAAAAAAATCATAATGATACCCAGCAGGCCAATTTTAATGCCCCATATGTGAGAGGCCAGTCATTAGAGGCTTGGTATATCAGAGTGCCCAATCACAAAGAGAGCGGGGTTCGAGCCACAGGGGGGGCTGCAGATTACTACTTCACACATTTCACACCTCCGGCGACTGGCCTTGATAATTTATGCCAACAGCTCCAATTCTATCTCCATCATCCAGCAGCTTTGAGGATCAGCCCGACTTCTTCTGAATGCATGTTACAGGCATTACCGCCTTTATTAGCATTCATACTGTACCTCACATACCGAGAAACTTATGATCGTACATGGCACGGTGGCGTAGTGGTTAGCACGTCCGCCTCACAGCAAGAAGGCCCGGGTTCGATTCCCGGCCTGGGCATTTCTGTGTGGAGTTTGCATGTTCTCCCCGTGCTTGTGTGGGTTTCCTCCGGGTGCTCCGGTTTCCTCCCACAATTCAAAGACATGCACTGTAGGTTAATTGGCCGTTCTAAATTAGGGACTACAGATGGAAACTAGCTATTAAGCTATAATCTGGTACAGTACATCTCTGTCTCTATGAGCTTAATGTTCCTGTACATTGTCCCTTAAATAAATAAATAAATAAAATAAATAAATAAACACTGACAGCAGGAACATCCACGAAGTCAAACACATAAGAGTTGTGTTACTCTGGCAGGTGGAGCCAACATTATTCGTGAACGTTTGCTGATCTACAGCACATTTGAGACTCAAACCTGCCATTGTTCATCTCTCTCCAGTATTTCAAGCCAACAGGATGTCTACACTGATGTCTACATTGATGACTATGTTTTCCTAGAAACTTACTTTTTTGGATGATCTCCAGCAAAGCTTGACGTCTCCGACGTCTCGTAGTTGATCCAGGCTGTGTATCAACACATCACCATGGATATATTAATGACTTCTGCCTGATTGTGAAAGCTGTGTCTGAGATTTAATTTCAGGGTAATTCTCTGCTGGCATCACAGATATGGGGTTTGTTTTTCCCTTCATATGTATTCATTGAGCTTGAAGTCCTCTAGATTTGTTGCAAAACTCATCAACCACAAAAGGAACCTCAGGAATCCGGTCAAAACAGCTTCGCTCACTAAAAGGGAGATGTTTAAAACGCAGCGGCTCTGTTGAAGGGCAGCATGGTGGTGTAGACGTTAGCAGCTCCACCTAACGACAAGAAGATCCTGGGCTCGGGTGTTCTGTGTAGAGTTTGCATGTTCTCCCCGTGCTTGGTGTTTGTGTGGGTTTCCTCAAGGTAGTCAAGTTTCCTCCCACAGTCCAAAGACATTCCCATCAGCCTTATTAGCTGTTTCAGATCAGCCCCAGGTGGAGGTGGAGGTGGAGATGTGTGTGTGTGTGTGTGTGTGTGTGTGTGTGTGTGTACAGTAGAACCTCAATTTACGAAAGCCCCAGCAAACGAAAAATCCAGGTTACGAAAAACATTTTCCGAAAATTTTTGTCTATGGATGCGAAACAAATTCACGTTACAAAAGCGCCATCTCAAAAACTCAAACAATGCACAAGTTGCTCTCCCAACATGCTCTCCCATGTTGATCTCACAACATCCAGCCACGCTGGCCTCCCATTGGCTTTCTCCCAGCATCCCACCCCTCTGGCCTCCCATTGGCTAGGAGGGATGACGCAGCTCCATCCAATTGGCTATTATGAAGCTGCATCTCCATAATACCAATAATGTTTTTCATGTAAAGGACAGAGTTACTGTTGTTTCATGAGTTTTTCAAGTGTGCTCATTACAACTTTATTTTTTGGCTCAGGCTTTTAACCTTCATAAATATTTGTAAGATTATAACTCTGCTAAGAAGACATGGTCAACACACGCGTGCACACACACACACACACACACACACACACACGCACACACGTGTGATTTCCGGTGCGAGTGAGAAGAAGAAACGGGCTCGAGTGATATCGCAAAGGAATATGGCCAAACCCGTCTACCATCGGTACGATATTGAAGCAGAAGGAGGCCTTAAAAGGTCTACTTTTATCATTTTTAAAGGGTTTAGGGTTAGTATTGGGGGCCTTGGAACGAATCACATGTTTTACATGTAAAATACGGTTCAACTTATGAAAAGTCCAGGTTACAAAACCACTTCTGGAATGGATTAATTTCATAAATTGAGGTACCACTGTATTTCCTTGAAATGGTCTGGCTGACATAGGCACCATTTGATGCTAGTTGGATTAAATGATTCGGCAGAGGGCTGAGTGGCCGAGTGGCCATGTTGTAGGTGTACATGAACACATAATGTTATATACAGTAGTACATATGCAGATCTTGATCTTTGAAGTGGACATTGATGTCTTTTGACAGGAAACACAGGACAGTAAACTTTTATTTTATAAAACTCATCACTAAACAGGAAGGGCAGAGGCAAGCACATCTGTTCACATGTAGTTTTTCGAATAAAGATTCAGAAAATGCCCCAATGTCTACAGGATCAATATATAGAATCGCGTACAATTATTATACACTGTCCACCCAAAAGAAGTCCAATACTCTAGTATTTTCATGGCGAGCATTTATCATTGATCACACCATGTGATCTCCATGGTATTGTCGCTCCGGTTGGTCCGGTCGAGGCTCAGCAACATTAATGCTTTAATAACACGAAGCAGCTGATGATCTGAATGTACTGAATGTGCAGGTGATCACATCAATGCACTTTTTCTTCCCTGATGGGCTCGGCTATAAAACGTGGACTCGAAATAATGAAAGATCAGTCCAGGGAGCATGAGGAAGCATTTCCACAGATGTATTGGCCCCTCAGAGTCCTAACCTTAACCATATTGAAAGTGTACAGGTTGTGCTGGAGAAGACTTTATGGAGGGGTTCAGTTTTTCCCTCGTCGATACAAGACGTTGGTGAGAAATGAACCCGACACTGGATGGACATCAGTGTCTTTTTGTGGTGGGGTGGGGCCAGTGGCATCGTGGTTAGGGTGCTGAGCTCATGATCAGTAGGTTGTTTGTTCGAATCCCAGTTAGACCCCCACTGTGCTAAGACCCCAATCACAAGTGTGCCTCTGTTCACCCAGCAGTATAAATGGGTACCAGTAAAAATATACTGGGAAGGTAAACCTGCGATGGACTCGCGTCCCATCCTGGAGGAGTTCAACTCCTAGTCGCTTCACGCTATGGAAACCGGGGATACGCACCGGCCTGATGAGCCACGAGGCTCAGGTATAAAAAGTCCACATTACCTTACCTTTTAATGGAAATGGCGGTTGGTTACGAATCTAAGGGTCAGCGGATTAATCCCCACTATTAGCATTGTTGGGCCCTTGAGAAAGGCCCTTAACCCTCAGTTGTATTTTTTTTTTTTTTAAAAAAAGATAATTGTGTCGCTCTGGAAAAGAGTGTCTGCCAGATGCTATAAATGTACTTTGAATCAATGGTATGGCAGAACAACAACATACTCGTGTGTGCGGCCTTTATTTTTTTTCCTTGTAAATATAGATTGGCTTTAAATTATTGGCACCCATCAACATCAACAATCTTGCAGAATTGCCACTCATTAAGCTCAACAACACGCTGTAGTCTCGCCTGCCGTGACTTGCTCAGTAAATACATGGAAAGTAGAGCGAATTCCTCGTGCTTACTGCCGTCGCCGGCGTGAGCCAAGTTATGATGACTTGTGTAATGTTGTATCAAAACACATACACGCAGATTTATGCTCATACTTTCACAGTCTGCTTCTCATTACCTCGGCAGGTTCTCACAGAAGAAACAACGTGTAACATGAACTGTGTTCACGGGGTGAAGAGACTCTCAACTCTGAAATTTATGGGATTCAATTTAAAAAAAAAACAAAACAAAACAAAACAAAACAAACAAAAAAAAAACAGCCTGCGGGGTAATTTACTGATCCAGACACATTTACAGCAAAGATTAAGAGTCTGCGCTTTATTGTTTTATTTAATGTACCTCTATCTATTACACAACGCTGACACAACACTCCTTTTGTGTGTGTTTTTTTTTAAACGTTTCTCAGTGTGGTGATTGTCAGACCACTTCTCGCATGTTGTTCAGGGTTTATCTGAGCTTTGCACAGTTCTGGCTGAGATAGGCGCCATCCTTTCGGCAACCCTAGTCGTATTAAGCAGTTCGGCAGAGGGCTGAGTGAGTGGTTTTTTTTTTTTTCAGACCAGGCCCGGTGTGAATGACCTGTCACTGTCATCTCATCACTCATCTGCCAAGAAGCTAAATCTGATTATAGTGTCGGAGAGGCTGGTACCTGTCCGGGCCAACACTGAACGAAGGTAGAGCACACCCTAAACAGCTTTCCACACCATCACAGAGAGCCTACACACACACACACACACACACACACACACACACACACACACACACACACACACACACACACACACACACACACACACACACACCAATATTCACACTCACAGCTTGGAACAGCTCATTATCCTTGTTGCACAGTGACGCAATGGTCACAGCAAGAAGGTTCTGGGTTCGAGTTCTGAGCTCAGACTTTTTCGTGTGTCGGGTTCGCATGCTTTCTCTATACAGTACTTGTATGGGTTTTCTCCGGCTACTGCAGTTTCCTTCCACAGTCCAAAAACATGCACGTAAGGCCAAATCTTCTTTATCAGGGGTCGTCACAGCGAGTCATCGCGTGTTTGATTTGGCAGAGGTTTTTACGTCGGATGTCCCTCCTGACAGGCCCCTACGGCAAGGGACCGAAACACGCTGACGGTTATGCAGCTCCTCTTTTTACGAAAGTCAGCAATGGTTCCTTTACATGAACCTCTCACCATAGACAGTGACAGACATGGCAGGCCTGTGATAACCCAGTTAGCTGCACTGGGGGGGCAGTGACAACCTTGTGGGAGAGTGGGACTCGAACCCCCAACCTTAAGATCAGCGATCCAGCGCCCTTTACCACCAGGCCACCACTGCCCCAGCACATTAGGCTAAATAGCTGATCCAAATTGCCCC
>CM045747.1:7075581-7078081 GCA_024760905.1 Plotosus lineatus | reverse complement strand
AAACACAAACACACACATACACACATACACACACAAACACACATACACACACAAACACAAACACATACACAAAACACACAAACACACACACACATATACACACCTACATGCACAGACATACACACACACAAAACACACAAGCACACACATATACACACACATTACACAAAACACACACATACACACAAAACACACACACACACACACACACACACACACACACACACACATATATATATATATATATATATGTATATATATATATATATATATATATATATATATATATATATATATATATACAGAGAGACACACAAACACACATACACACACAACACACAAACACACATATATACACACAACACATACACACACACACACACACACACACACACACACACACACACACATACACACAAAACATGCAAACACACACATGCACACACAACACAGAAACACACATATACACACACAAACACACACATACATATGCACATAAACACACAAATATGCACACACAAACACACACATACACACACACACACACACATACATATGCACATAAACACACAAATATGCACACACAAACACACACATACACACACACACACACACATACATATGCACATAAACACACAAATATGCACACACAAACACACACATACACACACACACACACACACACACACACACATTTATGTCCCACCGAAGGATTCAATGTTCATTCAGTAGAACATTAAAGATGTTCAATGTTCTGCAGTAAACACATTTTTTGTAGTCCATTAATAATCTACATGGTCGTGACATTCAGTAAACATCAAGATTTCTCAGGAACAATTGATTTATCCACAGTAAACAATAACAATGTTCTTACCTCATTAGAACAGGAGTGTTTTCTCTGTGGTTCAATTTCTTCTTTATGAGACCTGCTGCCTCAATCCAATCACAATAAAGTGCTCTGAGTGCTGTGCCCATGACAGGGGTCCACCCCCCCCCCCTTCAATCAGCCCGTCCATGTGTGTGTGTGTGTGTGTGTGTGTGTGTGTGTGTGTGTGTGTGTGTGTCAGATGGCTAGAACAGAGGAAACACCCAGGGGAGCAGTCATAGGCGAGGAGAGGATCGGGATTAGACTCATTAAATCATGGCGCTGAGGAGACAGAATACAAATGATGCCCGAACAGAGATACTAATCATACACAAATACTTTTATCATTTTAATGGGAAAAAGAAAACAGGCAGTAATCCTCCTAGATTGTGTTTATGTCAGTGTTGGATAAATAAATCCTGAATGGATAGATAAAGAAAATGCAAAGGTCTGCTTAACATTAGCCTGAAATAATGACCAGCAAAGCATTTAATTCCCTCATTATGAACTTTTATTCTGCTTGTCATTACGGATATTGTTTTTTAACTCTCGTTCTGTTTGGTTTGGAGTTTTGCCAATTTCTTTTGCTTATTATTGAAATAAATTTTATTCATATTTCCTGTCGGGGAATGTTTGATCTGATTGGTCCATTATTTCAGAATTAACATCCTGAGTGTTGTTATCTATTTTCAGTTCCCTTTTGTTTGTTTGTTTGTTTGTTTGTTTTGATAGTTGTGGGTGGGATTAAATAATCCTATTCTTCTTCCACACTCCTTTTCTAATATGTTACTGTCGACGATATTTTTTGCTTCATTCTTTTCAGTGTTTTTATTTTCATTCGGGTTTTTTTGTCATTTGTTTATTAGTTGATTGATTTTGTTATTTTATATTTGAGATCTTGTTCTTTCGCTCATTACCCAAAGCTCGTGCCCATAGGTCAGGGTTGGAACGTCGATTGACATGTTAAATTGCGAGCTCTGCCCTGCGGCTCAGCTCCGTCTTCACCACGACGGATCGGTACAGGCTCCGTTTTACAGCAGAGGCTGCAGCGATCCATCTGTCAATCTCCCGCTCCATCCTTCCCTCACTTATCAACAAGACCACGAGATACTTGAACTCTTGAACTTGGGGCAGGACCTCACTCCCGACCCAGAGGGTGCATTCCACCCTTTTCCGGCTGAGAACCATCGCCTCGGACTCGGAGGTGCTGATTTTCATTCCGTCTGATTCGCACTCGGTTGAAAATCGCTCCAATGAGAGCTGGAGGTCCCAGCATGGTGAAGCCAAAAGGATAACATCATCCGCAAAAAGCACAGACGAGATCCAATGGCCACCAAACCAGAACCCCCTCAACACCTCGGCCGAGAGGTCCATAAATAACCTGAACAGAATTGATGACAAAGGACATGGGCTTTTTACATATTTCAAATAAATAGTATTAATTCATCTATTCATCAAAAAAATTATTCGGAGTGGATAATGCTTGCATTAATACAACAGACACTCAGAGACTGTCACTGTCACATGGAGCAGATGGCATCATCATCATCATCATCATCATCATCTTTATCATCATCTTCTTCTTCTTCTTCTTCTTTATCATCATCATCATGATCATCATCATCTTCATCATCA
>CM045747.1:7065581-7073081 GCA_024760905.1 Plotosus lineatus | reverse complement strand
GAGAGACACGGCCGGCCGTGGATAACCCAGTTTGTGGCACTGGGGGGAATCATGAACCAAACACATCTGACTGTGAGAGCCCAATTTTTTTTTTTAAAAAGAAGAAAAGTGACGAGGATTAGCCCTATTCGCTTTGTAATCGTGTTTTTAAAGAATTGATGTTTTTTTTGTAACCTACAGTGGGTTTTAAAACTTAAACAGATCACAATCCATTCTGATTCCATGACAGCCAGTGTGAAATAGTTCTCTGTTTACTCACGACCAGGTTTTATTCTCAGGTGAAATGTGGCTGGAGGATGTTGTTTTATGCGCTGACTTTTCTCGCTGGCTGAATGGCTCCGAGTGAGTTGCACGTCTGAGGGTGGCTCGGACTGAAAGGCGTTTGTGGAAGCCCTCCGGCCTGCTTGAACAGATGCACAGCACGAGCTGGCTGCATGATACAATGCCAGAGGTATCTGAAGAATGGGATGTGGATCTAAACCAATAGCCTTGGGCTAGGCATGGGAACACTGAGGGCCTCCTCCATAAACAAGAGGCCCCTGCTACACTGGGAGGCTGAGATAAGGGCGGCGGGGGGAAGGAGGAGTGGGGGGTGTGAAACAAGACCAAACCCCCTTTATCCTGCGGAAACTCTGAGCATAATGCATCGTTCTGTCTGCATAAACACTCATCAGTCATTTTCATCTCCATCACCTCTTAAAGACAAACAACATGTTCAGAAATCAGTCAATCATAAAAAATGATATTTTTAAGAATAATCCTATCAGCTAGAAATCAAATATCGTTCATTTAAATGTAAAAATTAAAATTAAAATAAAAATACAACATACAATCATTCATTTGTGAAACAGCATAATCGTACTATTAGGGTCATGGGACGGTTTGGAGGCAGGGTACACCCTGAACAGTTCGCCAGACCATCCCTGGGCAACACACATCACACATACAACGATTCTCACACACACGCGTAAACCTGGAACAGCCACATTGGCCTAATGTGCATGTCTTTGGACTACTGGAGGAAACCGGAGTACCCCGGGAAACCACACAAGCTCAGGGAGAACATGCAAACTCAAACTCCACACAGTAATCAGACCCAGGCGTTTCCGCCGAGAGCCGGATATGGAGATGCCAACAAGTGCAGCACCATCCCGCCCGATATGTACAGTAGTCATTCATTTTCAGAACCGCTTAATCCTAATTAGGTTCACAGGGAGGCTGGTACCCATCTCAGTCAACCCCAGGTGAGGGCAGAGTACACCATAGACAGCACAGCAACTCACTGGGTTACTCCTTACGAAACTCAGCAATGGTTCTTTTACATGAACCTCTCACTATAAACAGTGAGGGACATGGCCCGCCTTTGATTACCCAGTTAGCGGCACTGGGGGGGGGTGACAACCATGTGGGGACTCGAACCCCCAACCTTAGGATCAGCGATCCAGCACCCTATACCACTAGGCCACCACTGCCATCTTTTTTTAAAGTATTATAAATAAGGAAATAATTACTGCCACGTGATTCATTATATATGTATACATATATATATATATATATATATATATATATATATATATATATATATATATATATATATATATATATATGTGTGTATACATATATATGTATATATATATATATATATATATATGTATGTATATATATATATATATATATATATACATACATATATGTGTGTGTGTATATACATGTATATGTGTGTAAGCGTATAAGCATATAAACATATAAACATATAAACATATAGCGCTTCTTACCAGCAGGGGGCAGCACTAGCCAAAGGAAAATGCTTTTAGGCCTGTAATTCTCTTCCCAGTCCTCCATCGCTCAAACACTATTTTTATATAGAGTACAGGTATTTCTAATGAAGACAGCAGCAGCTAATCAAATAAGCAAGAAATACACATTTAATAAAAATTTAAAAAATCTAAACCCTTTTTATGTTTCATATTTTTACATTTGTTTCTAGTGTAGTACGATAGTATGACAGACAGACAGACAGACAGACAGACAGATAGACAGATAGATAGATAGATAGATAGATAGATAGATAGATAGATAGATAGATAGATAGATTTCAATCACAAGTGAAGGAGGGGGTTTACTTGTTTGTTAAATTGCTTGCTCCTATTCAGGTTGCAAGGAGGCTGAGGCCTATCTCGCCAACTCTGAATAAAGGCGGGGTACACCCTGAACAGCCTGTCGATCCATCGCAGGACTAACAGACATACACACCGAAGGGCACTTTGGAACAGCCAGTTTACGTGATGTACATGTCTTTGGACTTTTGGAGGAAACCACAGAACCCGGAGGAAATGTATCAATGTATTATCTCATCCAGGAAATATTTTTTAATTACACAATAATAATTATTTAATGTACATTTATGATAAATATTTTATATATGGGGCAGTGGTGACCCGGTGGTAAGATGCTGGATTACTGTTCCAATGGTCAAGGGTTCAAGTCCCGCTATCAGCAGGTTGTCACTGTCCCCCCCGTCCCCCCGTCCCCCCAGTGCAGCTAACTGGGTTATCAAAGGCCGGCCATGTCTCTCACTGTCTATGGTGAGAGGTCCATGTAAAAGAACCATTGCTGACTTTTGTCAAGAGGAGCTGCATAACTGTCAGCATGTTTCTGCCCTGTGATGGCCTGGCAAGCTGTCCAGGGTGTACTCTACCCTGGCCCAGAGTCGGCTGAGATAGGCCCCAGCCTCCCCGCGACCCTAATTAGGATTAAGGGGTTACAGACAATGAATGACTTAAAAAAAGGCATGTCTATCTCCACTCGTTTCAAAGTTATAAACGCTGCTCTCTCTTCATCTTTGACCCAGACATTCCAAAATCAAATCATCTCTGGCAGGGTAGAGTCCCCACAAAGTTTAGTGAAAATTCGTGCATGGGTGTGGTCTAGATTTTGTTCCCAGTCAAACTGAAAAACACACTCACAAGCAGCAGTGATTACAGGAGGGTTAAAAATATAATTGCTGTACAAGAGGTATTATACGTTTCTCTACACGTAGCACTAACAACATAAGTAATCTGAACAGATGGACGCTGACATGTGTTTCTCAGCTCGCTCACACACACACACACACACACACACACACACACACACACACACACACACACACAAGGCTAATCGACTGCAAGTGAAACCGCTAGTTAGTCTCATAAACTGTGGACGTGGATGACTAGGATTTTATAATATATTTATTTTTCTGAAAGCTTCCTGCCAGATACTCCATAAACCCATGAATGTTGATGTCAGTCTGAAAGAATTGCTTCACAGCTTGTCTCAACTTTGTTGTGCATGATGTTGCAGTCTGGCTCAATCCAATCACTGGTTTTGAAAAGTAAGCCGTAATTGCTTTAAAGTGGACGGTCACTTTATTCATCTCAATAATAGGACTGAGTAATAAAATAAATAAGTAAAGTAAAAATGTAGTCCTGTGATGGGCTGGTGAGCTGTACAAGGTATACCCTACTCTTGCCCAGAAGTCTGCTGGAATGGCCCCAGCATCCCCTAGACCCTAATGAGGATAAAGTGGCTTAGAAAAAGAAAGAATGAATGACATTTTTTTTATCATCAGAGAAATTTTGTTTCTCAATAACAGCAACAACAATATCTAGAATAATAAATAAACTAAAACATAAAAAGTAAATATTTTTACAAAGATTTTCAGTGTTACGATCTGATAAAATCTGTTTGATAGTTTGCACTTGCCAGTTAAAAAAGATTGATGTTTCACTGTTGAAAGTGTGTGATGTCAAATTCTTACATTCATATAAGGCGAGTTGATGGTAAAAATAACATTATACAGATATTAAACTTAAAAAAAAAAAAACAGATATAAACTAGTGAACAAATTAAAACTAGACACCCAAACACATGTTTCTGTTTGTTGTATTCACACACAATAGACAAACATAAGTTAATATACATAACCGTGTGGTTTCTTCTTTTCCTTTTGGCTTTTCCCTTCAGGGGTCGCCACAGCGAATCATCTGCCTCCATCTCACCCTATCCTTTGCATCTTCTTCTCTTACACCAACTACCTTCATGTACTCCTTCACCACATCCATGAATCGTCTCTTTGGTCTTCCTCTAGGCCTTCTGCCTGGTAGTTCCAACCTCAGCATCCTACTGCCAATATATTCACTATCCCTCCTGTGTACATGTCCAAACCATCTCAATCGAGCCTCTCTGACTTTGTCGCCAAAACATCTTACATGTGCTGTCCCTCTGATGTGCTCATTCCTGATCCTATCCATCCTCGTTACTCCCAAAGAGAACCTCAAAATTTTCATCTCTGCGACCTCCAGCTCTGCCTCCTGTGTTTTCCCCAGGGCCACTGTCTCTAAACCATACAACATCGCTGGCCTCAACACCGTCTTGTACACTTTTCCTTTCATTCTTGCCGATACTCTCCTATCACACATCACACCGGACACTTTTCTCCAACCACTGCAACCTGCCTGCAAACGCTTCTTCACCTTTTTTCCAAACCCTCCACTGCTCTGGATTGTTGAGCCTTCTTCTTCTTCTTGTCCTTTCGGCTGTTCCCTTCAGGGGTCGCCACAGCAAATGATCTGCCTCCATCTCTCCCTGTCCTCTGCATCTTCTACTCTTACTCCAACGACCTTCATGTCCGCCTTCACCGCATCCATAAATCTTCTCTTTGGTCTTCCTCTGGGCCTTTTGCCTGGTAGTTCCAACCTCAGCATCCTACGACCAATATACTCACTATCCCTCCTCTGTACATGTCCAAACCATCTCAATCTAGCCTCTCTGACTTTGTCTCCAAAACATCTAACATGTGCTGTCCCTCTGATGTACTCATTTCTGATCCTATCCATCCTCGTTACTCCCAAAGAGAACCTCAACATTTTCATCTCTGCTACCTCCAACTCTGACTCCTGTCTTTTCCCCAGGGCCACTGTCTCTAAACCATACAACATTGCTGGCCTCACCACCGTCTTGTACACTTTTCCCTTCATTCTTGCCGATACTCTCCTATCACACATCACACGGACACTTTTCTCCATCCATTCCAACCTGCCTGCACGCGCTTCTTCACCTCTTTTCCCCACTCTCCATTGCTCTGGATTGTTGAGCCTAAGTACTTAAAATCCTCCACCTTCTTTATCTCTGTTCCCTGTGTAACCTCATGGTTCCTCTTGGGTCCTTCTCATTCACACATGTATTCTGTCTTACTAGGACTAACCTTCAATCCCCTCCTTTCCAGGGCATACCTCCACCTCTCTAGATTTTCCTCCACTTGGTCTCTGCTCTCACTACAGATCACAGTGTCATCTGCAAACATCATAGTCCATGGAGATTCTTGTCTAACCTCATCTGTTAGCCTGTCCATCACCATAGCAAACAAGAAGGGCACAGAGCTGACCCTTGATGCAGTCCCACCTCCACCTTGAACTCTTCTGTCACGCCAATAGCACACCTCACCACTGTCTTACACCTCTCATACATGTCCTGCACCACTCTAACATACTTCTCTGCCACTCCAGACTTCCTCATGCAATACCACAGTTCTTCTCTCGGCACCGTGTCATAGGCTTTCTCCAGCTCCACAAAGGCACAATGCAGCTCCCTCTGACCTTCTCTGTACTTCTCTATTAACATCCTCAAAGCAAACACTGCATCTGTGGTGCTCTTTCTGGGCATGAAACCAAACTGTTGTTCACAAATGCTGACCTCTGCCCTTAGTCTTGCTTCCACTATTCTTTCCCATAGCTTCATTGTATGGCTCATCAACTTTATCTTTCTGTAGCTGCCACAACTCTGTACATCTCCTTTGTTCTTAAAAATTGGCACCAGCACACTTCTCCTCCATTCCTCTGGCATCTGCTCACTTTCTAAGACCTTGTTGAATATTCTTGTCAGAAAATCTACTGCTACCTCCCCTAGACACTTCCATACCTCCACCGGTATGTCATTCGGACCAACTGCCTTTCCACTCTTGGTCCTCTTCAATGCCCTCCTCACTTCACCCTTACTAATCTTTGCTACTTCCTGGTTCTCAATGGTCACTTCTTCTACTCTTTTTTCTCTCTCATTTTCCTAATTTATCAGCTCATCAAAGTACTCTTTCCATCTTTCCAGCACACTTCTGTCATCAATCAATACATTTCCCTCTCTGTCCTTAATCACTCTAACTTGCTGCATGTCCTTCCTATCTCTATTTCTCTGCTGTGCCAACCTGTATAAATCATTTTCTCCCTCTTTACTTTCCAACCGAGCGTACAAGTCATCGTACGCCCTGTTTGGCCTTTGACACGCTACCTTCGCCTTACACCGTGTCTCCCTGTACTCCTGTTTACTCTCTTCTGTCCTCTCAATGTCCCACTTCTTCTTAGCTAACCTCTTCCTTTGTACACACTCCTGCACTTCCTCATTCCACCACCAAGTCTCCTTATCTACTTTCCTTCCAGATGACACACCAAGTATTCTCCTACCTGTCTCGCTGATCACATTAGCTGTAGTTGTCCAGTCATCTGGAAGCACTTCCTGAGCACCCAAAGCCTGTTTCAACTCCTCCTTGAAGACAACTAAATAAAGTTTAAACAACTAAATAAAAAACATATGCAAATTACTTTCACATTTACTGTTGCATACACAGGAATCACAGACAACTTTTCATAGCACAGTGTTTCCTCCAATGTGTAGATTTAATACTTATTATTTCTTAAAGATAACAATAGCTCATTTTCATGTGCAAGGACATACACAATCCCCTCAAGTTTTTATTGAGGTGGGTTTAATTTCTCTTTAATATGTTTGCCCATTAAGATATTAAATGAATCCATTCATTAATTTTCTGACAACCCATTGATAGTGGGGCTTGAACCCTTGACCCTTGGATCAGTAAGCCAGCCCCCTACTCATGGCCACCACTGCACATATTATTATTATTATTATTATTATTATTAATATTATTATGGGAAGTAGCGGCCTGGGTGTTTGCTTACTGATCCGAAGGACAGGGGTTCAAGCCCTACTGTCACTGAATCGGCACTGCTGTCTAACCAGTGCAATGAATGAATGAATATCAGAATTACTATTTTGCATATTTGCAAATATGTCACAAAACACAAATAGTTTTTCTACAGAATTTTTATCTCATTCTGTATTCCTGCCTTCAACAACAACTTAATGTTCTCAGAGAAAAAAAGTTAAATTCTAATTAATCACATAATTAATTATCCTTATTTCTCTCAGTGTCATTTAAAGAATTAAGTTTTAATTGTAAAAGTAAAACTGCAACAAATGAGAATAATGGATTCAATCCAATCAGAGTTATTATAGCTTGTTACTTTAGTGAATAAATATTTAATTTAAAATGATTAACAATTAACTCCTCATCAGCATCTTATTTTAACTAACAAACACAGAAACAACAATGCATCATATTTATTTGAAATAAATAGAAATTTGAGCTATTACACTGTCTCTGTGCTTGTG
>CM045747.1:6993081-7060581 GCA_024760905.1 Plotosus lineatus | reverse complement strand
CAGAGCTTCTGCTTCCTGTGTTGTGCTGGGCTTCCTGGATCTCCTTCGTCCGCCATTGACGACGTGCTCCTTGCGTTCCTGTGCATGTCGTCGGACTCTGCGGTATCGTCAACGCTTTGGGTTCCACTGCCACGCTGCCTCGGTCTGAAACAGACTCTTGAGGCAGTAGATAAGGGAGGGTTGGGGTTCCAGGGCACGAAGATGTCCTGCTTCTCGAACTTGCGTCGCTTCTGTTCCATTGCCCACACGGAGATCATGACTCGGCCTCCAACTCGTAACGTGCGTGCCATTTCTTTTATCGCCCGGATACGACGTTCTTTGGTTGACATGTGATGGATGACTGGAAGGGAAAAAGGTACTTTGATGGTGAAATTGTATTTGTGACGATGAGCAGTACAAACATTCGAATTTTTGACTTTATTTATGATTTCCCCCCATTTTCTCATGAATTTATTCATAGCCAAATTACCACCCATTAAGCATTGTCTCCTGATCTCTCACACACACACACACTCCCCCCCACCCTCTCACACACACACACACACACACACTCCCCACCTATCTCACACACACACACACACACACACACACACACACACCTCTCTCTCTCTCACACACACACACACACACACACCTCCCACCTCGCTCTCTCTCTCTCACACACACTCCCCCTCTCTCTCTCACACACACACACACACACTCTCCCCCTCTCTCCCTCCCTTCCCCTCCTCCCCTCTCTTTCCCCTCTCCTCCCCTCTCCCTCTCTCCCCTTCACCTCCCCCTCACCCCACCCGCCCTCTCACTCCCCCACCCCTCCCTCCCCTCGCTCCCCCACTCTCTCCCCCACTCTCTTTCCCCCTCTCCTCCCTCCCCTGCCCCCTCTCTCCCCTCTCCCTCCCCTCCCTCCCCCTCACTCCCCCTGCTCTAACTCCCCTTCTCTCTTGCTCTCTCACACACTCCCCGCTCTCTCTCTCACACACACACACTCCCCCTCTTACTCTCCCCACTCGCTCACCTGCCTCTCTCTCTCACCCCCTCTCTCAACCCCCTCAATCCCTCTCTCTCTCAACCCTCCCCCCCTCATATTGCCTTTGCACAGCCAAATCCAAGCCATTACATATCACTAATGTTCTGTGTCTTTAGAACAAAAAAGACAGAAGAAAAAAAAACACAAGCACAAAGACACCAGCGCTGAATTAGCAAAACGACCCTCTGCAGGCAGGAACGGGTACATTAATAGTCTCCCTGAGGATGACCAAGGGTTGCCAGGTGACCCACCCATGGAAAATCTCCCGTATCCAAGTAACAGAGCTTGTTTTGCACACTCCATCCTGCTTTAATAAAGCGAGATGACAAGCTGTTGGACATTAATATGACAATTATTAAAGGCGAGGGCGAGCAGCTGGCGAGAGAGCCGTGTGGGTTAAAACATAAACTCATCAAGTTTTAATAAAGTGAGCAGTGGAGAGCTGTGTAGGAGCTGAAACAGCCAGTTTACTTCCAACTTTGGTTTATGGTGAATTAGTGCTTAAAATAACAACAATTTAATGAATACAAGGTGTTCTTGTGCATACTACAACAATATATTCGTAAATGTTTTGCTGGCTGATGAAAAGAGTGAATTAGCTAATTAATGGAACATAAATTAAGATCAATATAATGGTTAATGCATCTATAAAAAAAAACAAACAGGTAGAACTGCGGTAATGCTGAAGCCTGAGGAGGGTGAGGACGACAAAGTGTCACGATAAATGTTAAATATTACCAAGTTCACTCAATTTCTGGTCTGATTAATCCAAAAAGGGCCGTGGGGAGGCTGGAGCCTATCTCAGCCAACACCGGGCGAAGGCGGAGCGGACTCTGAACAGCTCATCAGACTATTGCTGGGCCAACATACACAACCATTCACACTATACACTCACACCTAGGGTCAACTTGGATGAGCCAGTTAGCCGAACGCGCATGTCTTTGGACAGTCGACGGAAACCGGAGGACCTGGAGGAAACCCATGTAGGCACAGGGAGAACATACAAACTCCAGAGTCCAGGAATCAAGCATAGGGCCATCTTGCTGTGAGTTGAACCACTCTTACCACCCAAGACCACATGCACATCCCCAAGTGTGAATGGGTGTGTGTTAGCCCTGCGGTGGTATGGTGAACTGTTCAGCGTATGATAAAAGCGTTTGCTCATTGTTGGTTGAGAAAGGCTCAAACCTCCTACGCCTTTAGTCAGAGTGAGTGAGCGGTGAGCTTGGATTCCACCTCAAGGCGGCCAGTGTTAGAAACCGTGAGGCTGAGGTCAGTAAGGTTTAGCGCCCTGACATCTTTATTTTTAAAACCAAACACAATCCCACACTTCTGATCCAGATTTTCAGAAAGTGTTCACGAGATCAGACTGAAATAGCACAGTGGGGTTCATGAGTGCGTCTGACTCACTGCTTCCTGTTTTTTACTTTGCGCATTAAAGTGATTAAGTACCTACGCATCCATGAGTCGGGTTTATTAAAGCCAGGGAAATCTTGACTGTTTCTTTCCACTTTCAAGAAATCTGATCAAATGTGACCAAATTCTTTTTTAACCATTTTCAATTTCTCAGTGTAATAATCTGGGCATGAGATTTTAGAGGTTTCCTATAAAGATTTAGGCAATGCCTCAACATGGATTTCTCTACTCATAAGTGTCCGAGGATGGAGCCCTTTGAGAAATAAATCATCATAATCATCATCATCATCATCATCTTCTTCCACTTGATCTGGGGTCGAATAACAAGGGCAGCAGTGCCTAAGCAGTGCAGTCCAGATGTCCCTCACCCCATACCGGTTTAGAGACACATCACTCTCGCGTGTTCTGGATCGATCACAGGGTCTCTTACTGGTTGGATATGCCTGGAACACAGCGTTTTTTTTTTTTTGGAGAGGGGGGGGGCAATTCTAATCAGATGCCAGAGTCAGCTCAACCGAGAAATAAATAAATAAATAAATCTCCTCCGAGATTCCTAACTCCTGTCTGTAGCGAAAGCAGGAAAGGTGAACACTGTGAGTTTTCTTTTCATCTCCTCTCACTCACTGCCTTCATTTGTGTCACCAGTCTTGTTAGTTTAATGATCCGTTTAATGAGTTCAGGTTCCGTGTTCCTGTTAATATTTGGTGGGGTTTTGCTCGGTGAAAGGTTTCTCTACCTGGCTGAGTTGGAATGTGTATTTTTTTTTTTATTCTGTGCAAGTCTGAAAAGTGGTTGCGGCGACAACAAACCAGGCATAGACACAGGGCAAGCATCAAAGTCATAGCCTATGCCTATAGGATTCCACTCAGGACCTCCATTATTAAATCACTATAGGTGATCAAATTAGCTGTAGATATTTTCTAAATTGCAATGAGCGACGCATTATAAAATTGGACCTTTGCATGATTTCAGACCGAAAGCCTAACAAGAATCCCCAGTCTAAACTTAATCCCACCTCTGAAACCCGAGTTCCAATCTCTGACCTCATAACCAATGTCTAAATCTGTAACCCACAATCCAAACCCAGTTCAAATCTCAACCTTCACACTACAGACCGAAATATCAAACACTTAACCCCAAAACAAAATCCTATTATGAAAGGTATAATCAAAAAGATTCTGGATTGGTCCTGTAGCAAGTCGGAGCTTAGCATGATCATGTGCACGCAGCATGACTGAGCAGCGACTCTGAAAACAAACCACATCAGAACCAGTGATACATGCAATATTATTTTTAACGTGCAGTTGCGAATGCAAAAACAGTGAGCGAGAAAGATGATTTTGAATGTGTGCGAGTTGGGCAGTCTTTTGGACTTCCTCCACACATTTAAAGTCTTCCACTCTCTGTGCCTACTCTGCTCTGATTGGTTGTTTTTCTAAAGCTAGTGTGCTAGTAGGCAGACCAAGATAAGTAGAGATAGCACTGTGACTGGGTGGAGTGTGGGGACAGTGAGGAAAGCCAGCTAATCAGAAGTCCAAACAAGCCACAAGACACTAGTGACCCGCTCCGCCCTCACCCCATCACTTTCTATGACTGCCATGGACCACTTTAGTGCATGACTGAACTGTGACCCTGACTTTTGTACTATGGCCTTAAAACCTGTACCAGTTCACAGGCATTTAGTAATAAGTAACTGATGGAAATGTGGGGCCAAAACCACACGGGGTATTCAGCCTGACCTTGGACCTCAATACCTGTCCCAGTTCATTGATTGGGGAACACTTGTTCAAAAGCCACTGAAGGATTCCGAAAACAGAGTGCCCATAAGGAATTTTGGAGGGACAGGGCCAAAACATAATATGCTCGGCACCACCACATTGGGTAGAGGGATAAAAATATCAGTTAAACCTTGTGGTTACAGCCGGCTTAAAATTAAACATACCAGCTTTGTCATTTAACACTCTGGTGATGTCTAACACAGCCATTCACCTCTCTAAGAAGATTTATGGGTCGGGGAAAAAAAAAAAAAAAAAGCATAATGTCTCCCCTCTAAAATCAAATCTATCATTATGTCTGTGGTATCCCATGTTTTTAAAAGTAGTGAAGGTTTAAAAATGTTCTAGTGTGTACCAGGCTTGAGGTTTTAAAGCGTGAACGATTGTTGAATAAACGAAAAGCATCGCGCATGTGCTGCGGATTACCTGCGATGGAGAGCACAGCATCAAAGCAGTCATCTCTGTAAGGTAAACGTAGTCCGTCACACAGCTGCACCTCATGACCTCGACTCCAGGCCGAATCTACCAATGGCCGGCAAACATCACAGCCCAGTTTAAAGATGCTTTCATTGATGTGCAGGTATTTCCCATTTCCACATCCTGTTCCAATGGAAAACATACCGTGTTTAAAAAGGTAAGACGACAACAACAACAACAACAACAACAACAACAAAATGGACAAGAACCAAACAACAGTCCAATACAGTCTTATGGAATCAACCGCTTACTCGTTAAAATGATCTGTCTGGTTTATTATCAGGTCACATTCTGTTTGTTCGGTTTAGAACTCGGTTGCGCTCATTAGCTTTTTATCAGCTGACAAATTGTATTTCATTTCCATAAATGTCACAGCCAGGGACAGTCTTGAGCTCATTATGTTCACAGCAGGATATTTCTCAAACTGATTGAGGTCGTACTTAGCTTTAAATATCCAGTCCTCATAATGATCTGAAACGGTGCATCTTAGAAATAAATGCCACAATTTTTTTTAAATGGGGTGAAAAAAAAGGGAGAGAGAGAGAACAAGAGAGAGAGAGAGAGAGAGAAAGAAAAAACCTCAAAACACTTCACCACTTAACTCGCATGAAGAATCAAGATGCCCAGAAGGTCACAGCAAGGATATAAACCCAGAAAGGCTAGAATGCTCATTTTTGCTAGTAATAAGACACAAGACGGTGTCCTTACCCACATCGGCGACGATGCTGCCTGGTTCCTGCTCCAATAGAAACTGCTTGACTCTTGGCCAAGCCTTGTAACGACTGTCATTAAAGAACGGAGCAATCCTCTCGTACACGCTGTGAACATGGTCTCTCTCCAGCTGGCTGGCAGCCTCGTCCATGCTGCTCACAAATTAGCCAGGCACAGCATCCTGAGCACTCTGAGAAGGAGAGCGAGACAGAGAGAGAGAGAGAGAGAGAGATTTCCTTATCTCTTCCTATGATGAGTGTGGGAGGATCTGTTCCTGATCAACTGTCTTTTCCATCAATTTGGCTGCATGACAGAATCTTGAACTGGTCTAACCTATCAAACACCTGTCCAGGAAGGTGTGGTCATATATGCTAATGAGCATTCTAGATTGACATCCCTCTCTTCATCCATTGTTCAAGATGGGAGAATAAGGATTTGTACCAGTTCTATCCATACCCAGAGTGTTAGCACATTAGGGTTAGCTATGAGTAACCAGTGAATCCAGGTCTTCAACAGACCTTTAAAGTCTGACGGATTGTTTTATTAAAACAAAAGACGAAATATCTGCACTTTGGAAAGAATAAAAAACTAGAATGTGATCTTTATACATAGACGCCCCTATCAATAGAGCCATCTGCTCCATTTCTTTTCACTTTCTGAACCGTTTAATCCTAATTAGGATCGCAGAGAGGCTGATACCCATCTCAGCCAACTCTGGGTAAGGGCAGAGTACATCCTGGACGGCTCATCAGGCCATCGGAAGGCAGAAACATGCTGACGGCTATACAGCTACTCTTGTCGAAAGTCAGCAATGGGTCTTTTACATGAACCCCTCACCACACACAGTGAGGGACATGGCTGGCCTTTATTAACCCAGTTCGTGGAACCGGAGCAGCAGTGACAACCCGTTGATAGTGGGGCTTGAACCCCCAACCTTGGGATCAGTGATCTAGCACCATTACCACCAGGCCACCACTGCCCCATCTGCTCCAGACAAGCATTTTTATGTTGTCAAAGTTCAATTCAACATTGTGTTCATGTCCAAAGTTTAGCTGTTGTAATTCTGGAGATATACTCTGAACAACATTTTCTATGTTGGAGGTCAAAGGTCAAGGTTATGGTCACAGAGACAAGAAGTAGTTATGCGGCACTCCACCAATGCCAGGTGCTTTAACACACCAAGTTTGGAATTTATAGGCGTTGTACTTCAGGTGATATTCTCTAAACAATGTTTTCCATGTTGGGGGTTAAAGGTCAAGGTGACAAGGACAAGAAACAGATAGACAGCACTTCACCATCTCCAGATGTTTTTTGACACCAATTTTGATATTTATAAGTCTTGGACTTCCGGAGATACTCTCCAGACAATGTTTTCGGTGTTGGAGGTCAAAGGTCAAGGGACATGATGCAACACTCTACCACCCCCAGCTGTTTTCACATACACACTAAATATGCTATTTAGGTGTTGTACTTCAGGAGGTATGCTCTGGACATTTCTTTGTTAGAAGTGAAAGGTCAAGGGACATGTTTACAAGACATTCTCCAGACAAGTGTTATGATACAATGATGGAACAGGGCAACATGTGCCATAGACCTAAAAAAAAGATGTGAAGACATTTTATAATTAACAGAAAGTACGAGTAAAAGAGGAATAAAAGACAGAGTTATGTTGTTAGAGGAAAATCATCCCTGGTCCTTATCACTCCACCTAGTTATTGATGAATTTAGAACAACATGGCTCCCAAGTGGCGCATTGTCACATGACTATTAATCAGGAGATATCAGGTTCGAATCCGGAGAGCGCAAAGTGTGAGCAGTGTTTTGAGACTTCATGTGTGTGTTCACATCAACTATTGCAAATCTGGTCTTTTTCTTTCTTTTTTTGTGCAAGTAATTTGTTTACGAGCCTTAAGAGTTGTGAACAGATTTCTTCTATGAGTCACACAGTACTGAAGAAGTTTGGCCTCCACTTTGTATTTGAATGTTCTGATCAACAAGCAGCTGGCAGCAATCTGGCAATAAAAGAAAATGCCTACTGCAGGTCCTTACAAAAAGTGCTGTGTGAGAACTATATGTTGTTAGAAATTTATTTCCCCCTTTTCTCCCTCATTTAGTCGTATCCAATCCCCACCCATCAGGTATTACCTTACTTGTGACAAGATTACCACCAAGCAGCGATAAGCAAAAGCATACACGCCCCTGCCGTGACATGCAATGCTAGCCCCCCATCTTTTTGAACTGTGGTGCCATGCGTACTTGAGGTGGTCTAACACACTCCGAGGGAAAGCACTATCCGCACCATCCTACGAATGAGCTCACAGGCGCCCCTGATTGGCTGGTGATCGCTGAGAGTGACAGGGAAGTGAGCGTATGCCGTCTCTCCTTCCTGTGAGAGCTCGGCCAATTAGCTTCCATGGACTCCTGGCCACGGGCAGCTGCGTGCATTAAACTGGATTCGAATTTGCGATCTCCAAATTAATACAACACAGGGATCCCTCACTTTTCGCGGTTAATTGGGACTGAGACCTCTCCGCGACCTCCGAATTCCGCGAAGTAGGATCAATCCCCCGACTGACGTATACGTACATGTATATTTGTATATCATATCAATAAATGCATATTCAATGCTATAAATGCTTATAATAACAATTAAAAATTCAAAAATAATGCATAAGATGTAAATAAAATATAAATACACACACACACACACATACAGACGCACGCGCACACACACACAGAGATGTGCACGTCACATAAAAATGTGAGTAGTTTTGTTGGGGGGTTTTGGGTTGTTTTTTGTTTTTATTTGTTTGGGGTTTTTGTTTTGTTTGGCATTTTCCTGAACCTTTTCCCCTATTCTTTCTTACTTTCCTTATTTTGTTATTTGATGAATGTCTGTCTGTCTTCCTTTCGGCTTTTTCCCTTTTACTCGGGAGTTGCCACAGTGAACCATCTGATTCGCACGTTTGATTTGGCAGAGGTTTTTACGTCGGATGCCCTTCCTGTCACAACCCTTTTTAGCAAGGGACAGAAACACGCTGACGACTTTGCAGCTCCTCTTTACGAAAGTCAGCAATGGTTCTTTTCCATGCCTCTCACCATAGACAGTGACAGACATGGCCCGCCTTTGATAACCCAGTTAGCTGCACTGGGGGGGGGGGGGGGGGGGGGGCAGTGGCAACCCTGTGGAGAGTGGGACGTGAACCCCCAACCTTTGGATCAGCGATCCAGCGCCCTATACCACTAGAACACCACTGCCCCTATTTTGTTATTTGATGAATATTAAAAAAAAAAACAAAAAAAAAAACCGCGATTCACTGAAGCCGAATGAATTGAAGTGCGAAGTAGCGAGGGATCCCTGTATATAATATTCTGATCCATGAATGCAGAATAGTTCCGAAAAGGAAAGGAAGGGGGCATTTTGGATTGAGGCTCTTGCTAAAAATATCCGGTGGCTTCTGAGTAAGGCGGAGATAAGTACCACTGTGTGAGTGTATTGTTTACTTCACTTGCCTCAGGCTTGCTGTGTATTCACCTCACCTTACAATTGTTATTTGTACAGCTACAGAAACAATGTTGTTTGCACTCAATGGGCAGCGATGCAAAAACAAAAGTATTAGCTCCCCTCCATGTGCCGTCCCCATCATTATAATAAACTCATCATTACTTGAGCACACACTCAGGTCTTTAACCATCATGGATCACAAACAGTGCAAAGCAAAAAAGGTTGATGTGGAGGTATTTCCCTGCTAATCGTCTGTAAATCAGCAGATATCTCGTCTCATGCTGCAAACTGATGAGCGTGTTGAGTTGATCTCCATTTGCAGAAGCTTTGGGCTTGATAAAAGCGCTACAATCCCTGCAGGCTGACTACTTCACGTAAAACCTTAACATCTTTAACAGAAAACCACCCACCACAGTCTGGGTCAGATGTGGTTCGCAGAAAACCATTTACCTTGCAGTCTTTTCAAACTGAAGGGATCTTAAACAAATAATCTTCCACCCAGTGATATGTCTGATGGGTTTCCTCAGACAACCACAATCACCATCTTTATGAGACGTTCATGGAGAGTCACATGTTCACATATCGACTGAGGGTATCTTCGGGGTGGGATCCAGTGCTTTTTCATTCTTCTTTGAGGTCACCTGCGTGTGCCATACGTCTATTTACTGTTCGCTGCCAGGGTCATAATCTTCATTCCTGATATGTTTGACTCTGGTTTGCTCAAGGGCCCACTGCAGCATTTACATTTCTGTGATATGTATCATCCTGAAGCCTTATACACGGCCACTGGGTGGATGGTGGCTTTGTAGATGATCGCAAAGGACACCAGGGACCGGTCATCATCAACCAGTCTACAGTGGATTGAGTTTGGGTTTCTGGCCAGTGTGCTACCATCAGGACAGTCACAACTATAAATAAATGAAGAAAGAAGGAACATGGCCAAGAAAAAAAAAAAAAAAAAAAAAAAAAAAAAAAAAAAAAAGTCCTGAACCCTCATATATGCCATCAGACCACCTTTAGCCGTGATTACAGCATGTAATTGCCATGACACTGTCGCTCCAGTTGGTCCGGTCGAGGCTCAGCAACATTAATGTTTTAATAAAATGAAGCAGCTGATGATCTGAATGCAGTGAATGAGCAGGTTATCACAGCAATGCACTTTTTCTTCCCTGATGGTTCTGATAATAAAATGGCGACTCAAATAAAGAGCGAGTAGTTCAGGGAGCACGAGGAATCATTTTCACATATGGATTGGCCCCCCCAGAGTTCTTTCCTTAACCCTATTGAAAGTTTTCGGGATGTGCTGGAGAAGACTTTACGAAGGGGTTCAGTTTTTCCCCCTCATCGATTCATGACGTCGGTGAGAAATGAACCGGACACTGGAGGAAAAATCAATGCCATGATGTTGCTCAGTTTTGTTAAAACAAAAGGTTATGGAGATTACATTCTGGAATCAAGGATAAAGGGGGTCCAACTTTTTATTTGCCAGGCTGTATAAATAACTAAAAATAAAACGTGCTCATTCTGAGCGGTGGATGAGGTAATAATCCAATTTGTCCAGCTCTGTCACCTGGATTTCAGACACGGGCCATGCAGAGATGTGAACTGTGTTGTGAGACAATGCAGGTCGTGTGGGTGGAAGTACCAGGCTGTGCAGCGGCGCCTCATTATAGCCAATCTTTTCACACAAAAGCAGGACTCCAGTCACCAAGGACATTCACAATATATCCACGAATGTGCGTTTTACAGCACTGAAACATCAAAAGTCTTATTATCCTAGCGATTCAACTCAACGTTTATTTTCCTCACGCCGCAGCTGCAGGATGGCGGCTCTGATTGCACAGAAAGATTTCATTAAAAACACTCGCTGATATCCTTTTAGGGACTGAAACCCAATCATGTCTAATTACTCAGCGCTATCAAATGATTAGGGATTATTTTCTTTTGTCAGGATGCATGGAGGATAAGCAATCAGCACTATTACGTAAAGGATTATTACACGGTTCGTTTGAATACTTCAATTACAGCATTCGATGGTCTGGTTTCAGTATCACAGACTGTTGCTAGGGACCACGTTATTCATGAAGGCCCAAATATAACCATTAAATCAATATTTAGTTTCATCATCATCATCATCATCACCACCATAATCTTCATCCGCTTAATCCGGGGTCAGGTCGTGAGGGCAGCAGCCTAAGCAGGGAGGTCCAGATGTCATTCTCCCCAACCACTTCCTCCAACCCTTCATGGAGGACACAAAGGTGTTTCCAGACCAGTTGAGTGAACAAGCCCCTCAAGCCTTTGTTCCAGTTGGACACCAGGGAGGTGTTCAGGAAGCATTCTGATCAGATGCCTAAGCCACTTCAACAGGTGGTGGGCCCATGGAAAGGTATACTGCAAGGCATGGTTCCCATCTGCCTCAAAACAGCCACTATCAGTCCAGTGTCTCAGAAGAGCTGCCTGAACGACTACTGCCAAGTTGCCCTAACAGACATCATCACCAAATGTTTTGAGAAACTTGTCTTGTCCACATTATGGTTGCATCACTGCTGATCTCGAGCCACATCAGTTTTCATACAGAGCAAACACGTAAACAAAAGGATGCCATCAGTACAACCTTCCACACAGCGCCGACACACCTGGACAGCAGCAACTCCAATGTGGGAATGCTGGTCGCAGACTTCACTTTTAACACAGTCCAACCACATAAACTGGTTCTGAAGTTGAATAATATGGGCATAGGAGCTCACTGTGCACCTGTTTACTGGACTTTCTCAGCACCAGCTTTCAGTATGTCAGGATAGGAGAACACTCTACATTGATGGCGAGGAGGTAGAGACGGTGGAGTGCTTCAAGTTTCCTGGAATCCACATCTCTGCTGACTTCACCTGGACCACAAACATCTTCTACCAGGTGGAGAAAACACAACAAATGATGTAATTCCTCAAGAAGCACCGACAAGCCCATCTACTCCGACCCCACTGATGAACTTTTGTTGCTCCACCATCGAGAGCCTCCTGACCTACTGCTGTACAGTGTGGTTCAGCAACTGTACTTCAGAACACAGGAAGGCCCTGCAGAGGGAGGTAAGCCAGCAGAGCAGGTAATTGGTATTAGACCACCCTCCCTCAGTGACATTTACACTGACAGACTTCAGGGGAAAATAGAAGAATTAGCAGGGACCCCACACAACCTGGACATGCCTTACTCTCCTCTCTTCCCTTCGGACAAAGGTACAGGACACTAAAAACAAAAATTAACAGACTCAGGAACAGCTTTTATCCACCACCACTGTCTCACTCACACTTACTGAAGAAACATCATTCAGACTGTCTTCCTGTACAGTGCAGTATTACTCATCTAAGTGCAATATTCATGTTTAGAGCAGCTCTCGAACATCACATGACTGAATAGGAATATATATCTAGGATATATGTATGTATATAGGTATGTCTGTGTGTGTGATATATGTATGTAGCTTTATTTGTCAAGCCTAAGATTGAGCGCTTTGCGTCCTCATTTTTATTCCCTTCTATATACACAAGTTATTAAAATTTATTAATTTTGATACATGTCAGATACATAGGCAAGGTTTCAGCGTTTCCACCAAAAATATGTCAAATAAGAGAAATCACATGGGAGCTTCACTCTTATTCACTGCTTACATCGCTATGTTATAGAATTAAACCACGTCAGGGTGAATCACAGCCCGTACGCTTCCTACAAGGGTCCTGCATCATCCAGTTGGGGTTTTCTTCACAATAATGACCAAATCACTGTATATTATGCGTCAATATCTTATCCACAGCCACTGGATATGGGCAATGACATGCTTTGATTGGCTAATCTACCACTATGATATCACTGCATATACCATTAGTAGCTATGTCACTCCAAAAAAAAAAACAAAAACAAAAACAAAACAAGTATCCATTCAATCATTTTTCAAGCCATTTAGTTATACTAGGGTCACGGGTGGCTGGAATCTCATGCAGTGATCTGTTGGCTTGCACCCTGTCGGGGTACACCATGCGGCTTGCTAGGCCATCTCAGGGCCATTAAAAAAAAAAACAAACAAACAAACAAAAAACCCCCAGGACCACTGGCACTTAAATCCATGCCTAAGGGTAATTCGGAACAGCCAGCATAATGAGAATGTCTTTGGACTGTGGGAGGAAACCCTAATACACAGGGAGAACCCACGTAAGCATGGAACTAGCATGCTAACTCCACACAGAAACTCACAGAGCCTGCGGTTCGAACACAAACTTCTTATTATGAGGCAGATGTGTGACCCACTATGACATCATGGTGATAATTTTGGAAAATATTCCAGGTTAGAAACTGAACATTGACTTCTTTTTTTCCCCCTTTTGGCTGTTCCCTTCAGGGGTTGCCACAGTAAACCATCTGCCTCCATCTTCTTCTCTTACCCCAACTACCTTCATGTCCTCCTTCACCACATCCATAAATCGTCTCTTTGGTCTTCCTCTAGGCCTTCTACCTGGTAGTTCCAACATCAGCATCCTACTACCAATATACTCACTATCCCTCCTCTGTACATGTCCAAACCATCTCAATGTAGCCTCTCTGACTTTGGATCCAAAACCTGACTATGAGAATAAAATGACATCTATGCTCAAAGATAACGAACTTCACTTCCCAACTGACTAGACAAGAAATCCTGGAGTAAACTGGTTCCAGTCCTTTCATATGCTTAATCAGCCCAGATTTGTTTTCTTATATAGATTACTAATAGGAAATGCAACCTCATCCATCCATTCATTAATTCATTCGTTTTCTGAACCGCTGAATCCTAATTAGGGTCGCAGGGAGGCTGGCAACCATTTCAGCTTCACTCTGGGTGAGGGCACACCCTGGACAGCTTTCCAGGCCATATAGGACCAACACTCATACGATCATTCACACCTATGGGCGATTTGGAACAGCCAATTAACCTACTGTGCGTGTTTATGGACTGTGGGAGGAAACCTGGAGAACCCAGAGGAAACTCATGTAAGCACAGAGAGAACATGCAAACTCCACACAGAAACGCCCGAGCTGGGAATCGAACCCTGGACCTTCTTGTTTTGAGGCGGACGTGCTAATCATTATGCCGCTGTGCCAACCACACACCATCTTTTTCATTATATTCACCGTAGTTTAACTAGCTATCACGTTTTTCTCTCTCTCCAGCAACAGCAAACGCAGAGAGACTCTGTGCTGAGCTAGTTAGCTCTTCTGTTCAGTAATGGTCAGATATGAATTAAAAAAAAAAAAACACTGTCTGTGTGCTACCCCCTCTTGCTCTTGCTCTCTCTCTCTCTCTCTCTCTCTCTCTCTCTCTCTGCCCCCTCCCCATCTCACTCTCTGTGTGTGCCCCCTCTCTTGCTCTCTCGATGCCCTCCTCCGCCATCTCTCTCCCTCTCCCCCGCCCCTCCCTCACCTCTGTCGCTCCCCTCTCTGCCCCCTCTCTCTCTCTCTCTCTCTCTGTCTGTGTGTGCCCCCTCTGTCTGTGCCCCCTCTGTTGCTCTCTCTCGTTCTGTCTCTCCCCTCTCACTCTGTGTGTGCCCCTCTCTCTATGTCACTCTCTCGTTCTCTCTCTCTCTCTCTCACACCCCCTCCATGTCTGTGTGTCTCTCTCTCTCTCTTTATCCCTCTCTCTCGCTCTCTCTCTCTCTGCCCCCCCCCATATCAAATCATATCAGATTTCAGTTCATGGAATGACTGTTAAATATACTTGGGAACGTGCTGCCAATATAAAATCGGAGATCCGTAAGGTGTTGAGCTTTTTTTTGTTTTGTTTTGCTCAAAATCGTTTATTCTTCTGGTGTTTTATTTTACGGAATGGTCCTGAAAAAATAATCATTACGTTTCCAAAAAAATACGACTGATATTTTTAAGTTTGCTATGCTGCATTAATCCCACCTCTGTATTTAACCAATCCACAGTGAGCACGCACACACACACACACACACACACACACACACACACACACACACACACACATCAGGTGCCCAGGGAGCAGTTGGGGATTAGGGGCCTTGCTCAAGGGCACTTCTGTGGAAGAAAGGAAGATGCCGCTCACTCCCCCACCACCATACATTTTTCCTACTGGTTCGAGAATCCAACCAGCAACGTTTTGGTCCCAAAGCTGCTTCCCTTACTGACAGACCACGGCTAACCCCAATATGAAGCCCTTTATACCTTGGAGGTATATTATTAACAAATAATTCACATTCGATATGTATTTTGTTTTTCAAACTGATGTTTTTATCATGAATGCAGATATTACAAAATTTAAAACGTCAATTATGTTTTCATATTGAGGGAATAAATTCACACTGTTTACAGTGGAGGTGGGGAGCTGCTTACCTTGACTGGGGATGTCGTTGAGAGGTGGAGGGAATACTTTGAGGACCTGCTCAATCCAACCAACATGCCCTCTGTGGAGGAGGAAGACCCTGGAGGTTTGGATGGGAGTCCAACCAATCGCTGGAGTTTAGGTCGCTGAGGTTGTCAAAAGCTCCTCGGTGGTCAAGCTCCGGGGTTGGATGGGATCCACCCAAAATATCTCAGGGCTCTGGATGCTGTAGGACTGTGTTGGTTGATGTCTCTACAACATCGCGTGGTCATCGGGGGCTGTACCTCTGGATTGGCAAACCGGGGTGGTGGTCCCAAGGGGGACCGGAGGGTGTGTTCCAGTTATCGGGGAAATCACACTCCTCAGCATACCTGGGAAGGTCTATGCAGAGGTACTGGAGAGGGGCATCTAACCGATAGTCGAACCTCGGATTCAGGAGGAACAGTGTGGTTTTTGTGCTGGCCGTAGCACTCGACCAACTCTATACGCTCCACAGGATCTTGGAAGGGGCAAGGGGAGTTTGCCCAATGAATAATAAAAAATAACCGACCGTGTCCCTTGAACAATCTTGTGGAGCGTGCTCCGGGAGTACGGCGTTCCGGACCCATTGCTACGGGCCATTCGACCGACGTATCGCCGGAGCCAGAGTTTGGTCCGTATTGGTAACAACAGGTCGAATTCATTTCCGGTGGAAGTTGGAGTCCGCCAAGGCTGTCCGTTGTCACCGATTCTGTTCATAATTTTTATGGATAGAATTTCTAGGTGCAGCCGAGGCGTTGAGAGGCTTTTTGCGGACGATGTTGTCCTTTTGGCTTCATCAAGTTGGGACCTCCAGCTCTCATTGGAGCAATTCGCAATCGAGTGCGAAGCGGCCGGGATGAAGATCAGTACCTCCAAGTCCGAGGCCACGGTTCTCAGTTGGACAAGGATCCACCCTCCGGGTCGGTAATGAGGTCCTGCCCCAAGTGGAGGAGTTTAAGTATCTTGGGGTCTTGTTCACGAGTGAGGGAAGGATGGAGCAGGAGATCGACAGACGGACTGCTGCAGCCTCTGCTGTTAAACGGAGCCTGTACCGGTCCGTCGTGGTGAAGAAGGAGCTGAGCCGCAAGGCGACGCTCTCAATTTACCAGTCGATCTACGTTCCAACCCTCACTTATGGTCATGAGCTTTGGGTAGTGACCAAAAGAACAAGATCACGGATACAAGCGGCTGAAATGAACTTCCTTCGCCGGGTGGTGGACTCTCCCTTAGAGATAAGGTGAGAAGATCTACCATCCATGGAGAGCTCGGAGTAGATCCGCTGCTCCTCCACATTGAGAGGGGCCAGTTGAGGTGACTCGGGCATCTGGTTAGAATGCCTCCCGGACGTCTCCCTGGTGTGGTGTTTCGGGCATGTCCAACAGGGAAGTGACCCCGGGGTCGACCTAGAACACGCTGGAGGGACTGTCTCTTGGCTTGTCTGGGACCGCCTCGTTGTCCCCCCCTTCCATAAAGAGTTGGAGGAAGTGGCTGTGGAGAGGGACGTCTGGACCTCTTTGCTTAGGTTGCTGCCCCCGTGACCCGACCCTGGACTTAGCGGAAGATGAGAGGAGATGGGGGCATAAATTCATAAAAGAGTTGACATGCACAGGCACTCGCCTGAATGAGACACTCTCAGAGACTGAAAGAAGAGAAAAGTAAAAATAACAAGCCATTTCGGAGAGTCCAATCCTCTACCGAACCCGGAAATCTCCCACAGAAGGCAAAAGGTAAATAATTGTATATTTGTAATGTTAAAAACTCTTTAAAGCAGTGGTCCCCAAACTACGGCCCGCGGGCCAGATACGGCCCATCTCCACATTTGACCTGGCCCCCTGAACAATACCAGAGCGGCATTATGATTATTGTATTTTAGTTTTAGTCTGGCCATGCGATCAAGACTAATATACACCCAGAACATAACATTAAACTTTACCCTTCTGCCGTCTGTGCCCCATTTGAACACATCCCTCCCCTCCCAAACAAAAATCCTAGACGCTCCCCTGTCAAATAGAACAGAAAAATGGGGGGAAAGTTATGGAAGAGACAATTTGATTTTGAACACAGGGTATTTAACCTGCAGTGGACAAACAATTATTTTTTTGTTTAATGTAAAGAAAAGGTTGTTTGTATCATCTGTCAAGACACAATGGCAGTATTCAAAGAATGCAATCTGCGCCGACACTCTGAATCCCGTCACAAAGACGAGTATGATCGCTTGCAAGGCCAAATGCGAGTAGACAAACTCTCAAAGCTAAAAAGTGGACCGTCAGGAGAATACATTTGCACGTCAGGCTCGGCTGAACCAGTCGTCTGTTCGGGCAGCTTTCGGGTCGCTCAACTGATAGCCACCAGCATTTGTTATTTATTTCCTGACTTTTTTCTGTGAAGGTCCCAGAAAGGGTTACTGATATCTGGTTATGCGAGGCTTACTGTAAAACAATAAATGTTTACATTTAAGCAGCCCTGCGATCGTCACACTTTTTTCCGTTACAAACTGACCTCGGCCCCCATCAGAGAAGGGAAAAGTAATGTGGCCCTCGCAGGAAAAATTTTGGAGATCCCTGCTTTAACGGCTGTTTTTTTTTGTTTTTTTTAATTGCTGAATCCAGATCTTGATCCGAATCATCTCCAAAATCTAATGGAGTCTACATTTTTCAAATAACAGATACTTCACCCACCATTAAAAGTCATTCTACATCAGCATAGCCCACAAAGTGGCGCTAACTGGGTTATCAAAGGCCGGGCATGTTTCTCACGGTCTATGGTGTGAGGTTCATGTAAAAGAACCATTGCTGACTTTCAACAAAAGTAGCTGCATAGCCGTCAGCGTGTTTCAGCCCTGCGATGGCCTGGCAAGCCATCCAGGGTGTACTCTACCCTCGCCCAGAGTCAGCTGAGATGGGCACCAGCCTTCCGGTGACCTCAGTTATGATTGAGTGGTTCAGAAAATGAATAAATGTGCTTTAAGGTCCTCAGCTTCTCCTTTAAAGCAGAAAGTAGGATTTTTTTTTTGAAAGGAAAAAGTTTTACTGGATGAAATTTTTTGTTTTTAAGAAAACAGATTGGTCCAGATCTCCCGATTAACCACTTTATTTATTTATTTTAATACTGGCACCGACAAACACAATAACAACATAACGACTGTGAATAAACCCCTGCTGTTTTTAAAGCCCATTTTATTTCCTTCTTTCATTTCAGTGTCTGTGAGTCAGTCTGCTATATTTAGCTCGGCGTTTCTGCGATGGTGTAAACTGTCCCGTTTCTACTGAAACTGACTGATTTTCTTCATCTCACTCTCGCACACCTATAAATATATTTCATGATTTGGGGTCAGCACTGTTGTGGACGTGCAGCTGATTCAGAGAGGGTTCTTACTCCTGCTACACTAACCTTCTATCTAGACTGGGTTTGTTGTGCACGTGGCAGAGGGGTAATACCGGGTCATTACCATAGAAAGACAGGCAGCGTACATTTTTAAAATCTCAATACTAACGATTCAGTTTTAAAACCAGAAAACAGTAGAATATGTGCTTTGCTTTTATTATTATTATTCTCTTCCACCCACATGACCATCACCCATGTGCATGAATTTGAGTAATGGTCAAACTAATCAACAACACGGGACATACAAACCTCAAAAAATGATTCTGATGAAGCTGAAATACACAAACGAAGCCATTTGGACAGAAAAACAACAACAACAACAAAAAAACAACTCTTGCCATTCAGAAACCATTCCCACTTCCCACTTCCCACTTTCCACTTCCCACTTGAGCCAAATGCAGAATTAAATAGGAAATCATTTGGATTTCTGACTAAGCATCAGTTGGGCTCAGATATAGATGGATATCACAAGTTCCCATTTCTGGCCCAAGAATTTCTCTGCTTGCTCAAATACACTCATCCCATCGAAAGCGATGATGGCGCTGAATAGGTTGAGGGTCATTTTGGGTAAATTCATCAGTTCATTTTCTGTAACCGCTTAATCCTAATTAGGGTCGCGGGGAGGCTGGCGCCCATCCCAGCCAACTTCGGGCGAAGGCAGAGTACACCCTGGACAGCTCGCCAGGCCATCGCAGGGCAGAAACACGCCAACGGCTTTGCAGCCTACTCTTGTCGAAAGTCAGCAATGGTTCTTTTGCATGCCTCACACCATAGACAGTGAGAGACATGGCCCGCCTTTGATAACCCAGTTAGCTCCACTGGGGAATTTTGGGTAAATTTCTCAAAAATATTTTCTTTCGAAAATAAGAACTTTTAAAAATTGTAATAAATCCATTCATTTTTCAGACTTCTTAATCCTACTTGGATTGTGGGAAGGCTGGAGCCCATTTTAACCGACTCCGAGCAAAGGTAGGGCGCAACACAGGGCCAACACACACAGCCATTCACACCTTGGGGCAATCGGAAGCAACCAATGAGCTTAGTATGCCTGTATTTATACTGTGGGAGGAAACTGGTGTACCCAGAGGAAACCAAGCAAGGAGGGGGAGAACATGTAAACTCCACATTCCGATGCCCTCATCGAGCCTGGGCCCCGCTTGCTCTTCGAAGAATTTCCATGAGGATGACCTGGAAATTTGGGATCATTTATATAAACCTCAACATGAACTTTTTAAAATATTTCATTTATGAAATCTGAAACAGGGGCAGTGGTGGCCCGGTGGAATCCGAGGGTCATGAGTTGAAGCCCCACCATCAACAGGTTGTCACTGCTGCCCCCCAGTGCAGCTAACTGGCTTATCAAAGGAAGCCCATGTCTCCCACTGTCTATGGTGAGAGGTTCATGTCAACGAACAGTCACTGAATGGTCGTCAGCATGCTTCTGCCCAGAGATGTCCTGGCAGCGGACTCTGCACTCGCCCAGAGTTGGCTGAAATTGGCACCTGCCCCCCCTGAGCCTAATTAGGATTGAGTGGTTCAGAAAATAAATGAATGAATGAAATCTGAAACAACCAGGCCAATACAGTATGCATGTCTTCGGCCTGCTGGAGGAAACTGGATTACCCTGAGAAAACCCACATAAGCACAGGGAGAGCATGAAAACTCTATACAAGAACACCCTTGCCCAGCCCAGGACTCAAACCCAGGACTTGATATACAAGCCATAAACAGTAAATACAACAGTAAACAATAACTCCAGATCTCCAAGAGTACAGGTAATGCCTGCTTTGTTCCATCAAGCAGAATGTTGCAGAGTGAAAGATGGTGCAGTTACAGACATGCAAAGTGACCAGAACAGGAAAAACATATCAGTCCAAAACCCATCACACACCTACGTCCCCCTCTCCACCCAAAAAAAAAAAAAGAAGAAGCTGATTTTAATGCATGCATGAACAATGAACAGGAATTCTGATGCCAAAACGTCACTCAGGACTCCTGTTCTGACGTCATGTACCTTTCCTACCCTGAGTTGCTGTTTAACATGCACGCGCACACACAATATACAGAGTGAATCACATACACTCACAACTACATCTTCACGACACCGAGTTATATGGTCATCCCGAGGTGTGAGGTGATGAGAGGAAAGCACTCTCTGCTCCCAATGCTGACTGAAAAACCACAGTCACAAACGACACGTTATATTTCCCCATCCGTATTCCGTAAGTCCCGCCCACACACTCCTATTGGCCGAGCATTGAAAATCAGACTAAAAATAAATAAATAAATAAATGAATATCGATTCAAAAAAAAAAAGTTAAATGAGAAATTTAACAACATATTTTCCTTGAAAAAAAAATTTCAGACCTGATGCCTTCTTTCAGAAGCTCCTCTGCTGTTTTTGGACTGTTACCACAGCAATGCGAGCGACATCGAAACCAACCAATCCGAGGAGCGTAAACCAGATCCGTGAAGAGAAGGCGGGTCACTAATTTGACAGCTCTTGTGTTTGGGAGGCGGGGCTTGTTGGGTGGTACGAGCGGCGAAAGTGCGCTGCATATCGCACAGCTGTTATTGGTCAGTTTAAGTCACGTGACGGCACAACACAAGTATGAATGAATGAATATTGACTTCGAATATGTAAGAAAACAGTACACAATGACAAAATAAACAACAATTAAAATGACAAAAGGGAAACAACAATAATATTAATAATACATTATCATTATTATTATTATTATTGGTGTAGTGGTTCGTTGCAGTTCGCCTCAAGGCAAGAAGGCCTTGAGTTCGATTCTCAGGCTCCAGAGTTTCTGTGTGGAGTTTGCATGTTCCTCCTGTGATCATGTAGGTTTTCTCTGGGTATTGCAGTTTCCTCCCAGTATCAAATCTGCACAGTAGGTTAATTGGCTATTCCAAGTCACTCCAGGTGTGAATGGTGTGTGTTACCTTGCAATGGTTTGTCGAGATGTCCAGGTGTACCTCACCTTTGCCTATTGTTGTCTGATATAGGCATCAGCCTCCTCGCGATCCAAGTAGGATGAAGCAGTTCGGCAAATAAGTGGGTTATAAATAAATAATAACATTTTTTAAAATTCATCCACTCCCTGCAGCTGTTCCAAGGGACACAGAGGTGTTCCCAGACCAACCAAGAGACATAGGCACCGCAACTGGCTTCTCTCAGGATTGATGATAAAAATAAAAATAGTACTACCAATACTACAACTAACACTAATAATAATAATAATAATAAAACACAGACAAGCACAAAGAAAAGAAAATAGGTGTAATACATTGAAAAAGGAGTGGGAATAAAAAATGATCTTATCTAATCCCACCCCTCCTATTAATTAGTGATTCTTAATTAAAGATTAGGTGGAGCAGGCGTTTCAGAATTACAGGGTCGGTGTTTATTACAAGAAAACATGCAGTTGGTAAATATTTGTTCGTTTTTATCATACAAGTTACTCACTTTTGAATGATCAGGGAACAGCCAAATAAAGTCCCACCCAAATCCTTCCCAATTGGTTATTGTTGACATAGTGAATAATTCACAGTGGGGCAGTGGTGGTCTAGTGGTATAGGGCGCTGGATCGCTGAGCCAAAGGTTGGGGGTTCAAGTCCCACTCTCCACAAGATTGTCACTGTCCCCCCCAGTGCAGCTAACTGGGTTATCAAAGGCGGGCCATGTCTCTCACTGTCTATGGTGAGAGGCATGTAAAAGAACCATTGCTGACCTTCGTAAAGAGTAGGCTGCAAAGTCGTCAGCGTGTTTCTGTCCCTTACTAAAAAGGGTTGTGACAGGAAGGGCATCCGACGTAAAAACCTCTGCCAAATCAAAACGTGCGAATCAAATGATTCGCTGTGGCGACTCCCGAGTAAAAGGGAAAAAGCCGAAAGGAAGACAGACAGTGAATAATTCACAGTATTTTTGTTTGCTAAAGTACAAATAATTGTTCGGGTAGTGTTGCTTAAGATTTACAGAAGGAAGAAGTGACTTCAGGACAGAGCAGTTCATAATTTACTAAAATAACACACCAAGTTTCAGTAAATCAACAAAACAGCTGTTTACAGATGTTATAATGTCACGTGTTCGAGAATCTTCCATCACGATAGGGGTGTGTATTCACTTCGCAGGTATCACAAGTATCAGTGTCACCTGCAACTGGCACCATGATATTACTACAGATTTATCATTATTATTATTATTATTAATATTGTTGTTTATTTTTATTGAACTCATATGCCTTATTCCGTTCCCGATCACTGAACCTCAGACTTTTCCACTTTCTACAAATCAGTGTCGTACTGCCAGGTCAGCACAAGCCGTCCTTTGGACATGTGGTCTTGTTTTGGTTCTGTGTCCGTTTACAATAACAGTAAGATGGAAAACAGGTCAATAAAAGCTGCCAGGTGTGTGAGCGGGGTGCGTATGTTCATCACGAATTCTTGGTATAAATTCGGTCTCTGATTTGCGTCTTATTAAATACTGAAGTTTATATAGACGTAATAAGCCCTGCGATGGCCTGGCGAGCTTGTCAAGGGTCGGCTGAGATGGCAGCCAGCCTCCCTACGACCCTAATGGGTTTATGTAAAATAAAAGGTCAATCACGAGGCATGTACTTGGTTATATTTTTACTTTGAGTACTGGATCTAAAACAGACTTTGCCAGGAAGACTGAGCACTACTTATATAAATATCACAAACCAACAACAACAACTCTGCCATGGATTACACATCGAATACTAAATATTACATCATTCCCAAAACCATACGTGTGCTAATAAGTTATCAACGATGACTGGAACTCCTTGCAATCCTGACACTGTGAAATCCAGCAAAACAAGGAAGGTTCGAAGGAATTCTCCGTCAAAAACTGTCCCCTCCGGAACATTGGCATTCCTCCACTCAGAATAAAAATGTTAAACCTATGTTTTACTAAATCGTTGAGACTTGTACTAACAGGAGAGACCATCGATATAATAGAAACCTGAATTGATATTTTAGTCCCTGTGACAAATACTGTATTCGTGTTGTCGAACCATAAAACTTCTCATGTGAGACATAGTTGGGTTTTTATCTCTTTACTTCCATAAAATACACGGTGAGCTCAGTCCTCAGTGCAGCTTTTAAACACTGGAGGGGCAAAGTGTTCGACTGCTGTGATGAAATGACCCTCAGGAGCACAATATGTCTTTCAGGGAACAACACTTTCTTTCATCAAGAACAAATGCAGGGAAATGTGACGAACACAGATCAGTCAACCAGTCGAATTATTTAAACAGAATATTTTATTGGTTCGGCAGACTGAAAAAAAATGGGCTTTTTTTTTTTCCTTTAAATCCGCACGTGTTTGGGAACAACGCACAGCCAATATTAAAACGATCGCTGTGTTGGTACCACACTTTCCTTTTTCTAAACACTGATAAAAAGAAATACTGGACAGGAGAAGTTTACAAATACGTGATTTCATCAACCAGTGTTTCTCTTCTTTTAACCTTGTTTTTTTCCTGCAGAGGCACATTTGCACATCCACAATATACACACAAGAAATACACAAAATGACAAAGGGGTTAAAAGGGAAAGAGTAAAATGACCAACATAAAAAAAAAAAAAAAGGAAAACAAACAAACAAACAGACCAAAAAAATAAAATAAACATTGCTCGGTATAGAATGACAGAAAAACACACTGGACTGATACAGTACTGCTAAAATTCGCTTTTCCTTTTAATACTTGAACAAATTCAGCTGTTGCAACATCTTAAAATCCGGAAGGGTGAGAGCTATACAGTTCCCTACAGTGGAGGGGATTTCGGGGTCACAGGGCGACAGAACGAAGACTATTTACAGCTTGTGTTCGAGTGTATGCACGTGTGTGTAGATTTCTCACGGTCGGCACACGTAACAATGCACAGACAATCCACGGGTCGAGGTGAAGCGAAGTGGTGAAAGCTTACGGCAGAAAAGACGGCAAAATACAGCTGAAGCAGGTGCGCGGCTCTGCGAATGTCCCAAAAAAAAGAAAAAATAAAATAAAAAAAAAGAAAGAAATCCCTCTGATGTGTTCCGGGGCATTTCACAGCTCTGCCATGGAGGACCTTCTCTGGGGGCGGATGATGTCGGCTGGCTCATCTTCGCTCTCGCCTTCCGGCCTTCCGTCTCACCTACACACAGCACAACAAGCACTGAGAAACACCGCTTTCTGAAAATAACACTTCAGACCAGGGGTCTCCAATCTCATCCACAAAGGGCCAGTGTGGGTGCAGGTTTTCACTTCAACCAAACAGTAGCCACACCTTCCACCTGTTTCCACCAATCACTGATCAACAAAAGAAAAGAAAAACTAGATTGGAATGATTTATTTAATTTAAATATTAAAGCAAGGTGATCTCACCAAGATGGTTCCACTTCAGAATCGAAACAGTAATGTCCAATTTAGTTTTTTTTTTTTTTTTTAAATTTTGATGATCAGTGATTGGTGGAAACAGGTGGAAGGTGTGGCTATTGTTTGGCTGAAGTGAAAACCTGCACCACACCCGTTCTTTGTAGATAAGATTGGAAACCCCTGCTTCAGAAAGACACACGGAACACTTGCAGTTTGATTACACACAAAGGACTCTGAATTCAGACAGGAGCCAGTTATAGCTGTCGAGATTTAGATTTTTAGTTCTGAATACCTCGAAATATTCAGAACTATTTTCATTCAGAATTTTGGATCATGAACGACGCTCTATTTAAATTACCAGTGTAACGAGTACCCGAGTGGCGCATCGACAAGTTGCGCGAGTATTAACCAGAAGAGGTTGAAGCCACAGCCTTCCATGACCAAGAGTCAATGGGAGTTAACTGGCTAAACTGTCACGGGAGGGAGGGATGGCAGGCATATGCTTACTTCGCCATCACTCACAGCAATCACCAGCCAATCACAGGTATCTGTGAGCTCATTCGTACATGAGGTCGGATAGTGCTTTCCCTCCGAGTGTTAGACTGCCCCCAAAAACGCATGCACTGCAGTTTGAAAATGGGCAGGTGGCAAGCATCGTATGTCACGGCGGGGGCATGTGCATGTTTTCGCTCCTCTCTGGTCGGTGTTGGACATGTGATCCGAAAGGGAATAACTGACGGGGCTGATTTACAGATCCAGGATTATACACTGCCATCCATAATTATTGGCAACCCTTGCTGACAGTTATCTCCATCTTCTAGTTCTTTTACATCAAATCATGTGAATCAATCATTATCTCCCTGATATGAACACTTTGCACAACGCCTTTGACCAACAAAACAACACCAAATCTCCTCCTATAATGTTTCACTGGATGAAAGGACACAAAGATCTGGGGATGTTGTTTGGACGCGGAAGGAAATCTACAACATCGGATGGTCACCGGGGGCCGTACCTCTGGATTGGTAAACTGGGTGGTAGTTCCCTTATTTAAAAAGAGAGACCAGAGGGCGTGCTCCAATCATCATGGAATGGCACGCCTTAATCTAACTGGGAAAGTCTATGCAGGGGAACTGGAGAGGAGGATCCGACCGACGCTTGAACCGTGAATTCAGGAGGAAGAATCTGATTTTCGTCCTGGCCGCGGTACTCTCGACCAACTCTATACACTCTACAGCAGGGGTGTCAAACTCATGCCACAAAGGGCCATGTGGCTGCAGGTTTTTGTTTGAACCAAGCAGCAGCACACCTGACTTGGCTAATTTAATTAACTGATTTGAGTTTTCAGGCAATTGATTGGTCAATCTGTATGCTCTGTACAGAGGCAAACCAATCAACTGCATGTGGACTCAAATCACTTGATTAAATGAACCAAGTCAGGTGTGCTGCTGCTTGGTAGAAACAAGAACCTGCAGCCACATGGCCCTTTGTGGCATGAGTTTGACACCCCTGCTCTACAGGATCTTGGAGGGAGTTTGCCTAATCTGTCCACATGTGCTTTGTGTATTTAGAGAAGGCTTTCGACCGTGTCCCTCAAGGTTATCTTGTGGGCCGTGCTCCAGGGGTTTGGTGTACCGGACCGGTTGCTATGGGCCATTGGGTCGCTGTATCACTGGAGCCAGAGCTTGGTCTGTGTTTGTAACAACAGGTTGAATTCGTTTCCGGTGAGAGTTGGAGTCCACCAAGGCTGTCCTTTGTCACCAATTCGGTTCATAATTTTTATGGACAGAATTTCTAGGCACAGCCAAAGCGTCAAGGGGTTCTGGTTTGTCCTTTTGGCTTAATCAATCTGGGACCTCCAGCTGTCAGTTGAATGCGAAGCGACCAGGATGAGAATCAGCACTTCCGAGTCCAAGGCCATGGTTTTCATATGGAAAAGGGTGTGATGCCCCCGCCGAGTCTGGAATGAGGTCCCGCCCCAAGTGGAGGAGATCAAGTATCTAGAGGGTCTTGTTGTGAGAGTAGTGAGGGAAGGATGGAGCGGGAGAGCGACAGCAGCCCGTCGTGGTGAAGAGGGAGCTGAGCTTTCACGGTGAAATTACATGTTAGTCACTCAAACAGGAACCATGCCGTACCCTGGCAAAAGAATTGTTTATTTGATTTAAGTTAGTCATGTATTCTTTCCCGTGTAAGTGCAAGCTTTGTTGCGGGGTTCCAAGATGACAGATGATTAATCTTGGGGCAAAGGGTAATGGAACCGAGACGTTCGGTTGAAACAATGACTGGGAAACCATCTGCTGTGGGAAGGCTTTCCAGAACAGGAAGGCTGTATAAAATGATACTCTTCTTGACGAGGGTTATCTTTGATTCTGGGAACTTTTATTGCAACACGCAAGTATTAAAATTCTTTACACTTAAAGGAACACAACTACACCGGTGAAATTTATCTGAATTTCCAGGACACTCAATTTACCAGCTGATCTACCTTCCAACCCTCACCTATGGTCACGAGCTTTGGGTAGTGACCGAAAGAACAAGATCGCAGATACAAGCGGCTGAAATGAGCTTCCTTCGTCTGGTTGTGTGGGGCTCTCCTTTCAAGATAGAGTGAGAAGCTCAACCATCCAGGAAGAGCTCGGAGTAGAACCGATGCTCCTCTGCATCGCAAGGAATTAGTCGAGGTGGCTCGGGCATCTGGTTAGACTGCTTTCCAAATGCCAGGCAAGTTCAACCAGGAAGAGACCCCGGGGTCGACCCAGAACATGCTGGATGGATTATGTCCATCAGCTTGCATGGGAACGGCTCGGTATCCTCCCGGAAGAGCTGGAGGAAGTTCTTGGGGAGAGGGACGTGTGGACCTCATTGCTTAGGCTGCTGCCCCGTGACCTGACCCCGGACTAAGCGGAAGAGAATGATGATGAGTCCTCTGACAGTAGACATGCGCAGGTGATGGATGATTTTCTTGTAGCCGCTGTCTGACTTGTGAAGGTCAACACACATCTGTATTACTTGAATGTTGTGTTTCTTTGTCTTTCGCATGCTGAAGAGTGGACAAGAGAAATGACCTCTGTGCCACGTCATATTTATACCCCAGGGAAACAGGAAGTGATGACTTACTAATTAAATGTTCCCAGAAAGTCTGATCAACTTTGTAAACTACTGTAAAAATGACAGACATACAGTAGGCTCTTGACTATTCGCGGTTTTGCACCCATGGTTTGAGTATTCACTGACTGCCGAGCAACCGGCATGTGATTCAAATTCAGCCAATGGCTGCCCTTCTTTCTCCTGATTGGTTGAGCTGATGTCCCGCCCCTTTTTCTTCATTCTGGCACAAGTTGTCAATGAGCCTCTTTTTTGTGTGTGTTTTAATTACCAGTTAAACTCTATGATACCACTCAAACGCTGTGCGTCTTCTCTGGCTAAGCGATAGAAAACGCTGGATGTCTCTTCTGAAGAAATAAGACTTTCTCCTGAGAAACGACGGTTTTTTCTGAACTGTTCTATTAAAATATTTTTCAATTATTATTCCAGTACAGTACCCAAGTTCATGTTTATGCGTGTGTTTTAATGTTCTGTAGCATGTTTAACAAACGATACCAAAAGGATAAACTTTATTACAGTACTCTTCATGTCCTTTTACATTGAACTTGGAGTGACGTCTCCAAGATGGCGCTGCCCAGAGGGCGATGTCACAGAGATATCAGAGTCAAATTGTTTCTTTTAATTTGTTATATTTGTTGTTTTGTTTGTTCATGTTTTGCTCTATGCTCGTCTACGACCGGTCGACTCCACGACAGCTATAAGATCGGAGTATCTTCGGGCGTGTATAACTAAGCATTCTCAACTGGGCTTGTTAGCCGGGATTATGCTAATATGCTATGGTAGGCAGCTCAATGCGAGTCGTACACCAGCGGACAAGAAGCCCAGGCTGGAAGGGGCCGAAAGACGACTCCGGCGCTTGGGATTGCAGGTGATGAAGGCCATGTAGCCGGCTGGAGCATTCGCCTCATCGGGTGTATTCTTCTCGAGCCATTTTTCACAGAAACACAGTCCTGTAGATCCCTCTGCACTGCAATCTGAACATGAAGCTCGTCCATCTTGTTTGGCAGGGACTGAACATTTTCAAGTAGTATGGCCGGAAGTGCTAACCAAGCCTCTGAGAACTCTGCTTGGGCTTAGCCGGTAACCGCTAGCATTGAGCTGCCATAGCATATAAGCTCAAGATAGAAGTTGTTGCGTGCTTAGTTGCCCGAAGTTGAAGTTGCTCATAGCTGTAGTAGGGTCGACCGATCATAGACGAGCATAGTGCAAAACACAAACAAATTAAAACCAACAAAGAAACAGTTTGACTCCGAGAACTCCACGACGTTGCCCTCGAGGCAGCGCCATGACGTCACTCCAAGTTCAATGTAAAAGGACATGAAGCGTAATAAAGTTTATCCTTTTGGCATCATTTGTTAAACATGCTACAGAACATAAAATCTCACGCACAAACATTCTCAGAAGTAACTGAGGTACTGTACTGGAATAATAATTGAAAAAGACTTTAAAACGAGTGCTTTACAACAGTATATGCTGTATAATGTTTATATTTTATCATCAATAAAAATAAGAGTAAAAATTGAAAAGTTTTTCTTAATCATTACTATACTTTACTACATTATTACTGTATTAATGAGTCAGACTGTAGAATGTGTTTAAGAAGCATATTTTAGCGCATGTAATAGATACATAGTATTTTACTTCTGGCTGCTCATTCGCGCATGTGACGTGATACATGGAGTTTTACTTCCGGGTACAGAACTCGCGGATTATCTCGATTCGTGGGAGGGCTCGGAACCGAACCCCCACGAATGTTGAGGGCCTACTGTACTTTGACTACGTTTATTTCTGAGGAATAGTTAAGGGTGCCAATAATTGTGGAACAGGAGATTTTATTAAAAATAATTACTTATTATTCAATAATTCAATATAATTCAATAAGCCCCCTCCCAAAAAAAAAAAAAAAAAAAAAAAAGAGAAATTCAGTTGAGTTGAAGGTTACATTTTTCTACAATTTTTCAGTGTGAGAGAAGCGGCTGCAATAAAAATTGAAATTATTTCATGGCTTGTAACACATCCTGATCAGGGGTGCCAATACTTATGGAGGGTAGAGTAGTTCTGATTTGTTTAAACTACAATTTTGATTCGACACGTCCGATCTTTACACCCCAAACGACACGGTTTCACGTGACTTATTTAGTTAATGCTTTACTTTAGGCGAAGACTCTTGTGATTTTTCTTCTGCGTCGTCCTCACTATGCTGCGATGTCTCCATCTCCTCCTCAGACCCGTCCCCTTGGCTCACTGCTGCTCGTGACCTTTCAGCACTGTAACATGGAGGGAGGAAGGGGAAAGAAAAAAAGAAGGAAGAAATTAAATAAAAGAATTAGGTACTAATCAGCCAGCAGCACTGACTAAACTCAACGTCCTCATATCGCAGCACTGAGACGCACCAGAGTGCAATGAGGACTCGACAGAATTAAGAACCTCCAACTAAACCATGAAAACATGTTCCTGAATATCATATACTCGGAACATGACACTTGATAGGTGCTCAGGACGGGTAATATCCCAGAATAACGCTGATACAATCATACGAACCCATCACTCAATTCGACCCAATTGACAATTTTAACCAACAATAAAAAGTCGTCTGATTGGTCAGAAGTGATTCTTTCAAATTCATCAAACGTGCGTTTGTTGATAATTTGTCGGTACCGTCCAGTCCGAACCAGGAGACAGTAACGGTTGCCTACCCTGCTTTTTTTTGAGATTTCGGCGGTCGTCCTCTTCTTTTCTGCGGCGTGGACTCGACAGACTCACTGGTGACCTCGGACACTTCCGCTCTGAGGACAATCGCATGCATACGTTTGGTTACAGTGGGCGTGAGTATTTGCACACATTTGAAGGTATTAATGTGAAATCTGACCTCGGTTTGCGCCCTCGTCGGCCTTTAGGTTTAACCTCCTCCATATTTTCACTGCCTCGATCTTCGTCCTCGTCTTCCTCCTCCGCCTCCTGCTCCTCGTCCTCCTCATCAGGTGGCGGCACGGCCTTCCTACGTCCCCTCCTGCCCTTGCTGGGGGTGGTCTCTTCCTTGGCAGCGGTGGCGGATTTAGGGGGTCGTCCCCGACGCCCCCTCTTGGGCGGGCTGTTCTGTTCGTCCTCCGTCTCCATGGTGGTGTCTACCATGCTGCTGTCCTCCGTCCACTGCTCCTCTGTGTCCTCCGAGCTGGTGTTGGTCGCTTTCTTGCGGCCGCGTTTGGCTTTCGGCTCTGGGACCTTGTCCTCCTGGACTGCTGCTGCTCCTCGCTTGCGTCCCCTAGTGGGCTTGTCTCCTTCTGACGGGCTTTTTATGGAGATATCTTCGTTCTCACTGTGGTCCATGTCAGTAGAGTCCATTCTGAGGGTGGGGTGGGGTGGGGGGGAGAAGGAAAAAGAAAAAGATTTTAGAAGTCTTCAGTGTCCGAGCTTTCAGAAAACGCTGCACCCGTATAAATCCAGGCAAGAAACGAAAACTGTTTTTATCATATTTAAACATATTGCTTACAACCTCATGACTTCACTTCCCATGTTACATAAGCACAACTTACCACAAACAATAAGGCAATAAAACCTCACCATTTTTAAAAAGCGTTGAAATGTCTTCATCTGTGCATTTCATTATCATCAATGAATAAATTAAATGAAGGTATTGGATTAGAATTCATTACATTATCATGGGGCAGTGGTGGGCCGGTGGTAAAGCTGCTGGATCACTGATCCTAAGGGCGGAGTTCAAGCCCCACCCTCAACAGGCGCTAACTGGGTTATCGAAGGCCGGCCATGTCTCTCACTGTCTATGGTGTGATGTTCATAGAAAAGAACCATTGACGACTTTCGTAAAGAGTATCTGCATGGCCATCAGTGTGTTTCTGCCCTGCGATGGTCTGGTGACTCTGCCCTCGCCTGGAGTCAGACAGAATGGGCGCCAGCCTCCCCGCAACCCTAATTAGGATTAAGTGGTTACAGAAAATGTACGACGACGATAAACACAGGGTGTACCCGCACCTCTGACAGCACGTCGGCCCAACCGCTGGACGAAGACTCGAAACGTGTGATGGTTTCCGGCGGCTCGTGCAATTTTCGCATTGATCGGAGTCGCTCTGAAACACTAACTAGATGGCGAGATCATTTCTTCTGCTGCATTTTCATGTTAAACTATGCCCATCGCTATAGAATTGCTAAATAAATGAGAAACCATGTCATTTTCATATAAAAAGAAAACATAAGTGTATTTAAAAAAAAAAAAAAAAAAGAAAAAAAAAAAAAAAAAAAAAAAAAAGAACTCGTCATATATTAACTACTCAATCAGCTGATGTATGTCCCTGCAGCGCCACTAACTGGGTTATCAAAGGCCGGACATGTCTCTCACTGTCTGTGGTGAGAGGTTCATGTCAAAGAACCACTGCTGACTTTCGTCAAGAGCAGCAGCATGGCCGTCAGCGTGTTTCTGCCATGCGATGGCCAGGCGAGCCGTCCAGGGTGTACTCTACCTTCGCCCAGAGATGGCCAAGATGGGCACAAGCCTCCCTGTGACCCTAATTAGGATTAAGCAGTTCAGAAATGATTCATGACAAAGTAATTTTGGCATTTTGGCCATTTTAATGTAAAATGGATGATAAAACGGGTTCATTCTGAAAACGTTTAAAATCCTGTAACCTTTGAGCCAATAATGCTCATGTAATTAAATGAGGATCATTTTTATTTTTCCATTTTCTTTCTGATTAACTCTTAAATGCGAGAGTGTTATATAGAACAAAAAATGTCTTGCGGTACCTATTATACTTGGGGAGAAAAAAAATTCCATAAATGTATTCATGAGGAAACGTAGGCATACAAGCACTCCTAATAGTCATCCGTCTCTTATAAAGTTGCATTGTGTCCCCAACAGCCCGAGCGTCTCGTTACAACACGCCATGCTCTTCTGCCTGATTGTACCCATCTCAGGATGCTAATAAACCATATTGTGTTGGGTTCAATCGGTCGGCTGAACAGCTCCTCCGCCTCGGAGCGCCTCCTGGTTTCATCGTGAAGTGTTCGGTTGATGTACGTGTACCGGATACAGTGTAGCTGTAATCACTCCATTCTTGTGATGCAAATGTATTTACTACCCTATTCATCTCAGTCTGAAATCACGCCCTCGCCCCAACCAAATCTCACAGATACGAGCGTTTCCCGGGATGCATGAGGTTTTAACTACACAGGAAAAGATCAGTATTATTGCTTTTGGAAAAGGCTGAATGCCGGGTTTATGACTCAGAATAAAGATTCAGGGGAGGACACATTGCTCAGCTGGGTGATGACACAAACATTACGGGGTGGACAAATCATAAATTCATTAGCGACGTCACCCGGCGATGTGCTGCCCAGTGCAATTAACTCGGATATAACGTGCCAATACTGTAATTTAACTCCACAGCATGAACCGATTATGTGCGTATGACACTTGACCCCTGGCACAACCGACTTCACGTAGCTTCAGTGTTTTTGTCCCTGGCGAGTGAAGTTAATTGGACCGAGTGGTGTGTATAACGTGATCGAACAAAACGTTCTGTTCCCTGTTTGAATATTTAAATATTTCCCTTTTTTCCCTGCACTGGCATTTGGATGAGCTTTAAAAAAAATATCTTGAGGGAAATAAATGAACCAGAATGGTAAGCAGCGGTGACCTTGACCTTTGACACAGTTTAACATCTGCAGGCCAATGTGAGGAGTATGTGAAAACACGGTAGGAAAATTCTAATCATGGAAATGATTGGACTGAACATTATTCAACGAAGTGATAACATGGCAGCTACATGGTGATGTGTGGATTTGAGAAATCGCCGCAAAATTTGTAACACTTTGAAAATCTCATGGTTTGGGCTCCCGAATGGCGCATCGTCGAGGTGCGAGAGATCACCAGTTCGAATCCAGGTCGATACCGTAGTCATTTGTGACTGGGAGGAGTCAATGGGACCTAATCAGCCGAGTTCTGAGGGAGAGAGGAGGGAGGGACGGTATGCGTTCACGTTCCTGTTATTCATAGCAATCACTGGGCAATCATGGACAGAGCTTTCCCTCCATCTTTGTGTTAGGGACCCCCCTCCAGCCGTTGGTAAACAGCCGGATGGTAGCATTGCATGTCACAAAGGGAGCACGTGCATGTTTACGCCCCTCCCTGGTTGAAGGTTGAGAATTGAATAGAAACGAGAAAGTGTGTGTGTGTGTGTGTGCTGTAATCAGGTGTTGGTTTTGTGGCAGTCGATGGTGAACACCACGTCACGGCGGTCCCATAAGGTTTGGTACAGTGCTGATCCGCTGTAAGAACCTCCGAAGCAATTCTGCTGGTTGCGAGCACCCACAAGTAATGGCATCATCTCTGATGGGAGGGAAGGACTTTATGACATACATTTAAAATACTCGATTCAAATACACGTTTGCATTTTATCATTTGTGTTTGGGATGATTATTTTATTAGCATTATTTTTTTTAATGAATGACTTCATAATTTGTATCCCTTTAAGGGTTCAAAAAAAAAAAAAGAAAAAAAAAAAAAAAGAAAAAAAAAAAAAAAAAAACTTCCTGTGAGACGCCTTCGTGATGACATCATAAAAATAATGGGCTTGGACTCTAAGCTGCATGACTGCAATTTGCCAAAGTCGGGTGAGCTCAAGATGATACACCACAAGGTAGAGATTTTTAAATTTTATTCTTTTTTTGAAGAGTTTGGACAGAATGATGTATTACAATAGAATGTACACACATCCCGACCGAGATTACGAGAGCGACTCCGGTCTACTACCTTCCTTTGCTGCGGCCCGGTGAGCTGGGATTGGAGTTGCTGCTGGCGTTGCTGATGGTCTCCATGCGAGAGAGTTTGGTCTGCAGCTTGCCTGTCGCTGATAACGGTTTGTTTACAGCTCCGAGTACATTTGCTGATTTAGGCTGGAAGGGGAGAGAGGGAGAGAGAGAGAGAGAGAGAGAGAGAGAGAGCGAGAGAGAGAGAGAAGGCATTATCAGAAAATGCACCTGCTGTAGAATTTTTTTAAGACCCAACAGACTATAGGAACATTTGTCACATTCAAATAAACTGCTTTTTCCAGCTCATCAGTTCAGCCTCTTGAAATTTAATCACCAGAGTTAAAATTCACACATTGTCCAATTTAATAGGAACACCTGCCCCTTCATTCACACAATCCAAACCAGCCAGCAATGTGATAACGGCACAAATGCATAAAAATCATGTGCACACAGGCCAGGAACTGTGATTAAGGCTAACACTAAACATCAGAATCAAGGTGGTGACATCTCAGACTGTGGATTTAATCACAGCAGGGTTTGCTGGGATCTCCTGGGCTTATTGGAGCTTTTCAGAAAAGTTTGAGGAGAAAAACAAGTCCCTGAGTGAGTGACGGTTACATACAGGGAAACACCCATGACGACAGGAAAGCGGACGCCAACTCAATCATCACGCTTATAACATGGTATCCCATCATTCAGCTGGAGCCTCTGACCATCCAGAGACTTGCCCGGATGTGAAGACAAATGCAGACATTATACATTCTGTAATTTAAAATTACACTAAAGGCGGTTTTTGTCTTAAAATTAATAACCAGTGAGTGCCGAGTGCGACCTGTGCTGAGGTAAGGTTGTTATGGGTATGTAAATAATAAATGTATAAACATTGTGAGTATGTAATTATATTCAGTTAATGTACTGTAAATGGTAACACATGGTATTACTCAGCTGTTTTGGGTCACAGTTGTTTTGCCTGCATGGTCTAAGTGGGTATGAAACGTGCCAGCATATTATAGAAACTTCGAGATTGATCTAGTTGCACATGCGCCCTGTGACTGGTCATGTGATTAGAACATTCAAGAAATGGAACATTCTTGAACTTTAGAGAATCTATATAAGGACCAGTTGTCAGCAGTCTCGGGGGATCATCTAAGGCGGAGCATCTGAGCCACATCATTCAAGTTTCATCATTCATTTCTTCATCACCCAAGTCCATCATCCACGTTCATCCCCAGCCAACGCGAGGATTATCTTCATTCGTTTCTTTTGATACGCAGGATTCTAAACTTCTGACCGCCAGTGATATCGCCGTCTCTAAATTTACCATACTGCAGCTGCTTGGTGACTATTCTTATTTTGTGACCCTTGTTCTATTGGTATTTTAGGGGGCAGTGGTAAGTATTTTGTTTAGCGCTAAGCTGTAATCTATTATTTTGCCTTATTTTGTAATATTATTAAATTGTATTGATTGTATGTTGTTGTTTGTCTTGTTTTGCTGGTTTCACGGGGCACTTTTCCTATTCTAAAATTTCCATACGTAACAAAGTTCATTTAACAAAGAACAGGTAGCACATACGGAGTCTGGAGACACTCCCCATAACATACACTCATCTCTCCATGGTAACCACTTTCTACACCTTACAATTCCTTGTTTTATGGGGTTTTTTTTCCATTCATTCCTGTCTTCCTGTCATTGTGTTTTGTTGATGACGTGATTGTAAACATGCACAATATTTTCTCACCTCCAACTTCCCCCTGCTGTTACTTTTCTCTTTGCCTTTAATAATCTATTAAACATGACTTACTGCTTAGAATGAATTACTGAGTACTTTTTGTCATGAATTAAGATTATTTTAGTCAGAAATGTTTGTTTTTGCTGACATCTCCGTAAACAAGCAATCAAACAGAATAGCGATCAATAAACAAATCCAAAAATTCAGCTCCCGGTCTGGTCTACTTTTGAAACATCAGGCACACAGACCCCTATTTTAATAAACCTGAATTGTGCTCAGAGTGCAGACCTCCACCAAGATAGTGCAATCGCATCTTGACATGGTTTAAAGTGGAAAATAATGCAGCATTACATTGCCCCCCCGTGGCCTAATCCACAATTATTTTCTTAAGATGATTTTTTCCTCCTGGCGCATTCTGAGTCATCACCTTGCTCTACTGTACAGTGATTGAAAAAAAAAAATTTTTAACCATCCTGGATCTGGACCATGCCCTAAAGGTAATCAGTTCTTGGCCCAACATCAAATTTTGGGTTAAAATTGGTAGAAACTGACCATTCGTTTTTGAGCTATTGTGGTCACAGACACATATACAACCAATCCCATAACCTCGATGTTGGTGGCGGTAATAAAAGATGTACCTTCCCAGGGGTAAAGAAAGACTTCATCTCAGGAGGAAGATAATTTTTTGTGTTGCTGAAATTCTGTAAAAAACAAAAAAACAAAAACACAAATCAAAACAAAACGGGGGTTTAAACACTATATAGAACAGCGAAGAACATATTTTTCCTCTTCCACCACAGCAATCTACCAACACTACTAATAATTTGTTTATCAAGAAATATCAGTATGTATTGAAATTGAAGAACAGTTTGCATGAAAATGATTCATCACTTAAGAAAAGTTATACTGTACTATTACCCTCATGATCTTAATTCTTATTAATTTATTAAAACAGAAAAAAAAAAACAGCCTGAAGACTTTCCACTACAGTGCCAAAAAATAATCCTTCATGTTCCAACCAATCAGAATCAAGCATAGTTAATACCGTGTTATAAATATTCATTCATTTTCTAAGCTGCTTTCTCCTAATTAGGGTTATGCTGGAGGCTGATGGCCTATCTCAGCCGACTCGAGTGAGGGCAGGATAACACCTTGGCCCACTCACTAGGCCATCGCAGGGCCAACACTCACAACCATTCACACTCACACGTATGGGTGATCTGGAACAGTCGATTAGTCTATCGTGCATGTTTATAGACTGCAGGAGGAAACTCGCAAGAACATGAAGAACAATGTTATAAATATTTTGAACCTTGTCAGGTTGAGTAAAGTAGCGTGCAGGCAGTACGGGGTCTTTCGGTGACTCCAGGCTGTACGTGGTGCTTTTGGAGATGATGATGTTCATGGCTACGTCACAAACCGTGTACAATTTCTAATAAGATGGAAGTGATAAAATGAGATTTTGGATTATCTGAGAATGTTTAAGTTGTTAACAGGACAGGCAATTATATAATAATAATAATAATAATAATAATAATAATAATAATAATAATAATGAAGAGTTACAGGCTTTCACCTCATTGATCTTTGGATCATCTGGACACTGGCCATCTTTTGTCTGTTTGATGTTCTCCACCATTTTTCTGATAAAAGCGTGACTGTTGTTCTCATTCTTGGCCATTAGGATCTCCAAAATAAACCATAAAGCCCTGAAGATGAAAAGAGCACAGAGAAGTCATTTTTCCCAGCAAATAAACTCGCAGAGCACGCATGGAATCAATCTCTCTGGCTTTGTGTCATTTTAAAGCTCACCGAAACCCAAAAATCCCATCCCTCACACACACACACACACACACACAGACACACACACAGACACACACACACACAACGAAGGGTGCGACTCACTCCTTGATGTCTTTGAGCTGCTCTAGGTCTTGCACTTTGACGTAGTCTGGATCGTGAGCCAGCAGGTGGATGGCGTATGGCACCACATATTCCGGGAGAAGGGAGATGAGCTTTTCTATAAGAGACACACACTCACTTTTAATAATAATAATAATAATAATAATAATAATAATAATATACACATGAATATACAATCAGGCTTTTCATACACATCAAGAGACTGATATAAAGTGTGCAATGTATCAGCCGTCTGCTTTTCACGATAACAACCTAATTAATCCAAATTAATTTAGTGTTACAGAATAAAAGGCAAAAACATCTGCCAAGAAATTACTGATCAGAAAGACGGACCGGCATCATTCGGCTCACTGGTTCCATCCTTTAAACCCTTAGATCTCCCAAGATGAGGGAACAAGTTCGCATAATAATACAGCTATTAACATCACAATACACCACAGGACTGCTGAATTCACATCAAAAAGCTTATTTATCTTTCTGCAACTGAAGATTTGACGTTAATTTAGCATTTCTATGGCAACACGTAATTTTCAGATATAAACGATAAACCATATTATATATACATATACATATATATAAAAATAAAAGATCTGGATTTTTAATGGAACGAGTGTCCAGCACCAACACTTATGAAGATGCTTGTTGGGTTGCGGATGTTCCAGAAAATTAAAATGTAACTTTAAATGGTTAAAATAAAGTGAAAAACGCAATATTGCAGTATACAGAAATACAAGACCGGCAGATGTGCTGTTAGGGGAAAACAAACCCTTCAGAATCACAACAGAGACTCACCTCAAAATCGGCGTGTGACTTGCACCCCCTTCGATCCCAACCCTTACATGAAGCTCAGCCGAGTTGAAGGAGATGCGACACGAGCATTTTATTACTCTGTTGATGAAGTTCCTCTAAAATGTTCTGCATGTTTTCTTGTGGATTTCTATTTCTCTTGCGAGTAAATCAGTGGTGTTGGATACAATCCCATCCATCATTCGCCTCTAGTCTATTCTTTCGCCCTGCTGTCTGCTACGTGAGCACGGCTCAAGGCTACAAACATGCAACGCAAATGCTGATTGGACTAGAGACACGATAATAAACCAATCAATCATAGCACACGTTGTGAAAAAGATGATCTTGGTGATGGGTATATGTATCAAGCTGTGGCTGTCCTTGGGGAAATCAACCTCGAGGATCGTCAAGAGTTCGCAGGTATAGCGGGGAAAACACGGTTGGTAAATGCGAGGAGCCTGATTTTTTGCACCCTGAAATGTAGTGTTGGGAACATAAAAAGGTGCGAGTGTGATTCACGGCATTGTGACGCGGTCAAAGGTCAAACCTTTTATGGTCTACATACCATACAGCACATAATTTCAACCTGCTGAGCAAGTCTTGAGCTAATATTTAGAATGTTAGGGTCACTGTGTCAAGGTCAAGGGTAAAAAAGTAATAATAACAAAAAATACCCCGACAGCCTGATGGATGAGGAGTCCAACAACAACAACAAAAAAGGACAAATTAGAACACTACAGCCGACAACTGTAGACTAACAACACACTGAAACCAACAGTCAAAACAACCCCAGAATAGAATGAGTGTAGAGCCAGTCGTTTTCTTTCAGTTACCAGGGTAACCACACAGGTGCCTCTCTGCAGGGATCTTTCCATGATGCCAGACCCCCCCCCCCCCTCTTTCATAATAAAAACACGTGGTGTATTTTGACACAGATGTTTGCCTTGCTGAGTTACAGTAAGTTACTCAATTAGTGGCTGGCAGTTATTGCGTTTTTCAAAATCTGGAGCCAAAAAGATCCGCTTTCCTTTCACAATAAAAAACATGTTCGGGTTCTCACACTGAATTAAAAGACAAAATCTATTATTTAAACATGAAGATTAAAACACTGCTCAGAAAAAGACCTCGAACTGGGTTTCAATCTGAATTCGTTTTGATGACGCCGTTGATGACGTTCTGCCGTGTAAACTTCTTCCAAAGTTCTGATATTGTCAGAAAGCACGACACAGCTATTGCCTTAGCAAGATGTCATTCCACCGGATGGGCCAGAATGGTGCCAGAAATGTCAGGGGTTAAAAGGTTAAAAGCATTTAAATGAATTGTGCAGTGCACAGTGATCATTTATTTTCCCAATCCTCCCAAAAACGAGCCAAAAACAACCCAAGATATGTCCTGCATATGGCTCACTGAATTCTGTATATAGTGTTAAAAAATGGTTTCATTGCTTGAAACAAAAGATCATCTCCGACATTCATTCCCGTTACCACGGTTACATACTGTCGTGCAAACTATCACCACAGGGTTTTTCAACAAGTACATGAATGGGCAAACAATGCCTGTCACACCGAGAGAGAGAGAGAGAGAGAAGAAAATCAGATCAGCGCGATACAAATTTTTCTTAAGTACAATGCTCGACACTACGAATAAACCGAACAACGCGTATTAAAGCAACGTTTCCACTCGCTGATGAGTGCCCGACTACCGACCCGGAGAACACTGGGATGGAATCCAGGTTGATAGTACAGCCATCAGCGACCGAAAATCCAACGGGGGATAATCTGTCGAGTTTGCATACGCTCACCTTCCCGTCACTCACAGCAATCACGAGCCAACCGTGGGTGACTGTGAGCTCATTGGTACATAGCGGGGATGGCGTGTTCCCTCCAAGTGTGTAAAGCTGCCCAAGAATACACACGCAGAGTCGTTTGCAAAAGATGTAGATTGGCAGCGTCGCTTGTCACAGAGGGGGCATGTTCGTTCTTGTGCTTTTGCCCCTCCCTAGTTGGTGGTGGCTGAATGTAATAGGGAGGCAACACTTACCAGGTGGGAATTGAACATGACTAAAATTAGTGGAGACAAATGGGAAGATCTGTGCTGATTCTCAGGTTGGATTCTCAGAGCCTGAGGGCTGTAAAACCTTCACCTCAACTTCAAATCTCTTACAATATTACAAAAAAAGCACAAGTTTTTGCAGGAAATAAAACTCTGTGGCTTATGGATTGCATTTTGGTTGTGCAGAATGATGTCATGAAGCATCAGGGTTACATTATAACATGCAAGTTTTTTTTTTATTATTTTAAATTTGTTAAAAATGTTTGTTAAAAATAATTAGTTTAATGATGGAGTCATAAGATGAGTTAGTGATGAGCGTATATAGAGCTGGGATGAGACCTGAACCATTCTGATCTAAAAAGCCAAGTGTGTGCACATGACCTCACCACTGACTGCGGCGTGCTGCTTGATGTACTCCCTGCGCAGGTTGACGTTTTTGACCAGACACTGGCGGGCGTGAGCCCTGCGCTCCTTCACCGGGTCTTTGGCACACAGAGCGAACACGGCCAGGTACTCCAGCGGCAGCCGCAACCGACACAGGCCCTTGTGTAGCTTCTGAGCAAAAGCCTGACGCACCTGGTAACACTCGTCCTGAGGGCAGAGACGGCGCAAAGACTGATAACGCATGAGCGCGTGAACGGATGAAGAAATTAATGAGGCAAGCGCTGGCATGACTGAATTTGAAGACATGGAGGACACTGTGAGCCCTGTTCAAATCGATTGATCGGAAACACCACCACATGACTATGTGAGATAGTACAGAGCTCCGTTTCTTTTCGTAAAAACAGACAGTGCAGGCTTTTAATGGTGGCTATAGTGTGCAGACGAGTAATGGAAGGAGTATAAAAAAAAAAAAAAAGAAGAAAAGTGTGATGTGGTTTAAATCTTACGTTTATGACCAGAGCACAAAGCTGGTACTGCTCCAGGGTGATAATCTCATGGTAGCAAGGCTCCTGAGCCAGACGCAGCACCGCACAGCCTGCAGCCAACCGCAGACGTGACATGTCTGGCTTTCTGGATACACAAAGAATAAAATTAATTAATGAGGGAAAAAAAGTGCTTTTTTTGATTAAAGCATTATACAGCGGTACCTTGACTTACGAGTGTTCCTTTTAACGAATTTTCCGTGATACGAGCTTCGATCCACCAAAAATCCGCTCCATCCTACCAGCAAAATTTTGATTTACAAGCTCTGCTGGGGAAATGGCTTTTCCGGGCCGATTAGCCTCGTATTCTTCCGCAGTCCGAGAACATCTTGTGCCGTGCTTCTCAATTCAGTTCACCCCCCCACGCGACTATAAATAGTGTTTACTGCACTTCATATCGTTTGCTTGGGGCTTTTTCGCCTACACTATAGGGAACACAATGAGAGTGCCACTGCCACCTACTGTGAAGGATGTGAAATTACACTTAAATATAGTACAGTATGGGGCCAGTGGTGTACTGGTTCGGGTGCTGTGCTCATGATCAGGAAGTTGTGTGTTCAAATCCCAGTGAGACCTTCATTGTGCTGAGCCCCCTGGGCATGGTCTTAACTACAAGTGTGCCTCTGTTCACCCAGCAGTATAAATGGGCACCAGTAAAATATACTGGGAAGGTAACCTGCGGTGGACTAGCGTCCCATCCAGGAGAAGTTGAATACCTGGTTGCTTCACGTTATGGAAACCGGGGATAGCACCGGTCCAATGAGCCACAAGGCTCGGGTATAAAAAGACCAAAGGACTTTACCCATGCACAGTGTATGTATATCTGTATCTATCTACTGTGCGTCTTTAGACCATCACACAAAACCATAATATTTCCAATGTGCCCCTTGTACAAATAATGAATAATTGGTAGACTGCTCTTGAAAATGTTCTTGGCCTTGTTTACCTTCAGCAAACCGGCCTGATGAGCCACTAGGCTCAGGTGTAAAAAGCCCAAAAGGACTGTACCGACCTAGTACGGTACGGCAAAAAAGCATGTTCCCCAGGGTCATACGTGCCCCCCCCCCTCGAACGAACATTTTTGAATTATGAGCTCGTCCTCGGAACAGATTAATTTTATAAGTCAAGGTACCACTGTATTAATTATAAAACATTCAGGTTTGTTCAGAGACCAGTGCAAATCTTTTTTTTATTATTAACCTCACAGCTGTACATATGATCCATCTCCTTTCCTCATGCTTTAAATTAACCCATCTATCTAAATCTATTTATGGCCAATTAAATTATTCAACACAATAAAATGAATAAGAAGAAAATGAAGAAGAAGAAAGTCACAACAGGTGTTTTCTCCTTCACCATCAGTCAGTTATATCTGCTGATCAAGTACAATATTTGTCAAGCATGGGGCATTTGTCTGGTTGACCACAGCTCCATTTCTTTGGGATGCGCTCACCCCATCTTGCCCTGTTCGGTCAGATCGCCATCGCTGTTCAGTATGGCAGTCAGCATCCTCAGCGTGGAGTTCCCCGACTTGCTCTGGTTATTCTTCACCCCGAGCAGCCACCTCACCATCAGCTTAATGCCCTGAATCTGAAAAGAAGGTTGACCAGAACAGACACCTTTGATAAAGCCAGAGATATTTATTTAGAGCTCGGGGAAAAGAAAACAGTGATCCATCAACATCAGAAAAGCGATACGCACTGGACCGGTAGAATGGGTGGGGGGAGGGGAGGGGGGATAAAAACCATGTCTCAGCCAATCACTGTGTCTTGAGCTCATGCTGTGACAAAAATAAATGAGTAAAACCCTTCGTCTGGGGGAACCGCACAACTTGTTTTGGGGGTGTTTTATAAAATTACACAGCACTTGCCCCGATGGTATATGATATGGATTTAACATTTTATAAATAAGGTGCAACCGTAGCCTACCTTCGCCAGTGTTTCAGGAGAAACTTCATCGTCTGGAACCCACAGTTTGGTCGTTTTTTTGCCAGGAATCTAAGACAAGAGAGGGGTGGGGGGGAAACAATCAGACAAGGACCTGGCACTCAGCAGCAGGATCTGTGTGCCAACATGTAGCGAGGAGATTCATCACTGACCTCTCAGACAGATCAGGGTATTTTAATGTTTGAAACAAGGTTTTCAGAACAGGAGCCCCCCAACAACCATATTAATACTGAAACTGTACTGGACATGGCTGATTGAAACCGTCCAACTTGTAAGGTTTGAGCCGTCTTCACTGGTTCTACTGATGTGCTCTCTTTTGTCCAAGTACGATCTGCAAGTTCCCGCAGGTTAACTCAACAAGTCATGCATCGGGGTATCAGGCACCACTGGGGGCGTCTTTGGACCCATAAACTCTTCCAATCTAAAAATGCCATAATTGTCATATATTTGGTCCGCCATAGATCTTATGCAAATTGTTGCCATTTCCAATCATGTAATCGAATTAATTTCTGATCATTAACAGTACCATCATGAATATGAACATAAAGGAAATATGACACTCATTCCAATAATATGACAATTTTTATGTACCATTTCATTGTTTTGGATGATAGGATGGACAGCTATGGCTAGACTGTCCTGGAAAAGAAAACAAAATGGCCACTCGAAACAAAAGGGTGGCACCCTTCAAGGCCAACTCAAGGCATGTCGAGACATGTCAGGTTTATGGCGTGACTTATGATGTCGTATGGGACCAATCAGAAAAAGGTCAGGCTGACACATGATACTGTTGTACACCGATCAGAGTGGAACGGGCATTCGGTAAGTTGCTTCAGAACTGTAGTCTGAGTCGGAGAGTTTTCTCTCAAAACAACTTGTGTGAATGATTGTACACTCTTCTTTTTCTAAAGGCAAAATAAACACCAAAAATATGAGTCTGGATCTCTTGAGTCATGAATAGGACACGTTTCACCACTACAGTACGGAACGTTTGGGATGTCTTAATATCCTCGAAAAGACAGATCGAGTTGGATTCCCGGCTTGAATCGAAATCAGGCCTGTTCTCCCTAACTGTATCCAGTGAAGTATCCGTGCAGGGAAGTGGGATCGAGGCACACAGCCGACACCTGGCTTTCGCGGTACATACCAACAATGTCATGGAGATGTCAGATTTCCGTGACACTGCGGTGGTGAACTTGTGAAAATCACTGTTTGGTTGAAAGTTACGTGGACTTGTTTCGCTTTTAAAGCAACAACAGCATCAATAAATCAAATAAAGGATTCAGTAGAGAAATCATTACGCGACTTACTAGCCTCAGCTGGTTGCCCTTTCAACGTGCTTGAACGTCTCTGCACGTCTTGGCGGTCTTCATTCAATATTACTGAAATCTAAATGTTGAGTTTTTACGTACAATTGTTCATTTTCTACTTTTTCCAGGGGAATTTTTTATCCCGGTATCAAACATGCTTGACATGATTGAAATGTATAACACACAAACAAAAACTTCCTTTATGCGTTCAGATCACATAATATTCCAGCAGATCTTTATATTGTGATTAAGACTTATATTTTTGCTACCTATAGTTATTGCAACCAAATAAAACTAGAACTGCTGCCTGGTGGTGAGACTTTTCCACCCGGAAAGGACGCAATTACTTTGATTTCCAACTGATTTGATGAGTGGTGCAAGGTTTGAAGAAATTGTTTGGGATATAACGCTCACAAGAATGTATGAGTATGAATGCTGGTATGAGACCGCACTGCGCCTGAACCTTTGATATTCATTCAGTCCCTCCTGGAGTCGATGTGGGCATTTGTGCAAAGTTGGAAACCTGGGGACCTTTCAGTAAGAGTGCTCACACAGGCTGAGCAGAGTTTTCTAAAAAAGCGGCGCTGTTGGACTCACCCTGTCGTTCATAAGAAGATCTTTCACGATGAAGTTGGCCACAAGCGATTTCAGCGGTCCGGCGAACTGCTCGGGTGCCAGCATGGCCAGGTGTCCCAGCGTGGTAAGAGGCGTTATCAGCTGCTCCATGTTCTCCGTGTCCAGACTTTTATGCAGAGGCTGTAATCAGAGAGAGGCTCAGTCAGCATGACATTAACTGCTTCCTCTGATGTCTACAGCAGGCACGACTTTATTACCAAGCACTTCTCTCATCACGAGAGCCTCTAATAAAGTCTGACGAGATCTGATGCTCGGGTGACGACTTGGCAAAGGTTATAAAAGCGACGATCGCACTTCTCAGTAAAGACACGCAGCGTAAACCTTAGCGAGATTTGCTCCAACACGTTTTTATATTCTCTAAGATGCTCGGAGTCCAAAATCTTCATGCTTCCTTAAAAGATGTGTTGTGTGTGGAATGGGAAACAAAGTGTGGCTGTTTCAGGACACGGTGCTATACTTAACATGAAACAGTAACTGATAACACTGAACAGTCAGACGATGGACCATGTGCTCCAACAGACGGCACAATACAACAGACTATTGATACCTCCAGACAATACATGGCACATCCGACTTCACAACAGAAGATACATGCAGTTATACAACAGACGGCATGACGGCGAGTCCATGGCATTATTCGATGGACGATAGACCACCCTGTACAATAGGCTATACACGACCACACGGCAGAATCAATGTGCTGAAGGATAGAAAATCACCAGGGACCATGTGATACTACAATACTCACAGTACAGACGCTCCCCGACTTACGTTTTTAATTGGTTCCTTACGGCCGAACGCAAGTTGAAAGTGAACATAAGTTGCTACAGTGACGTATGACACTCATACTGTACTATACATCCATAAATACCATTACCGTATCTCATAAAACACCCCTAAATCAATTATAAACATAACCTTGTAAAATATCAACATTAATTTCAAATAAATTAAATTCAAGCAAAATAATTTAAAATTGATAAATCTTAATCAAATTCATTCATCAAATACAACCTTTAACATTCTCTATGATGCGATTTTTCTGCTTGTAAATGGTTCCGATGGTCGACGGATGGTCACATTACATGAAGCTGAGCCGACTCACTTCACATGAAGCTTAAAACAGCCAATCAACGCTTACAATATGTGAGGTGCTCAATACCGAAAGTAGTGCACTTGCTGAAAGTAGTTTACTTGCTTAAAACAAAGCGCGGGTTATACAGACTTCCGGTTGTTTAAGTGCGCAAGGGTGCCGTTGAACTCGTTTAGTACTCAGCCTGCACTGATGTGAATCAGCAGAGCGGAGAGTTCTCTTTCTTAGGTTTTCATTCATTTTACAACTCGCTTTGCTTAACTGAGTATGCATGGTAGATTATGCCGAAATTAGCATGTTTCATCTGACCAATAAAAAAAAAAAAAAGAGTTTTTAATACAAGAAAAGTCAACCTTCAAATAATTATGTTCAGTTATGCACTCAATACTTGGTCGGGAATCCTTTTGCAGAAATGACTGCTTCAATGCGGCGTGGCATGGAGCCAATCAGCCTGTGGCACTGCTGAGGTGTTACGGAGGCCCAGGATGCTTCGATAGCGGCCTTAAGCTCATCCACAGTGTTGGGTCTGGTGTCTCTCAACTTTCTCTTCACAATATCCCACAGATTCTCTATGGGCTTCAGGTCAGGAGAGTTGGCAGGCCAATTGAGCACAGTAATACCATGGTCAGTAAACCATTTAGCAGTGGTTTTGGCACTGTGAGCAGGTGCCAGGTCGCGCTGAAAAATGAAATCTTCATCTCCATAAAGCTTTTCAGCAGATGGAAGCATGAAATGCCCCAAAATCAAGCTGCATTGACCCCGCCCTTGATAAAACACAGTGGACCAACACCAGCAGCTGACATGGCACCCCAGACCATCACTGACTGTGGGTACGTGACACTGGACTTCAGGCATTTTGGCATTTCCTTGTCCCCAGTCTTCCTCCAGACTCTGGCACCGCGATTTCTGAATGACATGCAACATTTGCTTTCATCCGAAAAAAGTACTTTGGACCACTGAGCAACAGTCCAGTGCTGCTTCTCTGTAGCCCAGGTCAGCCGCTTCTGCCGCTGTTTCTGCTTCAAAAGTGGCTTAACCTGGGGAATGCGGCACCTATAGCCCGGTCCACTGCTTCCACAGGTCCCCCAAGGTCTGGAATCGGCCCTTCTCCACAATCTTCCTCAGGGTCCGGTCACCTCTTCTGGTTGTGCAGCGTTTTCTGCCACACTTTTTCCTTCCCACAGACGTCCCACTGAGGTGGCTTGATAGAGCACTCTGGGAACAGCCTATTCGCTCAGATATTTCTTTCTGTGTCTTACCCTCTTGCTTGAGGGTGTCAATGATGGCCTTCTGGACGGCAGTCAGGTCGGCAGTCTTACCCATGATTGCGGTTTTGAGTAATGAACCAGGCTGGGAGTTTTTAAAAGCCTCAGGAATCTTTTGCAGGTGTTTAGAGTTAATTGGTTGATTCAGATGATTAGGTTAATAGCTCGTTTACACTACCTGAACATGATATGCTAATTTTTTGAGATAGGAATTTTGGGTTTTCATGAGCTGTATGCCAAAATCATCAGTATTCAAACAATAAAAGACATGAAATAGTTCAGTTGGTGTGCAATGAATCTAAAATATATGAAAGTTTAATTTTTATCAGTACATTACAGAAAATAATGAACTTTATAATATGCTAATTTTTTGAGAAGGACTAATATATATATATATATATATATATATATATATATATATATATATATATATATATATATCTGAATTGGGAAGAAGGAGGGGCACGTTTGTAAACAATGGACGCAGCGTCGTTACGTCAGTGTACTAGGTAGGTCCAACTCAAAATTTGACTTTATAAAAAAAAAAAAAAAATTAAACAGATGAACGTAAGTCGGCGAGCATCTCTGTGTGTGTGTTTTGAAGCAATTAGTCGTGCAATCAGGCAGAGTTGGAAGCAAACTGATGACTGCTTTTAAAAAAGCTCACCTCGAAAATCTGTGCAAAGTGGGTGTCTCTGTTGGAGAACATGGCGTGGATGCAGCGGATGGCGTACTTGGCTTGGCGGGGAGGTCCCTTCTTTGCTTTGTGTTGTAGTACCGGTAAAAGAACTCTGGGGGACACACAAAGCAATCATGTTCGGAGTTTACAGCGTTCATTATTTTTTATTTTTCTACATTATATTATTCCTGCAAGGAAAATTAAGACTCTGCATTTCACCCGCGCAAACTGAGCACACAGCGGGCAGCCAGAGGACGGCATCAGGACAGCAGCAGAGGGTTTGGTGCCTTGCTCGAGGGCACCTCAGCTGTGAAGAAAGAGGAAGGGAAGGTGCTGCCCACCATGCAACACATTTTTCCTGCTGGAATTGAACTACTGACCTCTCAATCCCAAATCTGCTTCTCTAACTACCATGCTTCAACTACCCAGAGTTTCAGAGTGTATAAGAAAGAGCCTCACGATTTGATGTGTGGGAAGCTCTCCTCCAGTTTTCCACCTGTGTTTTTAAAGATCTGAAGTGCTGCCTCTGCCACCTTCTCGTCGTCCATCTTCAAACAGCCGAGCAGGGACTCGAACGTCTCGGCCGAGTGAAAGGACACGGGGTGAGTAAAGGACAAAACCTGAAAAAACACAAACATACACACACAAGTGAGGTGATACAAACAACAAGAAAGGAAGGATGATGCGCTTTCTACTGAGCCAATCAGATTACACCCTTTAATAACCTTTAATTTTAATAAGATCTTAATAAAAGTCTGTAGCCAGAGACTCCTTCTTTTCCTTTTGGCTGTTCCCTTCAGGGGTCGCCACAGCAAATCATCTGCCTCTATCTCACCCCACGACCACTGGCACTTAAATTCATGCCTAAGGGTAATTTGGAACAGCCAGCATAATGAGAATGTCTTTGGACTGTGGGAGGAAACCCTAATACACAGGGAGAACCCACGTAAGCATGAAACTAGCATGTTAACTCCACACAGAAACTCACAGAGCCTGCGATTCGAACACAAACTTCTTATTATGAGGCAGATGTGTGACCCACTATAACATCATGGTGATAATTTTGGAAAATATTCCAGGTTAGAAACTGAACATTGACCCTCCCCCCGACTTTTCCCTTCAGGGGTCGCCACAGCGAATCATCTGCCTCCATCCCACCCTATCCTCTGTACATGTCCAAACCATCTCAATCTAGCTTCTCTGACTTTGTCTCCAAAACATCACAGAGAAGTGTCCAAAAACTCTCATCCTCCCAGAAAACTATGAAAAACAAAACAAAAATCCCACAATTCTCATCTAATAGCATTTGGAATATGGGCAGAACTGGAGCCATGGCTTCACCTTGAGCAGCTCCAGTCCGGCTCGGATGGCCTGTTCGGTGGGAACGCCTTCATCATCATCGTCTGCTGTTCCTTCGATGGATTTGTTCACCTGTTTTATAAGTGCACTGTGAAAGGGGAAAAAGGGGAAAAGAAGAAGAAGAAAAAAAAAAAAAGAAACACATGAAAAGGGAGGCGGAGTCAGAAAGCACAACGCATTCACCTGAAAGCATTAAAGCAAGGTACCTGATTGACTCGGTGTCGATGTGAACAGGAGCGATCCTCTCCAGTAAGAACTTGACCATCTCCAGGAAAGGGTTACTGGGTTGCTTAGGGCTACCCAGTTTTTTTGTGATGTCTTTCTGTTGAAAAAAAAAAAATGAACAGGACTAAAATTGCAACCAAAAGATAAACAATCTGATGAGGACGAATCCCAGAAGTGCATGATCGGTACAGTGAGAGCAGATTAACACACGAATGATGGAACACAGAATCCAAGAAAACATTGCAAGTGATCTTTCATTCATTTAGTAAAAGTCACTTGTGCCAAAAAGAAGAAGAAGAAGAAGAGTAAGCGAACTCTGGTTTCAACTGTATAAATGCCTTAATGCAACATCCTGTGAGTCGTGTCTCTGCTCAGCAGAAATCTTGGCAGCACTTCCAGACAGTCATGTTGAGTTTAACTCAGAGTCGTAACTCAATCTCTGACCTTCCAGCAGGAAAAGAAAGAGGTTCCTTCAAACCAAACTCATGTTGACATCAAATCAGAATAGCAGCTCATAGCATCCTAATACATCAATAAGTCTTACATTAATGCACCGAATTCCTTTAATGTTGGTAAAGCTATTACTTTCAGTGTTATATAATTGTTTTTCTGCTTAATTGTACATAACTCTTTTTGTATGAATGAAATATTTGTAATATTTTTTTAATTATTTACATTTAATGTGTAAACAATAAACCCATTCACACAAAATATTTTCCTACATTGACACAGGTGAGCAATCACGCAGCATATAAACAAATAGTTCAAAGATATGAAAGTGAATTCCTTAAAATGGTGAGAACTGACCATCCATTCCACCGCAATTCATCAGACACATTCCAAGTTTTAATGCAGCCGTGCAAGTTTATATGTGATGTTAGTTTAATATCTGTGTACCGTATTTTACGGACTACAAGTCACATTTTTTTTCGTAGTTTGGCTGAGGGTGTGACTTGTACTCCGGAGCGACTTGTATGTGAAATTATTACATATAATTCCTTTTGTCATAATAATTACAAACATAATGTCAAATGTTTGTTATTTTTAAACTCATAACCGCAAGAGTGCAACTAAACGAACAACCCGAAGAGGGCACTCTAGGCTTGGGTACCAGTACCTGCTCAACCACCACTGAAAAAAATGGCCCCAAAAAGAAAATCCTATTCTGCGGATTGTAAGCTGCATGTAGTGAAATATGCCACAGCTCATGGTATTCAAGCAGCAGAAAGAAAGTTTTGGAGTGAACGAGAAACTTGTGAGGGACGGAGATTACTGCTGCAATGAAGAAAAACAAAAATAAGCTAATCGCAGGCTAAAAGCTAGACGCCACAGCTAGAGGAACGCGTTCGCACATGGGTGATTGAACAACGTGCCTCACGGAGGGGCTTGTCAACAGTGCAGTTGCATCTGCACGTCCAGGTAGTTGTCAAGGAGATGAATATAAATAACTTTTCGTGAGGACTTTCTTGGTGTTATCGCTTCATAAAACACAACCACCTCTCTATCAGAGTGAGGACCACAACGTCACAAAAACTACAAGCAGATTTCCATGCCAAGGTAGAGAGTTTCCTGAGTTTGCGACTTATAATCCAGTGCGACTTATATACAGACGCTCCCCGACTTACTTTTTTTCGATTTTACGTTTTTTTTTGTTTTTTTTAAGAAAAAAGGCAAATTTTGAGTACAAGACGTACCTACGTAGTACGCTGACGTAATGACACTGCGTCCATTGTTTACAAAAGTCAGACTGAACAAGCCCTGCTGCTTCCCTGTTCACTGAGTGTTACTCTTATGTTAAGACATCATCTCTGTGACCTTTGTGTTTACACTGTTTTGCGGAGTTTTGTAACCCTAAGCAAATATGGTTGGTGAGACGCATAAGCCTACTAGCATGGGTGCAAGTTTTCCGGCATATGCCGGAATTTCCGGTTTTCCCAAGACTAAATTAACTATCTGCTTTGATCGACACAATCTACTGTGCATACTCAGTTAAGTAAAGAGAGTTGTAAAACGAATGAAAACCCGAATCCAGAAAAGAAAGGGAACTCTCCACTCTGCTGGTGATTCACATCAGTGCAGGCTGAGTACTAAATAAGTATTTAACGGTGCCCTTGCTCACTTCAAAGATCGGAAGTCCGAATAACCCGCGCTTTGTCTCAAGCACAAGCAAGTGAACTACTTTCGGTGGAGCGCCTCACATATTCTAAGTATTGATTGGCTGTTTTATGCTTCATGTAAAGTGACTCGGATCAGTTTCATGTAATGTGACTCGGCTCAGCTTCATGTAAAGTGACCATCCGTCAACCATCGGAGCTATTTACAAGCAGAAAGGTCACATCATAGAGAATGTTAAAGGTTATATTTGATGTGTGAATTTGATTAAAGTTTATCTATTTCAAATTATTTTGCTTCAATTTAATTTATTTGAAATTAATGTTGATATTATTTGATATTTTACAATTTGATGATATTTTACAATGTTAATGTTGTTTATAATAATTGATTTAGAGGTGTTTTATGAGATACAGTAACGGTATTTATGGATGTATAGTACAGTATGAACGTCATAGGTCACTGAAACATATACGGTCGGCCATCCGGAACCAAACAAAAACGTAAGTTGGGGAGCGTCTGTATGTTTGTCTTTCCTTCTTTATTGTGCCTTTTTTGGCCAATGCGACTTGTACTCCAGAGCAACATATAGCCCAGAAAATACAGTACTGTTATTTTTGCTCGTCTTATATGAACTGGGGGATTTGCGTCCTGTCTTTGCAAACTGGCGAATACAAACAAACAGAAACGAAGTCTGCAACGTTCACCTTTTTTATCTTCCACTTCAAATGAGTTCGATGGTATTTAATCTGGATCGGTTCTTAACACTGTGCCGTTTTGAGGACTGTAAATATACATGAGCCATCATCCAGCTAGTTTATTGAAAATATAAACAGAGATGGCTTCAATGTCTTCTGTCCTATTTTGTAACTCAAAGGCACACAATTCAAAAATGACATAATTCTGAGCTCTGGCTTCTGGCATTTCAAGTGAAGCCAAACACAAGGAATGCTATGTAGGTCATTAAATACATGTGTTCGAATTAGTCTCCACAAACTATGAAGGAAATTAGTCGTGGTTGTGTTTCTTGGGAAACGCAGGATGGGAAAATAATTACATGATCAAAAAAGTATGAGGCTCGATGAACATTTTCTGAAATAAATGTTTTATTGTGATGGAAAAAAGATTAATCGTATAATTAAGTTAAGAGAAAAGACCTTACCACGCACACCTCTGCCTGTTTGCAGGAACAGGTCGGGCTGACCAGCGTCTCCAGCTGCTTTCTGATCTTCTCATCCTCCTCCAGGACCTGCGCCAGCTTCTTCACAAAGTCCTGTGCCTTCCCTGGATCAGGCAGATTCCCTAAAAAAAAAAAAGAATAAAGAAAGATAGCAATGCAGCTGTGCTGTCCACACACACACACACACACACACACACACACACACACACACACACACATACATACGTATGTGATCTTTGAGGATGAGAACCCAATACGTACTTGTGATGACCATGACCTTTGAGAAGACTGCTTTGTTGTAGGAGTCCGACTGAAAGGGAAAAAAATAAAAAATTTTAATTGAATTCTCAAGAACAAATCAGGACAGTATCATGTTCCAGGTCATTACCATGACAGAAAACAGAGAGCGCATACTTTTGGCTGTTTAACGAGATCCAGCAGGTCTTTGACGTGGTGTCGCAGCATGTTCTGGCACTTCCACATTTCGTTGAGGGCTCTGGGAATAAACACGGTAAAATAATACTGAACATTTGTACACAACTGTGTATACTGTATAATAAATTACACTAGAAATACCTGCAATTGCATTCAGTGAGAAATAAAAACAAGGAATCATGCTGAAGGATATAACGTGACCCAAATCAGAGGCACCAACGGTTGATTGAACGGTTGACGGCTGCTCCCAGGTGGTGCCTCGACAAGAAGATAAAGAGATCTTTACTGTCAAGTGTTACATGAACGATGGCAATCGGTGTGCGGCCATCAACCCGGAGATTGCAAGTTCGAATCCGAGTTGATGCCGCAGCTGTCCATGACCGGAAGTCCATGGGAGCCAATTGGCTGAGCTCTCACAGGAGGGAGGGCAGCATATGCTCACTTCCCCATCAATCACAGCAACTGCCAGCAAATCATGGGCATGCGTGAGCTCATTCGTACCAAGGGCGTATAGCGCATTCCCTCCGAGTGCATTCGACCACCATCCAAATACACATGTGCAGCACTTTGAGACATGTGATGCTACCAGCCATCTGCTTTCAGAGTGACATGTATGCTTTCTCCCCTCTCTTAGTGGTTGTTGTGTGACTGTGAAGGTAGTACTGGAAGGGTGAGAATTGGACAGACTATAATCAGGGGCGAAAAGCAGGGCGAGTGGTGATAATTTCATTCATTTTCTGAGACGCTCAATCCTAATTAGGGTCGCGGGGATGCTGGTGCCCATGTCAACCAACTCTGGGCGAGGACAGAGTACACCCTGGACAGCTCGCCGGGCCATCGCATGGCAGAAACACGCTGACTGCTATGCAGCTCCTCTTGTCGAAAGTCAGCAATGGTTCTTTTACATGAACATGAACCTTACACCATAGACAGTGAGAGACATGGGCGGCCTATGATAACCCAGTTATTGCACTGGGGGGGCCATTGACAACCTGTTGAGACTGGGGCTTGAGCCCCCAACCTTGGGATCAGTGATCCAACACGTTACCTCTCGGCCACCACTGCCACAACATGGGAAACCTCACCCGGCCTGGATACGGAAAAGGATTGACAGATTGCTAGCTCTTTCTCGATTCAGTGATAATTGCAAAAGGGTAATTTTTTTATCTAGTAATTGTTGCATTTAAAGTTGTAGAAGCTCCACAGTACAATTTACTTCATCTTATAATCATCTGCATAGATGATAGCCCTTATGTTTATAGCCCTTCTGTTTGTTTTTCCTTTTAAGGTAATAAAGAAAGGAAGCTACCACCTAGTCATGAGCTGCCTGCCTGCATGAAGGCCACAGCGACCTTGACCTTTGACCTACAAATTCTAAAATCAGTTCATCCCTGGCTCAAAGTGGGCGTTGGTACAAAGTTGAAAGAAAACCCCTTAAAATGTTTAGGATTTCAAGATCGGCTGAAAAAGATGGACAGGCAGACAGCCCAAAAGACATGAGCCTGCAGAGAGTCTGAAGGACTGGAGTCACCGGAGACTCCCTTGAGAAACTTTGTAAACATTCACAAAATTTACAAGTTTCTTTCCCATGTCGAATGAGAGCATTAAATACAACCATAAAATCCAGCTTGTTGCTGGAACTACTCTTGAACGGCTATTCTAGGAGACTAACCAGCGCCTTATGACCAATCAGACAAGAGCATGAAGGATCAGCGTTTAATCAACCAAGATGAAGAGACAGTTGAGGAGGAAAGCGTGGACTTACTTTACTGCGTTCGAATCCAGCGTAGCATACAGGTAATACATACACTTCATACGTTCCGTGGTCTCCAGATTGTGAGGCACCATGTACTGAGCGAAGATTCTCTCCACCAGCAAACTGAGCACAATAAACAAAAAATAATAATTAAAAAAAAATAAAATAAAATAAATAAAAGAGCGATGAGCGATATAAGAGCGGCAGAATACAAATTTTAAAGCATTCTCCATTCTGCATGATTATAAAAGGGTTGGCTGTTGTACTGCAGCGTGATTTCGACTGTTGCTATGGTTATGTTTTTGTCCGGATTTGCTGATTTATTAAACTTTGAAATTTTTTTTTTTGAAGGTTGGTGTACGGGCCAAGTAACATCCCAGTGTACTGTATTGTGGAATAGACTTCTGGATATGTGTTGGTTCCTGAAATTTCAGTTCAGTTTGGACAAGGACAGAACACGTTCAGCCAAGATAAACCTTATAAAACCATTAACCCGGGTCAAGCCGTGCTTTTGGGGGACGGAGAATCCAAGTAAAGTGTATAGGAGACATGCAGGTACACGGGAATTTTACCCCACAGACTCGAGTTCCAAACAGTTTATAAATGTCATATATTTGCTTTCGCTTTTATAATTTCTGTTGTTGCAAAAAAAAAAAAAAAAAAATCTCTTATAAAAGAACCATTGTGTGGTATATGATTCATAAGTTTCACATTTTGAGAGAAAAGTTGTATTTCTGCCCTGCAGGATTTGTTATGATGTGCAATTCCATTTCATAAGCCATGACACCCCCCCCCCCAAATCTTACGACAAAAAGGGGGAATGTTCCATTTCTAAATTGCGATTGAAAGCTTCGAGCAGTGGTCCCCACCCTTTTTATCACCACGGACCGGTCAACGCTCTACAATTTTATTGGGGGGGGGGGTCGTTTATATTGTAAATATAATATCCCGCCCTTGCCCAGAGTCGTTCCAAAAATAGGACTCCAGTAAAAGAATAAACAAGTGCAGGTAAAGACCGGAAGCATATGGTTGTTTGGTGATTAGAGCAGATCTAGAATATTGAGTATCGTAAATGATTGCAAAGAAAAACGTATTGAAGTGAAAAGAATGTAGGGAAGACATGTGACGTCGTTTTATCTGGGTTCACTGATAATACTTATTCAGTGTAAATATCTCACTGGTTAAAATGTTGGTTAAAGCCTCCCGAATCAGGATCAAGGATTACATTTTTAATTGAGCTCGAACTCTTCTTAAAAACCACAGGTGATGGTGCACCAGCTGGGAGAATGAAGGCTCGGGCTCAGTCTCAACCGAAATCCCCACTATTGTTTGAACCACGTCCGACTCACCTCTGTTCATATGCTATCCCCTTGTGGGTTACATTTTAGAGCTCAAATGACTGACATGTAACTGACAGAATCCGGTCATTTCCAAAATAAAAGTTTTTTCAAAAATAAAAGATCGTTCAGACTCAGATAATAAATAAAACGGAAATAAATAATTATTTCTTGTGCGACCCGGTACCAATTGATTCACAGACCGGTACCGGTCTGCGGCCTGGGGATTGTGGACCACTGACTTAGAGCAAGAAGGCCCTGGGATTGATTCCCAGGTCTGGCATTTGTGTCGAGTTTGCATGTGCTCCCTGTGATTGTGTGGGTTTCCTCGGTGTACGCCAGTTTCCTCCCACACTCCAAAAACGTGCACATACGGCACATTCTCTGTTCCAAATCACCCCTTGGTGCTAGAGTGAGTGAGAATGGCTATATGTGTGTTGCCTTGCAAGGTATAGTGAGCGATTGGAGGTGTGCCTTCGCAGTGTTGGCCAAGATGGGTGTCAGCGTCCCTGAGACCCTGATCAGGATTAATTGGGTTTAAAAAAAAAAAAAAAAAAAAATTATTTATTTTTTTGCATGGAGTAGCACAGTGGCGTAGTGGTTAGCATGTCCACCTCACAAGCGGGACGGTCCTGGCTTTGGGTCCTCTTCTGTTAGGGCTTTTGTGTTGCGTTCACCCTGTGCCTCTGTGGGTCTCACCTGGGTACTCACATTCCCTCCCACATTCCAAACACCTATACATTTAGTTCCAAATTGCCCCCAAATGACCGCCTTCATCCACAGCGTTAGCCGAGATAGGCTAAAGCCTCTCCATGGCCCTCGTCGAATAATGTTGCTCGGCAGCTTTGACCGAATGTGCTTTCTAAATAAATTTTCTTTAAATAATGTATCTGGCTCGTTGAAATGAACACCGAGGGCTGTTTAATTTATTTATAAATAAAAAGAGTGTGAACAGCATTTCAACATATTGACTGATATTTCATCTCACAGACAGCACACTCATCACTACGATCTACAAACACTGCTGTGCAACACAAGCACAGAGACGTGAGCGAATGCAGTGAAAGAATACAGAATCAGAACACAGGAAGTGACTGACAAAACCAGAATCATCTCTATGGCTCACTCATCATCTGGGTCTGTGTGCGGTTTAGATTATAGCCGTGCCTTCTACCTCCAGCTACTTCATCCCCCCAGGGTGCGGGGGCTGTGGTGGGGGCTGTATATTCATAGCACACTACATCATTATTATTCCCTCACACAGCACTGGCACTGCGCAATAGTGGGAAAGCAATAGAGCTGATTGCAGAATTCATGAGCCAAAGAAAAAAAAGAAAGAGAGAAAATCTGGATGAGAATCGTCTCTCCAGGCACGACTGAGCATTTAAAAACAAACCGAACATCTGGCGTTGATGCTGGTATTTTCTCCCCTCGGTGCCCTCTTTACAAGGCAATAACAATCCTGGAATAAAATTCATGCAAACGATTAAAACTGAAACAGACTTTTTTTAGGTTTAGAAATAACCTGGAGGATTCAGAGAACTTTCATCAGCGTACTTGGGTTTGGACTTGCCATCTGTCAGTTGTTTTATATACAGTTTACACACACCGGGGGCCAATTTTAGGGACCATGGGTCGGAAATAATTGAAATGATGAACTCATCGAACTGTTAGAGCCCAAACCAGAGAATCGGGTTTGGTTTTAGAAACTCACATAATGCATCAGGAAAAATAATTAAAGTATATTTCAAGGATTCAAAAAAAAAAAAAAAAAAGCAATAAATATTCAATTTAATGTGTTTACTCTTCCATAATAATGAATGAAATGTTTTCTATATCTTCAAGCCACGCTTTCCAAAAAAGATCACGAAACTAAAATAGTTAAACTGGTGATGCAGTGGGCCCTTGACCATTCGCGGTTCAGCATTCACGTCCCCGCTTACTTGCAGATTGGTGACAAAGCCGGAAGTAACTGGCACGTGATTCAAATTTAGCCAATGGCTGAGATCTTTTGTTTCTCCCTCCTGCTGATTGGTTGCAGATGATCTGTACACCTTGTTTTTTCTCCTTCACACACGTTATCAACACAATTGCTTGAATTTGCGAAATAAATTTGTTTTCGTGTGTTTTTAATGATTATTTAAGTGCTATGATGTCACTCAAATGCCCCGCCTCTTCTCTAGCTTCTGGTAAGCAGTGTAAGACTGTCCATAGACAGGCATGTGATTTGACCATCACCAAAATATCTAAAAATCAGCCAGGGTCTGGGGGCGTGGCCGCCACCCCGAAGCTCCTCCCACGAAGCGCCTCGGTTTTAAGCATTTCAGAAGGGGAAAAAGGCTATTTCGTGACACTGAAAGAGCTGTAGAAAGTTTAATTTCTAATCTCCATATGCATACTGTACCTCAACATGTGTGTGTATCATGTGGGATTCCAACACTAATCAAAGTGTCACAGTCACAAATCAAATATTCACTCTTATAGATACGTCCTGCCTCACAACACTATTATCAACAGTCATTGTCTTTAAACACAATCTGGAAACAAACTATACACACGACATGCTATACATGACATATGTTTTTTGAATTGATGTTTCTTTATCTTTAGTGCTTTAGCATGGCACTTTCTTGCTTCCTTTTGTGCAGCCTGAAATGTCCTTCTCGAGGCCGCCTTAGAAAGTTTGTTGTCCTTCTGGATGCTGAGGCGTTTCGGTTGAGGTTGATCATAGTTTTACATTTCCAATATTAATGAGCTACTTACACGAGCACACCGTCCCGCTGCTGTGAATGCCTATTTATATAAATGAATTATGAAAAACTGGTGAGTTAATGCGGCAATAATTTATTTATTCTAACAGCAGAAAAATGATTCAGTGACCATAGAGTCGGCTCATTTGATTCAGTTCACGGAGTAAACACGTGAACGTCCTACGCCTAAAACATGCATGCATTCACAATAATTTGAAAAATATAATCGGAAACTAGACAACAAAACTCTCAAACATACCTCAAAATTAACTACTCGATCGGCGACACAAACTGGTTGTTTCACTGGCTCTTTTCTTTGCACGGACGTTTCTGGTCGAACGGCAAACAAAGGGTTAAGTCCGTAGGGTTCTGGAATCTTCGCTTGAACACCAAATGTTCCTGCAATTGAATGCTACGGTTCCCTTTTCCATCCATTCCCACCTAAACTGGTTTTTCACAACTTTGTCTATTTCTCTGATTCGAGAAGAATCTTTTCTCTGGATCAGCGACATGCTTTCGACAGCTGAACAGATCAGAAGTGGCGCGAATGTCTACGTACATGTTTCAACATCAGTCATTGGCTATTAGAAAGCCATCAGCAGTAACTTTCAAGAGAGGTCACTTTATGCAAAACTCGGAATGGAATAAAAGTGGGAAAGGTTATTTTGACATATTTGGCATGAAAAATTTTTTATTTATTTTTTTTATTTTAACTGGGCCATGAAAAAAAAAAAAAAATCAGAATTCCGTGAATTCACGGAAAAATCACATGCCTGTATAGAATGGGTTTAACAAGCATATTTTAGCGCATGTAATATACGGTGGCGTAGTGGTGAGCACATCCGCCTCACAGCGAGAAGGCCTGGGTTCGATTCCCGGCCTGGGCGTTTCTGTGTGGAGTTTGCGTGGTCTCCCCGTGCTTGTGTGGGTTTCTTTCGGGTGCTCCGGTTTCCTCCCACAATCCAAAGACGTGCACAGTAGGTTAATTGGCCGTTCTAAATTGCCCGTAGGTTCGCATCGTGCAGAAGGCAATGGCAAACCACTGCAGTAATCCTGCCAAGAAAACCTCCATGAAGATGATAACCAGGGCTTTATCGTTCATGGTGGGTCGCCAAATGGTCGTCCTACGACTCAGGCACTCGATAGATAGAATATAATACACTGGGTTTTAAAACCGCGTCAATAACTCGTGGATTTTCATGATGTGCGGGAATGGCCAGAACCGAACCATTGCAAAAAACGGGGGCCTTACTGTATATATTTCATTTACAAACACAGAGACAAAACTGTGTGTTTTGTATACACACACACACACGCACACACAGGTACCTCACCGTACTAAAGTCTCACCAAACGAAAAAATTCAGGTTACAAAAAGCATTTTCCTAAAATTTTTGTCTCAGGATACGAAACAAGTTCATGTTACAAAAGCGCCATTTTAAAAATTCAAACATTAAAACACACCATTCAAACATTCAAACAATGCACGAGCTGCTCTCCCATCAATGACGTTCAAACATCACATCCTGCTGGCCTCCCATTGCCTAACAACTGAGCTGTTGTTCATGTCGCCTTCACTCAAGCGCCATCTTGGACAGGTCCACCTGACGCCATCTTGGACAGGGATCCCATTGCCCAGGAGGAATGATGCAGCAACTCCCATTGCTTATTATAGAGCTGAAGTCACCTTCTTTTCGTCTAAAGGACAGAGTTACTGTTGTTTTATGCTTTATTTCTTGAGTCAGGCTTTTAACCTTCCATAAACATTTGTAAGATTATAACTCTGCTAAGAAGACATGGTCAACACGCACGCACACACACAGAGATCGCTTTTTACATGCAACTTACGAAAAAAGTTCTGGAACGGATTAATTTCGTAAGGTGAAGTACCACTGTATGTGTGTGTGTGTGTGTGTGTGTGGATATGGATATATATATATATATATATATATATATATATACACACACACACACACACATACACGGTCACTCCTCACTTAACAATGTGCTCGATTAACGACAACTCCAAGTTAGGACAGGTGGTACGACTTTGACCAATATTCGTTCAATGAAAATATCTCAAAGTTGCAACATCGTGTATATGCACCGAGTACAGTGACAGCGCAGCCGAGACTGTAAGTAAGTATCGGTGTTTTATCTCCCAAAGATGTCAGAAAAAAAGAAAGTGAACTAGCACTGCTCACAGATCTTATACCAAGAAGCAAAGGAGAGCAGTTGAATTAGAAACGAGCGGATTAAGCAGAAGATGATAATGATAAGATCATCAAGCAACATGAGGAAGGTAGTCAAGTCCAAATAATTGCTAGGAGTTAACCGACAGTAAGTTAACTTGTAGGCTACTGTAACGCTGTATGATATACTACTTATATATGGCAATTTGAGTTGACAAAGCGAATCCTTCACACAACGATGAATTCGCTTAATGACGGGGTCGTGGAGCAGATCATTGTCCGTCGTTAAGCGAGGAGTGACTGTACACACACACAAAAATTGACACATTGCTGGATATTGACAAAGTTTCTACAAAATAGTCAACAGCCAATCGACATGCAGATGGACACCAGATGGATGAATGAAACAAAAAAGCAGAAATCAAGTCCATGGCTTCAGTATGGCCCAAGTGTCCATCATTTATTTTAATCCGAATTATTTACATGCCAGCATCAGTTGAACACCCGAGGTAGCTCTATACCTTGTGTGTAAAAATAATCAAAATCGCATCCCTTATGTACAGCTGAATGATGACCGTCTCGATCTGGTACACTTCACAGCACGAGAAGATGGAAGAGAACACCAGAAGCTACACTATTTCACACCTGCTGAGCCAGCTGAACTAACACAAATCCATTAGCATCTCACCTGCACATTATTCGGCTCGTACACAAAAGTGTGCATGAATCTCAATACTTTTACTGGTGAGCTCACCCGAGGTGGCGCACTACTGAACAAGAGCACGGACAGAAACCTTCGGCCAGAAGGAAGCACTGATGCCCCCAGCACCACACTATACCCGCGGCTTATTTCAAAGTAAATCCTCTCACCGGTCATCGATACTGTTCTGGTAGTAAATGTGCAGCAGTTTGTCTTTAATCCAGGAGATCTGTTTGACCGCTTCCTTCCCCGCCTCGGCCTGCAGAGCGTACTTCTTATAGATCTGCGCAAGGCCCATCATCGCTTCCTTCCGCACTCGCCACTGAAACACAGACGACATTCTCAGAAACAATATGGAGCTCTTGGGAAGCACTGGAAACAAACCTCAATAAAGTACAGTGATCCCTCACTTTTCACGGTTAACGGGGACCGAGACCCTCCACGAATGCAGAATTACCACAAAGTAGGCTCAACCCCCCCCCCCCCCATGTATAGTTGCATGTGCATATAATATTAATAAATACATATTCAACACTATAAATGCATTATTTTTGAATACATAAGATGTAAGTAAAATATAAATACAGACATACAGACACGCGCGCACCTCACATAAAAATGTAAGTACGTAGTTCTGTTTGGGGGTTTTGGGTTGTTTTTAAACATAGAGGGAATGGGATTCATGGTTAAATATAAATAAATCCATCAATAGGTTTGCACACACATCAGGTCACATTCAGTACTAAAACACAGTATGTATGATTTTAATATCCCAGTTTCAGTCGAACATGCTGTGAGGAATGAACACAGATGTAAAACATCGTTTACACACAGTATCACTTATGCAGGTGTACAGCCTGAGCAGCAGTTACAGCTGCCTCTGAATGTAATGTGAAGGCTACAGAACAGTTCTATGAGCGTTATGGTTCGATAGATTTCACTTGGCCTGTTCCGCCTAGAGGCCCAAAGAGGCTGCAGATCACATTAGGAAGAGAAATGAAGTGGAGCCTCAGAGAAACCTCAGAGCTAATGAGTGCCGGTCAGACAAGTGCACCGATGTCGATGTCACACGGTAACGGCATCTTTGTTTTGTTTTGTCATACCGTCGATGGTGTGTGTGTGTGTGTGTGTGTGTGTGTGAGGGAAGAACTCACCCGCTTGTCGAGCGTCCTCTCTCTGACAAAGTTCAGCAGGTGATCGTTGACGAGGGAGAGGTCCTTTTTCGACGCGGTCACGATCGACACGATGACATCATGCCGGATGGCTTCCTCCGGATCGTGAGATCGTACTTTAAGATATTCTGAAAGCACAAAGAAAGATGGACAAACCCGAGCTGTAATTCTTTTTAAATATTACGGAGTTTGGTTTGATTTGTAGTTACAAACATATTAGTCATAGACGATCAACAGTCTCTCACACTTAAAGTAGTGAATTCCAACAGCGCAGACCTGTCTCAAATCATGCGCTGTGCAGGCGTGTCCTAACTGGAAACGAATCTGACAGTTTACAACATTAAACCTTTTCCAGCCGCCAACCCCACTTGGCCCGAAACCTTCATCTTTTTGATCTAATGTTTCATGTTTTTTTTTTATAAAAACCATTGTCAAAATCCAAAAAAAACACCTCAGAGAAAATAAAAATAACACAGAACAACTGCGTAGATGCTGTGATGGTAAGACTGGTTCAGTGGTTAGTTTTTTCGGAACTGCAGGGCTGCAGTTCTTCAGAGCGGCTCATCCAGGGCGTATTTTATATCTTCAGTCACTTTACCTGCATTTACCGTATTTTCCGGACAATACATCGCTCGGGAGTACAAGTCGCATTGGCCAAAAATGCATAATAAAGAAAAAAACACATACAAGTCGCTCTGGAGTATAAGTCGCGTCATCAGCCAAAGCATGGGGGGGGGGGGTAAGTGGGACACGTAGTCCAGAAAATACGGTAACTTTTGAGCTTCGAAAATCATCCAGCTATTTCCCAATTATTTATATTTATAAAAAAAAAAAAAAAAAAAAAAAAAAAAAAAACATGTTTTAGTCTTTCAAAAAATTCTGATGAGAAACCAGGATTTATTTATTTTGTTTTAATATATATCGGGCTTTACGAACGAGAGGAGCGTACATCAAACAAATCAACCTTTTCGTCCATGTTGTGAGCACAGTATCCAGGTACCAACAGCACTGCACTCTAAAGTATATTGAGGATTCCACACTCCAAACAACCAGCACAGCAAAAGGACACCGATTCAGATCTTCTGCATTCTCGTGAGTCAAATCTCTTACCTGTTAGATCTTTCGCCAGATCTGGATGATTCATCAGACAGTGACTGGCAAACTTCACACACTCCAATCGAATAGGTACGTGGATATCGTTGAACCTGTTGAGTGTGTGTGTGTGTCAAACAGGCATAAAACAAGAGAAAATCAGTCATTTTTGTTGAAACTAAAATAATGATGTGAATGATGGAAGAGGTACGAGGATGCTCTACCTCCCGAGGTAGCACTGCCACAGGGGTTTGTTCTGGGAGGCGAGCTCGGAGTCCTTAGCGCCGAACATCTTGGCCAAAAGCTTGACAACTTGAAGCCGTTCATCATTATCATTACTCTGCAAATACACACACAAACACGACCGTTTCAGAGCTAAAGCAGCTCGAAGTTGGTTGTGATGAATTAACTCATTTGGTTTGTTCAGCAGTTCTGTCATTTCATTATGAATACAACAAAAACTAAAAAATTTGCATAAATAATGTTGTCGGCGCAAAAGCAACAAGCCATGTACATTCTGATAGAATCCAATTTACTGTCTAAACCATTAAAAACAGCATTGCACTGTGGCTTGGGATTAAATAAATAAGTGATTAGATGAAAAACCTGAACTGGCAATACAGCCAATATAACATGTATGCCAACCCCAAGTTCCGTTCCACACACACACACACACACACACACACACACACACACACACACAGAGAAACGAATAGCCTGAGGGAAGCTTAGTGTAATGTTTAAACTCGCTAATGAGAACAGAGCAGATCTAATCCTGTTTTATCATCACACAGTTGGGGACAATCGCATTAAAATCCCGCCCTATTTCTCATTCTGTGTGCCTGTGTGCGTGTGTTTTCTCCTCGTCCAAGTTCAGTATAAAAAGGTCCTTACCTCTACCCGCCATCCCAGCTTGCATCAACAGAAACAAGCACTAGGTATATGATTGACGTTGTGCTAAAGGTACGGTAAATCCCTCTGAATCTGATGCTCTGCTATTTTCCTATTGGTGGCTTTGAGAGGAGAGGCGTCTGTCATACCTTCAGTTTAAACTCCAGCTGAGGCAGAACAGACAGGAGGAGATGACTGTCGATGTTGTAGAGCTCCAGGATTAAATCAAACACGTGTTCGGACAGGTCGCTCACCGACGTCTTCCCCAGCATCAGCACCTGGTTAAAAAACTGAAGGGTGGGAGGACACTTTCAAACATCTCCAGCAATCAGCCACAATATGTAGGCTGTGTGTGTGTGTGTGTGTGTGTGTGTGTGTGTGTGTGTGTGTGTGTGCGTGTGTGTGTGCTCAGAATAAATTCTTGGAGCAAACTCAGGGCTGATATTCTGCATTTTCCCCTCATGATATACATCTTTTGAACCCGAGATAGATTTTAAATCGATACTACAAAGAAATAAGGGCAAAAAAGTTCTTATTTTTCCCACAGTAATGAGTATTAATAATTATCACACTACCTGCTCCAGGTAACAGTGACAATGCCATCAGTGTCTGATCTTTAGTCTCACAGCGGACCAATCAGACCACACCATTCTTGATATACTAAATTTAATTTTAACTTAAAGGTTTAAATTGTTAAAAATTCTCAAAGATGGACGGCGTGGTGGCGCAGTGGTTAGCATGTCCGCCTCACAGCATAAAGGCCCAGGTTCTATTTCCTGTCTGTATGCTCTCTCTGTGTTTGTGCAGGTTTCCTCCAGGTACACCGGTTTCCTCCGATAATACAGAAAGCATGCACAGTAGGCTAAGTGGGTGCTCCAAGTTGCCAATCTGTGTGAGGATGAATGGTTGGTTGTGTTGGCCCTGCATTGGCCTGGCGAGCCGTTCAGGGTGTCCCTCGCCTTTGTCCAAAATTGGCTGTGATGAGCGCCAGCCTACCTGCGACCCTAATTAGATTTA
>CM045747.1:6725581-6988081 GCA_024760905.1 Plotosus lineatus | reverse complement strand
CGGATACGCTCACGAAACAAAGCCCTTGTCGTTCTTACCTTTAGTTTATCCGGTGAAGTGTAGGGAGCCTCTGGAGCATAGATGCGGAAAATGTCAGCCAGGCAGCAGGCTACCAGGAGCCGAACGTCTTTGTCTGGATGCTTCAGGAAGAAGTCTGAAGCCAGGTGTAGTGCCAGGTTCAGGTACAGTTCCTTCTCCTCCTCAGAATCTTGGTCCATGTCCATAAAGGTCTTCACCACCATCTAAAGAAATCAGCAGGGAATCCATTTATATCACTACCTTCATCTAGAACCATAGGATCAGGAGACCCAGCTTTGATGAATGACCTTTGACTTTGCGGGTTTACCTTGAGCCTCCGGACCATCTCTTCCTTGGAGATTTTATCGGAGATCTCCTTCACCCCCGGTGGGTAGGTGATCTTGCCATCCGTGGCTCGATTCTTGGAGTGAGCCATACTCTCCGACTAGTGTGTACTAGAGAGACTGACAGAGAGAGAGAGAGAGAGAGAGAGAGAGAAAGATTATCCATAGATCCGTAACAGTACCTTAATGTAGTGTACCTTACACGACAGAGCCTTTGAAGGAACCTTAACAATGAATTTATTTTTCAAAGCCACATCTAACAAACAACATATGGGGACCTGGCAACCTGAAATAAAAAAAAAAAAAAAAAAAAAAAAAAGAGGTCAATTTAATTACCTATTATGTGTTGCTCACTGTTTTTTAAAGGTGTACTTGCAAATTATTGCTACTCTTTGCCCTGGGGGTTCTTAACTTTGGTTTAGTTATCCAGCACATCAATCTCATCTGCTTAATCCGGGGTTGGGTCGCGGGCGCAGCAGCATAAACAATGAGGTTCAGATGTCAATCTCCCCAGTCACTTCCTTCAGCTCTTTTGAGAGACACTAAGGTGTTCCCACACCAGCGAGAGATATAATCCCTCCAGCGTGTTCTAGGTCGACCCCGCCGTCTCTTCCCAGTTGGACATGCCCGGAACACCACAGTAGGGAGGCATTCGAGAAGCGTTCTAACCAGATGCCCGAACCACCTCAACTGGCTCCTCTCAATGCAGAGGAGCAGCGGTTCTACTCGGAGCTTCTCAAGCGATCTAGAAGGGAGAACCCTGCCACCTGGCAAAGGAAGCTCATTTCAGCTGCTTGTATCCACGATCCTGTTCTTTCGGTCACGACCCAAAGCTTGTGGCCATAGGTGAGGGTTGGAACGTAGATCGACTGGGAAACTGAGAGCTTTGCCTTGAGGCTCAGCTCCCGCTTCACCACGGTGGACCGGTACAAGCTGCACCTTACAGCGGAGTCTGCAGTGATGCGCCTGTTGATCTCCCGCTCCATCCTTCCATCACTCGTGAACAAGACCCCGAATACTTGATCTCCACTTGGGGGAAGGGACCACATTCCACCCTTTTCAGACTGAGAACCATGGCCTCGGACTTGGGGGTGCTGATTCTCATCCTGGCTGCTTCGCACTTGACTGTGAGACAATGAGAGCTGGAGGTCCCGGACTGATGAAGTCAAAAAGACAACTTCATCTGCAAAAAGCAAAGACAAGATCCGGTTTCCAAAACCAGAACCCCTCAACGTTGCGGCTGTGCCTTGAAATTCTGTCCATAAAAATTATGAACAGAATTGGTGACAAAGAACAGCCTTGGTGGACTCCAACCCTCACCGGAAACAAATCGACCTGTTGTTCCCAATATGGACCAAGTAGTGGCTCCTTTGACGCAGCGACCGAATGGCTGTAGAAACAGGTCCAGAACGCCGTACTCCCGGAGCACGTCCCAAAAGATAGCTCGAGGGACACAGTTGAAAGCCTTCTACAAATCCACAAAACACACATTGACAGCAGAACTTTAAAAACATCATTACTGAGTTTTGAGACATGGTTCAGCCTGATTGGTCAATTGCACCATCCAGCAATAGGTTATTTCAGTATAACACACTGCTGTTAGTTATGAGGAGACAGGTGTGTTTCGGCTACTCGCCTGTGACTCCCTTGGTAGGTTAGATCACAAAGCATCGGGGAAAATTTCAAATATTTTAAATTCAAAGAAATTCAACTTCCAGTTTAAATCATTAAAAGTTAAAAATCCCCCACGTAAAGAAGAAGAAAGAAAGAAAAAAAAAAACCAAGAAACAAAGGCAGCTAAAGCAACAGAGGAAAAAGATACCAAGCTCCGATGGCAACAGGAAAGAACTTAACTCGACAAAGAGTGCAGTGCTCTGGCTGGTCTCATGATCACCACTTATACATCACTGAGGACAGAGAAATGTTGACATTTCTCGCAGTCCAACATAAGCCATGCTCCCGTCAAATCAAGCAAAGGGATATTTCTTCTCCTTTCGGTTTTTCCCCCCCTTTTCAGGGGTCGTCACGGTGAATCATCTGATTCGCATGTTTGATTTGGCATAGATTTTTACGTTGGATGCATTTCCAAACACAACCCTTGAGCAAGGGGTGGAAACACGCTGACGGCTTTGCAGCTCCTCTTGATGAAAATCAGCAATGGTTCTTTTACGTGAACTTCTCACCATAGACAGTGAGAGTCATGGCCGGACTTTGATAACCCAGTTAGCTGCACTGGGGGGGTGGGGGCAGTGACAACCTCATGGAGAGTGGGACTCAAACCCCCAACCTTAGGATCAACGATCCAGTGCCCTTTACCACCAGGCCACCACTGCCCTCAAAAAAAATAAATATTTGTGTTCGAAAAACCTTCATAACAAAAAGGGAAGGATTCCAGTCTTTGATTCACTGCTGCATCTGGCAAAATGACACAGAGAGCAGTGGAGATGTAATCGGAGACTCTCATTTTGAAACAGGACAAGAATGGCAAGGATATATATTTCTTGTGCAATCACGACTGAGACCACGAACCCCAAATATCCCAGAGATCCATATAAAGAAAATTACAAGATTAACACCTTTGAGCCCGAGAACCTAAACAGCATGGCGGTCATTGAAACAAATTATTTACCCCTTTGCCTTACTGATATGAAAGCCTTCTATATTCACGGAGTACAAATGCAACAGCATCAGCCACGAAGACACAATGTGGTACTCACAATTACCGTGTGCAAATACTACCCCAAATTCACCAGGCACCTGGGAATTCAGCTAGGGACACCAATCACAGGTTGAGGAGCCCAGCTGTACATCACCTCTTTAATCTCAGAAATAGCTGCATTGAATAAATTGAAGTTCCCAGTTACATGTGGGAATGGGACAATGACAGAGCCAGTGAAGTCATTTTTAAGTAGCACAAGTCACTTTTTTCTTTAAACAGTAAAGAAACAATTTGAGATTCAAACCTAACCGTATTCGGTTCATCAACAGATTATGAAGATAATTTGGAGTAAACCATACACACATCCAACTGCCTGAGACATCACCTGGACAGTATCTAGGACGTCTCGGAAGACATTTCTGAAAAATACAAGTCCTCGGCGTCAACGACAACACTGCATTCTGCCTTAATATGCTGAATTTAAAAAGGAAAAGGAACACAATAAGAACAGAAGTTCTTGTCCTTTCCCCCCCACCCACAGTGATGCAGCCTTCAGTGAAGCAATAAATAAATAAATAAAAATTACATCTGTGCAAAATCAAATCAAGAGCCATAACATAACTGCAAAATCCTTTGCACATCAGGGACTTTATAAACTGTAAAAATATACACAACATATATTTATTGTAATAATATGCAATGTATTGTCCCCAAGTTTGATAATTTGCCCTAATCAAACAACCTCCACCACCCAGGAAGGGTGAAAGTAAACACATACCCCAGCCATGACATGTAATACTTATATCTTTATGAGCTGCTCTGCATGCATATTCAGGAGTGTTCGAGTACATTCAGAGTGTTCGAGTACATTCACCTCTATGCATACGTTCACGAACGCTTTAAGTGGTAGGTACATCATCATTCCTTCCTGTTAGAACTCGGTCAATCAGCTCACCACAGATGGCTGCATACGTTAATCTGGATTCGCACTTCTCCAGGATGATAGCTACGCATCTTATTGATGCACCACTTGGGAGGCAAAGTTGAATCAGCAACTTCCAGTTAATATGTACGTGTGCGTGTATGTTATCATCATTATACATACACACTAATATATATATATATATATATATATATATATATATATATATATATATATATATATATATAAATATTTATATCCCCAATAAACCAGAAGTGTACTGTGTGTTTCATAACATCACAAGATTAACACCATTGAGTCTGTACAGCTCAACATTACAAATGTATAAGTGTCAGATTTGCTCTCTCACAAATAATAACTAGAATAAAAAAACAAAATAATAAATTCAAGATTTTATTTCATAAACCCCTGCTACAGGGTGAGCCAAAGAACATTAAAATTCAAGCCTTTGCTGTTTCCCGTTCCCAAATGGAACAATGCTTATCAAACCCCAAAAATTAATTCAGTGAATGTGTTATTCCTCCTTGCAGCACGGCTAATAAACCACACGATCTGTTCCTGCGCTCAGTCTGACCTTGAAATCCCCTGCAATTACTGCATATTTATGAAGGATGAACTTGAGGAAAACTAAACACAAAAAAATACCCATCCAAACTTTTTCCATGACCTGCACTTTGATACATCAGTTCTTTCAGCATTCCTTCCGTGTCTACAGTACTTCATAATGAAGTGTTTATACATGACCCTCTACAGCCGAGTTCCCTCAGAAACACCAAGTGATCAACGCTCGAAAAATCTCTTCTCTCCTCCAAACACACCGACTTTCAACAGACAAATTGAATCCATTTTTGAGGGTTTAAATACATCATATTGTAGTTTTCAAGTTTTACTCGCTCTTTAAAACAATCAAAATATCATCAGGGGGGTTTTCTGGTACCACCGTTCTGAACGTGCGCATGGGTGTTATGGCTCTCGATATCCTCAGTAACATTGTTTCCTTCCTGATGGACTGTCCCAGCCTGGCCGCGACGCAAATTCATTAATTTTCCCAATTAATTTTCTCTCCCTGTGCTATTCCTTTAAATATTTTCACCTGATGTAAAATTGAGCCAATCAACATGAATGTCAACTTTAGCACATGGCACGCTGAACCAATCGACACAAAGGTCAACTTTAGCACATGGCACAAAGCACATGGTCAGGAACCTCTTTAAATGTATGAAGTTAGTGAGCAGGAGAATCGGGTGAGAAATACTTGTCATCACTTTCTGATAAGTCCATATCATATAAAATTCATAAATAAACTGTAAATAGCTTGGTATATAATAGTATTCAATACAAAAAGTTGCTTAAAAATGCAACAGATTGACATCGTGTATCCTATACAGTAGTACCTATAACCCTCGCACCAGTCACTTTGAATGGCATTCGACTTGCGTCCAATCTGACTTACTGACTTACTGGTTGGCCGGAACCGATCCCAGTCGTAAGTTAGATGTTACTTGTATAGCATAACACATCACGGTACAATGTGGTGCTATACAAACAACAAGCGCAGAAATTGCGGAAAGCATTCATTGTTGCTTCTAAACTAGCTAACAACAGGAAAGCCAAGTTGGCAAAGGGTGAGCCATTTTGGATTCACTGTCACACTCATCTCTGACAAAGTTCTCATCCTCAGAGTCACTGGAATGTAGGTTTTACTGTCTCCAGCAGAAAGTGAAGCCTGTTGACATCACTTCCATGAAAACACTGCAAACTCCGCAGTCATGCTCACCACTAGTAATCCACGGAATCAAATGACCAGGTGTGCTTTTTATAGTAATTTACGTTAAGAGTCTGGAATGCTTAATGCTTATATACACACGAGCTATGCTGTTAGGACGACCAATACTCTACCTTATTGAGGAACCAAATAAAACCTTTAATTCAGAACTAATCATCAGTCTTGATGTGCCAAATTTATCTTTTGTATGCTAACGAGTAATGACGCCATTCATGGGTCCAGATTATTATAGAGCCAGTGTAAAATAGAATGTGGACCCCCATAGAATATGCACTTGGGGGTCCATATGCCGCAGCAGAATATTGTCACCACCCCCTATGGAAGATAGGCTGCCTTCCAAATTTTGGGAATGGTTATTTTTTTTTTTTTTAGTAAATATGTACCATATTCGACGTGATAAGCACCCAGGGCGCTGAAAAAACTGGAGTGGGTGGGCGCATATTAAAATTTTTTTAAAATGTTGCCAGCAGAGTGGAACTATGTGTGCTTATCCCCATCGAGGTGGTAAACATGAATAATAACTGAAGAACAAAAGAGTTTTACTGGTTATTTGTGTTATTCATTTTTAGTCATTTTTTCTATTCATGATAAGGAATGACATGTTAGAACAGGCATTTCATACACATTTTTTAGATTTATTTATTTCATCTATTAATATCAGGGTCTACAATTAGCACTTTCCACTTGTCAAATATGAGTAAAATGCTATGATGGTGAATAAAATAAATGAGGCGAGTCACCATTGACCTACTTCACAATAAACCCTCTCGACAGTTCTCTTCTAGATATGCCGTTCACAGCACATCTCCCCTACTTCACATCGCAACTCGATGACTTATGATCCATCACAAGAGAAAACATTCCCGACAGGCTCCTTGCTCAACGTTACTGTACATTCTGATCACTCACACCCACGTAATCTACTCAGTACTGATATATATTATATCATATTATAGTATAAGGGATGATAAGTACTTTTATTTACACCATCAGGAAGACTGTAGTGTTCTTTACCTGACATCTGCCAATCCGTAATTATTGTGCCGTTAGCTCTTCTTGCCTTGTTCTCTCGTCCAGTGCTTCTCAAACAGTTTATTGCAAGTTGAACTACATTTATATTTTTGTTGTTTTTAACGTGATACAATATTATGCAGAAGTGTACTACTCATAATTTTATAGACAAATACAGTGGTACCTTGACTTATGAATTTAATCCATTCCGAGGGCAAACTTCGTAATTCAAAAAGTTCATTAGATGAAACAATTATTCGCATAAAAAAAATAACAGAAAACCAATTAATCCGTTGCAACCAAACACGTACATTTGACATAATATATTAAAGATAAGTCAACTTCCAATCATAAGCTGCAGTGAGGGTGGCGTGTAACAGAGGAGGAGAATTTTGTGCATGTGCACGCTACAAATTCCAGTGAGAAAAGGCTGTGGTGCGCTCTCACAAGGCAAGTGCTTCTTAAATAGTGGGTGGTGTGATGTGTGATGCCGGGGAGGCGTGTATGACCCTGGGAAATATGTTTTCTCGCCATACTGTACTAGAATTAAGTTAATTGCACATCCATTAGAGTAGTTTGCAGTGGCACTGGGGGGGGGGGGTCATGGAAAGTTTCTTTTTCTTCCTATAGGGGCGTCACAGAAAATAATTGAGAAGCACTGCACAAGGCGTTCTCGGAGCACGGAGGAATACACGTGAAAGAATACGAGGCTCATCGGCCCAGAAAAGCCATTTCCTCAGCAGAGTTCATAAATCAAAATTCTGATCGTTGGATGGGGCAGATTTTTGGTGGGATCGAAGCTTGTATCATGGAAAATTCGTTATAAAAGGCACTTGTAAGTCAAGGTACCACTGTCATACTATTTATAGTCATGTGTGGGACAGTGGTAATTGCTCTTTGCTTTCAGCCCATGCTGTGCTCTTTGCGATCAACTGACTCTCAGCCTGTTTCTGTCTTCAAGAAATTGCTTTGTGTTTTGGTTTATCCGACAAAGCACCGACAACACTGTATCAAGCTAAAGCTATAGGTCATTTTAGAAAAGACAATCGATAGGTACTTCATAAGTACACTGCTTTAAATGATAGCATACCTTACACGGTTCTATAGTTGGATGAAAAATAATTCAGATGGCAATTTTCTCAGCCTTTTATTGGCAGAAAGAACCCGAACATTTCTTGTGGATGCTGGGTAAAAGGTTTGATAAGAAAGTGAATTGAGCAAGGTTATTGCGTGGTTGTCTGTTCAATCCCCATAGATCAGACGAACAGATAAAGAAATATTAGGTCAAGATTATCCTGTAATAAATATGAGAAATATTCTGTATAGGCAGCCTAAAGGTTTTCCAGAAACTCACCATGCAGAGATATTCCTGGTATATGTTCAGTGCAAGAGCACCAGCCATTTACAAAAGCTGAAAAACACCACCACTTGGCACTGATCTTACTGGTATCCGAGTGAAACAGATCAGAAGAATCATGAAAAGATCAGGCACCGATGCGAGCCAACAAAGACGGTACATGAAACACCATTGAACTGAGTTCGGCCGAAATCAATGTTCCGGCTATACAATATTTTTTATATTCGTCCTCAGTGAACTGTTCAGTACCAGAATAGGGCAGAGTCATTGTGAAAGAGACCACACCCATCAAAAACTCTATTTCAGTCGGGGATAAAGCTGACAAGTCAGAAGTAGCTTTGATTGATAGATGTTTAACTGGGCCTTGCGATGAACTGTCAAACTGTTCAGGGTCTACTCTGCCCTCGCTGGGAGTCGGCAGAGATGGATTCCAGCCTCCCTGCAACTCTAATTAGGATTAAACGGTTCAGAAAATTGAACAAATGAACATTTGAGTGGACTCAGTCGATCACAGACATACACACTCTTGGATGGAACATGGAGGAAACCCATAAGAAGTGTAACCTGAGCTCCTCTGTTCAGTGATAAAACCCTTACATCTGTGCAGTAATAAAACTCCACAGGAAGAATGAATCCTTCGTTTTATCTTATATATATATATATATATATATATATATACATACACACACACACACACCTGGATGTTTTGGGTTACACGGTCAAGTTTTGGTGTCTGAGCAGCGTTGCAGGCATGGGATGGAGGACAGTTGGCTCATATCCCATTCGACGTGGTGAGGACAGATAATTTGGAAGCGCAACAAAACAACGGTCACTGTGTACAAGAAGCTGGCGACCTTTAGGTTTGTGACTTGGGAAGCGTTTAATATCTGGGGGTTTCTGATGCGCAAGATCTGAGATTAACTACACAAGTAGCAGAAGGTAAATATTTACCCCACAGCGCAAGATAAAAATCTGTACAGAAAATCAGGGACATGTGTGTGGACTCCAAACCAACCCACCGCTGGGTCTGGAGGAAAACCAGCCTGTAATTTCCTCAGAGGACAACAGAGAAAGACACCAGCATGGCCAATCAGGACGGGGGAAGAAAAAACAACAACAACAACAGAGTATTGTGTAGCATTAAAGTGTGGGAAGCCGTTTTCATCAATTAGTCCAATCTGGAAAGGTCATAAATAACGGCAGGTTCAAATATAAAGCTTTACTTTATTTACATCAATCCGCAATCACACGATTATCAAATTTTATTTCTGTCAGATGACTAATCACTAATTACTCACAGCCTGCTCTGAACAAATCTGGACACACCCTCATTTCACCACCATCTGGATGCAAATGTTTGATTGCGGACGAGGCGTGTACTAATTGACAAACGATTTTCTTCAGCTTGTGTCGAACGACAACCATGTCACCAAAGAAAAAACAAACAAAAAAAAAGATTAAGGGAAAAAAAAAAAAAAAAAAAAAAAAAAAATCACAAGATTAAATTCAACCCTGATGAACATGCCAAGGATGTTTGAAATACTTCACTATTTACACACTATGAAGTTCTCATAGCCCATCATTTGATAGGCCATGATGTTCATCTACACCCTAAACAAATCACCAATCCAGCAGAGAGCCTGTGTACACAAAACCACTCACACACATATAGGGGCAATTTGGAACAACCAGTTGGCCTAATGTGCACGTCTTTTGACTGTTTGGAGGAGAACAAAGTACCTGAAGGAAACTCGCACAAGCACGATGAGAACATGGAAGATCCACACTGAAACGCCTGCGCATCGAACCCTGGACCTTCTTGTTGTGGGGCGGACATGCTAACCAATACACCATTATGGCACCACACACAAATTATGAGTTTCTTGTGTGGCATTATAATAATCTATGAGGCCAAGCATTCATAAACATTCCAAATCATCTCTTGCTCATACACAAGGTTCTAATGCCACCAGCTACACGCGAATATGTTGTGCTGCATTATTGCACTCTGAGCACAGCCCCTTATGATGACCCATAAGATAAACTCAGTGATATGCACACCATTAGTTACACATAATGAGTATTTCATGTCCCATTCTAAAGCTAATAGCTTCAATGGCCCTGTCTGTCTTCCTTTCGGCTTTATCCCTTTTACTCGGGAGTCGCCACAGCGAATCATCTGATTCGCACATTTGATTTGGCAGAGGTTTTTACGTCGGATGCCCTTCCTGTCACAACCCTTTTTAGCAAGGGACAGAAACACGCTGACGACTTTGTAGCTACTCTTTACGAAAGTCAGCAATGGTTCTTTTACATGCCTCTCACCATAAACAGTGACAGACATGGCCCGCCTTTGATAACCCAGTTAGCTGCACTTGGGGGGGGGGGGGGGGGGGGGGGGGGGCAACCTTGTGACAACCTTGTGGAGAGTAGGACTCGAACCCCCAATTTTTGGATCAGCGATCCGGCACCCTATCCCACTAGACTACCTACCACTGCCCCACAATAGCTTCAATGGTCCTAACTATATAAAATAGTATAAAATCTCTTTCACACATACAGGTGATGAACAGTTAAACAAGATGAATGTGTTGTGTCATGTTATAATGCGCTAATAGCCTCAGCACTTGAGTCCATGACCTATAGCAATAGAAAATGGTGTCTCACACACACACACACACACACACACACACAAAGAGAGATATTACATGTACCAATTACACATTATGAACGTCTATGTCACATTATAACCATAAATGCCCAAGAGCTGGGACCCATAATATCAAATAGGGCCTCAAATAGAGAGAGAGAGACAGACAGAGAGAGAGAGAGAGAGAGAGAGAGAGACTAACACATTATGAATGCCTTATGTCACATAATACCTCCTGAATAAGCCAGACACCTGGTTAAACAGTTAAAAAACATACACACACACACACAATCATGTACTTCTATCCTCATGAGGACTGACAAAGCATTCCATACCTCCCATGTCACATTATAACACCCTACTATCCTGAGCACTTTCCCAATGACCCATAAGATAAAAGGGTCACACAGGTGTAAACACACACACACACACACACACACACACACACACACACACACTGTAATCCAATAGTTCCATATTATGAATGTCTTTGTCACTTATGATTGAATAAGTCAAGAACAAGATAAATGAGCCATAAACACAGGAGGACAGATCAATATTTCAGAGGTAAATGGGGTGGGGGGGGGGGGAGAAAAAAAAAAAAAAAAGAGTAATCCAATTGCTATACATACACAGTCATTCAATACAGTGTCCATACAACAGGTTCTACTGAGATCACACATGGAGTTCAACAAGCAACAGGGTTCAGGTTTGGCTTGAACTACCAAAAGACCTTATGATTCATATGTGTGAAAATTATGATGATCACTTTTTCTCCCTTTTATTTAGGAAATATTTTACACACACACACACATCTTTGTAAGGTGCTTTGTCATATTTACCATCTTTTCCCAGGGGTGGCCACAGCGAATCATGATTGGGCACAGGTTTATATGTTAGATGCCCTTCAGACACAACCCTTTTAACAAGGGCCAGAAACACTGACACTGTCTTTTACATGAACCTCTCACCACAACAGTGAGAGACATGGCCAGCCTTTGATAACCTAGTTCGCTGCAATGGGGGGTGGGGGGGGTGGGTGGGTGCAATGCCAACCTTGTGGAGAGTGGGACTCGAACACCCAACCTTAGGATCAGTGATCCAGTGCCCTTTACCACCAGGCCACCACTGCCCTTATTTGTGATATTTACGATGTCAGGTTGAAATCTGTCCCTTAGTTTTGTCAGGAAATTGTTGACAAACAGACAGACCAGAGGTGCACACCACTGTGAAAAGAAGCACTGGGAGAGCACAAACCTCCACCAGACATGCATGAAACCAGTGACTCAAAGCTGCCATGAGACTGAATGGTTGTCTGTGTTATACCTGTGACAGACTGGGGACATAGTCAGGGTTTAAACCCCCACCCATCCAAAGTCAGCTAGAATTGACTTTAGGTTTCCCTGCAACCCAAATAAATATGTAACTGATTATTCATTCATTTAAAAAGCAGCGCAAAGTGCTTTGCCTTTTTTGGAGGAAGGGGGTGTGGGGAGGTCACCCTGCATATAAAACCATTACACACGAGCACAGGGGAGATCATTATTTCTAGCACCATCAATTATTACAAACATTGTGAATGACGTATGTCAGTCAAATTATAACGTTCTGATCATGCACTTGATTTGATGGGCCATAACGTTCCAGTCTCTCACACACACACACACACACACACAAGGGGGGGTTAGAAACTAATTAATAATTAATTAATTAATGAATTAAACAAACACTAACACAATATCAGTGCATGGAGGATTATATGACAAATAGCCAGCTCATCATAAATAATCGTTATTCACAATATACCCCACAATGGACCTCCACATACAGCAAGCACGATTCCCCGGTAGCCAGTATGCTAACTAAAACAGAACACAACACCTAAAAGTGAAATATTTCTTCTCCATCATGGACAAAAACAAACAGATTAACAGCGTTGATGCAGCGTTCACGAGCTCCGTGTTCAGCACGCGCGCTGAGATCGTCTCTTCAGCTCTATTCGATAAGCAGCTACATTTAGCTAGCCTAGCCTAGCCTAGCCTAGCCTAGCTACTGCAAACAAACACCACCCGTACAAAAGGAATGATTACAGTGACAAACTCACAGACTCGAAACACCACAAGGAAAAACCCGGACTGTTGGAATTGTAAAAAGATGCGACTAAAATGGACAGAGAGAGACAGAGAGAGAGAGAGAGAGAGAGAGAGAGAGAGAGAGAATGGACGTTCATAGTGTTAGCCATGCTACTGCTAACCTCACAGACTAGAATCAATCAGCTCGCGCTCTAAAACCGCCATTATATGAATTTAAACCGTTACCTTTATTTAAACGAAGCCTCCTGAACAAATAGGGATGACGTGTGGGTCGGAACGTACCTCTCAGGGTGAAATCGTCCAGGTAGCACCGTGTACCTGACTGTTGATCAGCTCCGCAGCCCGCTGCCTTGTGTGTGTGTGTGTGTGTATATATATCTGTCTCTCCCTCTCTCTCTCTCTCTCTCACACACACACACACACACACATTGCCGCTGTGAGATTCCGCGCTGAGCTTCAAAATGGCGCCAATTCCTGCCTGCAGCTGCACCAATCCACACCGAACGCGCGCGCAGACACAGCAACAGACCAATAGTGACACCTACTGGCTAGACTAGGGAGCACTACCAACAATGACAAGGTGAACACTCAGTGTCCGCGCTTCAGTTCCTGCGGCTTCAGTTTATCGCGTTTTTAAAAAAATATATAACTATATTCAACGAAAAATTAAAAAAAATAAGGAAATTAAGGAAAAATAGGGGAAAAGGTAAAGAAAATGCAGAGAGGTCGCTACCTACACGGGTGGCTCTGAAATCTCACAAGCTGATTGGTCAGACGAATTTCCCAGCATCCCAGCATCCGGAACTCTGCTGTTGTACCTACTCTTTGTCTTGTTTATTCCAAGTGAGACTGTTTTGTTTGTGTGAAATACTGTAAGTGTTTGTGATGTCCTTGAAAATGGCCCCTCGATGTCCTTTTCCGTCTAAATTCTCCACTGAAACTGAAGAAGAAGTAGAAGATGATGACCTTAGAAGAGAAAGTTTGATTATCAGACATGATTAAGGAAGGGCGTAGCTATGCGGTCATAGCCCGCCATTACGGTTTGAACAAATCGACAGTGCAGTACATAAAGAAGGATGAATGGAAGATCCGCAAAACGGCTTCGATATCTTTTCATAGAGATACGAAGTGTATCGTGACACCACGGAACCAAACAATTGTGAAAATGGAAAACTCGTTCCCGTTATGGATCATGGACTGCAGAGAGAAGAAGATGAGCTTGGACATGAATATGATCCGAACCAAAGCCAAAGCTGAATTGTTTGATATCGCAGGTAAAGCTCTATCTGGCTGAGAAGGGGCTTCCATTTAAGGTCCTCCTCTTGATGGACTGTACAGGAGGACATGCAATGGACCTCCAGTATGACGGGGTCCAGGTTAAGTTTCTGCCTCCCAACACCACGTTCCTTTTACAGCCCATGGATCGGGGGGGGGGGGGGGGGGGGGTACAAGCGTTCAAAGCCCTGTACATACACTCAACGATGGAGGGCCTCATCTCCGCCATCGACGAAGGGAAAGCGGAGTTCAGTTTAAGGAATTATTGGCGGGACTACAGTATCGCGACGTGCCTGGCCAACATTCAGAATTCTGTGAAGGAAATGAAACAGCAAACCCTCAACGCCAGTTGGAAAATACTCTGGCTTAACGTTGTGCACAACTATGCGAGCCTCACTCGTGAAGAAGTCCAGCACTCCGCCGTAGATGGTACTGTGAGGCTGGCACGGCAGCTAGCCAATGAAGGGTTCTCTGACCTGATGCCTGAGGACATTACTGGCCTCATCGAATGCCGCTCTGAACCTCTAATGGATGAGGACCGAGTCGAAATGACCACGTCGGCGAGTGAAGAGGAAGTGAAGCTAGCCGAAGAAGACGACAAAGAAATCGAAAAACGTGGTCTTATCGTGGAGAACCTGCAAGAGCTGTGCAACATGGTACACGGGCTGTTCAACCAAAGGCCCAGGAGATCGACGACAACATGGTCAGAGGCGTCGAGTTCCGTTACCGTATTGCGTTATACAAGAGCATCATGGCTCAAAAGAAAAAACAACGCCAAACAACTCGGAAACCTTCGTCAGCGCCTCCTGCAGGAAGAAATATTTTGCATGATTTGAATTTAATTTAAAGGACTCTTTTATATTTATTGTACAGTATTCCTTTAAAAGAAATACAATTCAAAATGGAAATAAAATGAAAAGGAGTTATTTTGATTGGTTTGTTCTGCGACAATAGAAAATGTGAATTAAAAAAAAAAATAAAGCAATAAATATCATTTGATAAGCTTTCTGTTAAAAATGAAGTAAATTTTATGCTTTCCATTAAATGTTAATAGTTTATTAATTGAAAACAAACACAAATTCTAAACAAATCATTCATCTAAGATGTACAGTACATACACGTATGTATTACAATAAAGTTAAAAGTTCTAAAAACACATTTCTTAGACTTTATTTACCTCTATGTACATCATCATCATCATCATCATCATTTTCTGTAACCACTTCATCCTAATTAGGGTCGCAGGGAGGCGTGTGCCCATCCCAGCCAACTCAGGGCGAGGGCAGAGTACACCCTGGACAGCTCGCCAGGCCATCGGGCCACAGGGCGGAAACATGCTGACGGCTTTGTAGCCTCCTCTTTACGAAAGTCAGCAATGGTTCTTTTACATGCCTCACACCATAGACAGTGAGAGACATGGCCCACCTTTGATAACCCAGTTACCCTGGGGGGGACAGTGACATCCTTGTGGAGAGTGGGACTCGAACCCCCAACCTTTGGATCAGCGATCCAGCACCCTATACCACTAGACCACCACTGCACTTCCTCTATTACAATTACACGTATTTTATTATTTTTGAATGTTTAATTGTTAATATAAGCATTTACAGTGTTGAATATGTATTCATTGATATTATATACACATACACATGTACGTATACATCAGTCAGGGGGGTCGATCCGACTTCGCGGAAATCGGTGGTCGCGGTCCTCATTAACCGCGGAAAATGAGGGATCCCTGTGTTGTCTATATTGGCAAATAAAAAATATTTTTAATATAGAAGAGTTGCACTTGATTGTATGTCCTACCTAAACAGTATTAAATCTGTTCTATAGAACATTGCTCCCCAAACATGATCATAAATCATGGAGCTCCGCGTTTTTTGAACCTCGAAGATCGTTGACACTGAGGCCCACTGTGTAAATCTAGGGTTATAGATGTAGATCATGGATGATGATGATGATGATGATGATGATGATGAAGATAATAACAATGTGTTCATTTATAGCACCATTTATTTAAATTTCATTTTTGAAAGGAGACAATAAAATTATTTTTTTTTGGTCTTTAATCCGTCTAAAATTACATCTGACAATCATGTTTTATGTAGAAACAAATATATGGCATGAAATGTTTTCTTATTTAAAAAAAAGGATAAAAGTCGTTTGCAATTCAAAAAATAAACTCAGCCATTTTTTGCTATTAACAGCAAATTAGCATCAATCCGTCTACATCAAAACATGTTGAATTAAAATAAATGACCAAAAAATAAGCACTTTTAAAATGTCATTATAAATATTTAAATATATTATATATCTCAAAATCAGATTTTCGTTTAAAAGTTTACAAGTAAAAAATTAAAAAAACATTTTTTTTTGCTGGTTATTTGTCATCTCCCATATCGGTACGGCCTGGATTGATTTTCTCTTCTTTTATGTGAAGGCTCACAGGAATTCATCACAATGTCCACACTGATCGGAAGCTCAAATCGGTCCAGCATGTTCACTATGCTTTCCCTCGGGACGCCGTGATGATTCCTCCTGTTGACAGAAAGGAATGAATTTATAGAAAGAACACAGAAAACCCCCCAAAAATAATCAGTGCAGTCTAAAGTAAACAGTGTACTAAAAAACCCTCTGCAGCATACAATAAATTGTAGAGTAAAAATAAACACAGCGACATAACAAAAGTGCTCACAGGGCACACACACACACACACACACACACACACACACACACACACACAGAGCACCCTCTACTGGGCCTGCTGTAAAATGATGCTTCCAAAAATTTGCTCCATTCCACAATATAAAATAATCCTTTAAAAAATCCAGCATTCAGAATTAGATCAGGATAATCTCCATAATTATCTTCTTCAGAGTCTTCTTCAGCCAAATCCACGTGGTAATTTGAAGAAAATCTCCTTAGTGCCCTCAAGTGGCGCATTGACAGGGTGCACGACGACCAACCCAGACATCGCAAATTTGAATCTGGGTCGATGCCACAGTTATCCATAACCGGCAGTCCATGGGAGCTAATCGGCTGAGCTCTCATGGGAGGGAGGGAGGGATCGCATACATTTAACTTCCTTATCACTCACAGCGATTGTCAGCCAATCATGGACATCTGTGAGCTCATTCGTACAAAAGGGTGGATAGCACTTTCCTTTGGAGTGTGTTAGGCTCCAAATGCACATGCGCAACAATTTGAAGCAGATAGTAGCGTCACATGTCAAGGAGGGTGTGTGTGTGTGTACATGCTCCCCTCCCTGGTTGGTGGTGGTAATGTGATAGGGAAGACAAAACTTGATGGACGGAAATTGGGTACAGTAGGCCCTTGACCATTAGCTGTTTTGCACTCAAGCCCCCGCATATTTGCGGATTGCCGACTCACCTGGAAGTAACTGGCATGTGATTCAAATTCAGCCCATGGCTGTTCTCCCTCCTGCTGATTGGTTGAGATGATGTATAGGCCCCTTTTTTTCTCATTCATGCATAAGTGTCAATGTGCATTTTTTAGTGTGTTTTAATTAATAGTTAAGCTCTATGATGCCACTCAAACGCCCTGCATCTTCTCTTGCTAAGCGCCAGAAAAGGTAATGATGTTGGATGTCTCTTCTGAAGAAATAAGACTTTCTGAAACCTGAAGAAGAATCATCATCTGAACTGTAGTAAAGCACTGCAGTATTAAAGTCTTTTTCAATATGAGCCTGGGGAACATGCTTTTTTGCCATTCTGTTCTAGAGTTAAGTGTAATTGCACATCCACTATAGTAGGTGGCAGTGGCGCTCTCACTGTGTTCCCTACGGTGTAGGGAAAAAGCACTGAACAAACGCTATGAAGTGCAGTAAACAATATTTATCGTCGTGCGTGGGGTGCTGGGAGAGGTGTGTGAAATGTTTTTTTTTCTTCCTATAGGGGGCGTCACAGAAAATAATTGAGAAGCACTGTCACAAGGCGTTCTTGGAGAGCGGAAGAATACACGCGGAAGAATACGAGGCTAATCGGCCCGGATAGGCCATTTCCCCAGCAGAGCTCGTAAATTAAAATTTTGCTCGTTGGATGCGGCAGATTTTTGGTGGATCAAAGCTCGTATCATGGAAAATTGGTTATAAAAGACACTCGTAACCCAAGGTACCACTGTACTGAATTTAGGTAACACTATCGTACATGAGGTTAACATGATAAGATCTAAGCGATGACCAGACTTACTTTTCTAACTCAACAGGATCACACTTCCAGCTGGTGTCAGGCTCGACAAACTCCACTTGATACCCCATGTCTAATGCCTGAAACACCATTCAAGAAAGAAGGAACCCGGTCAGAAATGGCGCACACAAAAATTATACATAAAATAAAAGTGCTCGGTTTAAAAGCTGTTTTCACTTCACACTGTATCACTTACCATCATCACATATGGCTTCATTTCCCAGGCCTGAATGTTTGTATTGTCAATAATAACCGGTGTACGATTCTCCAGCATGGCCTGCTCAGCTATAACAAGTCATAAAATAAAATCATAAAGCAGAGTTACAAATTCATAGAAACGTTAGCATGGACATATCGGGGATACACGTGTGTCAATCTCGCCCGGCGTTTGGGACGGTCTTACCTCTGTTCTGATTCCAATTATGTGCGGCTCCGAGGAGAGAGGGCTCGAAGTAGTAGCCGTCGTCTTGGTAGAAGTAATCGTCCGTGCTGAGGATCAGACCACTTGGACCTCTGGATGAAATCTGCCTGTGAAATGTATCACCATCTGTGTTACTGCAGTAGACACGGAGATAAACGTATAAATCTGCAGCTAAGACGCAAACAGAAGACATCGAGAAGCACGTGCACCATCCGCGACGGTGTTTAAAGAGACCTTTGTGTATTTAAACCCTGAATCTCCTGGTGAATGAATGTAATGAACTGTGCAACTAACTTTGCCGACGAATGTTCATGAAAGTCAGGGTTCATCCTCTGTCATTTTGTGACATTTAGCGAAAATAAGCAGCACTGGTGCAAATGTTTGCGGACATGTTTACAAAAGACGGTTGACAAATATTAGCAACAACTTAGCAAATGCGTATGAGTGTTTGCAAAGATTAGCAACTATCCGCCACTGTTTTGGAACATTTGAGACCTTTTCACTCGGCAAAATCGTGGAATTGAACCACACAAGCCTTAAAGAAGGGGTGAGCAAACCCTCCCCATATATAGATGATGGACTTCCAAAATATGGAATCAGATTTCTGTACAAAAGAAGCCAAACATGCTGCTGCCTGTGAGTCTGGCTGAGATGAGAAGGAAAAAGAAGAATTATTTGCCTCTCTTTTGCAATTGTTTAAAACCTTTGGCCAACTGATGATAAAATACCACACGAATGAAAGGTGAATCTCGGAACCAAACCACCCCTACCCCTAGTGATGGACCAACCATATAAAAGAGCGAGCGAACCCTCCCCAGCCTCGCATTCAGTACTAGGCGAACCAAAAAGTACTTTGGCATCCCACCTTACAACTGCTTTGCAAATGTTTCCAGAAAAATAAATTCTAAACCTTAAAACCTGTGTGTGAGCCTATCAACTGTTAGCAAACTGTTTACTAACCTTTTATAAACCCTGATGAAACCAAAGACCTGCTACGTTCATCAGCATCCGCCACTCCATGAGATACTAGCTTTACCAACCGTATTAATATGTGTACTTAATGTGTCTCATTTTATGTACTTCCATTAAGTACATTCTGTATACGAAGTACTTACCCCCATTGTACACGAAATGATCAGTATAGCCTTTTTGTCTCAAGTCAAATATCGCAGAGATCACCTTTAAAAAATAAAACCTTTTCATTAGCTTTCGTGTGAGCAACACGGAAGGTAATGTGATGTGCTGATTTTCATTCTGCAGTAAAGTGTTTTTCTGTCTGTAGTCCACCAGTCCATGTTCGGTCCCGTATTTAGATCAGAATTTCTCCACCAATCACAGAGTAACTAATGTAATAACAGTCGTAAACGTTATTAGTACTATTGGCAAAAACATATCATTCAGGTATCGTAAAATAACCTAACATTAGGCCCCTTTATGCAACAATAAGGATCTGACATTATATATACACCAGTTGGCGCCACGTGGAAGCGCAGTGAACGCGAGTGTTCTCTACACCAGTCATCTCATTTCCTGGTTTCCTAGATTGCCTGCACAGATATTTCATGCAACGTGAAGATGATATGTCCATCGGTGTGTACACCACACTTTCCTGCAACTGGCGGAAAATAGGTTGGAGGATCTTCTTGCAGCTTACGTAGTCAACATGGCGGCGGACAAAGCAATGTGACAAGTGTGCAGTTCTGAGTATGAATGCATTCAGGCACTGAATATCATGTTCAAAAGTATGTGATTTGGGACCCACCGTAGCTTGTGCTTATAGCAATGTTTCCCAACCCCTGTTCCACGGCACACAAATCATCAGGTGTGCCGCGGAAGATTAACCAATTTGACTTAGCATGTAGTAACAGCGCTGTTCTGCTAGAGGGCAGTATCATTTTTGTTCCGTGGTGTGCCTCGTGATTTTTCTAATGTAAAAGGTGTGCCTTCGCTCAAAAAGGTTGGGAAACACTGGCTTATAGCATTGTGGGTATTCTAGGCACATGGAAACCAGGGTGACATTGAAGAAAGACTAACGAAATTTCACATAAGAAATCCTGGACTCTTGTCAAAATCATGTAATAGATAAAAAAGTTTAATATGTTCACCGAAACAAGCAATACTCACTGCGCTAGCGTTGATTTCCCGCAGCCTGGGACTCCCCTCATCAAAATCAACACCAAAGACGTCTGGTCGCTGTGCTTGTGTTGGTTCCCCTCCTGGTACTGCCATCTATCAAAATCTTGATATGGAGCACAGGAAGCATGGCTGCGAGGTGACGTGAAGCGGATATCTGGTGCAAGTTGGCTGTACTGGTGTCCCTGAGGCTGAGAGTATGTTGGGTGGTGCGCTGGATTCCCAGGTTGTGGCGGAGGATAGAAGGGGGCGTTTGGTGGAGGAAGCTGCCACTGATTTTGATATAAGCTCTGGGGGTTTGACCAACTGGAGCCTGTGTCATATGGTGGAGGTCTCCATGGTGGTGTGGTCCTGTAGTCTGTTTGTGGCCATGGAATGGAATAAGGCCTGTAGGAGTTCCTGTAGTCATTCTCTGTTTCTTTTATGGCCATCGAGTTGACTGGAGCAGCACGGGATTGCGATACACGCTCGCTATGCCCTATACGATCTACACCGTCTTGTGGAGACCAGAACTGATGTACATGTTCATGACTCCCATCTACAGTGTCTGTCGGAGCACAGCACTGAGACACACTCCCATTATTCCCATCTGCAGAATCTAACTGTTCGATTTGTTCGAGCTCTTTATAAAACTCGTTGAGTTCATTCTCGAACGCAGGCTGTGGCCGACACGCCGGCCCGATGAAAGCCGTGCTACTGATGCTGATACCTTTAAGAACATCTTTGTTTCTTAACCAGTTGCACGATAGCTCGCCTTCTCCAGAGGTTTTCTCTGCACCTGTATTCAGCTGCTCTGAAGTGTTTTCCACCTCAGACACCTCCACCAGTTCCCACCCACTCTGCTGCTCAGGAAGTCCAGGATCCGGAGCTTGGTTCAGTGGCTGCGGCCCCTCGCCACTTCCACTCGCAGGTGGAGTAGAAGATTCAGATGGATTTACATTAGGCATCTGGAAAGAATGAGATAATTTCCTGAGATGAGCTCAAACCAAAAAGTGTGCAGTTACTGCAGTATAAACATCTCAAATACAGTCCGTCGTGTTCGATTCTCACGAACGTGCGTGAATTCCATCAACAAAGTGGATGAGGAGAGCAACGTGACAAACATCTGCGTCATTCAACTTTACCGAACGTTCCTACTCGTGCTCCTAAAGCAGACAGTGATACTTTCTCTGCTGCTACAGACTTCAAGGATTCAATTCATTCACTAATTCATTCATGTGCAGAACCGCTTCATCCTACAAGGGTCATGGGGAGCCTGAAGCCTATCTCAGCCACCTCCAAGCTAACCAATCCATTGCAGTGGGAACACACACACACACACACACACACACACACACACACTCACACCAAAAGACAATCTGGAACATGCACAGCCTCATCTGCATGTTTTGGACCATGAAAGAAAATCATAGCACCTGGAGAAAACCCAGGCGCGCACAGAAAGTACATGAATTCCCACATTGAAACCAAAACCTGAACCCAGGACCACCGATTAGCGTCTATCGAATATATCAGTGCTGTTGTTTCTATGGATTTATAATCAACACCAGAACCCTTTAAAATACAGTGGTACCTCTCCTTACGATAGTCCCAGAAAACGAAAAATCCAATTTACGAAAAACATTTTCCAAAATTTTTTGTCTCTGTATACGAAACAAGTTCTCTTTACAAAACGCGCCATTCAAACAATGCGCGAGTTGCTCTCCCATTGGCTGTCTCCCAACATCCCGCCCCGCTGGCCTCCCATTGGTTAGGAGGGATGACACAGCTACCTCGCATTGGCTATCTTCCAACATCCCGCTCCGCTGGCCTCCCATTGGCTAGGAGGGATGACGCAGCTACCTTGAGCAGCAGCTTGTTCATGAGTTTTTCGAGTGTGCTCATTGCAACTTTATTTTTTGATTCAGGCTTTTAACCTTGCATAAACATTTGGAAGATTATAACTCTGCTAAGAAGACACAGTCAACACGAAGTAAGTACCTTAAAAGGTATGCTTTTATCATTTTTAAAGGGTAGTATTGGGGGCCTTGGAACGAATCACGTGTTTTGCATGTAAAATGTGATTCTACTTATGAAAAAAACAGGTGACAAAAAAAGCTCTGGAACGGATTAATTTCGTAAGGTGAGGTACCACTGTATAAAATTGTTTACACACACAATGAGTGGGCATGTGCGTGCGTGTGGATACACAGAAAGAGCAGCACAGCTGTTCACCTCACCGCAAGGTCTTGGGTTCAATTCCCATGCTCATGCATTTCTATATAGTATTTACATGTTCTCCCTGTGCTTGAGTGGGTTTTCTTCGGGTTCTCCGCTTTCCAGCCACAGTCCAAAGACATCAGACTAGCTGGCTGTTCTGAAATCAACATAAGGATGCATGTGAATGGTTGTGTGTATTTTGCCCTGTGATGGTCTGGCGAGCTGCTCGGGGTGTTTTTCTGGTGTTCTCTGAGATGGGCTCTAACTTCCCCATTTCACTCGTAGGATAAAGTGGTTTGGCAAATGAGTGCAGGAGTTTTGTCGAGCATTTATATCTATAAAACAAGGGCAGCCCCTATAGCTGGCATACTGAAATCACTGACCATATGTATGTATTTTGATATGATTTTATCTCCCAGGCATGTACTAAAGATTTTGATGCAGTGATTCACAAATAAACTTGGATGTGGAACTATTAACTCAAGTTTGAAATTGGGTAATTGGAAAATGTGCAATTTATATGATCACACACACACACACACACACACACACACACACATCAGGTCCTTGATGACAGTTTATTTATACTGTATTTCTTCATGTATTTGTTCTTGCAGGACTGAACTGCTGATCTTACAATATCATTCACAGATCACATCCCTTTGAGTATTTATTCTTATTTATGATTCTTTGAATCCCTGATTTATCATAAATCAAATTTTGCAGCTCTTATGATTACGGCATAAAATAAATCTCTGGAAAACACACGAACCTAAAACGCAGTAAAATATTTTATTTGAATTACTACGAAGTCCTATTCAAACAAGCGATTAAATAGAAAGTTTAGATGAATGCAACACATAAGCTTTATTTCATTAAATTAGATTTACAGCGTTCACTGGCAGCACATGGCTGAAAACCAAACATCCCCTTCATCCCTACTTGTGGGACTACCGAGGATATGAAATTGCACATGTCGCGCGCTTCCGAGTCCACTTAATATCCAATAACACACCATTTGAAACACATCCCTGAACGATGTTTTCAAGCCAAGCTAAAATCCACCGGTTTGTAAAGTTTTTTCTGATGATAAGTGACCTTGTCGTATGTATTTATGTGTAATATTTACCTAAAATATGAGAACGTCCGTCAGTGATCATCTACAACTGTAGAAAGCGGTAAAAACGGTAAATAGTAAGGTCGATCAGTGAAATCAAAACAATTGGAGAAGCGGAAGTGGTTTTCTTCATGGGTGTGAAACAGTTGCACGCGACTCTCTACTGACACCTAAAGGTGATTTGAATGAAGCAACAACCAGGGAACTCCACACTCCAGTTCCTCTCCAGGATTGGGCCTGAAGATGACAAAAGCACAGACGGGTCTGAGATTGCGCTCGCGGGTTAGTTGTGGGTTGTTGCTAATGCAATCTGTGGGTTTATTATCACATAACATAGTGTGTTTATTTTGCTCTTATGGAAGGCATGAGGCAGCACAGTGGTCTAGTGGTAGCACGTCCTCTCACAGCAAGAAGGTCTGGGTTCTATTCCCAGCTCTGTGTAGAGTTTGCATTTTCTCCCCGTGCTTCTGTGGGTTTCCCTCGGGTCGTCCAGTTTCCTCCAACAGTCCAAAAGCATGCCCAGAAAAGTTTATTGCCTGTTTCAAATTGCTCCTCGGTATGAGCATGAGTATGATTGTATGAGTGTTGGCCCTGCAATGGCCTGGCAAGCTGTCCAGGGTGTACCCTACCCTCTCCACGAGTCGGCTGAGATGGGCACCAGCCTCCCTGCAACTCTAATTGGGATTAAGCGGTTCAGAAAATGAATGAATGGAATGCATAGTACAGAATGTTCAAAGTGGACACTGCCGATTTTGAGGGTGTTGCATCCGCCCTCCTGCATGCCGCGACCCATTTGGAATGTCTGTCGGGAGATTTCTCATGATTGTAAATCCTAAAACTTCATGTACAGTATACACTAGCATTCAGCATGTTGCACACACATATACGTCTATATAAAACATCTCTTATTTTCTGAAACGCTTAACCCTGCTACAGTCACAGGAAGGCTGGTGCTTATCTCAGCCAGCAGTGGGTGTAGGAGGGGTATACCTTGAACAGCTCGCCAGTCCATCGCAGTGCAACATGCATGCAACCATTCACATTTTAAATTCTGAAAAGCCAGTTAGCATGTCTTTGAACTGTCAAAAAGGAAACCATCAGCACCCGGAGAAAACCCACGCAAGAACGGCGAGAACATGCAACGCCTTCGCTAACCCATGATCTCCTTGCTGTAATACGGATACGCTTACCTGTATGACACCAGTGCCACCCAACAGGCCACACTCCAAAATATACCACTTTGCAAACACACCGTGCTGAAAGATCATGGTTTATACTGCCAGTTAGTAAATTACATTTGAATTCACATTCTCACAGTACAATGACTGACATGGTACAAAGGTCAGCTGAAAAGTTTGTAGGCGGACTAAAGTTCGCACAGGAAGTGATGAGTGACATCACAGACATTGCTTTGCCGCTGAACAGAACGTGAAATTCATTGTATACGATCAATGGAATAGAATTGAAAAGGGTTTTGCTCAGTGGTTGGTGGCATCTGTCAATCAAATGTATGACTCAATTAATACGCTCACATGAAAATTAACTCGGTTCACGCCCACCGTCTTTGCTTCTTTGTGAAAATTTCGGTCCTTGTCGGTCATTTCTTTGCTGATCATTGACTTCGCATGGTTGACTGTCGCTCGTCTGTCATTTTCTGGCTTCAGGAAAAAGTAATGGATACCAATGGGATACAAGTGGCGCAACACTGACGGAGGGAGGAGTTCAGACTGCATGGGCGTCTATCATGAAAACTAAGCCATATGTGGTTGATGCTGATCATGTCATCACTATTCGCATGTCAGCATCGTAGCGCCATGTTCGTGATTGAGCTCTCTACTCATCCATACAGCAAGTCAAAACAAGCCACCAAAATGTCAACATACGATGTACAGTCCGCTTTGCTACGGACTCGAATAATGAATAATCGTCAATTATCGATGTACAGTCCGCTTTGCTACGGACTCGAATAATGAATAATCGTCAATTATCGTATCAGTCAAAATATAATATGAAGAATCACTCAAGGGGTGCGGAAAGATACCAAGAGTTATTTGACGGTTTCCCACCAATCAGAGAAGAGAAAATATCTTGAAATACATTATAAATAACATGGGTGGCATGGTGGTTTTGTGGGTCGCACATCTGCCTGACAGCAAGAAGGTCTTGGGTTTGAGTACCGAGTTCAGCCCGGATGTTTCTGTGTGGAGTTTGCATGTTCTCCTCATGCGTGTGTGGGTTTCCTCTGGAAACTCTGGTTTCCTCCCTGAGCCAAAAGACATGCACCTTAGGCTAATTGGTTGTTCCGAATTGCCCCAAGGTGTGAGTGTTGGCCTATAATGGACCAGTGAACTGTTCAGGGTTTCAGGGTGTATCCCACCTTTGTCCCGAGTCAGCTGAAATAGGCTACCTGGAAACGGTTGATGTCATAAATCATCATTTTAAAGAGATCACAAATTCACCACAGGCTACTTAAACTTCTCCGCTTTTCTCCATCTCCTCTGAGAAGCTTGGGTCAACATGGCCCGATCCAGGCCGATGAGTAATAACCTGAAATCCCACAGCTTCACTGTGACTGTCGTTCATCCAAAATGCAAATTCAGATAAATATAGTTTTTGTGCCTGCAATTCATTCATCCAATAATTCCACTTCTGAAGTGCCTAATTCTGCTTCGAGGGTTGTTGGAGTCTATCTCAGCTGACTCTGAGCGAAGGCAGGGTACACCCTGAACAGTTCACCAGTTCACCATTAAGGGCAACAACCACTTACACTCACACTAACACCTAGGGGCAATTCAGAACAGACAATTAACCCGATATGCATGTTTTCAGGTAGAGGAGGAAACCAGAGTACCCTGAGAAAACCCTCACAAGCTCAGGGAAAATATATAAACTACACACAGAGACACTCGAACCGAGCCTGCAACCCGAACCCGGTAACTTCTTGCTGTGCAGTAGACCTTCGCATGCAATTTAAATGCATCATGTTTTTTAGTTATTACACAAAAGTATATTTTCATGGAGATGCAGACGAGTCGAATGTTGGCTGATATAAGGCTCAAGATATTTTGGCCTGAATAATAAAAAGCAAAACATGAACAATGCACTCAAATGAACAAGTGCAACTAAAATAAACATAGCAAAATAAATAAACAGATAGATAGATAGATAGATAGATAGAAGCAAGCGTAAACTTTTGGATTTCCATCAGCTTGTTTCGGCTCTGCAACGGCCTGGCCAAGCTGGTCCGGGATGGAGAACCTCCTGACATCCTTGATTATGTTACAGCACTTCAGAAAATGCTTTGTTTCTGACCTGATGTTCGTCGATTTCTCTGAAGATTTCATTTTCTCGCCAAAGGGTCTTTGAACACATTGCTCCCATGGCTGTTAAAATATATTTGTTTAAAAACAGGCCTGCTCAGGTATAAAATTCCTGATGAGTAATATAAGGTCCCGGAGTTCCCAGAACAGCAGAGAGAAACCGAAATTTTTCGAGGAAATGCCTCACACACAAATATGCAAATCATGTGGCTGTGTTGGCTCAGCGAGGATGCATGTGTGTGTGTGTGTGAGTGTGTGTGTGTGTGTGTGTGTGTGTGTGTGTGTGTGTGTGTGTGTGTGTGAGTGTGAGTGTTTTTGTGTGTGTGTGTGTGTGTGTGTGTGTGTGTGTGTGTGTGTGTGTGTGTATATATATATAAATGTGTGTGTGTGTGTGTGTGTGTGTGTGTGTGTATATATACATAAATCAGGCTGCCTTCCAGACCTGGCAGGCCCAAGCATGTAATTCGGGTCTGCTGGGAACGTTTGGCGGAGTGAGTCCGCTGTCCGAGAAGCCTTTAACTCCCACCTCCGGCAGAGCTACAACCGGAGGCAGGGGACATGGAATCCGAATGGGCCATGTTTCGTGTCTCCACTGCTGAGACAGCAGCCCATAGCTGTGACAAGGTTGTCGGTGCTTGTCGTGGCGGTAACCCCCGAACCCGGTGGTGGACACCTGTGGTGAAGGGGGCCGTCCAGCTGAAGAAGGAAGCCTATCGGGTTTTATTCGCCTGTGGGACTCCCGAAGCAGTCGAGGCTGTCGCAAATGCAAAATCTCGGGCGTGGGAGGAGTTCGGTGAGGGCCTGGAGAGTGATTATCGGTTGGCCTCAAAAAGGTTCTGGACCGCCATCTGATGCCTCTGGAGGGGGAAGCAGTTCTCCACAAACACTGTTTACAGTGGAGGTGGGGAGCTGCTTACCTCGACTGGGGATGTAGTCGCTAGGTGGAGAGAATACTTTGAGGACCTCCTCAATCCCACCAACACGCCCTCCGTGGAAGAGGAAGACCCTGGAGGTTTGGGTGGGGGTCCGCCCATCACTGGAGTGGAGGTCACTGAGGTTGTCAAAAAAAGTCCTCGGTAGTCGAGCTCCAGGGTTGGACGAGACCCGCCCGGAAAATCTCAGGGCTCTGGATGCTGTAGGACTGTCTTGGTTGATATGTCTCTGCAACATCGCATGGTCATCAGGGGCTGTACCTCTGGATTGGCAAACTGGGGTGGTGGTCCCGATTTTTAAGAAGGGGGAACAGAGGGTGTGTTCCAATTATCGGGGAATCACACTTCTCAGCCTACCTGGGAAAATCTATGCAGGGGTACTGGAGAGGAGGATTCTCGACCTATAGTCAAACCTCGAATTCAGGAGGAACAGTGTGGTTCTCGTCCTGGCCGCAGCACTCTTGACCAACTCTATACGCTCCACAGGATTCTGGAGGAGGAATGGGGCTTTTCCCAATCTGTCCACATGTGCTTTGTGGATTTGGAGAAGGATTTCGACCGTGTCTCTCGAACGATCTTGTGGGGGGTGATCCAGGAGTACGGCATTCTGGACCCATTGCTATTGGCCATTCGGTTGCTGTATCACTGGAGCCAGAGTTTGGTCCGTATTGGCAACAGGTCGAATTCGTTTACGGTGGGAGTTGGAGTCCGCCAAGGCTGTCCTTTGTCACCGATTCTGTTCAGAATTTTTATGGACTCAATTTCTAGGTGCAGTCGAGGCATTGAGGGGTTCTGGTTTGATGGCCATCGGATCTCGTCTCTGCTTTTTGCAGATGATGATGTCCTTTTGGCTTCATCAAGTCCGGACCTCCAGCTCTCACTGGAGCGATTCGCAGCCGAGTGCGAAGTGGCCGGGATGAGGATGAGTACCTCCAAGTCGGAGGCCATGGTTCTCAGTCAGCCAAGGGTGGAATGCAGCCTCCGGCTCGGGAATGAGGTCCTGCCACAAGTGGAGGAGTTTAAGTATTTTGGGGTCTTGTTCACGAGTGAGGGAAGGATGGAGCGGGAGATCGACAGACGGATCACTGCAGCCTCTGCTGTTAAGCGGAGTCTGTTGTGGTGAAGAAAGAGCTGAGCCGCAAGGCGATGCTCTCAATTTACCAGTCGATCTACGTTCCAACCCTCACTTATGGTCACGAGCTTTGGGTAGTGACCGAAAGAACAAGATCCCGGATACAAGCGGCTGAAATGAGCTTCCTTTGCCGGATGGCGGGGTTTTTCCTTAGTGATAAGGTAAGAAGCTCCGCCATCCGGGGAGAGCTCGGAGTAGATTCGCTGCTCATCCACATTGAGAGGGGCCAGTTGAGGTGACTCGGCCATCTGGTCAGAATGCCTCCCGGACGCCTCCCTGGTGTGGTGTTTTGGGCATGTTCAACCGGGAAGAGACCCCGGGGTCAACCTAGAACACGCTGGAGGGACTATATCTCTCGGCTTGTCTGGGACCGCCTTGGTGTCCCCCCGGGAGAGTTGGAGGAAGTGGCTGGGGAGAGGGATGTCTGGACCTCTTTGCTTAGATTGCTGCCCCCGCGACCCGACCCTGGACTTAGCGGAGAATGATGAAGATTTTATATATATATATATATATATATATATATATATATATATATATATATATATATATATATATATATATATAAATATAATGTGTGTGTGTGTGTGTATGTGTGTGTGTGTGTGTGTGTGTGTGTGTGTGTGTGTGTGTGTGTGTGTGTGTGAATGCGGAGTCCATGGGAGCTAATTGGCCGAGCTCTCATGGGAGGGAGGGAGGGAGGGAGTGCACTCACTTCCCTGTCATTCACAGCAATCACCAGCCAATCATGGGTGTCTGTGTGGTCATTCGTATGAGGGGGTGGGTAGTGCTTTCCATCCAAGTGTGTTAGACCACAACCAAAATACGCATGCATGGTAGTCCGAAAAGAGGCAGGTGGCTTGCATTGCATGTCACGGAGGGGTGTGTGTGTGTGTGTGTGTGTGTGTGTGAGTATGGTTTCATCCCTGCATGGTCGGTGGTGGCCGTGTGATAGGGTGGGTAATACTCGATGGGTGGGAGTTGGATACGACTCAGTTTTGGGAGAAAATGATTGAAAAACTGTTAAATTGCCTGAAATGGTATTTATGCCACAACAGCAATTAATAACTTAAACGATATATGTTATTCTGATGTTATTTCAATGTTATATCAAAGTTATTCAAGTGTTATTCTGTTATTTTGATGTTATTCTGAGGTTTTTGTGATGTAAGGCAGTGGTGGCTTAGTAGTTAAGGTGATGGGTTACTGATCCGATGGTCAGTGGTTCAGTCCCCACTGTTACGATTGTTGGGCCCTTAACCCTCAGTTGCTCAGTTGTATGAACATTATAATTGTAAATCGCTCTGGATAAGTGGTCTGCCAAATGCTGTAAGTGTATGTAAATTGTAAAATGTGTCAGGTGATTATGCACAGATGTTCTCAGATTGCTTAGCCAGTGTGATTCCGATGTTACTCCAGATTTTCAGGTGATTTCATTCCGATATGTACGTACTGTTGTGGCACAAATGTCCAGTTCGCGACCCAAGTGATCCAAATTAAATTCTCAGGTGTTTATTGAGATTTTAGGGGGAAAAGTCACACAAATAAAATGGTTCCAAGGGTGGAACTCGGACACCTTCAACCAAGCTCTGCACTGGCTTAAAAACTTCCCATTCCTGTCTGATTGGTCCATCTTCCTCTAACTCGGATTGGATCCCCAGACTTCCACTTGTCTCCCACAAAAGATTTCTGGATTCTGATTGGAAAATCGAGACCCTTCTTTTTAACTATGGTTCTCCTACCGAGAAATGACATCATATGTCATCTCGACCTTGGAAGGTCTTATCCTAACATCACCTGGTCAAGCTCCCAGAGCCATAATAAAATGATGCTTTGTATAGTAAAACCTCCGCTGACGAACGCTTAAGCTCACGAACCTTTCGCCTCAAGAACATTAAATTTGCGAGCATATAGTCTCTGCTGACGAACTAGTTTTCGGCGGACGAATCAAACCACGCGGTCAAACAGCGCCACGATGGCGGCCACGAGAAGCTGACGCACGCTCACGGCGTCACAGTTCGTCACCCCCTTTCTTTGAGTGCGGAAGTGGTTTGTGTTTGCTAGACTTGTTGGACCATATTGAGTGTACTTTTGCTATTATGGGACCGAAAAAGACCCACCACAGGCGGAGATCATTGAAAAACACGAACGAGGTGTGCGTTTGTGTGACTCAGCGTCCCAGTACCAGTACGCTAAGTCTACCATTGCTCCCATCCTTAAGAACAAGGAAGCTATTAAGGGTGCGTGTGTGGCTAAGGGTGTTTCCAAACAGTAGGCGTTTCCAAACTCTCCTTCCAAACAGTAAGTCCCTCCCTCCCTCCTCCTCCCACTCCATTCCATCAAGCCATCAACTACCATCACAAAGGTAAATAAAACCACTTTATTATACAGTACAGTTTATTTCTTTAATTACAATACAATAGACATTTATTATACATAAAATAAGGTATATTTTTGTGTAGTTTTAAGGCTTATTTAGTAGAAAATTATGTTTTATGGGGACCTGGGAACGGATTATTCTCATTTTAATGGTTTCTTATGGGAAATAAATGTTCGGAAGACGAACTTTTCGCCTCACACACACTTTCTGGGAACCAATTATGTTCGTGAGCTGAGGTATCACTGTATATTTCTATTTAAATATTTTTTCAGTAAATTAAAACAATGACACTTAACTGCCTTTGAACTTAATCTCTCTCTCTCTCTCTCTCTCTCTCTACATATATATATATATATATATATATATATATATATATATATATATACATATATATATATATATACACACACACACACACATATATATATATATATATATATATATATATATATATATATATATATATATATATATATATATATATATATATATATATATGTATGTGTGTGTGTGTGTGTGTGTGTGTGTGTGTGTGTGTGTGTGTTCTATACAATGTTCTCCTACACCCTTAAAGCCAGTGACTGATCATTGTTTATTCATGATTGCAAGGTTGTGAGTTTAAATCTCATGGCTATCAGAGAGATGCTACTTGGAGAACATTATGATGTTTGGCTGGCTCCCTCCTCAATCATAAGACACACAGAATTAAAGACTAGATAACTGCATGTAAATGTAAACCATCAAAACTGAAGAGAAAATACACAGCAACTACATTATTTGTGTTCGAATTTATTACACTTTATAAACCCTCTGGAATCACTAATAAATAAGGCATTAAATATTCGCTGTCTGTGAGTCAACACAGAGCATTCCGTCATAGTCACAGCAACATCAGATTTAGAGTAAAAGCAGTTCACAATTTTAATATTCCACATGGTTCCTGACTCATGGAATGGTATCTAAAAACTTTACTCATTGGTCGTCTTTAGAAAGCTACATGAAACCTGCATAACCGTTGATATAAAGCATTCTACAAAAAACAAGCTCACTGTTGATAAGTTTCGAGGGCAAAATGCTTCGCGTTTGTGTTGCAGAACCTTCTGATCCGACGTACAGTACATTCATAACGCTCAACTATAATCCTAGACTAGAAGCAGTACGTCAAACTTTGAGGGTGCGATGTCTCAGGGTGGGGGAGACACCCAAATCAGGAGGTGATGATGTCACATAGAAGGAAGGGCATGTGACACATTGGCTACCGATAGAGCTCTTATAGTGCTATAATTAGTCACATAATGAAGATGTGATATAAGCCTAACAAGTCCATATTAAGCAATCATAAGATAATCTCTACTGCACTGGGAAACATATAAAGGTCAACAGGTATTTTGTCAGTCATAACCATTTAACGCCCAGCAGGACCATATGGTCCTCTTTCAAAAAAATGATAATAACTACCAGACGCATTGTACTCAGTGCTGCTGCCGTTCAGAATGTGTTCTATACTTGTTATGGCATGGCTGCAACACAGCTTGGTCCTATGTGCTGCAGTCAGCTGTCAGATGGCCTTCAGTGCGCAGGAGTGTGTTGTTCACAAATTTGTGAGAATGTCATTATTTATTATTATTATTATTATTATTATTATTATTTTGGAAGAACTGTGTTCGGGGTGTTTCCTTCAGTTTTTCTGATTAGGAAAAACTAGTGATAATTTTTTTTTAACTGCAAAAAATAATTCGAGCATTAAAGGGTTAAGTCGGGTGTTGAGTGTACTTGACGTCCTGATCGAACTTCTTGAGATCTGAGACATGTTGGAATAATCATGTATGTGTCAAAAAGACAGGGGGCGGAGCTGGAAGTGACAGAGATAAGGATGACGCCTTTCTCTAGGAGTAAGGACAACGGACAGAATTAGAATTCGACACGGATATGTTACAGGGACAGTCAAGGTAGGCGGAGTGTTTGGGGATAATGGGAAAGAGGCCAGATTGTGATGTTTTGAACTTGTGCAGTGGAAGGATGAAGAGTACAGCATATTGGTAGAAGAATGTTCAGGACAGAGCTGCCTAGTAGGAAGCAGGAAAGACTCCAGTGGAGATTTATAGATATGGTGAAAGAGGATATGGAGTTGATTGATGAGATGGAAAGGCCATAAAATTCTCTTTAACAGCTCATAGCTGTTGGAGTAAACTTTTATAAGGAATAAGATCTATGTAGGTTTATAGCTGTCAATCAAAGGGATAAAAGTGTCGGAGTTAATGACAGCTTGTGGAATAAACCTTTATCTGGTACGGGACCTGTCGAGGCTCATGTCAAAATGTTGTGCTTGTTTTATAAATATATACCATAAAAGAAGTCTTTATAACATCTGATACGTTTTCTAAAGGGATTCGACAGTAGACAATATTACGTCGCCTCATAAAACTTCGCCCTCAGGTTTCATTTTACCAAACTATAAATACCTGCAAAAATAATCAGATCTGTTGCTTTTTTTAAAAACTGAACCAGCTCAGTTGTTATAAATCCATCAATAAAAATGAACCGTAGTTTGTCTTATAAAGTAACTAATGAAGTAAAGGTTTTGAGACACTGTAAGAGCTCAGCGTTCAGCAGTTCAGCAGTGCATTGGCCCTCATGACGCGGACGACTTTCCGTCGATTGTAGCTGTACTCGTACTGCAGGTTCTCGTGGTACAAGTACAAGTATCCTGGTCAGAATAAATGAAACACACAGGAAACATTTTAAATATATTGCTTTGGACTTTCATATGACAAACTATGTTTTTGTTTTTTCTTCTTTGATTATGTGATTTAGTTAAAAAATAAAAGTCAGAACGTGATAACAGGAATGAAATCTTTACAAATGTTCCACAAGATTAAATATAATTATAAATGTCATGAAAATGCATAAGAAATAATTTCCCTTATGGGATTAATACAGTCAAATCAACACTCAAAATTATAGCAGCAGGTGGCAGGTCCTGGGCTCCAAGCGAAGAGACTAATGAACAGCACAGGCTCTGATTAACAATATTGAGGGAGAGGAGGAGGAGGAGGAGGAGGACTGGCGAAGAGAAAGAGGAGTGTTGGGGAGGAAGATGATGAAGAGTATAAGTGATGATAAAGAGATGATGCAGAGGAAGATGATGAAGAGCATGAATTGTGATGAAGTGAAGTGATGGTGAGTGGTGATGAAGAGAAGTGATGAAGATAAGTAATGAAGAGGAAGATGAAGAGTCATGTGGAAGAGGAAAATGATGAAGAGTATAAGTGATGATAAAGAGATGATGAAGAGGAAGATGATAGAGCGTATGAATTGTGATGAAGAGAAGTGATTAAGAGGAAGATGATGTGTGGTATGAATGGTGATGAAGAGGAGAGATGAAGATGAGTAACGAAGAGGAAGATGAAGAGTAGTGTGGAAGTTGAAGATGATGAAAAGTATAAGTGATGATTGAGAGATGATGAAGAGAAAAATGATGAAGAATAGGAATTGTGATGAAAAATGAAGAGAACTTAAGAAGAGGAAGATGAAGAGTGGTATGAGTGGAGATGAAGAGGAGAGATGAAGATGAGTAATGAAGAAGAAGATGAAGAGTAGTGTGAAAGAGGAAGATGAGGAAGAGTGTAAGTGATGATAGAGATGATGAACAGAAAAATGATGAAGCATATGAATTGGGATAAAGAGACGTGATGAAGAGGAAGATGACAAGTGGTGATGAAGAGGAGTGATGAAAATGAGTAGTGTGGAAGAGGAAGATGATGAAAAGTATAAGTGATGATAAAGAGATGATGAAGAGAAAGATGATGAAGAGTATGAATTGTGATCAAGAGAAGTGATGAAGAGGAAGATGATGAGTGGTATGACTGGTGATGAAGAGGAGTGATGAAGATGAATGAAGAGGAAGGCGCATAATACAAGTGACGCCCCTTACCGTTTTTGTAGGTGGCAGCATCCACCTCATCCACCTCGTCCCCGTCACTCTCGTGCATCCCAGGAAAGTCATTCATTATGGACCTGGGGTATCCACCATCCATTGTGCCACTCTGTTCATCATAACTGGGGTGAAATCAAACACGGTAAACGTCACACATTGCAATAACTGTATTGAGTTTGATATCACCACAACAAATATAACACAAGAGCGTAGAGTTGGAGAGAGGAAACCTCCACCAAGAAGGAGAAAAGGAAAAAAGTAAACAGCACACCCTGGTGGGTCTGCTGTAATACCACACTTCCAAAAAATCATCCAATCTCACAATGTTAAGGAATCCTTTGAAAAATTCTGGGATCCAGAATCTGATCTGGAGCATCTTCAACAATCAAAGAAGTCTTCCTTGACCAAAACCCCACCTCTGATACAAATTTCATGAAAATTGATACATAATTTTTTCATAACTGTGCTAAACAAATCAAATACACAAACTGAGGCTAAAACATAACCTTGATAGTGGCGGTAATAAGAGATTTGGTTCACCTCCAGTAGTCCTCGTCGGTGAAGAGCAGAGTCTTGCCCGTATCAGAAATGTAAACCGCTGCATCTATTTTGCGGACGGATTTAGGAAGGCCCAGTTTGTGGATGTATTTCGGGTAGCCTGGCACCAGGGTATAACCGTTAAGAGCCCACATTCTGATACCTGAAAAAATGAAATAAACATGATTAGAACAATTGAATATTATAACATGTGAATAAGAGTAATCAGTTAGCCTTGTGTTAGCTAGCTTGCTAACAGTTGTTTCCACAAAAATGCTAATGGTTTTAATGACAGAACAGTTTTCCTAGGTGTGAGCTTGTGCTTGGTCTTATTCACATGTTTTCTGTGAACCATTACTTATATGTTAAAAAAAAAAATTGTTTGTGTTTTGGTCACAATATAATTGGCTAATATTAATGCTTTCTTCAATATAATAGTTAGCATAACGTTAGCTTATTTGCTATCAAACCTAGCTACTGATTAATTTTGAATAAAGTCTCCTCCAATGTTCAGTACCTTGTGAAAGAGGCTATCTACTGGTTTTGATCAAACCCAGGCCCTTCTTGCTGGGCGGCAGAAGTGCTAACCACTACATCGCCGCTAGCCAGTACATTAGTATAAATTCCTGGTTTAGATTGCATTATTTGGCGCACACTTTTGAACAGTGACAACACATGAAACTATGAAAAGAAATACAAACCACTGAATATGATGACAATGTCTGTCTCTGGGTTTTCATAAGCTGCATTCACTTTCTTTGGGAGTTGTGGCCATGTGGATTGAATGAGCGTGAGTTCAGGTTCAGTGAACTGTGGGTGTAGACGCCAAAAATATCTGCCATGTGGAGTAGAAACAGTGAAATTTTGAGTTAAGTTAAAAATTAATGATGCAACAATGATGTTGGTGTGAGTTACCAAAAGCAGCACCAAACACTGCATTCAGCACCTGTCTTTGAAAATGAGCATCTCTCCACGGAGTTCTGTCACGGCATCAATGCTTAACTCGGGATCGCATTTCTCTGGCGCCTCGGGTTTGGGTTTGACCTTCTTATGATCCGGGTTGGGGCCTGTGTGAATCAGCCAGAAAAATGATAGAAAAGTGGAATAATGCCTAATAGAAAATATAATAACAAATATTCTATATAGCGTGGTACATTGACTTACGAGTGTTCTTTATAATGAATTTTTCATGATACGAGCTTCGATCCCATCAAAAATCCGCGCCATCCAACGAGCAAAATTTTGATTTACAAGCTCTGCTGGGGAAATGGCTTTTCCGGGCCAATTAACCTTGTATTCTTCCGCATGTATTCCTCTGCGATCCGAGAACACCTTGTGCAGTACTTCTCAATTATTTTCTATGACGCCCCCTCTAGGAAGAAAAAAAAAAATCACACCCCCCAGCACCTTGCGTGTGACTGTAAATAGTGTTTACTGCACTTCATATCGTTTGCTCGGAGCTTTTTTCCTATACCATAGGGAACACAGTGAGCGCACCACTGCTATCTACTGTAATGGATGCGCAATTACACTTAATTCTAGTACAGTATGGCAAAAACGCATGCCCCACTATTTGAGAAGCACTGGCCTTGTGGCAGCTCACCATGAACCTTTCCTGGCTGGCATTCATAGCGTGCACACGCTCAAAATTCTCCTCTTCCTCCTCCTCCTCATCCTCCTCCTCCCCTGTTATGCAGTACCTCCTGCCTGCCCACGTGACCTCTTCACCGCAGTAAATGATCGGAAGGGTTAGCTGACTTATTGTTTATTCTTTTTTTTATTATTATTTATTATTAATTCTTATTAATGTTAATGTACATGTATTATTATTATTATGAAATATTTATTGTTGTTCATGTTTATCTAATAGATTAGGTCAAATATATGTGTTTGTGTCAGGTTATATGAGTTTGTGAGGGAGTCGGAACGGATTAATTGGTTTTCTGTTATTCCTTATAGGAATAATTCTTTTATCTCACGAACATTTTCGCTTATGAGCTTGCCCTTGGAACGGATTAAATTCGTAAGCCAAGGTACCACTGTAATCTAATTTGTAGTACGTATTGTTAATACCAGCCTCCTGTATTTACCATAGAGTTCTTGTATTCCTTTGATGTCATCTTCAGACAGAGGGAACCCATCAGAGTACGAGTAAACTGGGAACATCAGTGAGCCCGGATCATTAGAATGAGCCATGCCCAGGGCATGACCGAACTCATGAGATGCAACCAGGAACAGGTTATATGCTGAAAGAGAAATCAGAGGAATTCAGAAAAAGGCAATGATGACTCGGTGGTTAGGGCTCTAGGTCACAGGTTCAAGAGCTGGCAGTTTAATCCTCAGTGCCACCAGGCTGCCACTTTTGAGCCCTTGAGCAAGGCATTTAACCATCCATTGCACAGTTCTATAAAAAAGGAAAGAAATTCTATGTTGCTTTGGATATGGGTGTCTGCTGAATGCCATAAATGCAAATTCATTAACCGCTATTATTTAACTGACTCTCATTGATCCCACTCATTAATTCTTTCAATCATTCGTTCAAAATTCATTCCATTATAGTGGGGTCGAGGTATACAGATGTCTTGATTCATATAAATCATGTTCTGGCCAAAACAGAAAGGACTTAGAACATGTTCTTCCCATCTTTCATCAATGCTGTCTGGCTATCTGTGTGTGTGTGTGTGTGTGTGTGTGTGTGTGTGTGTGTGTGTGTGTGTGTGTGTGTGTGTGTGTGTGTGTGTGTGTGTGTGTGTGTGTGTGTTTGAAATAAATACACGGAGATGATGAGTGTGGTTTGGGATATGAGTTAATGGCAGTTCCTTGAAATAAGGAAATGCCGTTTCACAGAAGAGTCCCACTAACAAATGCAGCTTACAGTAAATAATACATATTTCACATCCAAAGAAGGTTAAAAAAACACAAACCTTTTTAAAAACAATAACAAAACATGGGCTTAATTTTAAAAAAGTGTCTCTCCATGGCCTTGGAAGAGATTGGTGACTGTAGACCAATCATCAATCTCACTTTCATTCATTAAGGAGTTTTATTATTCATTCATTTTCTATGCTGCTTATTCCTAATTAGGGTTGCGGAGTGGCTGGCGCCCATCTCGGCCAACTCTGGGTGAAGGCAGAGTTCACCCTGAACAGCTCATCAGATGACTACAGGGTCAATGCACACACACACACACACACACACACACACACACACACACACACACACACACACACACACACACACACCCTCATATTCATACCTAGGGATGAGTTTGAAAAGTCAATTAGCCTGCTGTGCATATTTTTGGACTGTAGGGGGGAAGCTGGATTACCTGCAAGAATCCATTGCAAGAACATTCATACTCCAAATTAGCCCACCCTGGGAATTGAGCCCAGGTCTGCCTGCTATGAGGTGGAAGTGCGAACCACTGTGTTACCGTATACTCCCCCAAAAAGTTTTAAACATGTTCAAAATTTTGAGTAATCTTCGGCGAATATGTCTTTTCAGCAGACTGTCTTCAAATACTAACCACAGGCACCAACATGTTCTTCAAACACTCTGAAAATGTTCTTTGTGGTGTTGGACCTTTTAAAGTTTATAAAAAAAAGGATTCCCTCAGGAATGCTCTGGCTTTTTAAAAACTTGCATACTAAACTCTGGGAAGAGTTGGTGAATGTCTGTGGTCACATTAACCGCCATGTGACCATGATGCTACATGAAGATGACTTACAGTGAGCATTTGGCAGTCACCACATACATCAAAATGTCACTCTACTGAAATCGCAAATGTAATCTCCACTTAGTATCTCACTGACTGACAAATATTTGATAAATAACTCAGAGTCATGAAAAAAGTGCCAAACCGCTAGTCGCTGCCTTTGTAAAATATTCATCTCTCAGTGACCTAAGGTCTTCGCTCATGATGATCCATCAATCCATGCATCCATTCATCCAATCATCAACTATTTTAGTTATCTGTCAGAGTCATTAATCAAGCTGCAGCCAATCCCAATTGACTCTGGGTAAGAAGTGGGTTGCACCCCAAACAGGTCACAAATCCATCACAGAGTTAACAGAAACTCAAACTATCCTTGACGCTTACATTCACACTTACGAGAAGTTTACGGTAAGTTGGTTGACCTAAAGTGCCCTGGACTGGAGGAAGAACCCAGAGCATAACCCAGAGCTGAAGCACTACTTAATTCCCCAATGTCACTGGAGCACGGCATGCAATAATTGTGGCAGAAAGGCTTTTGGTTCCGACCGACGGGTCGTAAGGCGATCTGGTTGTATGTCGACTTTCCATCCAAATACTTAACAATTTCTCCATTTCATAGATGGGTCCAGTCCGGTGCTTTGTTATTACTGTAGAGCTCATAGGTGCTGATCCATTCACAGTGGGGCCGGTGGCGTAGTGGTTAGGGTGCTGCGCTTATGATCGGGAGGTTGTGAGTTCGAATCCCACTGAGACCCTCACTGTGCTAAGACCCCTGGGCAAGGTCTCAACCACAAGTGTGCCTCTGTTCACCCAGCAGTATAAATGGGTACCAGTAAAAATAAAAAAAAAGCCGCATAATGTCCTGCTTGGCCTTTTAATATGATGGCGCTGCCGACAGCGCAAACAACTGTCGTACGCAACACTCGTACTGCACTGCCATGAATCATGCTTCACGATGGTCGCAATCGTAAAGTCGATCAGATGTAACTCGCATAGGTCTTAAGATGACGACTGTCTGTATACGGAAGATCTTTGGCATTTTTACACGGAAAATGGGTGAAAATCCTACGGAAAAGTGGAAATTCTTACACTCTTGGAACGTTCATAGCATGTGCAGAACAGGTACGGCAAAGTCCGCCAAAGTAACCCCACGGAACACTCATGGAATTTTTTTCATGAACGTGCTTCTGAACATGTTCAAAGCACATTCACGGAATGTTTTGGCCTGCCAGAAGCATATGGAAGTGGAGGAAGACTTGAGGAATAATTACGGAATCACACGGAAGATGAGGGAATAATTGCAGAACGTTTGCGGATGACAACATTTTTGCTTCCGTAAGTCGGCGTGCTCCAGTGAAATGGGGGTATGAGACCATGGCAGAATGAACTGAGAGTGCATTTGATATACTGGACATCTCACCAAGATTTGGGTTTACTGTGCCTGAAAGGGCAGTGGTGGCTCGGTGGTTTGAGCAATTGGTTTCCGATCTGAAGGTTGGGGGTTCAATCCTCAATACCAGACCGGACAGTCTGTCCTTCATGCACAGACTCAATTTAAAAAATTTACACTACTCTACACCTTTCATCCAGTTAGGAATCAGGACCTTACCACGTTTGTCATTTGTCCAGGTTTCATCCTCATCAAAATGTGTGTCTCCACCCATGCCTATTCCAGGTGGGTACGCGTGGGCGAGGAGTCCCTCAGGCCCGTCAAAGGGGTTGTGATCTCCATGTTCTGTCGTTTAAACCAGAACAAAATGAGAAATAACTGTCCAGGTCTGAGAATGTTGGTGCATTTCTGTGATGGAACTGAATCCTCATGAAGACAACTCACCTAGTCTCCCGAAGCTGATCATAATGTCGGCGGTTCCTTCATGCAACCTCTTGAACTTTAGAGGGGTCACGTCACCCCAGACCTTCAGGGCTTTATAAATAGCATTATCTACATCCTGCGTCTCCATATCAGGAGTGTAGTTTGTTATTCTGTGTGATAATTGTAGATAAAAGTTAAAATTAGTAAACACAAAGCAATAAAACACCAAAAAAAAAAAGAAAAAAAAGACGAGAACCTGTATGTCACAAGAGTGTTTTCCCATTTTGGATTCCTGGGGAAGAGGTTGTATTCTGCAACATCGGGCACACCACATCTGGGTTTCTTCATGATCTCCAGTGTGTTGTCGTCCAACTTCCCGGTGACCTCCAGGCGAAAGAATGACTGCATGGTGCGGATCTTCTCAGTCATCATATCGGAAGGTGTGGACTTTCCCAGCAGACCAGGAGCCATGTTGTAGTAGCGTCTGAGATATTTCTAAACATGGGCAAATGAAAAAAGATAATATTTTAACAAGAGGGCAGTGGTGGCCTGGTGGTATGGTGCTGAATCACTGATCCCAAGGTGGGAGTTCAAGCTTCACTCTCAATAGGTTGTCACTGTCCCCCAAGTGCACTAACTGGGTTATCAAAGGCCAACCATGTCTCTCACTGTCTATGGCGAGAGGAACCATTGATGACTTTCCACAAGAGGAGCTGCATAGCCGACAGAGTGTTTCTGCCCTGAGATGGCTTGGTGAACTGTCCAAGGTGTACTCTGCCCTCGCCCAGCGTTGGCTGAGATTGGCGCCAACCTCACCACTACGCTAATTAGGATTAAGCGGTTCAAAAAATAATTTTGAACGAATATTTTAACAGGTAGGTAGCAACATAATAAAAGATAGCTAGATAAATATAGATATACTACTACAACTACTACTCCAACTATAACTACTACTATTACTACCACTACCACAACAACTACTACTACTACAACTACTACTACTATTACTACAACTACAACTACTACTACTATAACTACCACTACCACTACCACAACAACTACTACTACTACAACTACTACTACAACTACAACTACTATTACTATTACTACCACTACCACTACCACAACAACTATTACTACTACTACAACTACTACTACTACCATTACTACCACTACCACAACAACTACTACAACTACTACTACAACTACTACTACTACTACCATTACTACCACTACCACAACAACTACTACTACTACTACTACAACTACAACTACTACTACTACTACGACTACAACTACTACAACTACTACTACAACTACTATTACTACTATTACTACCACTACAACTACTACTACTACTACGACTACAACAACTTCTACAACTACAACTACTACTACTATTACTACCACTACCACAACAACTACTACTACTACTACAACTACTACAACTACAACTACTATTACTATTACTACCACTACCACTACCACAACAACTACTACCACGACTCCAACTACTACAACTACTACTACAACTACTACTACTACTATGACTACAACTACTACTACTACTACAACTACTACTACAACTACTATTACTACTATTACTACCACTACAAATACTACTATTACTACCACTACCACTACAACTACTACAACTACAACAACTACTACTACGACTACAACTACTACTACTACAACTACTATTACTACCACTACAACTACTACTACTACTACGACTACAACAACTACTACTACTACAACTACTACTACAACTACAACTATGACTACAACTACTACTACAACTACTATTACTACTATTACTACCACTACAACAACTACTACTACTACTACGACTACAACTATGACTACAACTACTACTACAACTACTATTACTACCACTACAACTACAGCTACAACTACTACTACTATTACTACCACTACCACTACCACAACAACTACAACTACTACAACTACTACTATAACTATTCCCACTACTACTACTAATACTACTACAACTAATAATAGTAATAATAATAATAATAATAATAATAATAATAATAATAATATGGTGGCGTAGTGGTTATCACATCCACTTCACAGCAAGAAGGTCCTGGGTTCAATTCAGGGCATCTCTGCATGGAATTTGCATGCACCCCCCCCCCCCCCTGTACTGGTTTGGTCCAGGTACTCCAGTTTCCTCCCACTGTCCAAAAACATGCACAGTGGGTTAACTGGCTGTTCCAAATTGGCTCCAGATGTAAGTGCATGAATGGTTGTGTGAGTGTGGCCCAGTGACGGCCTGGTGAGCTGTCCAGGGTGTACCCCACTCCCATTTAGAGTCAGCTGAGATGCGCGCCAGCCTATAATAATAATAAAATTAGATAGTAAGCGAGCCTCAAAAACATTTGATGGCATTATTCTCCAGACATGAAATACAATTTATTGACCTTTTACTGTTTCATTCAAGCCTTAAATTTTGCCTAAAAAATTTTCCTTTCCTTCCATAAATAAATAAATAAATAAAATATCAGTGAGAGACTCATTCATACATTTGCCAAATTGTGTAACTCTACCAGGGTCATCAGGAGGCTGGTGCCAATCTCAGCCAAGTCTGGGCAATATATATATATATATATATATATATATATATATATATATATATATATATATATATATATATATATATATAAATTTAATGTACCATTTATGCACATTTTTCTTCGATGAAAACATTTATTAAATAAAAATAAAGTTAAAAAAATGTATTTTCATATACTGTATTCACCTCGTTGACGAAAAGAACATCTTTGAAAATGTGTTTGTCTCACCTCTGATAATCTCCAGTCCTTTATCTGGTGTGTAATAGGAGGAGGTTTCATCAACGACTGTCCCAAACTCATGCAGAGTACAACGACTGCGAGAATCTCCATGTTTCCTTTACCATGTGCCTCCGTGAGTGAGTGCGACTGACACAGGGCCTTTATACTGACCTGAACCCTCACCCACCTCTCTGGCACTCGGTGTCATGATTCATGTAAAAGTACCCTCGGCACTTCCTTGTAGTGTGAAAAGTGCAGACAGCAGCACTGCTGTGGTTCATTAAAAAAATGCTTTAAAAAGAGTGTCCAATGACATCACTGTGCTTCTGAATGATTTCAGATTCCTCACAAAGCACGAGTGTATAATTACAGTTTATTTGAATTCATAAGAGAACATAACAGGGCAGCACGGCGGTGTAGTGGTTAGCATGTCCACCCCACAGCAAGAAGGTCCTGGTTTTGATTCCCAGCCTGGGCGTTTCTGTGTGGAGTTTGCATGTTCTTCCCAGGCTGGCATGGGTTTCCCCTGGGTACTCCAGTATCCTTCCACAGTCCAAGAACATGCACAGTCGGTTAACTGGCTATTCCAAATCACCCCTAGGTGTGAGTGGGAGCGTGAATGTTTGCGTGAGTACCAGCCCTCCAATGGCCTAGCGATCTGTCCAGGGTGTACCTCGCCCTTGCCCAGAGTCGGCTGAGATGGGCGCAAACCGCCTCGCAACCCTAATTAGGATTGAACCCTAATTAGGATTGAGCGGTTTAGAAAGATTTAGTTCCTGGATGCTATCACGCAACAAATTCCTGTCAATCAGCTACATAACAGCCAATCAGCAACATGATTCATAAAATCAGTGGGCATCACAATGCTGATTGGCTGGTTGCTCTTTAATAGTAAATTGTTAAAATTTTTATATTTAGGATTTATTTATATTTTAAAGGCATCTGTACATGACAGCATTTGGCAGACACTCTTATTCAGAGTGACTTACAGTTCTACTATTTTTTTATACAACTTGAGTAATTGAGGCTGAAGGGCCTTTCTCAAGGGCCCAAGAGTAGTGACAGTGGGGGTTGAACCATTGACCTTCAGATTGGCAACCCACCACATTAACCAGTAAGCCACCATTGCTCTCTTTATCTATCTTTATATTTATATTTAAGTCAGTGCCTGAATCTGATTTTTTCTTTTTATTATTGCTTTGATACCTGAAGCTAAAATAAACCCGAGCAAGGTTCTGATTGTCTGTGAAAAACACGTCTGCTTAATTTAGACACACGTTCCTTCGAGGCTGATGCCGTCTCCACATCCATTTGGAACATTTCCAGACAGAGCTGAGCCTTATGACTGTGATGCACTGCCACACGAGTTTGAGTCAGCGTTACTGTCAAATCACTAATCCGGGGTTACTGGTCAGGGGTTAATACATAACAATGACCCAAAATAAACGTGTTCAGCTACATTTACCTGTGGTTATGGATCTGATTGTGAAACGCTTATGAAATGTGTAACACTGACCTGAAATTTCCATTTTTGCAGTTTTAAGGCATTAAACCAGGGGATCCAAACGTTTCTCATTGAGGGCGACATATATAAAAATATAGGAGGGGCTGGGCCACTTCCAAGAAATTAGGTATAGATGGCCAGTGGTGGTCTAGTGGTATAGGGTGCTGGATTGCTGATCCAAAGGTTGGGGTTTGAGTCCCACTCTCCACAAGGTTGTCACTGTCCCCCCCAGTGCAGCTAACTGGGTTATCAAAGGTGGGCCATGTCTCTTTATTATCTTTATTGATTTTTTATTGATATTTGTCACATGTGTACCTGCACATGCATGCTTATTAACAGACGGGAACTGTGGCATATATTTTTACTCACCTGAAGTGGGAACGGCATTGCACTCAGTGGGAGAAAGAAATATTCACTCTCCCACCATGTCTAAAAATTTTCTGCGTTCACTTTCTACATTTCGGTTCTTTGGTTCTGCCATGTTTTGTAACTTGGGATCAATTTCTTTTGTGATTGTCCTTTTTAGTGGAGCAGCTGCCTTGATCAACAGTAGCTCCCCCTGGTGTTAAGACTAAGAAGTGCAATACACGTAGGCAAAAGTTGAAGATAAGATAAGATAAGATACAGCTTTATTAATCTCACAATGGAGAAATTCACTGTTACAGGCTCTTGAGGTACTATCAGTAGGGGGTGCAAAAATAGATACAAGTACAAACATACACACATACATATATTATATAAGTAAATAAATAAATAGATACATAAATAGTATAAATTACTAAACAATAAAAGAAAAGAATGGAGAAAAGAATGGAGCAACTTTATAGACTGGCCTATATTAAAGTGTACATGTATCTGAGTGCAGAGTAGATGGGTTGATATGGTTCACAGTCAGTGGGGTAGATGTGGTTGATTAAAGTGCACGGGGTTTTTATTGCACATAACCGGTATTTTCACAGACAGTTACAAAGTGGCGTTGTACAGTCTGATAGCGGTGGGAATGAACGACCTGCGGTAGCGCTCCTTCCTGCACTGAGGATGCCTCAGTCGTCCACTGAAGGAGCTGCTTAGCTCCTCGACAGTCTGGTGCAGTGGGTGAGAGCTGTTGAACAGGATGGATGTGAGCTTTGCTACCATCCTCCTCTCACTCACCTCCTCCACAGAGTCCAGTGGGCAGCCGAGGACAGAGCTGGCCCTCCTGACCAGCTTGTTCAGTCTCTTCACGGGCCATATTCTCAATGTTCATTTTCTGTACCCGCTTAATCCTAATTTGGGTCGCGGGGAGGCTGGTGCCCATCCCAGTCAACTTCGGATGAGGGCAGAGTACACCCTGGACAGCTCGCCAGGCCATCGCAGGGCGGAAACACGCTGACGGCTTTGCAGCCTACTCTTGTCGAAAGTCAGCAATGGTTCTTTTACATGCCTCACACCATAGACAGTGAGAGACATGGCCGGCCTTTGATAACCCAGTTAGCTCTACTGGGGGGGGGGGAGGGGGAGGGGGACAGTGACAACTTTGTGTAGAGTGGGACTCGAACTTCCAACCTTTGGATCAGCGATCCAGCGCCCTATACCACTAGACCACCACTGCCCCACGGGCCATATTCTATTCTATTTATAAACTTTCTTGTGGGCCAATTAAAAATGGGCCAACTGTGGCCCGCGGGCAGTAATTTGGACTCCCCTGCATTAAACCATGGCATGATCAAACCATCAGCATGACGATTCAAAAAGTCAGTCTGTAACATGGACAGATGTGGTTTTCTATTTATGACAATGGCTTTAGCTAATTCTCTAATTACTGACACAATGCCAATCTATAGACATCAATCATTGCTTGACATATTCATTCATTTTCTAAACTGCTTTATCCTAATTAGACTCATGAGGACGGCAGGGTATACCCTGAGCAGCTCACCAGGCCATCGCAAGGCCCACACTCTTACAACCGTTCACACCTAGGGGTGATTTTAAACAGCCTACCGTGTATGACTTTGGACTGTCAGAGGAAACTGGTGTACACGGATGAAACCTATGTAAGCATAGAGAGAACAGGCAAACTCCACATAAAATGCTAAGCTAGGAATCAAGCCCAGGCTTTCTTGCTGTGAGGCCGACGTCCGAACCACTACGCCAGAGTGCCACCCTCGAGATGTTTAACGTTCCTCTATTTTATTTATAGTCAATAAATGCCATCACAAATATACATCAGTGGGAGCACAAGATACACCATGTAACATGGAAAGGAAAAGCTACGTACATCATCGATCCCGTTTTAAATCTGGCGCTCATTCACGGATTTTGCCACACACTTGCTGATTCCGTGGTTCATGGTGTGTGTACCTTTGCTCCCTTTAATGTTGTCATTGGACCTCTAGAGACCTTAGCAGAGGCTGAGAAGAAGTAAAATTAATGAGGTCTTTCTCATATTACAAAATTGAGTGAGAAAAGCTGTAAACTAAGGATGGACAGGCTTTATTTTCAAATTTTGTGTTCATCATATGTATATATTTTGATACGATATTATCTCTCAGGCACGCACTAAAGATTTTGATGCATTGATTGAAAAATGAACTTGGATATGGAAAAATTTATTTAAGTTTGAAGTTGGGTATTAGGAAAATGTGCGAGTTTCATGATTATACAAGTTTTACATAAACATCTCTACTGAAACGGTACACAGTTTGATCATGATGAAAGGTGCATCATCGTCACCATCATCCCTCAAGACAGTAAGTATGATTCATGAAAAAGTACCAAAGCCACAACTTCCTCTTTTCCCATTCAGGCAGAAGAAAGGAAGAAAGAAAAAACCTCAACATACACCATGTAATAACCCCAGTGAGAAGATACAATGTTTTTCAAATTTACATTTTGTAACATGGACAGTTTCCTTAACTTGTGCTGACTCCTACACTGTTCCATGTAGTACATGGAGGTGGAAAGTTGAAACTGCTGTTGGACTTTTTGTGGCTTTTCAAGTAAACCAAGAAAAAGGTGCATCTCCGCATTTTCTTGACATGCCGTCAAGTCTGGGATCGCTTAACCACTCAGAGACCACTAACTGCGAGAGCTACACAGTGAAGATTGAGAGCTAAATATATATATATATATATATATATACTGTAACACATTAAAATTATTTACTGTTGAAAGGATTTGCTCTACACGGTGACGTAGTGATCAGGACGTCTGCCTCACATGAAGAAGGTAGTGAGTTCAATTCCCAGCTCAAGCATTTCTGCGTGGAGTTTACATGTTCTCCCCGTTCTTTCATGGGTTTTCTCAGGGTAGTCTCGTTTCCTCCCACAATCCAAAGACATGGACAGCAGTTCCATATTGCCCCTGGGCATGAGTGTGAATGGTTGTCTATACGTTTCCCTGTGATGGGATGTCAAGCTGTCCAGGTTGTACTTCGTCCTCGCCCCGAGTTGGCTGAAATGGGTCCCAGGTTTCTTGTGACCCAAATTAGGATTAAGCATCTTAGAAAATGAGATGATGAATGAATTCTTCTGCTAGATAGATAGATAGATAGATAGATAGATAGATAGATAGATAGATAGATAGATAGATAGACAAACAGACGGACAGACAGATAGGCAGATAAAAAGACAGACAGACAGACAGACAGACAGGCAGACAGACAGACAGACAGACAGATAGATAGATAGATAGATAGATAGATAGATAGATAGACAAGGAGACATACAGACAGACAGACAGACAGACAGACAGATAGATAGATAGATAGATAGATAGATAGATAGATAGACAAGGAGACAGACAGACAGATAGATAGATAGATAGATAGATAGATAGATAGATAGATAGATAGATAGATAGATAGATAGACGGACGGACATACAGACAGACAGACAGATAGTTGGATAGATAGCCAGACAGACAGCGAGAGATAGATAGATAGATAGATAGATAGATAGATAGATAGATAGATAGACAGATAGATAGACAAATAGATAGATAGATATATAGATAGATAGATAGATAGATAGATAGACAAAGAGACAAACAGACAGATAGATAGATAGATAGATAGATAGATAGATAGATAGATAGATAGATAGATAGATAGATAGACGGACGGACACAGAGACAGACAGACAGACAGATAGTTGGATAGATAGACAGACAGACAGAGATAGATAGATAGATAGATTGATTGATTGATTGATAGACAGACAGACGGACAGACGGACAGACAGACAGACAGATAGACACACAGATAGTTAGATCGACAGACAGAGAGATGGATAGATAGATAGATAGATAGATAGATAGATAGATAGATAGATAGACAGACGGACAGATGGACAGACGGGCAGACAGACAGACAGACAGATAGACAGACAGATAGTTATATAGACAGACAGATAGATAGGTAGATAGATAGCTTTTGTTAAAATAATAATCTTCACTTTTATCTCTTTCTCTCACTCTATTTTTCATTTTTATTTTCAATGCACTGTTTGTTTTATTGCTTTCTTTTTTCTTTCTTATCAGGAAGTAATATCAGGGGCAGTGGTGGCTTCGTGGTTAATATGATGTATGGTTCATTAGCTCTGGATAAGAGCATCTGCCAAATGCTGAAATCGTAAAATATTAAATCAGTGTTTGGTTGTTTTTATCATGAACAATATGAACATGATGTACACAGTACCACAACGTCTCTCTCTCTCTCTCTCTCTCTCTCTCTCTCTCTCTCTCTCTCTCTCTCTCTCTCTCTCATACACACACACACACACACACACACACACACACACACACACACACACACACTGAGTACTTTGATGAGGTCACAGAAGTCCTACACTTCAATCAAATCATAAATTCTATGTATCACATGTACTGATAACAGGACAAAACAAAGTGTGCAGGGTTGTTTACAGGACAACAGGCTTGTGGTGATGCTCACGCCTGGAATGCAGCTGTCTCGGTTCACCATCTGCATGCACGGCCAGTCGATCTGAATCTGCCTAAAGGGCTGTGAGTCATAGAGTAATGCGGTTTCAGGGGATTTTACATCGTCTGCTTCTGTGATAAACATCTGATAGGAGCAACAGAAGATGTGTGTGGGTGCAAAGAAAAGTAAAAAAAAAAAAGTATTCATTCATTCATTCATTCAGTTACTGAACTGCTTTATTCTACTAGGGTCATGCAAAGGTGGAGGACTCAGCTGAGACTGGATGAAGACAGACTACACCCTGATCCACTGCCAGGTCAGCATACAACCTCAACCATTTATACTCACGCCTAGTCACACCTAGGGGCAAATTGGAACAGCCAATTAATTTAATGCTAATGTCTCTGGACTGTGGGAGTAAACCAGAGTACCAGGATGAAACCCATGCAAGAATGAGGAGAAAATACAAACTCCATACAGAACCAGCACTAGGTACGGGACTCAAACCCAGGATGTTCTTGCAGTAGGGTGAACATGCTGAGACTTGCAGCAAAAAGACAGGCTTTGTGATTAATCAGTTAACTAATAAGCCACAGAAACAGCCAATCAAGGCAATCAATCTTGTGCAAGAGAGTGCATGACACTACAGTGCATTTTTTTAAGAAAAAAATAAAAAAAAAAAGAAATAGGTAGAAGCATATACTATAAGCTCTGCATGAATCTGGATGCGCTCAAGGTACATTAGGCACTAATTGTCCAGGTTTCGGTTGCTAACAGTTACATTTGTCAAGCAATATAAATTACTTTAAAAACTCCCACACCCATGTCCACAAGTGTACATCAAGCTCCGCCCCATTCAAGTAACGTACGCATTAACATGACTTTCCTTCCTTTTCATGTCTGTCAATTTATATCTTTTGCTGCTTGAAAGATGACTTGCATGACTGGAAAACGCACAACATTTTCATTCATTCATTCATTTTCTGAACTGCTTAATCCTAATTCGGGTCGCGGGGAAGCTGGCGCCCATCTCAGCCGACTCTGGGCAAGGGTGGGGTACACCCTGGACAGCTCGCTCGCCAGGCCATCGCAGGGGTGACAAACATTTATACTCACTTTCACACCTACAGGCGCTTTAGAACAGTGCATTAACCCCCTGTGCATGTTTTTGGACTGTGGGAGGAAACTGGTGTACCCCGAGGAAACCCATGCAAGGATGGGAGAACATGCAAACTCCACACAGAAACACCCAAGCTAGGAATCGAACCCAGGACCTTTCTGTGAGGCAGACATGCCATAGTGCCGCCCTTTAATTATATTTTCTCAGATAATTTGCAATGCTATAAAAAAATTAAAAAAAATTGTAGCTTTAATATTCATCCATGTAGATCCTTGAATGGTCTGGGATAAATTTATTCAATGTTTTTCTCCTTGATGATGTATCTCTTTTAAGATTACACAAAGAATTTTATTCACACTAGTTGAAGAAACACAAGCAGGCACTGTATCCAGGTACTGAAATACAAGCACTGAGAAATCTCACTTCTGAATTTTTTTGTGCTGGTATTCGCATTCCAGTTGTGTGCAACTGGAACTAGCCGGGGAGTCAATAGGAGATGATGTCCCAAAGTGGAAGGAATGATGTCACAGAGTAGCTTTTTACGATCAAAGAAAGAAAATTGGCTGAATAATAATGATAAAGGGTGGTACGCTGGTGCAGCAGTGGGTGACTCGTCCGTTTCACAGCAAGGCACGGGATTGATTCCCGGGATCATGGTGTTTCTGTGTACTGTATATAGTTTGTATGTTCCCTCTGTGCTGCCATGGGTTGCCGCCAGGTACTTCGGTTTCCTCCCACAGTCCAAAAACATGCACATTAGGCTAATTGTCTGTTCAAAATCACCCCTCGGTGTGAGTGAGAATGAATGCTTGGATGTGTGTTGGCCCTGCAATGGACTGGCGAGCTGCCCAGGGTGTACCCCTGGCCTTTGGCCAGAGTCAGCTGAGATGGGTGCGAGCCTCTCAGCAACCATAATTGGCATGAATCGGCCTAGAAATTAATAAATGAGTAATAGTGATAAATAGGAATTTTGTGTGTGTGTGTGATATTGTAATAGTGGTAGTGGTAATTGCAGAAGTATGTGTGGCAGCAATGCATTTTTAATGGAAGATGGTGAAGATGAGTGATGATAAAGAGGGAGTCTGTTACTTGTAGCATTTAAGAAAATGGTCACAGAGAAGGGTTGTGACATCACAAAGCTTTTTCAAGCAATTTTTGTTGATTTAGAGGCTTGAATCGCTACGAAAAGCCATTCCACACTATTCCTGTATGAGCTGCTCATTTTGATTAATAACTTATACTACTAATAATAATTATCAACATACTACTACCACTATTACTACTAGTACTTGTACTACTGTTAATAATAATAATACCACCAATTAGTAAACAGATTAACAATACATTTAATAATAACAAATGTCTTAATCAATATTTTACAAATTTTACATTAAATTTTTAATATCCTAACACATACCATACAAATTCATTTAAGTTTTGAAATTTTATTAAATGAATATACATACACTTTTTGTTTTTACTTTAAAAAAATTATTTTTACCCCCTGAGTAAACCAGGAACTCTTATTTTGAAATGTAGTGGCCATCTTGATGAAATCCCTTCGCGAGTTCCTCTCTGAGTGTAACTGCAGGATGAATATAAAGGTCTACATTGATTTGGAAATAGTGCACTAGGTAGGCTACAGAATCCGTTAAATTCTCTCTACTTTAGTGCGCATATACAGGGCGCATTAGGTGATTTGGTTGAGAGTCCCGGTGGTGCAGGACTGTAAACAGTGAGGAAGTAGGCGGTGCGGTTAAAAAGCGTACAGTACCACAATCCGAGCCCAGTTCAGTAAGAACTTGCGGGCTGTGGCGGGACCAGACACATTTATTCTTCACTTTATGGTAATTATATGAATGTTAATATTTTGTATTATTATATATTTATTGCTTGCTGTCTGGGTGAAATGTTAGCAGTGAACTGTGCAGTTTTGCTGCTCTGCATCCTGTTTCAGCTCAGCCAAATTCTATAGAGGATTTTTTAGGAAGGTTTTGTTTTTGTGCAGAATGTAGTGTATATTTTATTATAAAATATGTAGTGGGTGCAGTGTAGTGCAGTGTTAGGGGTCTTGGTTCTGGTTTTTAAATGATGTCTTGAGCCAGAAGGAAACTATTTACAAATTAATTTATATTGTCTATAATAATATGACAGTGGACTAGTAGTAGTAGTAATAATAATAATAATCATCATCATCATCATCATCATAACAACAATAATAATAATTAACAATAGCAACAACAGTAATTTGATGCTGCTGCTGATAATAATAATAATAATAATAATTACAGTATTAATCTAAATTATTAATACATATATTTTTTTATTTTTCAGTATTAATAAATAAAATGATTAATTATCATACATGATGTTATTTTTATTACTAGTATAATATTAGCTTTATTTATTTTCCAGTATATTATTATTGTTGTTGTTGTTGTTGTTGGTGTTGTTATTAATTGTTGCTGTTGTTTATTTTTCAGGGTTTTTTGTGGGTTCAGGAGATAAGATGGAACAAGAAACCTTATCAGCACTGAACTCTCTCAGTGTGGAGCAGAAAACACATGATATTGACACTTTCAGGTTCACTTTTCCTTTTTTATATTTTTTTTATGCAATAGATGAAGATCTCAGACACAGTATAATAATTTTATCCTTCTTAAAAATACTGTTTACCATTTTAAATATTCTTCTCCCTGGTAGTGCTGATGTTCGTAAATAGTACTTATTAGTATTTGTAATACTTATAATAATATTATAATAACAGTCATCGCAACAAATAACCACAATATGTTGTGAAAATATAAATATAAAAAATAATAGAATTAAAAATTTGTAGAAGAACAAACAAAAGAATTATATTTTAACAATTACATGGCTGTAAAAATAAGAAAAATAACAAAAATGATATGAAATGTAATAAGGTGGCACGGTGGCGAAGTAGATGCCCACCTCACTGCACAAAAGTCCTGGGTTTGAGTCCCTTGCACAGTGAAGGGTTTCCTACAGATACACCAGTTTCCACAGGCCAAAGTTCTGCGTGTTAGGGCTAATGGACTGCACCAATTCCAGTGTGTGTGTGTGTGTGTGTGTGTGTGTGTGTGTGTGTGTGTGTGTGTGTGTGTGTGTTGGCCCAGTGATGGTCCGATGAGCTCCTCACTCAGTACCAGCCGCCTCACAACTAATCAGATTAAACAGTTCAGTGAGTGTGTGGAATGTATTACCCACAATACCAGTCAAAAATATTACTCATAATATCTTTATAATAATGTCATTATTGTCATTAATTGATTTCATGAGATTACACCCAGTCATTTCATTTCAGTGTACTGTAGTGTGATATAACCGTCAAGAGTAACACCATGAACATGGCTGTATCACATGTTTAAGTGGCGTCCTGTCCAATGAACGTCTTTTGTTGTAATCCGCCTCTTGGGATTCATAAAGTGAACACTCAACTCTTTCATTATGACCTAAAAAGGGATGCTGGGGATTAGAGAGCAGGGATTACAACTCGCACTACACACAGGCGACAACAAATGGATTAGGTTCTTGTTTAGAGATGTGAAGTCTGGTTTATGGGAACAGGGAATGCAGGTTGCGTAACATGATTAATTTAATGTGCATTGGCTTTATTCACAGTTTATTCACAGGGTCACATGTCGTCTTTAATGCTTGGTAATGAAAGTAAAATATTTTAATGAATTGATAACCATTACAGTCTCATGAAACATATATACAGTATATATATATATATATATATATATATATATATATATATAAATATATATATATATATATGTTGATACTGTATACAATATATGTATGTATATATATATATATATATATATATATATATATATATATATATATATATATATATATATATATACAGTATACACACATACACACATGTCTGTGTGGATATACATATTTGAGCATATGATGTACGTATAGATGGAGGATTAATGAATAAAACACCTGGGAATATTTTCATTCATTCATTTTCTGAACTGCGTAATCCTAATTAGGGTCACAGGGAGGCTGGCACCCATCTCAGCCGACTCTGGGCAAGGGCAGGGTACACCCTGGACGGCTCGCCAGGCCATCGCAGGGCAGAAACATGCTGACGGCTATGCGGCTCCTCTTGTTGAAAGTCAGCAATGGTTCTTTTACATAACCCTACCACCATAGACAGTGAGAGACATGGCTGGCCTTTAATAACCCAGTTAGTACACTGGGGGGCCAGTCACAACCTATGTCGAGTGGCGCTTAACCGAGTTACCAAAGGCCAGCCATGTTTCTCACTGTCTATGGTGAAGCTGGGAACCAGCCTCCCCATGTCTCTTTTCTTAATACTTGTTTATACACATGTTTGAAGTCTGTATTTAGGCTCAAACTATTAAACACCGTCCTCTCCTTGATTGTTTTTGCTTTATTAATTAAAAGATATTAATTTTGGTTCTTTTTTTACTTTTCCATCGATTTGAATCATGGAAATGTGGCGTAGAACATTAAAACAAAGCTTTGACATTTGACAAAAGTTATTCTGCTTGCTGTGTCCATCCAGACTTTTCATGGTCACCTGGAACGTGGCTTCAGCAGAGCCTCCGGCTGACATCACGTCCCTACTGCAACTGAATTCCCCGGTTAAAGTGGACCTCTATGTGATCGGGTTGGTGGAGATGATTCTTTTCACGTTCGGCTGCCAATATTTTTACATAAAACAGCTGCGTTATTTTTATGGTTCATTTTGAAGGTCTTAATTTTTCACTTAAAAGCTTGCAAGGTTGATGTTAGCATCAGCACTGAAGCCCTTGGGCAGGTTTGATTCTCCTGGCTCAGGTGTAATGGTGTTAGTCTACAGAAATATACCAGCATACATACACCACCATGTTTAATGACGACGTCGAAATGAGTATTGCTGTTCTGTTTCTCTTTCGTAGTTTACAGGAAGTGCGAGCAGCACCTCTGAAGCTCGTCTCAGATCTGGCTTTTGGAGATTCCTGGAGTAGCTTGTTCATGGACACGTTGAGTCCTCTGGGCTATATTAAAGTATGATTTATTTTATTTTTACTCTTTGACTAGTACTGTATATCAAATAAACCAAATCACTAATGAGCTTTTACACACACGTAAACCTAAAGATAAAGAGATTCTTATCGTCAACTGTTGCATGAAAAATGAAAATCAGTTTAGCAGCATTTATAAAGAGAAAGTGCACAAGAGACAACTAAGGAACTATATATGGGAACTATGGATTCAAGGGAACTATGGGTAAGAAAAATGTGTGGTGGTGTTGGAGTGAGCTGCATGCTTCCTTGCTCCACAGTGTCTGAAGTGGCCTTCAGCAGGGCAACTGACCAACTGCTTTCTGGGTGCCCCAATATGTGTGGCAGCCCACTGCTCTGAGTGTATGTGTGTGTGTGTGTGTGTGTGTGTGCGTGCGTGCGTGCGTGCGTGCGTGCGTGCTCACTTTGGACTGGTTAAATACTGAGGAAATAACTCACTTTCAGGGACTAATACAGTACACAAGGCCCCCCATTATTCACAGGGGTTGTGTTCCGCCACGATCCGCGGATCCTGAAAATCCGCGAATAATTGACGTGGTTTTAAAACCCTATGTATGATATTCCATGCGCTAAAATCTACTCATTAATACAGTAATAATGCAGTAAAATGTAGCAATGATTATATAAAAACTTTTACATTTTGTACTGTGATAATATTTATGAATAAATAAAGCGCTTAGGCTCCTTACCGGAAGCGAGAGAAGATGGCGGGGCGTTTGAGTGACATCATCGGGCTTAAATAATCATTAAAAACACTAAAACATTAAAAAAATTTACTTCGCAATTCAAGCAATCACGTTGATAACTTGTGCGCGAAGGAGAAAAAAGAGGCGTACACATCATCTGCAACCAATCAGCAAGAGGGAGAAACAACAGCCCTCAGCTATTGGCTAAATTTGAACCACGTGCCAGTAATTTGCTGGGGCTGCCGCTAATCCGTGAGTATGCAGGGCCACGACTGGTGAACCGCAAATGGGCGCGGGCGTAATGTGTATCAAAAAAAAAAAAACCCCACTAAGCTCCGTGCATGTACTAACATATACACACACATACCTATAGAGTGGTACCTCACCTTACGAAATTAATCTGTTCCAGAAGTGGTATGGTAACCTGGATTTTTCATAAGTTACACCACATTTTACATGTAAAACATGTGATTCATTCCAAGGCCCCCAATACTACCCCTAAACCCTTATATAAATTATAAAAACATACCTTTTAAAGCCTCCTTCTGCTTCAATATCGTACCGATGGTAGACGGGTTTGGCCATATTCCTTTGCGATATCACTCAACCGCATGCCACAAGCTTCTTCTTTTCACTCACACCAGGAATCACAGCGCGCACGTGCGTGTGTGTGTGTGTGTGTGTGTGTGTGTGTGTGTGTGTGTGTGTGTGTGTGTGTGTGTTGACCATGTCTTCTCAGCAGAGTTATAATCTTACAAATGTTTATGCGGTTAAAAGCCTGAACCAAAAAATAAAGTTGCAATGAGCATACTCGAAAAACTTACGAAACAACAGTAACTCTGTCCTTTACACGAAAAGCAACAAGGGTATTATGGAGATACAGCCCCATAATAGCCAACGGGTGGGAGCTGCGTCATCCCTCCTGGCCAATGGGAGGCCAGCGGGGCGGGATATTGGGAGATAGCTAGTGGGGCGGGATGTTGGGAAATAGCCAATGGTAGGCCAGCAGGGCGGGATGATGGGAGATAGGCAATGGGAGAGCAACTCGCGCATTGTTTAAATTTTTGAGATGGCTCTTTTGTCACGTAAATTTGTTTCGGATACAGAGACAGAAATTTTAGGAAAATGCGTTTCGTAACCTGGATTTTTGTGTTTGTTGGGACCTTCATAAGGTGAGGTACCACTGTATTTACACATATAGAGACATTGTAGGGGCAGTGGTGGCCTAGTGGTATAGGGCACTGGATCACTGATCCTAAGGTTGGGGGTTCGAGTCCCACTCTCCACACGGTTGTCACTGACCCCCCAGCGCACTAACTGGGTTATCAAAGGCCAGCCATGTCTCTCACTGTCTGGTGGGAGGCATGTAAAAGAACCATTGCTGACTTTCGTCAAGAAGTAGCTGCAAAGCCGTCAGCGTGTTTCCACCCTACGATGGCCTGGCGAGCTGTCCAGGGTATACTCTACCCTTGCCCGGAGTCTGCTGGGATGTGCGCCAGCCTCCCCACGGCCCTAATTAGGATTAAGCGGTTCAGAAAATGAACTGAACTGAGACATATTCTTTTATATTATCCTACATACACCTACAGATTTCTCTGCACATTTAAAGACCTACACATGTGTTCACACCTATTCACACATACACAGAAGGGTGAATAATAGAGAAAGGTGCAGGATATACACCGGGTAAGAGGTCGAGCTTTTAATTATAAGGTGCTAAAATGTTATGATGTTCAAGACCTGCTCTAGTATTTTCATGAATGGATGGCTGGATGGATGGCTGGATGGATGGATGAGGTTGCATTTAATTTCAGCAGTTGAATATTTATCTGGAACTTGGAAGTTCTACCTTGAAAATTGAAGGAGTAATAAACTTCGTGGCTTAAAATGAGGCGATGAACGACGTTCCTGAACTCACAGATACCGGAGATGATATCTTCTCTGCTCTACGCACCATCTCTTCAGTGTTGTGTGATGTGGAATGATCAGAGAGCAGCAACATGATTTCTGTCTCTTTGTCCCCAGGTGTCCTGCATGAGGATGCAAGGTTTGCTGCTGCTGTTTTTTTCTAAATTAGAGCACCTTACCTTTATCAAAGAAATCCGGACCACCTACACTCGCACTGGAATCTACGGTTACTGGGTAGGTGATGCTGCAGAGGATAGCTCACCATACCAGGATGGTTAACTAGGGTCAAGAACATATCTGAATTTTCTTCCTACTTATTTTAGTTCATGTGTGGACTCAATATTGTTTTAGGCAACTGTGTGTTCTGATTGGTTAATCTACTACTACTAGGATATCGTATACCATTAGTAGCGACCTTACTATGAATAGGAGAAAACAAAGCTGTCCTGATTTACAGTAAGATTATCGCTAATGCTAGCCAGCTGGTTGTTCCATTCATTTACAACTTATTTCAGGAAAAAATGTCTGAAAAATTTTGTAATTGAAAGGATTTGATGGTGAGAAATATTTTCCTTCAAGAATTAGCCTTTTACCGCCAACCAGGTGTGTCTTTAATGGCCTGCTGAGGAACAGACCCCATGCTAGCCAAATCGCTCTTCCCTTCAGTAATCAATGGTAAGGATGAGTAAGAACACTTATTCCACTTACTCTTGTCGGATTTGTCCGTTTTCTAGCTTGGCGTAATTTAAACTTGTGGAACAATGAGTTAGCAACCAATCAGATCGCAATCTTCCTGTGTAGTGTATGCTGTTTTTTTGATGAAGTGCGATTGTCTCTTTAATGTTCAGGGTAATAAAGGAGGGGTAAGCATTCGTCTCACCTTCTATGGTCATTCGCTGTGCTTTCTCAACTGTCACCTGGCAGCCCACATCCATTATGCCTCAGAAAGAGTGGAGGAATTTGAGCACATCATCAGCTCCCAGACGTTTGACGGCAAAGACACACTATCAGTTTTAGACCACAAGTGAGTGTTTTATCTGAGGTCTGTCTCAGTCGACACTGAGCGAAGGTAGGGTATCCACCATCAAAGGGCCGATATACACACCAAATATATCTATGCACTCACGCACTCACCTCTAGGGGCAATTTGGAATAGCCAATTAACCTCATGAGGGGGAAACTGTAGTATTTGGAGGAAACGCAGGGAAAACATGCAAACCCCACCCAAGAAACACCAAAGCCAGGATGCACTAGCCAATATATATACTAGTATATACTAGTATATATAGTAGGCCTGCCATGTCTCTCAATGTCTATGCTGAGAGGTTCATGTAAAAGAACCATGGCTGATTTTCGAAAAGAGTAGCTGCATAGCTGTTGGTGTGTTTCTGCCCTGTGATGGCTTGGCGAGCCCTCGCCCGGAGTTGGCTCTGACTTTTAAACCACTTAGTTACTCAAGGTATTAATTATTATTTGTATTCGGTACCAGAACACTCTCCCTATTTAGAGAATCTCAGAAGGATCCCCTAATAGTATAATGCTGAAACCAATGAGAAGCCTCAAAACAGGTATGACTCTGTGTAAATAGAACACATCTACTGCTTGGAAGACACTGGTACGATGGCTCTGATTGGTTGATGGCAGGATTCATTTAGTTTTGGGTGTGCTGACATTTAGAAACTGGTTCTGTAACTAATTACTATTTTCTCTAAAGAAGAATTTCCTGATTAGTGACATACAAAGTGATGTAATGCAGCCCGTTTTCAAGCTATAATCATGTTAATACCTCATTTTAAAGCAGATTCAATTCTTCTTCCAAATTTACGAATATCCCAGTATGTCACAATTCTTGCTTAATCCGTATTATGCTGGGGTGGGGGGTGGAGGGGTGTTCGTATATATTCCCGTAATTTCCAAACTATAAGTCGCTACTTTTTTTTCAGATGCTTTGAACCCTATGGCTTAAACAATTATGTAGCTAATCTGTAGATTTTTTTACGGGTTAACGGCCTCCAGGGGGTGCTCTAGCAGGACGTTCAAGAGCAAGACAAATACCTACGGCTTATAAGGAGGTGCGGCCTATATATGTACAAATTCTTTTTTAATTTAGTTGGTGCGGCTTATAAGGTCAGGTCAGGTTTTGCCCTGCTACCGGTAACATGTAAGCCAGTACAACCTGTTGCATGGTCGAGTGGTCTAGCAACCCAGTAGGAATAAAAATAAGACCTATCAAAGGGCGGATGAACTCTTTAGAGTCAACGGCCAGCTAGGTAGGCATGGTGTCTCAATAAAAACACCCTGCAGAAAGAGCTTTGGGCCTCTACTGCAGATTTATTTGCCCTTCGTATACAGATTCGTATTCAAAGCTGTTATGGCTGTCGCCTACTCCAGAATTCTGGCACGGCACCTAGATTGATTGGTGCGGCTTATATTCAGGTGCGCTCAATAGTATGGAAATTGCAGTAATTAGTTGTATACGCTGCTGATCCTAATGCACCCGTGCATAAGTAAACACCAGGAATGAACTGTGTTCAGACTAGATGATTTGCACCCCTCACTCCAACATCCTATTTTAATAAATTTGTTAATACTGCTGTTGGTATTTTTTAGGCTTGTGTTCTGGTTTGGAGACTTGAATTTCCGGATCGACGACCATGGGTTGCACTTCATTCGCAACTGCATCACTAACAAGAACTTTAACTTGCTGTGGTCTAAAGACCAGGTACACACCATGTCACGATTCCGTTCCTGGAGAAATGGACCAGTATAACATTTATACTTTGCACCCTCTTGTCTTGTAATCCTGCGGGTTTTTTTTTTTTATGTCTTTTCAGCTGATTATGATGAAGAAGAAGATTCCCAGCCTGCAGCAGTTTGAAGAAGGTCCTCTTGATTTTCAGCCCACCTACAAATTTGACGTGAACTCGGACACATACGACTCAAGGTAGGTGTAACGTGAGTCCCTGTCGCGTGTTACAGGAACCTCATCTGACTTGGGTTTGTCCTCTCTTATCCTCCTCACAGGGTACAGGCGGCTTGGCTCGGTCTTATGTAAGAGTTCAGTTCATAAATAAATTCTCTCACAGACAAACCCCCACTTCCTGTTCACTAACCCTCTTCTCAGAAGTCCACTCTCACTGATTGATTGACACGGTGCATGGCTTTTGTTGCTCAAAGTTGAAAGTCTCCTCATACCAAAACTAGCAGTGTTACCGTATCTTACGCTAAATGTCATGTGATCTCTCCCTTATTGTAGCATCACTCACTTCTAACATTATCATTGTGTGTCATGTGATTAAGACAATTATACTAATAACTAATTATATAGTAAAAATATAAACTTCTCACCCTCACGCACTCATTTGCCAAACTGATTTATCCTAATAGGGTCATGGGGAGGCTGGAGCCTATCTCAGCCATCACTAGACAAAGGCAGGGTACACACTGAACAGTTTGCTGGAAGATCGCACAGCCAATCCGCACAACCATTCATAATTAGGGTTGTAGTAATAGCCTAATGTACGTGTGTTTGGACTGTGAGAGGAAACTGGAGTATCTAGAGAAACCCCACATAAGTGGAAATACCCCTGCCTGGGACTTGAACCCAAGACCTTGCTGCGAAACGAATGTGCTGACCATCACACGACCATGTCGCCTTGAGTATTAATTAAATATAGTAAGTCAGACCTTCCTGCAATGGTCTGGTGAGCTGTCCACCGTGTACCCCTCCCTTGCCCCGAGTTGGCTGAGATGGGTGCCAGCCTCCCCACGACCCTAATTAGGACTAAGCAGTTCAGAAAATGAATGATTGAATGGATAAGTAGGATGTCCAAGTAGTCCAGTCTCCTCCTACTGTTGAAAGACCTGCACAGTAGCCAAGTTGGCTGTTTCAAATCGCTCCTGGGTGGAATTGAAGTGTTATATGGTTACATGTATGTGTGTTGACCCTGCGATGGTTCAGCAAGCTCTTCAATGTGTAACTTGCCTTTGCCCAATGTCAACTGAGGTAGCCTCCCTACAACCTTAATCGGATTACGAGGTTTGGTAAAGGACTGAGTATGTTATTATAAATCTGTCGATCCTTTTAAGATATGTCATAGCGTGACTGGAAAAAAAAATCCTCCCAATATTGGATGCATTTTAATAGAAGGTGCCACTTCATTGGTGGCATGGCGGAGCAGGAGTTAGCTCATTCGACTCAACAAGAAGGCCTAGGTTCAATCCACGGGTTTGGGTGTTTCTGTCTGCATTTTTTTTCCTGTGCATGCATGGGTCTTCACCGGGTACATCAGTTTCCTCCCACCATACAAAAAGTGCACTGTAGGCTAATTGGCTGTTCCAGATCTTCCCTAGGTGCAAGTGTGAGTTGAAATATAAATACCGGTAGTTGTGTATGTCTGGTGGCCTGGTGAGCTGTTCAGGGTGTACTTCGTCCATAGTCAGCCGTGATGGGCTCTAGCCTCTTGCTGTCCCTAATTACATAGGATTAAGCATTTTAGAAAATGAATGAATGGCACTTCACCTCTTTTCTTGTGTTTTATTCTTGATGATCATGTAATAATGAGGTAGTTTTTTTTACTGTTCAAATGTGTGTGTGTGTGTGTGTGTGTGTGTGTGTGTGTGTGTGTGTGTGTGTGTGTGTGTGTGTGTGTGTGTTGTTAACTGTACATACACACTCCATGCTTGTCCGTTCGGATAGCTGTGTTTTAGTATTGATACAGTCGACTGTAAGTTCAGGGAAGAATGGTATCATGTAAATAGTGAGGGGGACATCAGCAGATCACATGTATGACATCACAGCAGATGCACCTGTAAAAATTTGTACGCAGAAAAATCAGGTATTATTTTTACCCCATTGTAAGGCCATTTCCAGAAAGAGTTGAGTGATTGAAACGTCAGTAAAATAAATCAGCAGAAGCTCTTCACAGCTCATACTCTTCTGTTCATGTATTTCTCTACTCATGTGACCCACCAGTGGGAAAAAACGGAAACCTGCGTGGTGCGATCGGATCCTTTGGCGGATGAACCCCAAACCTCCAACGGGGAGAGCAGATGAAGAGCATAACGATGACAGTGATGATGGGGGTGATGAAAAGCAGGAGCAGAAACAGCTCGAGGAACCTTTGGATGAGTTTCCTCTCCAAGTTGTACAGGAAACGTATACCAGCAACATGGAATACAGCATCAGCGACCATAAACCCGTCATAGCCATCTTCAGACTGGAGGTAAGTCTCAGCTGCCCCTTTTCCTACAGTACAGTGGATCAAACATGTGTGTAAAATCCTATTTTACCCAAGGGGTAGTTTAAAGGCACAACTCAAAGCAAAATATTCATCACGGGGGTGGAGAGTACAAGATATCTCCACTACACAGCATGGATAATGGGTCTGGGGTTCAATTCAAGCCCCACTATCACTGTCACTGTTGTCCCCCCCAGTGCAACGAACTGGGCTATCAAATGCCAGGCATGGTTTGGTGTTGTTCTGCCATGGTCTGGCATGCTGTTCATGGTATACCCTGCCATCGCCCAGTGTTGGCTCCAGCCTCTCCGTGACCCTAATAGTGGGATTAAAAATACTGTATATCTGTTCCATATCACTGATTCTGATGAAAAAACCCTGTGTGAGATATATAAATATATATATATATATGTATATTATATTATATATATATATATATGTGTGTGTGTGTGTATTAACTTTCCAGCTGAGGAAGATGTTCAAGACTCCAGTGGTGCATTTGCATGCTGAGGGGGAATGGAGCGCAGATCTGGATGCTGTGGTGTCCTACAATCCTCTGGAGAACTTTCCTTCCAGCTCTTGGGATTGGATCGGACTTTATAAGGTCAGGATCTCCATCTTCATTCGACAACTTGTCAGAAGGAAGAATAGATGACCCCCCCCCTCTTTCTCTCAGTGTTTTGTAATCTGTTTGGATCCACTCCACCATTTTGTTCTCATAAATTCTCAGTACTGATTAAAGATATCAGATCAGCGGTACCTCAATTAAAAACTCTCCTAATACTGTGGAAGGCGGAGTTAGTGAATTTAACATTGATTGCATGAATTCTGAAAGGTTTGGGGGAATGGGCGGAGTTTTACCCTCTCTTCCTCAAATCTTTTATTTTTTATGTAGAAGTTCAAAATCTTTCTCTCTTTCTCTCTTTTCTGGACTTTCTCTCTCTCTCTGTCTTTCTTTCTCTCCCTGATGCTCCCTCTCTTTTCCTGACTCTCTCTCTTTCTCTCTCACTCATTCTTACTCCTTCACTTTCTTTCTATTTTATTTGCTCTCTCACTCGTTCACTTTTCCATTCCCTCACATTCTTTTTCTCTTCATGTTCTCTTTCTCTTCCCTCTTTCAGTGACCCATTCTCTCTCACTCTCACTTTGCATTGTTCTCTCTTTCTGTCTCACTCTCTCGAACTCACTTTCTCCCTCTCTTTCACTCTGTTTTCTCCCGTTCTCTTGCTCTTGTGCTCTCTCTCTCTCTCTCTCTCTCTCTCTCTCTCTCTCTCTCTCTCTCTCTCTCTCTCTCTTTTGCTCTCGGACTAGTTCACTGACTTTCTCTCTTTATCATGTGTTTTCTCTCTCTCTCTTTCTTTCTCTCTCTCTCTTTCTCTCCCTCCTAGGTGGGATTCCAGAGCATCACAGATTACATCACCTATACCTGGGTAAAGGATGACCAGCTGGCCCTCAATAACAAGCTCATTCAGGTACAATGGTGCGAATCTCCCTGGTGTAACCAAGCGTCGTCCCGAGAAGTCAGAACGTATCCTCTTGATAAACAGTTTGTCTGTTTACAGGTTTACGTGAGTAAGGAGGAGATCCCAGTTAGAGGCGGAGATTGTGTTCTGTGCTACTACAGTAGTAACCTGCAGTGCATCGTGGGTATTAGTGAAGCTTTTAAAGTGAGTTCGTAAACACCTGTACATACTTTTATATGAACGCGGAGCTTGGTCGTAGTTTCCGTGGTTGTTTTTAACCCTGATTGTAAACATTATTTTTCATGTATTGTCCCGTAGGTTCACGAGTCACGAGCAGCAATTGAAGAAGGTTTTTTATTCGAGAACGTTAATGGATTCAGCCAGGCTTTGGCCAGTTAGGACTTCAGCAGAGCTGTTTTTAAGCTGATCAGTGTTGGAGGAGAAACTCTGAAGAAATTAAGTGCAATTTTATCTGAACACAAAACTTTTAAATTTTTTATTTAAATTAATTTGTGGTTCTCCTTTAATCATTTCTATTTTTTTGGGTCTTTATTTTTATTTGAATTTTGTTACGTCTCTTTATTTTCCCCTCAGTGATATTTGTAAACCCTGCAATTATTTTAACTGTCAGCCTGTAGAAATATATGTTAAACTTCTGAACTGTAAATATGGTGGCCCATATGGTGGCCCAGAGTGGTAAGGTGCTGGATTACCGATCCCAAGGTTGGGGGTCGAAGCCCCACTGTCAACCGCTGTGTCACTGCCCCCCCCCAAATTTGCAGCTAACTGGGTTACAAAGATAGACCACGTCTCTCACTGTGGTGAGAGGTTCATGTAAAAATAACCATTGCTGATGTTTTTGAATAACTGCATAGCCATCAGCCTCCGATGGCCTGGTACGCTGTCCAGGGTGTACTCTTTCCAGAGTTGGCTGAGATGGATGCCAGCCTGCCCACCATTATAATTAGGATAAAGCAGTTCAGAAAATGAATGAATGAACATGTTATCCTTATATCTATTACAATAATCAGTGTAATATTTATATGTCTGCCTTTTTATCTGACTTCTTCCTTTAACTCCATTCTGATTTTTGAAACTTGTCAGTGTTATTATTAGTTTATTACCCGTATTTGACTCTTTCAAAAAGACTGTAAAGTAGAAAAATATTCTTTTTGCACGATTATTTTCCTTTTATTTATGTTTTTTTTTTTTTTTTTTTAGATTCTTTTCCCTCTTTTCAACCTGAAGTGTCTCCGTTGTCAGATATTTTTGTATTTGGGTTATTTGAGTGTACAATGACACTGATTTGTTGACATCTAAGTTAACTTATAGTTTATAGATTTTACAAAAAAAAAAATTGAAATTATAACTCATTTCCTTGTGTGTATAAAGTAAACTGTTTTCTGTCAGAATGTAAAGCAGCATGTAGAAATAAAATGGATCTTTTAAATATTTAATACCCTGATTTATATACAGTATATGTACAGGTATACCTTGGCTTATGTTTTTAATTGGTACCAGGAGAGACGACGTAAGTCGAATATACAGTACAGTATATGTGGTATTGTATGAGGAAGTCTGGAGTGGCAGAGAAGTATGTTAGAGTGGTGCAGGACATGTATGAGAGCTGTAAGACAGTGGTGAGGTGTGCTGTCGGTGTGACAGAAGAGTTCAAGGTGGAGGTGGAACTGCATCAAGGGTCAGCTCTCAGCCCCTTCTTGTTTGCTATGGTGATGGACAGACTGACAGATGAGGTTAGACAAGAATCTCCATGGACTATGATGTTTGCAGATGACATTGTGATCTGTAGTGAGAGCAGAGAACAAGTGGAGGAAAATCTAGAGAGGTGGAGGTATGCCCTGGAAAGGAGGGGAATGAAGGTTAGTCTCAGTAAGACAGAATACATGTGTGTGAACGACAAGGACCCAAGAGGAACGGTGAGGTTACAGGGAGCGGGGATAAAAGAGGATTTTAAGTACTTAGGCTCAACAATCCAGAGCAATGGAGAGTGTGGAAAAGAGGTGAAGAAGCGTGTGCAGGCAGGTTGGAATGGATGGAGAAAAGTGTCCGGTGTGATGTGTGATAGGAGGGTATCGGCAAGAATGAAGGGAAAAGTGTACAAGACGGTGATGAGGCCAGTGATGTTGTATGGGTTAGAAACAGTGGCCCTGGGGAAAAGACAGGAGGCAGAGCTGGAGGTTGCAGAATTGAAAATGTTGAGGTTCTCTTTGGGAGTAACGAGGATGGATAGGATCAGGAATGAGGACATCAGAGGGACAGCACATGTTAGATGTTTTGGAGACGAGGATAGGAGGATAGGGAGAGATGGAGGCAGATCATTTTCTGTGGCGACCCCTGAAGGGAACAGCCGAAAGAAAAGAAGATATATATATATATATATATATATATATATATATATATATATATATATATATATATATATATATATATGTATATATATATATAAAATGTATGTCTATATATATATATATATATATATATATATATATATAAATAAATGTGTCTATACACATATTTAATATACTAAATATATAATATAATTATAATGACAAACTTTGTTTTTTTCCCATATTTTTTTGAAAATCGACAATGTGTGTGCGCGCGTGTGTGTTGCACATTTTAATTATTTCTTATTCTATAATAATACATTGCTTTATTAAATTCCTAATAATGATAATACTAACAATTACAATAATATCATTAATAAACAAACATTCGTTTGGTGAAGGGTTTGCTTATCGAAACTCCGCCCTATCTCCGTGCCACATCAATCATTTTGTTGTCCCGCCCCCATTAAGAGTAAGCGGTGATGTTGCTACGGCAACCATTTGTTTCTCCGTTGAAGGGAGAGAGGCTAATGCTAAACCTGTATTAGCGTCTTTATATTTGCATAATTAAACAACTTTGATACACTTTAATAATCTAACCAGGTATGTTTTATGTTTTAAATGTCTTAATAATGGCAAATGTTTCAATTATTTCTTATTACTTTACTATTATTGTTACACTGTCCCTCGTGCGTTTTTCTTTTAGTTTTTCTTCAACGTAACCTTTAAGGAACACCATATAAATTCTTTATTAGAATATGCAGCTCGATAAAAAAAAATGGGTGAGGACTTGTGAGATTCAAGAGCCTGAGTCAGGTCACGTGATCTGCCCTCCACTGTTGTCCCTGAAAATGAAAAAATAGATATGGAAATAAAACAGGGATCACGTGATATCTGTGACGTACTCTGCATTTTAAATGAGTTGGAGTTTTTTTTTTTTTTTTTTTTTTTTTTTTTTGAAACTACAGAAACTAGTTTGTCATCAGATCTCCTCTCAGTAGTGGTCCGCCTGATATGAAGAAGGTCCTGAGTTCGAGTCCCAGACTCCACAAGGACGTTTCTGTTGCAAGTTCTCCCTGTGCTTGAATGGGTTCCCACCGGGAACCCTGTTTTCTCAGGTGTGAATGGTTGTGCCTGTGTTAGCTCTCTCATGGTCTGGCAAGCTGTTCAAGGTGTACCTCGCCTTTGCACAGAGTCGGATGAAATAGGCACCAGTCTCCTTGCAACCATAGTAGGATTGAACAGTTCAGCCAAAGAATCGAGTGGTTAGGACATCTGCCTCATAGCAAGAAGGTCCTCGGTTCAATTCCCAGAGTTTTCATGTTATTCCAGTTGCTTGTGTGGTTTTCCTCTGTGTACTCTGGTTTCCTTCTTGTCCAGAGACATGCACGTTAGACTAATTTGCTGTTACAGACTGCACCTTAATATGGATGTGAGTGTGAATGGTTGTGTATGTGTTGGCCCCGTAATGGATTGGCGAGCTGTGCAAGACATACTCTGCCCTCTTCCAGTGATGGCTGAGATAGCCTCCTGTTTTCCTGTGACCCTAGGAGTCAGTATTTGGCAAGTATGTGAGTGAGCAAATAAATAAATCTCTTGTTCACAGTAAAATGTCACAGGAATTCAAAGAATCTTCAAAGTTTCTACCCTCTGACTGGAAACATGCGAACAACGTGCACTTCAGAAGCGCAGAGGCCGAACGAGCTCGCTCCGAGCGACTCACGGCCGAGTGTAAGAAACTGATTGAGGACAGCGAGAAAGTGGTGAGACGCATGCAGCAGGATGCTAACAACAGGCTGGGTAAGTGTGACGTCTGCCATGAAAGCAATCAAAGTTTAATTTGTCCTGTCCCTCGACCACGTAGTGATGTTCTTATGTGGGACCAGACTCTGTTTCCATATGTCTTTGTCTCCGATACTGATTGAACTACACCAGGGGTCTCCATAAAGAGCTTCCTTGCAACACGTTTTATCTTCAACCAAAGTCTCACACCACATTGAGCTGATTAAGAACTTCTTAAGGCATTAATTAGCTGTTCAGGGGTCCATGATTAAGGTAAGAGCCAAAGTCTTCAGGGAGACAGTTCTCCAGGAACAGGGTTGGAGACCCTGGACCTGCACTCTGGGATGCGACCACCCTGAGACCTTCCACCTGCAGAGCTCTATACATGTGTGTTCTCCTCAGAGCAGAGATTAAAGGATATTAAGTTCTGGAAGCAGGAGCTGGAGCAGAAACTTGATGAGATGGTTCATGAGATCAAACTGCTCCTGACAGTAAAGAATCGAGTGGACAGAGCTCTGGAGTTTTGCTCAGAGCCTCTTCATGCTACACTGAACTGTCTGAACGAGAGGTGAGATGCTAATCCAACCATAACAGAACAGCCAGGTTCTTTTGTCAAACGTACATCACATCACGTACATCACGTCCTTTCTGGGCATACTGATATCTGTCAGCATTTCTCAGGCAGAAGAGGGTGGAGATAGACCGAGTTCATGACAACGTGGAAAAGGAGCTCCTGAAGGAGAAGGATGTGATTGAGGGAGTGACGGCTCTCCTGCAGCGCACTCTGGAGCAGATTGTCGAGCAGATCAGGTGAACTCCAGACTGGGATGTGGAGTTTTGGAGTGGAGTACTGTACATATAGTGCTGATGCCGAATGGTGAATGGAGGTTGAATTTGGATTTTTGTTTGCTCACTCTTGTTCCAGACTTAACCGCTCGGCCAAATATTACCTGGAAAAAGATCTGCGGGATAAATTTCAAGCTGAACACATCGATGATTTTTGCTCCCGGCTCAGCAGCACCGCAGTGAGTGTTAAGGAGAAGACTGGAGCGGGACAGAGTGTTGACGAAGGGTAAAAATATAGAGAATTTAGAGCAAGGGTGTCAAGCACATTTTCACTGAGCAGGCACATCACTTTTTTTTTAAGATCATGGAGGGCCAAACAATCACGGAACATCTACGGTACTTAAAATGGGGAAACCATGAAATCTGTTTGGCAAAAGTATTGTTAGGCATTTGTTCACGTTTCCTTTCTTCACTCTCTAATTCCTGTCAACTCTTGACAACGAAAAGCTAGCTAGCTTGCGATCTTTCTTATTTCATGAATGATTAGCTGTTTATTTGAACAAGGTTGCCATCACCTCGCGGATGGATGATGGCTGAGGAGCTTGGACATTCATGGAGTAATTCAGGGAGCCACTGCTCCACCACATGAAAAGAAGTTAGTTGAGATGGTTTGGACATCTGATTGGTGTGCCTTCTGGTCCCCCCCCCCCCCCCCTTTTAGTGATGTTCTGGGCAGATCCAAGTGGGAGTAGGCCACGGGGTAGACACAGAACTTGCTGCAGGGATTATATATCCCGTCTGGCATGTGAACGCCTCGGGATCCCCAAGCACAAGCTGGAGAGTGTTGCTATAGAGAGTAATGCCCTAGTTTCTCTCCTAAACATGTTGCTTCCATGATCCTTACCTTGAATAAGTGGACACAAATAGAAGGATGGTAATGGTTGATGCAAATAAAATGATAATCATATTCTACCACTGCTGACCGCACCGTTTGGAAAATCAGTGACTGAGGTGTGGTGTTTGTGGGGAGGGATCAGAAGTGGGTGTGTAAATAAAAGATGCAGGAGATTCTTAATGACTTTTGGTCATCATATCTTTGAAAATTCGAGAGATTTGACAGAGGTAGCACTCAAGGGTGGGGCCTGGGCCCTCTCTGTATCGAGATTTCCTTTTGGCTTTTTCCCTTTATCAGGGGTCGCCACAGCGAATGATTCGCACATTTGATTTGGCATAGGTCTTTATGTCATCAGAATCTGTTTTCTTGTTCATCATTGCTTTGGTTCTTTTTTAGACTTGCTGTAACACCACAGGAATGGGAGATGTTCTCTGATGTGAACATCAGCAAGGCGGAGAAGGAGCGGAATAACTCTGCGTCTCTGCGAGCACTGGCAGAGAACCTGCTGGTGCAGACAGCGGCAGATATTCGGAGGCAACACGAGGCCGCTGACTCGACCCTGATGCAGCGGATACACGAGATCAGAAGTGCGAAGGCAGAGCTGGAAGATCAGCTGAACAAGGTGTTCAAGCCTTTTATTTTTCTAATTAAAAAATGTAAATTTTATTTTATTGATGTTGACTGAGGACACAAGGATTAAACAATGATTTGTGAATGAAATATAAACCAGCACTTTCCTGTTCCGGTTTCTTGTTTTGCACAGATGCTTGCTGAGATAGCAAGCCAGGAGCAGAACGTCGCCGCTCTGGAACTGGCCATCGCTGGTAAAGAAGAGCCGTTAAAGGTGGCGCAGACACGGCTGCATGCGCGCAGTCAGCGGCCCAGATTCGAGCTGTGCAGCGATCCTGCTCACGCACATCTGCTCTCTGAAGTGCAACGGCTTACAAGCCACATCTCCAGGTGAAGGAGCGTCTCCAGGAACAAACATGGTTCCAGGACGTTTGAGCTTTAATTTAAATTTAAACTCTGTGCCATGGTGGTGTAATGGTTAGTACATCTGTCAGCAAGGTCTTTGGTTCGAGTCCTGGGTTTGGTGAGGCCACTTGTGTGACTTTTGCATATACTCCCGGTGCTCGTATGGGTTTCCTCTGGGTCGTCTGTTTTTTCTCCACAGTACAAAGACATGCCTTTGACGCATGTAATTGGCAATTCCAGAGCCCCAAAGGTGTGAATATGAATGGTTTTGTGTGTGTGTGTGTGTGTGTGTGTGTGTGTGTGTGTGTGTGTGTGTGTGTGTGTATTGGTCCTGTGTTGGTCTGGCAAACTGTTTATGGTAGACCCTGCCTTCACCCAGTATCAGCTGAGACAGGGTACAGCCTTCCCTTGACCCTAATAGCATGAAGCAGATGGACAAATTAGTAGGATATTGATGTTTTAAACTGGAGGGGGCAGTGGTGGTCTACTGCAGTGTTTCCCAACCCCTGTTCCGCGGCACATTAGTGTGCCGTGAGAAATCATCAGGTGTGCCGCGGAAGATTAATCAATTTCACTTACCGTGTAGTAACAGTGCTGTTCTGCTAGAGGGCAGTATCATTTTTGTTCCGTGGTGTGCCTCGTGATTTTTCTAATGTAAAAGGTGTGCCTTGGCCCAAAAAGGTTGGGAAACACTGGTCTAGTGGTATAGGGCGCAGGATCGCTGATCCTAAGGTTGGGGGTTCGAGTCCCCACAGGGTTGTCACTGTCCCCCCAGTGCAGCTAACTGGATTATAAAAGGCGGGCCATGTCTGTCACTGTCTATGGCGAGAGGTTCATGTAAAAGAACCATTGCTGACTTTCGTAAAGAGTAGCTGCAAAGTCGTCAGCGTGTTTCTGTCCCTTGCTAAAAAGGGTTGTGACAGGAAGGGCATCCGACGTAAAAACCTCTGCCAAATCAAATGTACGAATCAGATGATTCGCTGTGGCGACTCCTGAGAAAGGGAAAAAGCTGAAAGGAGAAGAAAATTGATGTGTAAACTGGGCAGCAGGGTGACGTAGCAGTTAGCCTGTCCACCTTGCAGCAAGTAGGTCCTTATTTCGAGTCCCAGATTCGGTAAGGGCATTTGTGTGAAGTTTCTTTCCATGCTAAAGTGGGTTTCTTCTGGGTAATTCAGTTTCCTCCTACATTCCAAAGACATGCACATTCAGCTAATTGGCTGATATGGTGAGCATGTAAATGGTTGTATGTATTGCGTGGGATTGACAGGGCGACCAGAGTCCACTCCCCGTGACCATAATAGGTTTAAGCGGTTCAACAAATGAATGAATCAAAAAATTATTTTACTATAAACTGGTGAAGGGGCAGTGGTAGACCGGTGGTAGACTCCTGGATTACGGATCCCAAGGTCGAGGGTTCAAGTCTCACTATCAACAAACAGGTTGTCACTGCTGTCCCCCCAGTGCAGCTAACTGGGTTATCAAAGGCCGGCCAGGTCTCTCAATGTCTATTGTGAGAGGTTTGTATAGAAGAACCATTGTTGATTTTCATCAGAAGCAGCTGCGTAACCCATCAGCGTGTTTCTACCCTGCGATGGCCTGGTGAGCTGTCCAGGGTTTACTCATCCCACACCCAGAGTTGGCAGAGATGGGCTCCAGCCTCCCCGTGACCCAAATTAGGATTTGATTGGTCTACAAAAAAATGAACAAATGAATAATCTGATGGAAAAAACGGATAATGGTACCTCCATGTCATAGCTCCATCAGTGATCATGTTTGCTTCAGCACACCTCAAGTGTTTGAGACCTTGTTTGACTGGATTTTTTTACCCTCATAGTTTATGTTTGTGTGCATTTCAGGCTGAAAGATTCCCTGGGCGAGTCCAAGATGGAGCTCAGAGCCCTGAACAGAAACCAGCTGCTCCTGGAGGAGGAGATCCAGGTCAAATCAAACTCGCTGTACATAGATGAAGTAATCTGCATTCAGCTCCGTCAGCCAATCAACATTCACGACTTCTGATTGAATAAATGACTAGCCTACAGAGTGTAGGAACTAAAAAAAATTGGAAGAAATCATTCGGGAATGCTGCAACATCTATTCTTGACCATTCGAATGTGCGAAAGGTTTCTGATTCAATGTAAATTGATTTTGGTGTAAAACTGAGCGGTGAAAGAAAAAAGAGATCAGAAATAAAACACGTGGACAAAAGTGTCTGGTTGTTGTGGTTTTATTGTAAACAATGGCTCAGGCTTCATAGGCTGCTGACAAATCATCCCAAGGGTTTCATAGTTGTCATCATTGCTCGAAGACATATGAATTGGTGATTACTTGAGACTTTTCTAAACCTGGACCTAAACCTGGTTCAGTTTAGCTATACCACCGCATTGCACCCTGATATTTCATGATGTCTTGCCATCTGATTTGGGTGGCAGTGTAGCATAGCGGTTAGCACATCCGTCTCACAGCAAGAAGCTCCTGGGATCAAGTCCTAAACATTTCTATGTGGAGTTTGCATGTTCCCGTTCTTGTGACCTCCATGTAGTTTGGTTTCCTCCTATAGGAAAAAGACGCACATCAGGCTAAAAGGCTGTTCCAAGCTGTCCCTAGGTGTGAGTGTGAGTATGAATGGTTGTGTGTGTGCTGGCCCTGTGACAGTGTGGCGAGCTGTTCAGGGAGTACCCCCACCTTGGCCTTCTTATGATTGTCACCATCACTATTCTGGTTCTTGGTTGTCCGTGATAAGGTTTCAGGTTCACCATATCACGGCTAGGTCCTGATATTTCAAGGCGTTCAAAGTCTGATGACTTCAGACAGTTTATTCCTTGTCATGGTGATCTTGGCAGCGTTTCTGATTGTCAAACAAAGTTTTAGTCCGATCTGGTTCATTGCCGTGGCGGCACGATAGTACAATGAGTAGCACGTCCGCCTTACAGCTAGAAGGGCCTGGGTGTGATTCCTGGGCTCGGGTGTTTCTGTGTGGAGTTTATATGTTCTTGTGCTTGTGTGGGTTTCCTCTGGTTTCCTCCTTCTGTACAAAAACACACACAGTAATATGATTGGTGGCTGCAAATCATCTCTAGGTGTGTGTGTGTGTGTGTGTGTGTGAGAGAGAGAGAGAGAGAGAGAGAGAGAATGCTTGTGTATTTTGGGGCTTCAATGGCCTAGAAAGCTGTTCAGGGTGTACATCGCCTTCTCTCAGAGTTCCAGAGATGGGTGCCAGTCTCCCTGTGACTCCAAAAGGAGTGTGACTTACAAAATGGAGCCCATGTGTATTCACAATTTCATAAGGAGGAGGATCAGGGGTTTATTGTTGCACGTACATCAATGACTGTAAATGTCTTCATACTTATGGACACCTTGAACAGTTGAACTTAACTCGCATGTTTTCAAAGCTGGGGTTTGGTTCTTCAGTAGACAAGGGATTACTCCTCTCACCAACATCCACTGGCAACGACAAATCAACGTCTGAGGAGCCGAGCCTGGGATTTTTTCCAGGCTGCCATCCAAAGGCGGCTTCGTCTCCATCCTCATCATCACAAACGTTTTGGCATCGTTTACGATTGGTGAAGATACTTTCGAAATACTGTGGCTCACTTTCTCTCTGATTTGCATGATGACCTCCAGGGTTGTACAGTTCCTGGTGTATCACTGCGTGTGTTTCATGATTCACGTCATCATCGTCACTATCATCATCATCATCATCAGCATCATCATAAAGGGACGTGAACTGCAGTTTATGTGCGTCTTTTACAAAGCCGGGACCTTGTCGTCCATTAGCGGGGTTCAGATTAGCCATATAGTCGCCACCCCTCGATATTCCAGAATGGCTGCAGTCTGAGGAGTCAAGCTTGATTCTCTTTCCAGGCTCCTGACTGAGCTGAGTTTCATTCTCATGCACTTGCTCGTCATAGCATCGTTTACGGTTGGCAGGTAAGCCTTCAGAGCTCTGATGGATTGTTTGATTTTCAATAGGATCAGCGGGTCCAGAGCATTGCTGACGAATCATTGCAGAGGTTCTGTGGTCATCATCACTATTGTCACTGGAAATCTGCTGTCTGTCAACAGGATGGTGTAAACTTTCATTTTGTGTGGGAAACCAGGTGTGTCTGGCATCCGGAGGACATGTCTCATTGTCCATGGTGTTGGTCGTGTCATATTCTATGTGAAAGGAATTATTTGACACTAGTTTAGTTAAAAAGAGGTTATTTTAATGGAACCATATAAATATCACCAAGACTGTTTCAGCACATGTTTGTTTATTTACTTTTGCTATACTGTACTGTATTAATCGTGTAAGGGAAATCATTTCCACTGCATTTAACCCTTACAAAGTCAGAACATGTATACACACTGGGGCACCTGGTGAGCAGTTAAGGGCTAGGTGCCTTGCTCAAGGGCACTTCAATCATTTATATTGAGAAAGGGAAGGTGCTGCTCACTCCCCCACCACCACCACCACACATTTTTCCTGCTGGTTCGGGAATCAAACCAGCAACCTCTTGGTCCCAAAATCGCTTCTCTAAGCGTTAGGCTACAGCTTCTTATGAACATTCTCAAGACACACTCTGAACAGATCACCGGTCTATTGTAGGGCTAACACAGACATATGTGCTGAGAGGCAAGAGTGCTCATCCACACCATGCTGCTACCAGAATAGACACTACTTTAAAAACAAACAAACAAACATCTTCAGATAGGCTAACCTGAAATCGGGTTCAGAAACAAGTGATCCCAGATCCATCCTGGATCTGTAGGTTCTTCCTCAAAGGAACCCTTGGTCCCAACCTTCAAATGACAGAGTAATCTCCAAAGATCACACCTAGACATGCATGCAAGTCAGAAAAGAACTGAGTGCCTCTAGAGTGAGTTTCAGATTTTTAGCCGTGATTGGTGACAGTATTTATACAAAACCTACATATTGTGACATCACAGAGATCATGACGTCAAAGATGCAGGTAAGCCTGAGCTGTGTTAGATGGGGAGTTGTCGTTGATGCCTAGGCCGTCAACAGCAACTCTCCACCTAACACAGCTCAGGCCTACCTGCTCGAAAACTTCTCCAGCTCTTTCTCCGGTCAGCTTTGCTTCAGCTTCCGTGTCTCGTCTCCAGCTGTTTCTGGGCCTTCCTCTCTTTCGCTTCTGCGGGTTCCAGGTCAGGGCTTGGCAGGTGATACTGGATGTTGGCTTCCTGAGGGTATGTCCAATCCAGTTCCAGTTCCTCTTTAGCATGTGATGTTTCACTGGTTCTTGCGCTGCCCTTTGCCATCATAGCTCCTCATTTGTGATCTTTTCCTGCCATCTGATCTTGTGGATGCATCTGAGACATGTGTTGATGAATGCCTGCACTTTGCTTTGTGTTGCCTTGGTCATTCTCCATGTCTCAGAGCCATAGAGCAGCACGGACTTCACACTGGAGTTGAAGTTGTGCATCTGTGTGGCTATCCTGATACGGCTGGCGCTCCAGATGTTCTTTAGCATGATGAAGGTTGCTCGCGCCTTGCCAATCCTTGTCATGACATCTCTCTCAGTGCCTCCCTGCTTGTCAATCACGCTTCCTAAGTAGGTGAATGCCTCTACTTCTTTGATGGGTTGGTCTCCTATTGTGACTGGGGCATGGGTAGTGGTGTTTATTCTCAGCCCTGTACTGCTAAATGTTGTGCTAAGGCAGTCTGTCTTGTCTTGCATCTGCCGATAGCTGGTGGCAAGAAGTACTACGTCGTCTGCGAAGTCTAGATCATCTAGTTGTTCCCAGGGGGTCCACTGTATTCCATTCTTTCTGTTGGCTCTTGTCTTCATGATCCAGTCTATGACCAGGAGAAAAAGGAAGGGTAATAGCAGACATCCTTGGCGCACACCTTTCTCTACATCAAACAGATCTGAGAGCTGGCCACTTAGTCTGCAAATCATCTGATCATATGTGGATTTGACTAGAGTGACAATTTTCTCCGGTATCCCATAATGTCTCATCAGCTTCCAGAATTTATTCCCGTTCACTCTGTCAAAAGCCTTTTTGTAGTCAATGAAGTTGACATATAATGAGGATCCCCACTCCAGCAACTGTTCCACAATGATGCGTAGGCTGGCAATTTGGTCTGCACATGATCTGTTCTTGAGGAAACCTGCTTGCTGGTCGCGAAGTTTGTTGTCGACTGCCTCCTTCATTCGTGACAAGAGCACTCTGTTTAGAACTTTCCAAGGGATTGACAGGAGAATGATTCCTCTGAGGTTATTACAGTCTCGAAGGTCTCCTTTCTTGGGTAGCTTGATGAGGTTGTCCGTTTCTCCACTCCTCCAGCACTTCTTCCTTACCCCAGATCTTGCTGAAGAGGCTACACATGGTTGTAGCGGTCTCCATGTCAGCTTTTATGGTTTCTGCTGGTAAATTGTCTAGTCTTGCTGCTTTTCCATTCTTCAGGCCTTTGATGGCCTTCTTGATTTCTGCTTTTGATGGCTTAGTTAATTGGCAGATCATTCTCATCTGGAAGGATTTCTGGTGGATCTTCTGGAGCTGGTCTGTTGAGAAGTTCTTGGAAATGTTCTGTCTGTTTGCTTGGTGACAAAGAAGCTAGGTTGTCAATGTGAACTCTCTTGTCTCTGTTGCAGCTCTTTTTGACTTCCTTGGCTGCCCTGGTTTTACTTGTGTTCACCACATCTTTCTTCCTCTTCCTGATTTCCACTTTTTGCAATGTATCGACAGAGATCCATTCTTTGTGTTGAGACTTCTTATATCCCAGTATCTCTTTGCAGGTGTCATGCCAGAGTTTCTTGGTGTGTTCCCACTGGGTCTCTACACTTATACTGTTGTCCTTTAGAAGATCTTGGAGCGGTTGGAATCTGTTGGAAAGGTTGAGCTGGAACTTGGTTTGTGTGTTGCGGTTCCTTAGCGTGTCGGTGTTGTCTTGGGCTTGTCTTGTGGTTAGTGGTGAGCTTCTTGAGCTTGAGTCGTACTGCCATCATAAGGAGATGGTGATCAGATGGTACATTTGCTCCTCGTCTCTCTTACGTCCTGGCAAGATCGTCTGAACTTCTGGTGAATGCAGATATGGTCTATTTGGTTCTGTGTGATGTGATCTAGAGATCGCCACGTGGCTTTGTGGATCTGCTTGTGAGGGAAAATACTTCCCATCACCAGTCTGTTCAGGGAGCACAGGTTAGCAAAGCATTTTGTTTTCATTCATTTGTCCCAGTCCGTGTGTTCCCATTACTTTCTCATATCCGGTGTTGTCACTCCCTATATTTGCGTTCACGTTGCCCACGAGCACTGTGATGTCTTTTGCCTTGCGTTTGTGTAGCACACTCTGCAGTTGTTGGTAAAAGATCTCTTTGCCGTCATTGTCTGCATCGTTGGTAGGGGCATAATAAGGGATGATACGCATGTTGATGTTTTTCTTCTTTGTGGCAAATTTGGCTGTGATAATTCTTGGGCTTACTGGTTCCCATCCTACATGAGCTTGTTGTGCCTGTGGTGTTAACATCAAGTCAACTCCCTGGGTATGTGGTGGACCTTCCTCAGTATGTCCTGAGTCCAGCACTGTTTCTCTCTCTGTTAGCTTTACTTGGCCTGTTTGGAGCCATCTTGTCTCACTCAGTCCTAGGATGGAGATGCTGTATTTTCTCATTTCCTTTGCAATCTGAAAGGACCTGCCTGTCTCGTGCATTGTTCTGATGTTCCACATAGCTAATCTTTTTGGTTTCTTGGGGCTAAGAAGGGGATTCAGCAGTACAGCTCCCATGTGGTTTTCACTGCACCGCGTCATAATCCTCCTGTGTTGAGGCCAATGTTTCCTCTAATTTTTTATGCGTCTGAGCAAACACATCAACTCCTTGAGCGGTCCTTTGGACCACTGTGAGCAACATCAGACGTGTGCACTGTGGTCAGGCCAGTACCGCATCCATCCAAGTAGCATGATTTATTAAAATAATTAAATTACAGCATTTAAATTTCCATTAGAATTCTTTTAATCAAGTGCTTTACCAAGCTTACAATGAAAAGAACATAATTGTTAACCTGTGTACTACGATAACACTATTCGAAGTATGAATGTTTTCTTTTAACTACAGCAAAACATAAAGTGCCAACCAAGCCAACTATAAACACAAGTTTGAAATGTCAGTGTGTGAAGCTCTTTCTGGGTGAGAGGGTCCTATTGTGGTCCGGTAGAGAGTTCTGCTGTCCATTGGTTGAGAGGGTCCTACTGTGGTCTGGAAGATGGTTCTGCAGTCCATTGGTTGAGAGAGTCCTACTGCGATCTAGAAGAGAATCCTGCTGTCCACTGGGAGACAGGGTCCTACTGTGGTCTGGGAGACAGTCCTGTAACTATTTGTCTGTAAAATACAGTAAACAATGACACAAATTTTAGCTACTATTCAGAAACTACAGTATTTAATGATCAACATCCATAAATGAAAATTCTAAATAAAATGACACTAGATGTGCACAAATCTGATTGAAAAATTAATATCCACCTTAATATCCCCATCTGTTTTGCTCATCTCTGCAGTGTTTGTACACGTTGTCTAGGGTGATGGCCTCATCTGCTTGCGTTCTAGTATACTCATATACTGTGCTTTGCCATGTGATTGTGAATTTGTTGAACCAACAGCAAAAATGCATTCATGTTGATGGCTAGCAGAATATTGTCAATGAGAACTTGAACTTGCTCTGGGTTGGATTTCTTTACGAGTGATAGCTCATTCCTCTTCTCTCGGTTTTTGGCGCTTTCCCCCAACAAGGAACCGATCCCCATTCCCATCTTACATCTACGTACAATTTCAACCGCTTTCAAATGAGGTTTGTGCTGAATGTGATGCTTGAGGTAGTCCAGCGTCCATTCTGTCCACATGTTTCCTTCTGAAAACTCGCTTGCAACTTTGGCTTCACAACATGTTTTGCAGAGCAGACCTTTCTCACTCGAAAAATAAAAAAATATCACCCAGTTTCATGTTTTTTTTCTTCTGTTTTCACAAACTCTGACATCCATCCATCTTAAAATAACTAACTGCATGTCTTTTTAACTTTGACTTCGCGAGGGGACGTGTCGATGCCCGTTCGTTTTGCAATTATTATAGAGTTAAACAAAAGCAGCGTATCTCACGTGTCTTCTGCTTGGATTGGTCACTGTTTGGCGAGCTAAAACACAGGTGGCGAGCGGCGCATAAGAATGTTGTCATTGTCAATCACGTCAATTCGGTGGGACAGTACGTACGTACGTATGTGAATCGCATCATTGGCTGGAGCAACCAGTCGCCCCTCACTCATTGAATTACATTCCAAAATAGCACAGACTGAATAGTTATATGTTTATTTTATTTTCACTTCAGGTGGGATTTCAATTTTTTATGCGCAGCGCAAAAGATCTGTGCGCGGAGACCCTAAAACCAATGCGCAATTGCGCACGCGCGCAGCTTAGAGGGAACATAGGTCGAGGCCCTTCTGTTCCCAAGTCATGATGATTTTGATTTGTCGTTGATGTTTCTGTTACAGTTGATTTTCCGGGTAAAGTTGTTAGCCCTACACCAACCTGTTATACTCTAGGAGAGTTGTCGTCCAGATTAGTCTGACCTCTACCCTTTGACCTGTCCAGCTTGGGTGGCCCTACCAGGAACTAGTGTTTCCGGCCGGCATAGCTCTCCGGGTCTTTGAGGTGCGCAAGCTACTACCCCGCGACAAGGATTGGACATGTAGTGAGTAGTACGACAGAGTGCTTCGTAATTATTATGGGATGTCACTCGTCATGGAGTAGATCCCCCTCATGATCAGCTACAGAAGGGCTGGGTTGTCTGACCCGCTGTGGCACGTCTATGTCTCCAGCTTCCCAATCTTGTGCTAGCTTTACAATCCAGACACACATTTTAAATCACTCCATGACCTTAATACTCTCAAAAACAGGTTTCCCTGTTCTGCTTCCCGTACAAGTCAAGAGATTCGGTCAAGAATCCTTTGCTCCATTCAACATGGTCAATCAACAAAGGAGACTTTGCGTGTGTTGATGTGAGAGGATGGACCATGTAGTGGGATAGACAACTAAGCAATGCTGATTTTAAATGCTGCAAGTGCGGATACAAGCGTTGACAACAACCACCTTGCGAAGGTAACACGCCTTTAGCCGATTGCATCACCGTGTATAGAAGAACCACTCACTGTGCTTGTCAACAGAGATTCGAAAGAGCTGTTAGTGGTTACCAGGCTCCTTTGTGAATCGGAAGCCTGGAGCCAGTGTGGAAAGTAATGTACAACTTCTGGAATGCTTCCAAATGTGATGTCTTGGCTCTATCATGGGCATCAAGGCAGACCGTATGACTAACAACAAAATCTTGGAGAGATCTTTTGTGATGGTCTTCTGTGTTATGTTCCGTTAGGGACACAGTTTCTGTGATGCCACAAAGGCTTGGCTGTTTATATCCACTGTAAACAGTTGCAGGTTTCCAGAACCTTCTCGTCATTGGGGTGTGAGGTTATTTTTAAAGACAATGATTAATCGTGAGGATAAATTGATTCAGAGTTGGCTTTATTTACAAAGACTGCTAGGAGGTATGTTTACTTTATTTCTATACATGTAGCCATCTGAATTTCCAACCTCTTCCTAAATCAGTCATCAGCCACTTATAAACTGTATTAATTTATTTTATAAATACAATAAACTTAAAACGTCCATCCCCTGATACGTATGTTTTAGGACCATGGAAGGAAACTAGTGTAACCTGGTCTAGGAAAGCCATGTAAATATGGGGCGAACTTGAACCGAGGAGCTTCTCGGCGGACACGCTAACATCCATGTCACCATGCCACCTTCATATATAAGATAATATGTTTTGTCTACTCACAATACACATGACTGACCCTAATTATAGCTGTAATTAATTATCACTGATCACTCAATTGAGCAGTGGTGGCCCAGTGGTTGATTGTTGGATTTGCTGATCCCAAGGTTGTAGGTTCAAGCCGCAGTATCACTGGGTTATTGCTGCTGCTCCCCCAGTGCAGCTAACTGGGTTATCAAAGGCTGGCCATGTCCCTCACTGTCTGTTGTGAGAGGTTCATGTGTCAGCGTGCCGTCAACAACAAGCCGTCAGCGTGTTTCCGCCCTGCGATGGTCTGGCGAGCCACTGCCCTCTCCCAGAGTCGACTGAAATATGTGCCAACCTCCCTGCGACCCGAATTAGGATTCCGAAAATGAATGATGATCACTCATCAAGCAGTGCTAAAGCGGTGCCACTTTAATTAGGCAAACTGAACAGCAAGAAGTGTAATGCTGCCCCCTGCAGGTCAGAGATGACGTTTTCTCCAGGTAGGATATTCAGCAGCTCAGATTAAAAATAAATAAATAAATAAATATCCAGGTTAAATTATATACACATAACATCAACGCTTTCATCCAACGATGACGTAAAACCGGGGTGTCAAGCTCATATCCCCGAGGGCCACGTCACTTAATTTCTGGGTCATAGAGGGCCAAGTAATTGCAGAACATCGTTCAGCGTCTTTGACCTTTATGCTCATGGTTAATGAGGTTAATTATATTCTTTGAATGCTCTCACGAGTCGCATAGAATTAATTCCACGGCCAGATTTGGCCTACGAGCCTTGAGTTTGATACCTGTGATGAAAGCAAGGGGTGGTAGCTCCTCTCTCTGTGACCGAGTGCGTTGCATCACAAAGTGTGTTTATACTATATATATATATATATATATATATATATATATATATATACACACACACACACGCCATAATCCATATATTCATATGTACTGTGTATAGTCTACTGCACGACTCTCGAACACACACTGACTTAAGCCACGGACGGTCTCATCATCTCATTGAAGAGCCATTTTAAAATTCAAATATTATGAGAACATGCAAGATTTCTGAGTGTTTATGTTTTTTCAGGAATTGTTACTCGAACCAAACAACTAAAGTCTCGCAATCTCTTTAACAAGAGCAACAGCGCTACATTCCGACAGCCCATTCCTGTCCCTACTCCAACCGTACCGTGTAGGGTATCCATCAGATTTAAACAAGGTGCCCATCTTATAACAGTGAAGCTGTCAGAATAAGTGCGATGGTCTGACGAGCTTGTCCAGGGTGCACCTCCCCCTCACCCAGAGTCGGCTGAGATGGGCGCCAGCTTCCCTACGACCCTCAAGTTACTAATGCAGACCTATTTCTTTCACATAGGATACAAGTCTGGCAACTCAAAAGAGGATGACGAGTGGTGGAAGAACCTGTACCTGGAACTCCAGCAGAGTTTGGATGAACAAAAGCCCAGGTTCAAAAAAGGCTCGGGTAAACGGCTATTCAATTCTCCTCAAGGACACGACGACGATGACGACGATGACACACCCGGAAGCACCGCAAGGACTCGTCAGCAGCTTCTTGGACCTGATGGTCCTAATGAAAGAAAAAGTGAGGGTTCTGAGAGAACCGGTAATAAATGGCGCCGTGAAGATGAACAAGACTATTCTGAAGAGCCCACCTTCAGTCAGCAGCATGTAAAGCGAATCAAACTCAGCTCTCCAGATTCCAAACATCCTCAACTTTTGCTGTATCATGGGGACGGCGTTAACCCGATGCCTGCTAATACAAAACAGAAATCGAACTTTCAGAAGGGCTCACTGAAACGACTGTACAAGTCTCCGCGAGAACATGACAATGATGATGACAACCACGAAACCCTTGCGATGATTCGCCAACAACTTTATGGCCCTAATGGTCCTTACGGAAACCGAACAAACCGAGAGAGTTGTAAACCTTTACTTACTAATTGTAAATGGCGCCATAATGATAATGATGATGAAGACGACGACGACGACGATGATGATGATAGACAGTGTGCGGAAGATCTCTTCAGTCAGCAGCCGAGAAAGAAAGTCAAGCACACCTTTTCAGATTTCATACCTGAGACTTCATGGTGTGGCGGTGATAAGGCTAATCTGATGCCGCATCATAGACGACAGAAGTCCAGCTTTAGAAACGGCTCGCGTAAACGGCTGTACAAGTCTCCTCGTATATGGGACAATGATGACGACGATTATGAAACCATTGCGATGATTCGCCAGCAAATGTACGGCCCTGGAGGCCCTTATGAAAATAAGACGAAGTCAGAAAATGAGCCAAAGTGTTCGAAAGATTTATGAATCCAGGACACCTGCTGATGAGGACAGTGATGAACCGCTGGATGGAATCAGGAACGTTCCTCTTTGAATTGATAATTAAGTTGGACTGTGCCAGTGACAGAACAATGACATCATCATTATAAACATATGGATCAAGTTCAGGTCGTAAGGAGACTGTTGGTTGTGTTAAGGGGGTTGTTGTTTTTTAATAAATAGGTGGCTGGAATCATTGTTTGGGTCATTATTGATTACATCATTTTTTTTCTTTGATTGATTTAATGAATTACAGATACAGCTGCTAATCATAACAATATTTCCTATTATTAACTTGAACATCATTTTTATTATACACGTCTTACCAGGCAGGCAATGATACATTCATTTGTTTTCTGTAACTGCTTAATCCTAATTAAGGTCGTGGGGAGGCTGGTGCCCACCCCAGCTGACTCCAGGCGAGGGCAGAGTACACCCTGGACGGCTCGCCAGGCCATCGCAGGAAACACATCGGAAACACGCCAACAGATATGCAGCTACTCTTGTCGAAAGCCAGCAATGGTTCTTTTACATGAACCGCCCACCAGAGACCGTGAGAGACATGGCCCGCCTTTGATAACCCAGTTAGCTGCACAGGGGGGGCGGGGCGCGGGGGGGGGGGGGGTATACAGTGACAACCTGTTGAGAGTGGGGTTTGAACCCCCAATCTTGGGATCAGTGATCCAGCACCTTTACCACCAGGCCACCACCACCCGCGATGGTACATCCGTTATGAAGAATCAGTTTTCAATATCGCTCACTATTGAGTCTCCAGACTTGTAAGCAATATTTTGCATGCTGGTTATCCTGTAAACTTCATATGACGGATTCTAGACCAGCAGATTTGCTCCAACTTAGAGAAAATCCGTCTTGTCTGTAAGTCGGAGAAAAAACAAGTTGTGTGACATCGGTTGAGATTTCCGAAGTGCTGAAAGCTAAGGTGAGGAACTGTATTCATGAAGCACACTCAGGGCTGCGCGCGTGCTCTCAGGGCCCTTTAACACGACATCTATAGTGATGGGAACAGAAAACGATAGTTTAGGAGCACAATGGTCCCGTGATTGGCGATCAGCAGTTCAATTAACTGACACAAAACCAGTGCTGTTTATGATACAAAGAAGTTGATGATGCAGCCGCAGCTCGGTAAGTGCATCGATCGCAGTGAGGTGCATGTGTATGAATAATCCAACTTGTGCAAAAAGATTTTAATGGAAATGTATAAAACTGGGATTCAAATCGCCATCGAGTTACAGAATCCGAGTTACGCGGCAGTATTTTAATGGAATTATAGTTTGGGAAAAAATCGTGACCTCATCTCCTCTCCTACTTACATGATTATCTGAGTTATGTGAATTTGACTTATGTAATGCTAACCTATTAATATATTGCGACTCCCGAGTGCCGCATCAACAAGGTGCACGACTCGAAACCCAGAGACGGCAAGTTCGAATCCGGGTTAATGCCACAGCCGTCAATGGCCGGGAGTCCATGGAAGCTGAATGGTCGAGCTCTCATGGTATGTAGAGATGGCGCACTCTCACTTCCCTGTCACTCAGCTATCGTCAGCCAATCGTGGGTGTCTGTGAGCTCATTCATATAAGGAGGCGGATTGTGCTTTCCCTCCGAGTGTGTTAGACCGCAACCAAAATACACTTCCGCAGTAGTTTGAAAATAGCTTGGTGACTAGCAGCTGACTTCTTACTGTCACGGAGGGGGCAGAGTGGGAAGGTAATACTGTACTTTGACGGGTGTGAATTGGCTACGACTAAATTAGAGAAAAAATGGAGGGAAAATGAAAATACTGGCTGTATATTGCATCTTAGCCATAAATAGCCAAAAATCCACTCATTGGTAACATACTGTTTTCTTCTTTCATTTAAAAGTTGAAAAGATATTCCTGAGTTATGGCATATTTCATAAAGTATGGTTCTCGTTAGCCCTGCAATGGCGTGGTGACCTATCCAGGATGAAGCTCTTATTATTTTTTAACTCAACTTCAATCATTTTCATCTTTGATTTTTGATTGGCCCTCAGGAATAGTTGCATGCAGCTGTATATGAAATTCATTTGTTCATTCATTTTAACCACTTAATCCTAATTAGGGTCACAGGGAGGCTGACGCCCATCTCAGCCGACTCTGGGCGAGGGCGGGGTACATCCTGGACAGCTCTATATTTGATGTTACATTAACATTTCATCCCATTGGATTTACATAAGCACTATAACATGACGAGTCCTGTCAATCACCAAGTTTATATCCTCCTTGGAGCCTAAAAGGGGAAGAAGCCCTGAATACTCCTTTTTTTTTTTTTTTTTTTTTTTTTTTTTTTGGGACCCCTGTATTTTCTCCCTAATTTATTCGGATCCAATTTCCACCCTTCAGGCACTGCCCTATATATATTATATATATATGGTTGTGATAGGGAGCTATCACAACCACCACCAACAAAGCAAGGGGTAAAAGCATATGAACACGCCCCCTCCTTGACTTGCGATGCTAGCCACCTGCCTCTTTTCAAACTGTTGCGCCATGCGTATTTAGGGGCGGTCTAACACACTCGGAGGGAAAATGTTATCCGCCCCCTTCTACGAATGAGCTCACAGACAAACTTAAACTTACATGACAACAGGAGACAGAATCAAACCAAAATTGGGTAAGCACATCTGCCTCACAGCAAGAAGGTCCTGGGTTCGAGTCCAGGGCTTGTGCAAAGGTGGAATTTGCATGCACCCCCCCCCCCCCCCCCAGTGCTTGTGTGGATTTTGTTCTGGGAACTCTAGTGTCCTCCCATGATCCAATGACATGCACATGAAACTAGCTGTTCCAGATAGCTCCTAGGTGTGACTGTCAAGCTGTTCAGGGTCGACTCCACCTTCAGCCAGTACTGGCTGAGATTGGCGATGTTGCAGCCTACCCTGCAACCGTCGTAAGATTAAACGGTTCAGCGAGTGAATGAGTGACAAAATCAAAATCCTGTGGCAAGATGTAAAAGTATTTCTCAACAGGTGCTTTAAATTTCACCAAATAAGTTCAAATGTTCATTCTCTTATTCACTGGCATTTTATTACAAGAAATATATAGATACAGTCAAGAACATGAATGGATACCATAAATAAACCATTAAATCAGTAACACCAGTTTACGTACACAGAATTGTGGTTCCAAAAAAAAAAAAAAAAAGCAGAAAAGAAAGCACATACATTATGAAAACATCAGACACAGGTCTACAGTCCAGTTGTGGACAAATAGCAACCCTCAAAAGGCTAGGGCTGCAACTAATAGATAGATTTTAGATAGATAGATTTGTTCAATTGTTTTCCCGATTAATCGGAAAAAGCACATTTTTAAATTTCAATTTCTATATTCAAAAATAGACCATTTGTTTTCAAATGGCAAAACATGTGATTAACTGAGTGTATATCTGTATAATCATTTAATTATGTGATAGGTAATTAATCATAGTTCAACATATTCATATAAATAATGTAATACATATACATTATATATATTATATACAATATTCGACGTGACAAGTACCTGGGGCGCTTTAAAAATTGGAGTGGTACCAGCGCAGTGGAAGGGGAAGTGATTACAGTACTCCGCTCATTAGCTGCCCAGGTGCCGAGGTTATTTCTCAATGAACGCATATGGTGGATTAATCCGATTCATTGCATTGTGAGCTTTCATAATAACCTATCATACTGTATATCATATATATATTGTATTGTATTGTATTAGATTTATATAGTGCTTTATCCATACTGAATATTATGCTCAAAGCGCTGTTTTCTTTGGTGTTTTTTGTGCTCTGGGCACCTGTCGCCACTGTGCGGCACCAGTTATTGCGTTGTTCTATCCTTTGATGCTGAGCACCAAGCAGGAAGCAACAACTACTAATTTAACATCTTATGGTATGACGCATGTCTCATATATATATATATAGAGGATTTTCTGAGTAGATCCTTCCGTAGGAGAGGAGTGCTCAATGCTCAATACTTTTTGGTAGAGCAAATAACAAAAATAAAAGGACAGGACAAAGACTTTCTATTGGAACTCCATTTATCGCTACAGATCTGTTTCGAGGGGTGGTGAAATCATCCTCTCTCTTCAGGTGATTATAGAAGAACCTTCTATAATCACCTGAAGAGAGGATAGTTTCACCACCCCTCGAAACAGATCTGTAGTGATAAATGGAGTTCCAATAGAAAGTCTTTGTCCTGTCCTTTTATTTTTGTTTTTATATATATATATATATATATATATATATATATATATATATATATATATATATAAAGAGGAACGGTGAGGTTACAGGGAGCAGAGATAAAGAAGGTGGAGGATTTTAAGTACTTAGGCTCAACAATCCAGAGCAATGGAGAGTGTGGAAAAGAGGTGAAGAAGCGTGTGCAGGCAGGTTGGAGTGGATGGAGAAAAGTGTCCGGTGTGATGTGTGATGTGTGATAGGAGAGTATCGGCAAGAATGAAGGGAAAAGTGTACAAGACGGTGATGAGGCCAGCGATGTTGTATGGTTTAGAGACAGTGGCACTGGGGAAAAGACAGGAGTCAGAGTTGGAGGTAGCAGAGATGAAAATGTTGAGGTTCTCTTTGGGAGTAACGAGGATGGATAGGATCAGGAATGAGTACATCAGAGGGCCAGCACATGTTAGATGTTTTGGAGACAAAGTCAGAGAGGCTAGATTGAGATGGTTTGGACATGTACAGAGGAGGGATAGTGAGTATATTGGTAGTCGGATGCTGAGGTTGGAACTACCAGGCAGAAGGCCCAGAGGAAGACCAAAGAGAAGATTTATGGATGTGGTGAAGGCGGACATGAAGGTCGTTGGAGTAAGAGTAGAAGATGCAGAGGATAGGGAGAGATGGAGGCAAATCATTTGCTGTGGCGACCCCTGAAGGGAACAGCCGAAAGGAAAAGATATATATCTATATGTACACAAAAGTATTAATGAAACAATGCCACAAAGGCACATGGAACACACGCCCCTCAACTTCCTCTACACTGGTACTTTTGCTTTTAAGTGTCCAAAGTATACATATATTGCTCATCATACTCAGTAGAGCCCGTCTCACAGGGGCAGACACACTGGGCACAGACCATTACCAAGTCAGTCAGGTTCTTCTCTGCCTGTACCTGACTGATATGGTCCATGTGGTTCTCCACATGCTGCTGTTGTTCTCCCTGCTCATCCAACATGACCGTGGTTTTAGGTTCCACCTCCTCACTCTCCTCTGCCAGCTGCAGCATCCGTCTAGTGCTCTGGAGAGACCTATCAGGCACTTGGTCTGCTCTCCTTGTCATCCATTCCGTGGTCTGGTCATCCATGCTTCTGCTGTTAAAATTGGATGGTTTGTTTTTGGCACCAAGCTCTTTACGGCTTCACCCGTGGTGGTTTTGCTCCTCACTGGATAAAAAGATTTGTATGTTCAGACTGTCGATGCAGGCACCCGCTTCCTCTTTCACTTTATCACTCACTGCCTGTGTAGGTACATTTATCCAACCTTCTCTGAAACATCATAATTGATTTCAGCCCATCCCTATGACATCACCACTCCTGTTCACCTGCTACATGCCTGTCTTCATTTTCTCTCTTTCAATCTTCTCTTGTATTTTCCAATTTTTTCTCGCATTCGAGACGTGGCTTGGTGAGGACCATCTCTTGATCAAACAGGTCATGGAGGCACATCTCTTGATCAAGGCTCTCTTCTTTTGGGAACTATGTGAGCGAAAATGTTCCACTGCGGGGAAAATGCAAGAGGTATAAATAGGTTTTGAAGACCACCCTTAAGAGCTATCTATGGTATCAGTTCCACAAATTAGACAACACCCAGGGGAGGAAACGATGGCATCAACTGTGCCTTTGTGGCAGCAGGTTCTTTGAGGAAGCCCACACCGATCAACTCACAGAGAAGGTGCTGACACGCCTCAGCTACCAACCCCACACAAACCAAATTCCACCATCTGATGGCCCTACATGCAACGTCTGTGACAAGACATGTCTTCTCACCTCAGTCTCACCAGTGATCAGCGTCATCATCATCACCAGGATTAGTTAGAAGCTAGGCAGAGGACATTCATCGCAAGTGATGAGTCAGACCATCATCATCATCAAAACAGCCGTTGCACTCACTGTTGGCTCTGTTCTCTTGTTTTCCCCTCATTATAAGTTCATGAATTACAAATAAAGTTAGATGGAGGATTCTTCATCATCAGAGATGTTTTTCAGTCACGTCCCTTCTATTCGTTTATAGTTAAGAAAGAGCATTAAAATTGTTGTTGATTCCTGTCCATCCGTACTATCAGAAATGGATGTGCGGGTTTCCTACTGCACTCCGAAAGCATACATACATACGTATTAGGCTAATTGGCTGGTCCAAATTGCCCCAAGGTATGAATGCAAGTTTGAAACTTTGGGGAGCTTTTCATGGTGTACGCCTCTTCTATACCAAGAGTTGGCTGAGACAGGCTCCCAGTGACCCCAGTGGTTTGGCAAACGAATACTGTGGGATTTTTTTTTACACTGTATAAATTTGCTGTGTAGAACAAAATACTCAAGCTTAGTGGACATGTTTTTATTTAATTTATGTGATTCAGCATGATGTTTTCCATTGAGGCAGCGGTGGATTTCCATCAAGCAGGTCATGGAAAGTGGTAGAAGGAGCCGGAGGTTAAAGCATTTTAATCCAATGTGTTACCCGTAATGTGCAGCTGCTGCGCTCCTGTCAGAGCTGCCGTTATAAAAAAAATTCAATACATCTTGACCAATCTATCTATCTGTCTATCTGTCTGTCTGTCTGTCTGTCTGTCTGTCTCTCTAGCTGCCTGTCTGTCTGTCTGTCTCTCTAGCTGCCTGTCTGTCTGTCTATCTATCTATCTGTCTGTCTGTCTGTCTGTCTGTCTCTGTCTGTCTGTCTGTCTCTATCTATCTATCTGTCTGTCTGTCTGTCTGTCTGTCTGTCTCTATCTATCTATCTATCTATCTGTCTGTCTGTCTGTCTGTCTCTATCTGTCTGTCTGTCTCTATCTATCTGTCTGTCTGTCTGTCTGTCTGTCTGTCTATCTATCTCTCTATCTCTATCTATCTATCTATCTGCCTGTCTGACTGTATCTATCCATCTGTATGTCTGTCTGTCTATTGAAATTTCTTTCTTTCTTTCGGCTTTTTCCTTTTTTCTCGGGAGTCGCCACAGCGAATCATCTGATTCGCACATTTGATTTGGCGTGGGTTTTCATGTTGGATGCCCTTCCTGTCACAACCCTGAAAAACAACAAAAAGCAAGGGACAGAAACACACTGACGACTTTGCAGCCGACTCTTTACAAAAGTCAGCAATGGTTCTTTTACATGCCTCTCACCATAGACAGTGAGAGACATGGCCCACCTTTGATAACCCAGTTAGCCGCACTGGGGGGACAGTGACAACCCTGCGGAGAGTGGGACTCGAACCCCCAACCTTTGGATCAGCGATCCAGCGCCCTATACCACTAGACCACCACTGTCCGTCTGTCTGTCTATCTAAAGGTCTATTTTTAAATGTAATAATTAAGAAATATATATATATATATATATAAAAATAAAATGCTTGGGCAGTGATGGGCAGAGGCTAAGCTCTTACTGATCAGAAGGTTGAAGTCCCAGTCCCACCAATATGCCTCTGTTGGGCCCTGAGCAAAGCCCTTAACCCTCATGTTGTCAGTTCTATAAATGAGACAAAATATAAGTCGCCCAACTTTTTACTATTTATTTTTATTTATTTACAGAAGTTTGGAAAGAGTAAACAATTTATTCAATAAAATCACTTTGGATGTTGACGACTCAAGCTGTGAAGAAAAAAATAATATTGATTATATAAATCATAATAATAACAATAATGATTATTATTATCAATAAGTGCTCATCGCCATGTCCATCACTTACCACTTCCAGATTTATTCCTCACTGCTTCACCTTTGCCTCCTTTCCCACGCTCATTTGTTTCAGACCTTCAGCGAGCCTACATTTCCCCTGAAATGATGTCAGATCACGACTGTAAACAACGATATTAATCCAGAATGAAAGCATGCTCTATATCAGGTTCGAATACGTGACGTGTGGCATGTACATACCTCGTGCCACTGCAGTACGTTCACTGGCAGAGCGAGATGGCAGTGTGGACAGCTACTGATCGGATTATCATCCCTACAGTTTATTTTCTCATTCCACTTCTTCTTTTGTAGATCTGACAGCGACAGAGTTATGTCTTTGGGCTCGGCGTTGGAAGCCTGCGAAACAAAATGAGTGTGAATGCTTGTGTGTATGTTGGCCCTGCAGTAGCCTGGCGAAATGTTCAGTATATACACCGTCTTTATTCATAGTTGGCTGAAAAAGGTGAAATCCTAAACATAACCCTAATTAGGACTAATTAACTTAAAAAAACAAATTATATATATACATACATACACATTCATAATACATAATATCCAATATTCATCCATATTATTCATTTTGTGAACTGCTTAACCCTAATTAGGGTCATGGGAAGGCTGGCGCCCATCTCAGCCATCTCTGGGCAAGGACGGGGTACACTCACACAGCTATTCATACTCACGCTCACACCTAGGGGCGATTTGGAACATTCAATTAACCTACTGTACATGTTTTTGGACTGTGGGAGGAAACCAGAGTACCCTGAGGAAACCCATGTAAACACGTGGAGAACATGCAAACTCCACACAGCACAGAAACACCCGAGCTCGGAATCAAACCTAGGACCTTCTTGCTGTGAGGCGAATGTGTTCATAATTATGCCACCTATATATATATATATATAAAGGGAAAAAGATAGAATTATATACCTTATTCTCCTGCAGAAGGTTCACTGCTGGAGGCTTTACATTCCCATTAATGGATTTAGCTGAAATAGGCATTAAAGGGCTGTTAGAGGCAAGAAACTAAACCATGATGTGTACTTTATATTTGGTCATCAATTACCCCATGATTAAAAAATTAACTTTACAAAAAGTTGTAAAAAGTCCCACTGTCTGGATTATAGCTTCCGACATTCCTCTGTTCTATAAACTTTTATCTGCAAATGCATCCTCTTGCTTTCCAGTCTGAGTCTACATACGACACAAAGGTTCAATACCCCTTAATCCTAATTAGGGTCACGGGGAGGCTGACGACCATCCAGGCCAACTCTGTTCAAGGGCAGAGTACACCCTGGGCAGCTTGCCGGGCCATCGGAGGGCGGAAACACACTGTCAGCTTTGCAGTCTACTCTTGTCGAAAGTCAGCAATGGTTCTTTTACATGAACCTCTCACCATAGACAGTGACAGACATGGCCCGCCTTTGATAACCCAGTTCGCGCCACTGGGGGGGCAGTGACAGCCTGTTGAGAATAGAGCTTGAACCCCCAACGTTAGGATTAGTGAACCAGCAGCTTTACCACCAGGCCACCACTGCCCAGTATGAAAGTTTAACCTTAAATCCACATTGCCGTTCACTATTTATTACACATATTCTTCTTCTTTTCTTTTCGGCTTTTTCCCGTTCTTGAGAGTCGCCACAGCGAATCATTGGATTCGCACATTTGATTTCGCATGGGTTTTTACGTCGGATGCCCTTCCTGTCACAACCCTTTTTATCAAGGGACAGAAACACGTTGACGGCTTTGCAGCTCCTCTTTTTACGAAAGTCAGCAATGGTTCTTTTACATGAACCTCTCAGCATAGACAGTGAGAGACATGGCCCGCCTTTGATAACCCAGTTAGCTCTACTGGGGGGACAGTGACAACCCTGTGGGGACTTGAACCCCCAACCTTAGGATCAGCGATCCTGCGCCCTATCCACTAGAAGACCGTCACTGCCCCTATTTATTACACATATTAAACACACGAAACCTGACTCAGAATAATATATAGATTTATGCACTGCCCAAAAAAATGGCACCCTGCAGCCAATCGCTGACGATCATATCCAACGGCCGGTAAAAATTCTTGTTTTCCTTTTGGATTTTTTTCTCCTTTTTTTAGGGGTCGCCAGAGCAAATCATCTGATTCGCATGTTTGAACCAGCGGCCGGTAAAACGGCCGTTCAAATATCCGTCAGCTCTTATTATGCCTAGGCACCCTACAGCCAATCACTGACCGTCTTACACTATGCGCTTGACTTCCGCTGTTGTTGTAACAGGACTTCACTAGATTGACTAGATTTTCCGAAATCAGCTAGCGTTATAGTGAAAATACAGCAAATTATGTCTTGCAGATCAATGTACGCAGCCTTTTTTTTTTTTCTTCAGGATTTCCTGTAGAGGGCGCACATGGACACCGAACAGGAGGGACACCTATCCAAGCTATATTCTGTGCTCCACTAAAGCACAACTATAATGAGACAAACTCACTTTTAAAGCTGATGTTGTCTGAGGTGCAGATCTGAGCGTGCGTGAGCTGGTCTTTCAGGATGACGTACTGGTTACAGTCCTGACAGCGTTCTGTCCGACTCCCACAGACATCAACGTGCTCCTTAAGGTTACTCCAGCGAACATCAAGCTGGCAATATTCGCAACTCTGAAGCCTCTCTTTGCATTCATTTTCCTGTAGAGGCCACAAGAGACAGAAACACTGTCGGGACGCTTTCTTTCTCGATTATACATGGACCGAGTTTAAGAACAAAAGATGAGGCATCTACCTCATGATCTGGCAGCTTCCGTTTTTCCATCTTCACATTGCACTTTGTACATTTAATCTAAAAATGATATTTGAATAAATGAAACAACATTTAACAGAAAGAGAGAGAAAAAAAAAACATAATGCAACAAGTAGCACAGAAATCATTATTTGAGCTGAACATGTTCGAGACCAGAGTGTGCTGTTCCTCTCGATGTTCCTCCAGCTGATTCTTAGGCACTGGTTCTTCACAATCAGGGCAGATAAACAGGAAACGTTCACAGTGAGCTTCATGTATGGGAAAGTTTGTCTTCGCCACCTCTTTATTGCTGGAGAGTGAAGTTGAGTGAATATTAAAACTATGCATTGAAAAGAATGAAACTCACTCAATCATTGCTCGAATCGCTTGGTCCCATCAAGGATGACGCAAGACTGGAGCCCCTCCCACCTGACACTGGGCGAAGGATGAATACACCTTGAAAATCCAGAGCCAACACAACCATTCACCCTCAAACTCACAGTTTGGGATGATGGCGTGACCTTTCGGGATTTTCACTCCCTCACGAATTGAACAGCTGATTGGCTGTTCCAAATTGTCCCCAGGTGTGAGTGTGAGTGGTTGTGTGTGTGTGTGTGTGTGTGTGTGTGTGCATGTACATGTATGTGTGTTACCCTGCGATGGCACGGTGAGCTATCCAGGGTGCACCCTGCCCTCACCCAGAGTCGGCTGAGATGGGCACCAACCTTCCCGTGACCCTAATTAGGATTAATTATTTTTAGAAATTAATGCATGGATGAATGAATGGATGTAATTGTGTTCACCATAATGATATCATCATCTCCCTGAAACATTAGCAGGGCATTCCTTCATTAATTCATTTTCGGAACCGCTTAATCCTAATTAGGGTCATGGAGAGGCTGGTATCCATCTCAGGCTACTCCGGGTGAGGGTGGGGTACACCGTGGTCAGTTTTGCCAGGCCATCGCAGATTAGTAGGGCAGACAATCGCTAATTTCTCGCAGGAATTCATAACCAATAAACACGTCTGTCTGGGAGTAATTGTTTGATAGAAGTTTATCAATCAAGATCTTTATATTATATTTCATTTCTACGCATGTAACAAATATTTCTCTTATGTAATGGTTATCATTCTTTTTGTATGTGTCTGGAAAATAAAATTACACTTCTAACAATGAAATTGTACACACATGAATAATAAACTCAGGGTCGATGCCCAGTCATGTCATTTTCCAGATTACACTTTAATTGTAGTTTTAAGCGACAGCCACTAGATGGCGCCTCAGTAGCACCATGTCTCTCCACCCGTCAAGCTACCCAGTTACGGTAATTTTCATTTATATAAATAATGGTAGGTTCTGTTTAGTCGTGATTCATAAATTTCACATTCGCTCGAGAATTTGTGAATGTTTTATTTTTAAAGCGGGTAGTTCAATCCAGATCGAACAATTTTACTTTCATTTTTTTTTTTTTTTTACACAAGTTTTATTAATAAAGTTTTAACCGTCTATCATGCCTTATATGTGAATTACTGAGTGAATTAATTAATTAATTAATAAATAAAGTGAATGTTGCACCAGGTGTTGTGGCAGCAACTTTTTATTTTATTTTGAAATTTTTTTTTTTTTAATTTTCCAGAAATTTAACCCATGAAAAAATATCAATGAAATCTGATCAAATATAATAAAATAAAATAATACCACTGAAAAAAATATCTATGCAAACTGAATCTTATACTGAAGTCAGATAAACATGTTTTTTTAATTTATTTATTAATTTAGTTTATAGAATTAGGTTAGACGATAGATTTTATTTTTCAGTTCGACAAACTTTCAGAAGTGACAGAGCAAAACTGGAGAAGTTTGTGTGTTTGTTTGTTTGTTTGTTTGTTTTTCATTTTCTTTACTGGGGTTTTATTTTGAAAGTTTGTTTATGACTTTCCTCAACACTTTCATTTTCGTTTTCATTTCACGCAACAAGTGACGTTTTTTATTTTTATCTGTTTACTTTGGAGAAAGTCTGGTAGGCTTTATTTTTGCATAATAAATATTTAAGAGATCTCATTTGAATAATTTGCAGTAATTCAATAAATAGATACAGTGATATGTTTTAATTTTTCATTTTTAAACTCTCAGGTTCAATAAGAGAACCACAAGAAAGTGACCGCGCACAAACGTACAAATATAATAATAATAACAATAATCATAATAATAATAATAATAATAATAATAATATATACTGAATATTTCTTATATAAATATCAACTTGACACTCACCAGTGGCAACAAACCTGCAGCTCTTCTGCAGCGTCCATTTTTCCAGATAAGTTTCACTTCTGAGAAACCAAAGCGGTTTTGTGGCTACTGCGCATGCGCAGTATCTACACTCTCCTTGCACTACCTGTGAGGACATTTCTGAGCACACACGTTTGTAATTTGACCAGTATCACGTATACTCTCGTGCCCATCCCAGTCAACTCTCCAGGGGAAGACGGGGCACACCCTAACCAGCCCGCCAGACCATCCCACACCCCACCGTTCACACCCACATTCATGCCAAGGGGCAAATCAAATATATACAGTTATCTTAATGTGCATGTCTTTGAACTGGGACTGTTGGAGAAAACCGGCATTCCCGGAGAAAACCCAAACAACACGGAGACAACATGCAAACCCCAACAGAAATGCACTAGCCAGGCATGGGACACACCCAGGACCGTCACCATGACATCCTCAGCGGTGCTTTTCTTATTTGAATGTAATGACTTTATGAAGGGTTGCACCATGCCGTAGTGGGTAGGACTTCCACCACACAGCAAAAAGACCCTTGGTTTGCTCATTTTCATGTTCTTATGCTTGCATCTTTTTTTTTTTTTTTTTTTTTTTTTGCATCCTCTGGTTTCCGCCCACAGTCCAAAGACATGCGCATTAGGTGGACTGGCTGTTCCGAGTTGCTCACAGGTGTGTGACTGTGAGTAGTTGTGTGTTGGCCATGTGATATTATGGTAAGCCATACAGGGTGTGCCCTGACCTCACCCAGTGTTGGCTGGAATGGGCTCCAGCCTCCCTAAGTCCCGCCTAGGATCTGGCAAGTCAGAAAATTAAAAAGTAAATGAGTGAGAGGTTTACAGAATAGAAATGACACAGAGAACACTGGGTCTGAGCAACACAGTGCACTGGAGCTGCCAGGAGATGTCATCGAACATACACAAAGTGTGTATGTGTGTATGTGTGTGTGTGTGTGTGTGTGTGTGTGTGAGAGAGAGAGAGAGAGAGACACACACAGAAAGAAATTGAGTTGCAGTTGTAAGGCAGAGTAGCTATTCATAGCATGTTAAAGTATTCAGGTGATGGCACCTGGACATTTTGTGGCCCGATGATAAGCTGCTGGATTACTGATCCCGAGGTTGGGGGTTCAAGCCCCACAATCACCAAACTGTCATTCCTGTCCACTCCAGTGCAGCTAACAGTCTTATCAAAGTCCAGCCATGTCTGTCACTGTCCATGGTGAGAGGCTGTAAAAGAACCATTGTTGACCTTCATCAAGAGGAGCTCCACAGCCATCAGTGTGTTTCTGCCCTGCGATGGCCTGGCGAGCTGAGCGGTTCAGAAAATGAACGAATGTGAAGCCTCACTAGAGGCTCTCAGTTCATGCACCGAAGAACTCCAGGATAAACACTTCAACCAAAAACCAGTAAAGACAAGTGGCTATGCAGCTATTCTTGACGAAACGTCACACCATCGGCAGTGAGAGACATGGCCGGCCTTTGATAACCCAGTTAGTGCACTGGGGGGACAGTAGTGACAACCTGGCAATAGTGGGGCTTGAACCCCCCCCAACCTTAGGACTGGCAATCCAGGACGTTCCCACCGGGCCACCACTGCCTATGCTAATTTTTATTATTATTTTTTTTTACACCTTTGGGTATTGCTGTTTAAACTGAGACGGCAACGATGCCTCACTGGTTAGCACGCTTGCCTCAGAACAAGAAGGTCATGTGTTCGATTCCCAGGCTCAGAAATTTCTGTGTGGTGTTTGCATGTTCTTCCCGTGCTTGCGTGGGTTTCCTTTGGGTATTCTGGTGTGAGTGGTTGTGTGTATGTTGCCTGGTGAGCTGTTCATGGTGTCCTCCTCCTTCACCCAGAGTCGGCTGAGATGGGCACCAGCCTTGCTGTGACCCTAACTAGGCTTAAGCGGCTTAGAATGAAGTCGAGAAAATATACCACAGAGAGCACTGTACACGTCTAGGTGCTAATAGGTGTTGAATGAATGAAAATGGGTGTGAATGAAGGTTTTCTGTATTGGCAGGAGCTTCGGTCTCAGAGATGAGCTGGTGATTCAACCACAATAGGAATAGCACATTATCTGCTGCCATCTCATCTCACACTCAGGAGCATCAGCGCTGGTTACTGAGCTCTGGTGTCTATTTCGGTTCAGCACTCACACAGTCATCGTGACACTCATCTCACACACACTTGTTGTTCGCGTCATCTCTACGGTGCGATACGGTGCTTATTGCGTGCTATTGCTCTCAGACGTGTTAATTGCGTATTGCACGTCTTATTGCGTGAATATAATACCTGCACGTACCAGTCCATTGGATTTTTACATTTTTTTTTTTTGTAAGTGGAAAATAGCTCCAGGGGTATCCAGCCGAGCGGACCGGATGTGTCATATCTCATTTTTCAGTGAGTGCTGAATGTTTTGTGCTCGGAGGCTGGAAAAGGTCAGATCAATGAAAGCTATTGTCGGGTCGCATGCAGGTCCGGGTGTCAGCGTGATGACTTTAAATTGTGCGCTGGAGGGCATACAGGCTTTATTACTGTGTTGAATTGTGTTATTTAGAGTCATTATATTATTCCAGCATCATTTTATTAACCTGGAACATGTCCAGATGTGCGGCACCGGGGTGTAATGACTGGCATGTCCGCCTCACAGCAAGAGGGTCCTGGGTTCGGTTCCCAGCCCGGGTGTTTCTAGAAGTGTGGAGTTTGCATGTTCTCCCGTGCTTGCGTGGGTTTCCTCTGGGTGCTCTGGTTTGACCATACAATTCAAAAACATGCACAGTAGGTTAACTGGCGGTTCCAGATCACCACTAGGTGTGAGAATGAGCATGAACGGCTGTGTGAGTGTTGGCCCTGTGATGGCCTGGTGAGCTGTCCAGGGTGTACCCCGTCCTCGTGCAGAATCAGCTTTGACATGGGTGCCAGTCTTCCTGCGATCCTAATTAGGATGAAATGATTAAAAAAAAAGAATAGATGAATGGATGAATGAATGTCCAGATGTTTGTATAAAAGAACATCTGGTCTATAGGACACTGCAAATATTTAAAAGGAAACGTTTAATATACTTTTTTGGTGTGGGTGGGGGTGGGGGGAGCTTTCACTATGCAGGCATAGTAAATAAACATGAAACACAGAGTTATGCCATAACCCTCATTTGTTGAACTGCTTCAGCCTGTCTCAGCCGACACCGGTCTTGACGTGGAACATCCTGAACCATCGCAGAGCAACACACAGATCCACTCACAATCTCACACCTAGGGGCAATTTAGTACACCCATTCGAGTGAGTATATTGGTAGTAGGATGCTGAGGTTGGAACTACCAGCAGAAGGCCTACAGGAAGACCAAAGAGGAGATTTATGGATGTGGTGAAGGAGGACATGAAGGTAGTTGGTGTAAAAGAAGAAGATGCAGAGGATAGGGTGAGATGGAGGTGGATGATTCGCTGTGGCGACCCCTGAAGGGACCAGCCGAAAGGAAAAGAAGAAGAATTCGCCTGATGTACATATCTTCGATTTGGAGGGGACTGGAGGACGTGCACTGATGCACAAGAAGAACATAAGAACTCCACACAGAGGCGCTTGGGCCCGTGAACCTACGACCTTCTTGCTGTGAGATGGATGCCCACCACTATACCACCGCGCCTCCCCGGTGTTATCTCTTGGAAATAAAATAGAATCGGCCACAATGTCTTTCTGAAACCATTTGCTTACTCATGTACACGAGTGTCAATCAACCTGCACCGCGCCATGACAGTAGTAAACATCGGCGTTTATTATCTCTATTCTAGCGATTCCGAACTCTTGATCTCTGACTTCTAAACTTTGTCAATCAGTGTTGCACTGCCAATATCACAGACTGTATGTGTTAAATTGTTCCTGCTGTCACACCATCTTCTTACTGTGATTGTAACCGCACCCAGAACCAAAATCAAATGTAAACAAGGTGAACAACGGGTACTCCGCACATGGGTCAGTTTGGTTTCACCAGCAAACCTTTGTATTCAAAAAAATGAACTGATAATGGAATATAAAACAGGATGTTCGATAGTAAATGTGTACCTTTCATATCTCTCTGCATCTACAACACTAGGTTTCCTGTTTAAAATGGCTTGTAATTTTAATTATTTTAAAATCAGTAAAACTTTGAAAACGATTCTGTTCAACAGCTAAAGATTAGTGTTTGAATTCAGGGCAATCTGGCAACCCGTATTCCTTTAAATACTCTCATGTTATTATGGAGGTGTTTAGAATCCTCCAGATGGGTATTCAGGAAAGCTCAGAAGTGAGAATATTCAGTTCTCTCTGTGTGTGTGTGTGTGTGTGTGTGTGTGTGTGTGTGTGTGCACGTGTGTGTCTGTGCGTATGCGTGTGTGTGTGTGTGCGTGTGCGTGTGTGTGTGTGTGTGTGTGTCTGTGCGTATGCGTGTGTGTGTGTGTGTGTGTGTGTGTGCACGTGTGTGTCTGTGCGTATGCGTGTGTGTGTGTGTGCGTGTGTGTATATATATATATATATATATATATAAATAAAACATTTACATGTAATGCATTGGCAGAATTCTAAAAAGAGCAATGCAAGAACATTCTGAAGGGTTACCAAGGCAACCCAAGAATGTGCATCAGTTCGAAGGCACGCTGGCTCTCAGAAGGTTAATCTGCCAAGAGATTGGAGGAGACTCACACAGTGGCATTAAGTAATCAAATGCAATGAGCAGGCCAGGCTAAACAACAGGAAAGATTGGATTGAACACACACACACACACACGTGTGTGTGTGTGTGTGAGAGAGAGAGATTATAGCTGCCTCAGCAGATTAAGGTTAATTATAAACATTTATTCGTACTGAACTTAATAGAAGTGCAAATCAATACTAATCCCAGCGTATTTCAGATGATTGGCTCTCGTGGGATTCTGGGTGAGAGGAGCTTTACATTAATGTTTCTTTATCACTTTTTTAACCACCATCCATGAGCGCGATCTTTAACTTGATCTAAGCCACAAGTGGCCATGTATTTAAACGAAACCTAAAGGACTGTGTAACACCAGCTTGATATAGCTGTGCTAGGTTTTATACCAGGTTCTGGAGGAGTAAAATGAATTGTGGAGATTTGAATTTGAACAGCCGGCAGATTTATTACAATTAACAATACTACAAGAAACAGTGCAAACAATATTGTAGAACTTTCTTTACAAATTAAAAATAAAATAAAATAAGCTTAAGTCTCTAAGGTTTGATTCGTGTGAACCCGGGGGTCTTTTCCAGGATTGTGATCCGTTTGGGATAAAGGTGTTTTTATCTGTTCTTATCTGGGATCCTGTGATTTGAAGTGGTTGGGTCTGTAGATCTACTCTCGCATCCAGAGAACAGTTGGCGACACTGCGTCTGGATCCACCAAGAGTTCTCACTGGATTTGGCTCGCCATCCGTGTCCGAAACCAGCTTCAAGATCAAATCCAGATCCACTAAAAAACCAGTCTGCACATGCAGTACAGACACAATGAATAAAATATTTAACAACAACAATTCCTAAATAAAATGACAAAAGTGCATGAAAGGCACTGAATGGAATGTAATACAAAACAAAACAGCTTATCTGCACTACTTTAGTGCATTAGCAAAAGTACTTTCAACAAAACATTTACAAAAATAAAATGTAAGATTCATTTTGTGCACAGCACAATCTTTGTTATGTACTCCGACTGGTCTTAGCCTTTTAAAGACAAAATTAGTGCACACAGCTTTAAAAGTCACCACGTGTAAAGTTAGCATAGGTTCACCACGTGTAAAGTTAGCATAGGTTCTTAAACTAGCTTCATATTGCAATGACTCACCGGAGTTTCCAAGAAACAAACACTCTCCACCCGGTTTGATTCAGAGAGAACAAAACACATACAAGGCTCTGAAAAGCACACAAACTTAGTTAAACTTGTTAAAAGTTCACTTAATCACATTTTTGATCGTTGACTCACTCGTGTCGCTTTTCGAGGGCTCTGTATGCGTCCTGCTCTTCACGCTCTCTGCTGCACTCTCTGCTGGTCGCATGCAGGCACGTGCCTATGACGCGCTCAAGGGGACTAGGAAACTAGTGCTTTCAGGGAGTGTTGGAAACTAGGGTTTTTTCCAATAAAATTAGTAACCATGTGTTTACATGTGTTACACCTGCTCCAGTGATTTTTCCGTCTAGCACCATGTCCCCCTATCTATAGTGGATGTAAAATTCCTACACGTCACAAGAGCACCCAGAGAGCGCAAACCTCCACCAACACCAGAAATCCTTCTTTTGAAGCAAAATGTCAAAAATTGTCTTAAACCATTAAAGAATCCTTTAAAAATAATCAAGAGTTAGATCCAGATCATCTCCAAAATCAAATAGAGTCTTCCATGTCCAAAAGATCCACCTCTGGTCTTCACAAATGATACAAGGTACACAGCACCCCCTGCTGGGCCTGTTGTAATTTTACGCTTCCAAAAATCATCTTGTCTCAGAATATTAAAGAATCCTTTAAAAAAATGAATCCCCAAAATCTAACTGCCCCCCCCCCCCCCCCAAAAAAAAAAAAAAAAAAGTCCCGCCTATGGTTAAATAAAAAAGAAATGTGTGCTGAATTTTTTGTGTAATCCTGCTAACAAACAAACTCATGAATCCTGCATAAACCATAACCGCCTTTGTTGGAGGTGCTATGTTTTGGGGAAGCTGTCAGCCTGTCAGTACTCATTTATGCTTAACATGCTCGTTGGTAAATTCTGCTTTCTGTCCTGCTACTGGATGAAATGTTTACACACTCCATCACCAAAAGGTATATAAAGGAAAGGTATTTAATTCATTGAATGTTATTCAGGCAATATGACCACTGTGCCACCATACCAACCCCATATAATTATGAATAGACCACAGCGGTCCAAAGCTCACGCCACCTAAAAAATATGTATTTTAAAGTTGATCTATATCTTCCGTGAACCAAAACCAACTTGTCCAAAATCAACAAGTTAAGTGCAGTTGGCGTATTAATTATGCATGGTTTCGGTGTGCACCAATCCCAGGTGAGGTACCTGTAAGACAGATCCACACACCAAATATTTCATTAAAATCCAAGCAAGCGTTACAAATTTATCATCCAGAAACCAAAGGGTTGTGTTAAAAAAATCAAGTCCAGCTGGCTCATTAATTAAACATGGACTGCCGCATACACCAGTCCCAGGTGAGGCACCAAAGAGTGACGGACAGACAGACGCCAGCCATTCTCATAGCTCCCGCCCCACTATGTGGCAGGAAAAAAAATGAAACAAAGACTATTGGACGCAACTGAATTACACAACTGATTTTTTTTTTTTTTTACTGATTACAGTACCTCTGGAATTTTGACTCCTTTTACCTGATTTTAAAGTGAATTTCATGACAGTTCACTTTCCAGATTTAATTTTTAGATGGAAAAAATATATACGATGCTTAAATATATACGTAAACATGCGTGTATTCACTGAGATGTAACCCTGGGAAACTGTTTACACAAAACTATTAAATACAATTCATATACAGTGGTACCTCACCTTACGAAATTAATCCGTTCCAGAGCCTTTTTCTTAACCTGGATTTTTCGTAAGTTGAACCGCATTTTACATATAAAATGTGTAATTTGTTCCAAGGCCCCCAAAACTACCCCTAAACCCTTTAAAATGATAAAAGTATACCCTTTAAGGCCTCCTTCTGCTTCAATATCGCACCGATGGTAGACGGGTTTGGCCATATTCCTTTGAGATATCACTCAACCGCATGCCACGAGCCCGCTTCTTATTTTCACTCGCACCGGAAATCACACGCGCACACGTGTGTGTGTGGTGTGTGTGCGCGCGCGTGTGTTAACCATGCCTTCTTAGCAGAGTTATAATCTTACAAATGTTTATGAAAGGTTAAAATCCAAAAGATAATGTTGTTAACAGTGACTCTGTCCTTTACATGAAAAGCAGTATGGGTGCTCCATAATAGCCAGTGGGAGGGACCTGCATCATCCCTCCTAGCCAATAGGAGGCCAGCGGGGCGAGATGCATTGTTTTAATGTTTGAATGGTGCGTTTCATAAGGAGAACTTGTCTCGTATACAGAGACAAGAAATTTTGGAAAATGTTTTTCATAACCTGGATTTTTTTGTTTGTTCAGACTATCGCAAGGTGAGGTACCACTGTATATATATTATGATGCATTCGTATGTATAACGTTATAAAATAACCCTTGATAAACCCCCAGGGAATGTTACGGGATGTGTTTGCTGGCTAGCGCTGCGCTGGTCTAGTGGGCTGTTCAGTGTGTTCCCCGCCATCGCCCAGTGTCAGCTGAGACAGACACTCTCCTCCCTGTGACTCTAACAGGATTAAGCGGATTAGTAAAGTAGAAAAAACGTGAATACTCATCGTGGTGTTGTATCAGCGTCAATGTTATCATTACGAAGGGGATTTATAATGGAATTAAGTAAAGGAGGCTTAGTAAAGAGATTTTAATGTTATTGAAGCCGTAAGAAGAGTGCGGCTGTGACTGTCTGAATGGCGCGTCGACAAGGTGCATGACTATTAACCCAGATATTGCAAGTCCAGAATCCATGGTTGGGAGTCCATGGGAAATGGTTGCCCGATCTCTCACTGGTGGGAGGGACGGTTCAGTTCATTCATCAGTTCATTTTCTGTACCCGCTTAATCCTAATTTGGGTCGCGGGGAGGCTGGCGCCCATCCCAGCCAACTTCGGGCGAGGGCAGAGTACACCCTGGACAGCTCACCAGGCCATCGCAGGGCGGAAACACGCTGACGGCTTTGCAGCCTACTCTTGTCGAAAGTCAGCAATGGTTCTTTTACATGCCTCACACCATAGACAGTGAGAGACATGGCCGGCCTTTGATAACCCAGTTAGCTGCACTGGGGGGGGACAGTGACAACCTTGTGGAGAGTGGGACTCGAACCCCCAACCTTTGGATCAGCGATCCAGCGCCCTATACCACTAGACCACCACTGCCCCGGCATACGCTCAATTCCTTGTCACTCACGGTGATCGCCAGTCAATAATGTGGGCTCATTCGTATGAGAGAGTGGATAGTACTTTCCCTCCAAGTGTGTTAGACCGGCCCCACATACACATGGAGCTGCAGTTTGAAAAGAGGTGGCTGGCTAGCATTACATGTCATGGAGGAGGCGTGTGCATGCTTTTGCCCCTCCCTTTTCGATGGTGGCCGTGTATTGGATACGACCATATTAGGGAGAAAAATGGGAAAAAATACAAAGTAAAGTGCAGCTAAAAGATTATTATCTCAAACAGAGCTAGGCTGTTGCTATGTGAATGTATTTGCAGATAAAATATCTTTCATCATAACAGGTAGAGGCCTACAGGTAGAAATATCAGGTGGTGGAAGGCGTGGTGTACTGTGAAACCAGTGATATTAAGGAAGTGAAGTGGATGGCGTTATCGGATGAATGGAAACAGGTGCTATGCAACACGTGACTTGAGCTTTGTCATACTATTCACACTAAGCCTGAATGTCTCACATGAAGTGTGGAATTGTTCACAGTAGACATGCACAAGGGACAGAAGCTGTTGAAAACAGACTAGTTTTGTACACGTCACGCTCACCATCATCGTTTCCTCTTGTACGCCGTCATGTATCTGCGAGCCATAGCTTCACGTCTGCTTATATTTGATTTATCAATGTCAATGTCTAATCAAATGAGCCCTGCCAGCGCCGCCAAGAAAACAACAATAACCCTTTTGCGTCCTCATTGGTAATCTGTTGGAAACTGTCCTGACACTACAGGGATTCTGGGTAATTGCCTTTAGTGAGGTGAGGTATGATGCATACTTGCTTTCACATATCATTCACATATCAGGCATATTAAATAAATATGAAACGCAGTGTTGCTTCATTCATTCATTTTCTGTACTGCTTAATCCTAATTAGGGTCACCTGGAGGCTGGAACATATCTCAACCGATCCATCTCAGGCTTCATCCTGGAAAGCTCGCCAGGCCATCGCAGGTTAGAAATGTGCCGACAGCACTTTCAAAGTTGATAGCAACAGTTCTTCTATAGCGTCTCACCACAGACAGTGAGAGACACGGCCGGCCTTTGATAACATAGCTAGGAGTGGGGCGGGGGTGGGGGGAGGGGGAGGGGTGGGGGCGTGTTATCTCACTGAAATAAAAATAGTATCAGCTCCAGTGTCTTTCTGAAACCATTTGCTTACTCCTGTACACGAGTGTCAATGACGCCTGTAGTAGACACTGTGATATTAGTACTCACTGATTTACTCATTTTAGAGGCTGGCACCTATCACAGCCGACACTGGGTTTGACTATCGCAGGGCCAACACACACACACACACACACACACACACACACACACACACACACACACAAACATTCCCATTCACGCTGATACCTCGAGGAAATTTGAAACATTCAGTTAGCCTAGTGTGCATGACTTTAGACTGTGGAAGGAAACCAGAGCACCCAGAAGAAACCCACACAAGTACGGGAATAATATATAAAGTCTAAACAAAAACACTTGAGGCTACGACTAGAACCCGGGATCTTCGTGTTGTGAAACAGGCAACCACGTTAACCACTACTTTACCTCGCTGCCCCACTATTGTTTTTTTTATTTTTTTTAATTTCTATTGAACTCGTATCCCATATCATTTCCTAGCAGTTGATCATCAGCTTTCCCACTTTCTATGAATCAGTGTTGCACTAACAGGATATCACACCTGTGTATGATCGTTCTTCTGGTTACGTGGTTATTCATTCATTTTCTGAACCGCCTAATCCTATTTAAGGCCACGGGGAGGCTGGTGCCCTTCTCAATCGGCTCCAAGCGAGGGCAGGGCACACCCTAGACAGCTCGCCAGGCCATCGGAGAGGCGACACTCACACAACCAGTCATACTCACACTCACAGCTAGGGGTGATATGGAACAGCCAATTAACCTAGTGTACATATTTTTGGACTGTGGGAGGAAACCGGAAAACCCGGAGGAAACCAATGCAAGCATGAGGAGAACATGCAAACTGCACACAGAAACGCCCGAGCTGCGAAACAAACCCAGGATCTTCTTGGTGTGAGGCGGATGTGCTAACCACTCCGCCACTGTGGCTCCTGTTACATGGTTCTTGTTATTGTTATTGTAAACAGACATAGAACCAAAACAAGATATAAAACAGGTGAGTAAGAGATTCAAACCTGTGAGCTGGTTTTTGTATCACCAGGAAACCTTTGTATTGAGAAAAAAAAATGACAATGGAAAATAAAACACATCGGCTATTCACTCATGGATCGGAACCTTTAAGGGTGCAAGAGGCTCCCTCAAGGAGCAACACTATGAAATTAGGACATCTTACGGTTTTGCAACAGAGCGCACAAGGGTGCGAGTGCAGATATCGAGATAAAGGGATAGTTGTGAGTGTGTTGCCTTACAATAGGCTCTCGAGCTGTTCAGGGGGTACCCTGCCCTCACCAACGTTAGCTGAGATAGACTCCAGGCTCCCCGCGACCCTAATAGGATTAAGTGGTTCAGCAAGTCAATGGAAGGATGGATGGATATTATGAGTCAGATGATCTTCATCCCTGCAAAGGGTTATGGGAAGTATCGTGCCCAGACGTGGTGGTGGTGGTGGTTGGCTGAGTATTGGATAAAGTGACAGATAAAGTAACTATTCTTTCGAAAATAAAATCTGTACTCAGAAAGTAAATTCTTCACCTGTGAGGCGAAGGTGTTATAGGAAATAAATCAGATATTTATTATGAAAAGATTTTTGCATGATTTGAGCATTTCATTCATAAAGTGAGGCAGTGTGTCAGGGAAAACAGCCGGTGTGAAGCTCCGACATTTATCTCCAGATTTATATGAATCACAGCAGAAGCTCCATCATGAGCTGAGGACCAGTGGAGCCAACAATCATAATCATGAAATCATAGAAAGGATTGAGGAATAAAACACATTCTGACTCATTTTCTGAACTGGTTAATCCTATCAGGGTTGGGGGAGGATCGAATCTACCTCAGCCAACAATGGGAATCCCGAACAGCCCATCAGACTATCCCAGGATGACACACACAACCATTTACACGCACAACTAGGGGCAATTTGGAACTCACCAATTAGCCTAATTCTGTTTTCAGATTTCGGGAGGGAACCAGAGTACCTGGAGGAAACCCACGCAAGTACAGGAAGAACATGCAAACTGCACACAGAAACATCCTCACTGAACCCAGGACTTGAACCCAGGACCTTTCTGCTGTGCAGAAGCTGTCAGCACTGTGCCGCCAAGCTCAGAAAAATTACATTGGTATAAACGACATGGAGCGGCGGTATAGTGGTTAGCGCGTCTGCCTCACAGCAAGAAGGTCCTGGGTTCGCTTCCCAGCTCGAGCACTTCTGTGTGGAGTTTGCAACGCAACTACCATGAGGAAACTCATGTAAGCACGAGAAGACCATGCCAACTCCACACAGAAACGCTCGACTTCAAACCAGGACGTTCTTGCTGTTAGGCAGACAAGCTCACCGATATGCCACTCTGTCATCACCATACTTTTTTAGCAAATTCTAAAGGTATGCAACAATAAAAACATTTCAAATTTATACTCCCTAAGATCATCTCCCCTTTTCAAAAGAATATAGAGAATAAATCTATCCATCCATCAATCATCCGTATAGTCATACCTCACCTTACGAAATTAATCCATTTCAGAAGTGCTTTCGTAACCTGATTTTTTCGTAAGTTAAGTAGAATTTTACTTGTAAAAGGCCTGATTCGTTCCAAGGCCCCCAATACTACCCCCTAAACCCTTTAAAATGATAAAAGTATACCTTTTAAGGCCTCATTCTGCTTCAATATCGTACCGATGGTAGAAGGGTTTTGGCCATATTCCTTTGCGATATCACTCAACTGCATGCCACGAGCCCGCTTCTTCTTTTCACTCACACCAAGAATCACTTTCTTGGGGCCCATGATGAATGACGAAAAATAAAGTTGCAATGAGCACACTCGAAAAACTCACGAAACAACAGTAACTCTGTCCTTTACACGTGTTAGAACTCCATGATGTACAATAGGTCGAAGGCACACGAAAAGCATCATGGGTATCGTGGAGATGTAGGTCCCTCCTAGCCAATGGGAGGCGAGCGAGGCGGGGTGTTGGGAGATAGCCAATGGGAAAGCAACTCGCGCATTGTTTGAATTTTTTGAGATGGCGCATTTCGTAACGTGAATTGTTTTCATATCCAGAGATGGAAATTTTAGGTAAATGCATTTCGTAACTTGGATTTTTTTTGTTTGTTGGGTCTTTCGTAAGGTGAGGTAAGACTGTACTGCTTATTTGTCAGGGTCATGGGGAAAACAGGAGCCAATCCCTGCTGACTTTAAGTGAGAGGAGGGGATTCACCCTGAACAGGTCACCCAATCGATTACAGCTTTAACACAGACAAAAGCAAACAACACATTTCATACTCTCACCTAATGTGCATGTTTTTGGACTATGGGAAGAAACCGGAGTACCCTGAGGAAACCACACATGCACAGGGAGAACAGGCAAACTCCACATTGAAAGGAATCTGTCTGAGATCCCAACTCTGCACCTTTTCAACCGCAAGCAACAAACAGAGCATGATGATCAATAATTTAAGGCTGTTGTGTGATTGATGCTCCAGGAGGGTGTTGGTTTCAAGATGTTCAGGCACAAAGTCTTGTTGATTTGACTGACCTCCAAATACAAACATTTAAAAAATTCAGGGGATGTAAACGTGGGCATTATGGTGGTGTAGTGCTTAGAGCGTCTCCCTCACAGCAAAAGACATCCTGGGTTTGAGTCCTGGGCTTGGTTTGGACATTTCTGTGTGGAGTCTGCACTGTTCACTGTGCACTACACTGTTCATCCTGTGCTGGAGTGGGTTTGCACGGGGTACTCCGGTTTCCTTCTCCAGTCCAAAGACATGCACATTCAGATAATTGTCTGCTCCAAATTGCCCCGAAGTGTGGAACGGTGTAAGTGTGAATGGTTGTACGTGTTGCACTGTGATGGTACCCCACCTTCCTCAATATTGGCTGAGATAGGCACCACTCTTCCCATGTCCATAACAGTAGGATTAAACGGGTCAGCAAATGAGTGACAGAGACACGAATGTTCGTCTGAGACTCTGTGATGTTCTTGTGTGACAGTGTGGATTATATTATGGGGGCTAATACTTTTGAAAGCAATGCTTTCTGGGGGAAGGTGGGGGGACAGGAAACAATACTGCATAGCCACATGCTCACACACACACACACACACACACACACACACAACACAGCCTCTGTCATTTTCCCATCAGTGGTTTTCTCATAATTCCCTCCCCTCATTCTCTCTCTCTCTCTCTCTCTCTCTCTCTGTGTAGTAGACCACACTCTCAGTCTCACGGCTCGTGTGTAGAATCACTTCATCCTCACTGCGTGTAATGTTTACTCCAGCCTGCAAGTCTCTGATGGCAGACTCAAGGTAAGATGCTAACTCAAAGCATCTTTTAATAATGCATGTTTCGTTTTATTGTGGGTTCGAGGGAGAGCGAGAGAGAGAGAGAGAGAGAGAGAGAGAGTGAGAGAGAGAGAGAGAGAGAGAAGAAGAATGGGTGAAACAAACTGTTACAGTGACACTTGGTGCATATGAGTGTGTATGAACAGCTGAAGCCTCTCTCTCTCTCTCTCTCTCTCTCTCTCACATGTGGGGTATTAAATATCATCAGCAGCTGTATTGTTATAAATCTGGACATGAGTCATAAGTCATTTTCGTTGCAGAGACTCCATGAATAAGTCTTTTCCTCACACACACGATGCTCTGCAGTTCTGCTTGGAACATGTTGTCATTTATGTGAGAAATGAAATTAAAGTTGTAATCTGGTAACACTGGGTTTTCCTTTTCAAGCTGAAAGAACAAGGCGTGATGGCGTGTGTATACATCTCTGAGTGTGTGTGTGTGTGTGTGTGTGTGTGCACATAGGGGGAAGTGTAATATGAACACTGAAAACATGTTCCTTCATGTAGTAATCCCCCCCTGGTGTCCAGCTTACAACAAACAATGCACTGTCACACGTGTCAGGAATTCAAAAACACAACATACACAACATGATAAATAATAAATGCTGAAATTTTCTCTTATATACAAAACCAGACTCATACTACGCTTTACCACAACAACATACAATTTAAGAAAGTTGGGCAGTGGTGGCCTGGTGGTAAAGGTGCTGCATCACTGATCCTCAGGTTGGGAGTTTGAGTTCCAGTCTCCACGGGTTGTCACTGTCCCCCCAGTGCAGCGAACTGGGTTATGAAAGGCCAACCATGTCTCTCACTGTCTATGGTGAGAGGTTCCTTTTAAAGAACAGTTGCTGACTTTCGTCAAGAGTACCTGCATAGCCATCAACGCGTTTCTGTCCTGTGATGACCAGTGAGCTGTCCAGGAGGGATTCGGCCCTCGCTAAGAGAGAGTGGATACATGCAAGGGCCAGTGATGCCAGAAGCATGTCAATACACCAGTAACCGGTAATTTAAGAAAGTTCTATTTCACATTACTCCTCCTGTCCACCTGGGGCAGTATGTGACACCAGGGAATATTCGTTTGTGAAGTCTTGTATTTCTCTGGAACTTTCTTACTTTGGGAGAAACATATATCATATATCTAGTTAGAAATACCCTTACATGTCAAATGGCTTAGTCCTATTAGGGGGGGGGTCTATCTCAGCCAACTCTGGGCAAAGGCAAGGTACACTTTGAACAGCTCAGTAGTCCATCGAATGGTAACATGTACAAGTGTTTGCACTCACGCTCACACCTCGGAGCAATTTGGAACAACTGATTATTCTACTGGGCATGTCTTTGGACTGTGGGAAGAAACCGGATTACCTGGAGAAAACCTCCACAAGTGCAGGGTGAGCATGAAAACTCTACATAGAAACACTCTCGTCAAGCCCGAGACTCGAACCAAGAACCTTCTTACTTTGAGGCTGAGGCGCTAACGACTACACCACCATACCACTCCTAGACGTACCATACACCCCAAAACTGGAGGTCATGTCTCTTCTACATGGGTAAAGTGTAGGTTTATCTCCACCAAAGACGTTCAATTTAACCTTCAGTTCATTTGTTTGTGTTTTTGTTCGTAAGATGCGTAAACATTCTCCGAAATGATTCAGATGAAATTCTGGATGCAGGAAATTTTTAAATGGTTGGCATGATGGTGTGGTGGGTAGTACATCAGCCTCAGACCAGGAGGGTTGTGGGTACTCGGCGAGTCTAACTCAAGTCCGCTCTCAATTGCCCATAGGTGTGAGCATGAGTATGAATGGTCATGTGTGTGTGTTGGCCTTGCAGTGGAATAGTGAGATGCTCAAGGTGCACCTAAATGTCATCCAATGTGGGCTGAGATATGCTCAAGCTGTTCCGCATCGAATCAATGAATGGGGAATTTTTGAAAGAATTCTTTAACACTGTGAGGTTTTTTGAAGTGCAGTTTTACAGCTATACTAGGAGGAAGTGCTAGGTACAGTCAGTCCTTTTTTTGTATTAGTAGAGGTTTGTGCTCTCCGAGTGCTCTTATTTGAGTCCATGTTATCTGCAGTTTATGTAGAATGCTACAGGGCTGCGCGGTGTCCATTATCTTCAAAGCAATGCTAGCCTGTATTCGCTATTTCTGACAACATCGTTTGTGATAACTTTGTACTCTGCTACTTTTTACGCTCCAATAAGTAAGAGGCACTTGCTTCTTACCTCTCCTCACATGGTTTGTTTCTCCTTCCACATCTCCAACTCTGAGTATCGGCTGTTTAAGCGACTAGCAAACGTGAAGCGACATGTGGACTAGCGTGGTTGAGTAGTTTTCCCTTGTCGAGTCACAACAAGTGAACTTTTGATTTCTTATAATTGTACTGTTTTTTTTTTTTTTTTTTTTTTTTTTTTTTTTTCTGTTCACCTGATAGAACCCATGTTTCTTGTAACTTTCTCCCAGGTGCATTAGCAAAAAGCTACATGAAGCATATTTCATTCACACGGATAGTTTATGAATGCCTTGTAAGCTTACGTAGACTTTTAAATAAATATCTGTGCTGTATATTCTCCTGAATGTGATGACTCATATCCAGCTACTACTGCCGATCTCACCAGAAAAAGTCCTACCCCCCCCCAGATGTTGACCCAACCAACTGTTGTGACTGGAGCACTAAAGGCTAGTATGAACTAGCACTATGCTAGCAACCATAAGCATGCACTTAGCTGTGGGAAACTTAGGCCAGCATTTATCAACTATAGTATGACATCATGTGTGGATAACACCGTCCATTCTTCCGCACGTGTATGCACCATCACGTTGGGAAATCATTGCATACTGTATGCCTACATGGTTCCAAAAAGGCGATGGATAGGACGGGGCAGGATTAGTACTCTCGGCCAAATGGGCTGTCTGCGTGGTATGTTGGATCACAGCAGCCGAGTTTCATGTTCCAACGCCCACGCCGTTCCCGTCTGCCTCAAACAAACCTCAGAAAGGAAGAGTCACGTCCTCGGAACCCTGGTGTCCAGCTCATGCGGTGCCCCTAATACTCCATGGATCATAGCTCCAAAGGGCAGCGTCTGATAAAGGAAAACAGGAGCTAACTGGAAAGACTGTGTGAAGACACTGCTTTATTTATTTTCGCCATCTTGGCATGGTGTTGGAAGAAAGCACTTCGGTCCAGGGATGATTTATTTATTTTCCACACCCTTGCCATGCACATAAGGATGTTTTGTTCACATTTCTCCCTCCTGTGATGAATTAAATTTGCTGAGCTGGATAGGACACGACGGAATATTCAGTTCAGTTCATTTTCTGTAACCGCTTAATCCTAATCAGGATTGCAGGGAAATTAGGCCAGGGTGGGATACATTGCAGGTCCAGCACTTACTCAACCACTCACTCCTTGGGGTGATTTGGAACAGCTAGTTAGTCTACCATGCATGTTTTTGGACTGTGGGAGGAAACTGGAGTACCTGGAAGAAATCTTTACAAGCAGGTGGAGAACATGCAAACCCCACACAGAAACAAACAAGATGGGAATCGAACCCAGGACGTTCTTGCCATGAGGCAGACGTGCTAACCACCGTGTGGCCCACATGGAAAAGAGAAATATTTTGTGCAACACTATATCATTCCGGTGCAAATTGTACATACGGTTACGGGAATAATTGCGTGTGTGGGAGTGGGTGGGAGTGGGTGGGTGTGGGAGTGGGTGGGTGTGGGTGGGTGGGTGGGTGTGTGGGTGGATGGGGGAAGGTGGAGTTGGGGGTTGGCGGTTATTTCCTGTGGTTTAAATTATATTTGTTTTGAAACTAATTATTAATTGTCAACACCCCCCCCCACCCCCGACTTCTAACGGCTGTATCTGAAAACCGTTACAACACGATATTAAAGCTACGAAACATTCCAATGACCCGTTTCTTTCACCTCAACTCCACGCCTGCGGATGAGTCATGTGTTGACGCACAATGTGTACAAATGGATCTCATCAGCTGTCTGTCCTGCGGGAGGTCCCCGATTTGATTCTTTCCCTTTCACCTGCGGATTCATAATGACTCCTCAAACTCTGGTCCAGCGGGCCGCAGATGTCCAAATTCATTTTTCCGAAGATGTACCGCAACACCTGTTTCCTCTGATGAGCCTGTCTTCGTCTGTCCCTCTCTCTGTCGTGCCGTTGGTGAATAGGCAGAGCTCGTTAAGCCAAGCAGGTGGTGTTGTGCTGTTCAAAGCGAATTAATCTGTAAACCCAGCAGACATTACCGAAGGCTTCGGCTGGATCGGGCTCTCATTACAGCAGCGTATTCATTTGCAGAAGTACGGAATCCTACTAGGTTTACTACTAGGGACTTGGGGCGAAGGACAGGGTACATCCTGAGTACCCTCACCAGTCCATTGCAGGGGAACATACACACAATCACACTCATGCCTCGGGGCGATTTGGACCGGCCAATTTGACAGGTGTGCCTGTCTCTGGACTGTAGGACGAGAAATGAGTACCCGGATGAAATGCACACAAGCAAATTCAAAACAAACACCATTGCCAGGCCCAGGACCAAAACCCAGGACCTTCTGGCTGTAAGACGGACATACTAACCACTACACTAGAGTGGTATGGTAGTGTCAGGGTGACTGCTCATGGTCGGATGGGATAGGCTCCAACCATCCCCCGACCCTAATAGGATTAAACAGGTCACATTCCACAGAGGAAATTTTGACTTCTGCATTTAACTCATCCAAAATTAGCATATGCAGGTTAACAGCAGTGGGCCGCCACACATTGCAGCGCCCAGAGAGTAGTTGGGGGGTTAGGTGTCTCGCTCAAGGGCACTTGAGCCATGAATGTGGAGGAAAGGAAGGTGTAGCTCACTTCCCCAACACCACACATTTTTTCTGCTTGTTCAGGAATTGAACCAATGTCATCTTGGTCTCAAAAAAGCATTTTTAATCATCAGGGAATGGTTGCTCCCATGTGATCACCCCATGTGATCACCCCATGTGATCACTTAATGAATTTTTTTGTGATAGCAGGGGAGCTCTGCTGCAAAACGTACAAAAGGTTGGCAGGTGTGCATTTTCCATCCATCCGCCCATCCATTCATGAATTCTTCTTCCCCTTTCAGTCATGGAGGTAACAGGTCGAGGACGGGAGCTGAGACCCTTTCCCCAATTACACCCTCTAGTGCCCCCTGGGGGAACAAGGTATTCCCAGGCCAGGCACGATATATACAGTGTATATATATATATATATATATATATATATATATATATATATATATATATATATATATATATATAAGTTGTCTGCTTGTTGAGGTAGCATGGTGGCGTAGTGGTTAGCACATCCGCCTCACAGCAAGATGGTCCGTCATTTGATTTCCAGCTCGAGCGTTTCTTTGTGGAGCTTGCATGTTCTTCCTGTGCTCATGTGGGTTTCCTCTCGGTACTCCGGTTTCCTCCCACAGTCCAAAAACATACATCGCCGGCTAATTGTCTGTTCCAAATCACCAGTGTGAGTATAAGTATTGGCCCTGAGACGGTATGGGGAGCTGTCCAGGGTGTACCTCGCCCTCCTCACCCAGAGTCGATTGAGATGGGTGTCAACTTCCTTTCCACCATAATTAGGATCGGGCGGCTCAGGAAATGAATGAATGTTTCAAGTTTTGTAAAATTAATTGTAACTATGAGATGAAAGAAGTGTATATACTGTACTGGCTTATAAAAGCTGAATCGAGGATATGAACATTTCCTTGTGGATTTGTGAGCAGCAGTTGTTAGAAAAAAAAATGGCCTCAGCATGAAAATGATCATATGTAAACGTATACAAAGAAAAAGAAAAGCAGGATGGCATAGAAATAAGGACGAGTGAGTGGGTGTTGTGCATATGGCTGCTGAATCTCTCTCTCTCTCTCTCTCTCTCTCTCTCTCTCTCTCTCTTTCTCTGTGTGTGTGTGTGTGTGTGTGAGAGAGGGAGGGATGGAGGGAGAGAGTGGGTGGTGGGTGTTCTTCATGTTGGATTGGTGCTTGCATCTGTGCAGTGGAGCGATGCAGCTCTGAACAGATCATATCAGAGATCAGATATGAAAAAAGGGGAGAAATGGATGAATAGAGAAATAAGGAAGGCAATATCAATTTAAGAATAATGCGAGGAAGAAAGCAGATAGAGCTTAGACGAGTGAGGAAGAAGGGAACGGAACGAGAGATCTAATGAGAAAGAGAAGAAAGGAGAAAAGAGTGAAGGAACACATGAGCAAATGGGGATGAATAAAGAGGGGGAAACGAGGATAAAAGAACAGAGAGGAGACAAGAAAATGTGAACGGAGAGACAAAATAAAAGGAGGAAAGGATGAGTGAAGATGGATGGAGGGAATATAGGATCGAATACATGAAGAATGGGGGCTGATGAATGAGGGAAGAGGACAAGAAGGGAACAAACACTCGGCAGGTGATTGAACAAATCTGAAGAAAGGAAAGATACATTTATGCTGGACATGAAAAGAGGAGGAAGAGGAGGAGACAAATACAAATGTAGAATAAAAACTGGGAAAAGATGACCGGAACACGTGAGAGGAGATGAGGAAAGATGAAAAAAATAAAAGAAGCAAAAAAAAAAAAAAAAAAGGAGAGGGATATTATGAAAAACGTCATGGTAGAGTTACTGGTTTGTGGGCTGCAACATCTTTTTCACAGCAGGAGGGCCCTGGGCTCCGGTCCGGTGCTCAGATGTCCAGGCCCTGGGCTCCGGTCCGGGGCTCAGATGTCCAGGCCCGGGCTCCGGTCCGGGGCTCAGATGTCCAGGCCCGGGCTCCGGTCCGGGGCTCAGATGTCCAGGCCCGGGCTCCGGTCCGGGGCTCAGATGTTTCCATTTGGAGTACACATGTTCTCCTTGTGCTTACATGGGTTTCCTCAGGTGACGCAGGTTTCCTCCAACAGTCCAAAAACATGCACACGAACCTAGTTCTCCTGTTTAAAATTGCCCCTACCTGTGAATGTGAATGATTGTGTGTGTGTGTAAATGTTGGCCCATTAATGGTCTGGTGAGCCGTTCAGGGTGTACCCCGGCTTCTCCCGGTTGATTGCTGAGATAGTCTCTATCCTCCCCACAGCCTTAATAGCAGTTAGGCAAATCATTGCCAATAAAAGATTGAGGGAAGAACAGAAGAAAAAAGGGCGTGGCTTTCTCTATGGGGTTTGCACGTTCTTGCCGTGCTTGCATGGGTTTCCTCCCAGCACTCTGGTTTCCTCCCACAGTCCAAAAACATAGCCCCTAGTGGTGAGTGTGAACGGTTAGATATGTGTTGGCCCTGCAGTGACCTGGTAAGCTGTTCAGTGTGTACCCCGCCTTCGCCCTGAGATAGGCGCCAGCCTCCCTGCAACTCTAATAGCAGTGACTAGGATGAAGCGGATGAGAAGATGAAAGAAACATCAAGAAGTGATTGATTGAGGAAAATTGAGAAAATGAAAGAAAAGGAGAGCGATAAAGGGAATGGGGAAAGAAATGGGCGGATCATTGAGAGAAATAATTTGAGACATGGACAAATGAATTGATGCAAGGAATGATAGATAGAGGAAAGGAAAAGGACCATGAGGAAAAGTGTTGAATATCGAGAAGAGAAGCATGGCTGAGGTGCATGAACGGGAAGAATGGTGTGAACAACAGATCCAAAGGAAGGAGAGAAACAGAGGACGAGAGAGTAAAGGAAAACACGCCAGATAAAGACGTGTGTGAGTTTCAGCACGACGACCGTTCAGTCCCCGTCCACACATACATGTCTAATGAGCCATGAACGGAAAGAACCTGAGAAAAAATATGAGGACGGAAGATAAATGAAGGGAGGAAGAAGGGAATAACGAAAGGAAGAGTGTATAAATGACTTAAGGGAAGAGAGGGAGAGAGGAAGAGAGAAAACAAGGTGGCGGCACAGTGCTGAGCTTCATTAGTGTTATAGTGACGGGCTGAAGATAAAGTCTATGAGCAGTGACACCAGAACCTCTCTCTCTCCATCTATCTCTCTCTCTCTCTCAAGCCATCTCCATCTCTCTCACCTTCCTTTCTCTCTCTCTCGCTCTCTCTCTGTTTTTAATCTCTCTCTCTCTCAACCCATCTCCATCTCTCGCCTTCCTTTCTCTCTCTCTCTCTCTCTCTCTCTCTGTTTTTAATCTCTCTCTCTCTCAACCCATCTCCATCTCTCGCCTTCCTTCGCTCTCTCTCCCTCTCTCTCTCTCTGTTTTAATCTCTCTTTCTCAACCTATCTCCATCTCTCTCGCCTTCCCTTTCTGTTTCTTTCCCTCTTCTTTTTCTTTCTTCGTCTCTTTCTCCTCTCTGTCTCCTGTTTTTTTAATCTCTTTATCTTGTCTGATCTTCTCAGTATTTCTCCCTGTCTCCCTTCCTCTTCTTGTTCTCACTTAATCTTTCTCATCTGTGTCACTCATTCTTTTTTTTCTGTCCATCCCAGTCGTTATCGCTGTTTATATCATCTCTCTCAGTATTTCTCTCTGCATCTTTGTCTTTTCTCCTCTGGTCTCTTTCTCCTCTCTGTCTTTCTCCTGTCTGTCTCTCCAGGTCTCTTTCTCCTTTGTGTCACTGAGTCTCTCTCTCTCTCTCTCTCTCATACATCCTCTCTCTCTCTCTCCTATTTCTACAAGTCTCTTTTGTATTTCTGTCCCGGTCTCATTCTCCTCTCGGTCTCATTCTCCTCTCGGTCTCATTCTCCTCTCTGTATATCTGTCTCATTCTCCTCTCGGTCTCATTCTCCTCTCGGTCTCATTCTCCTCTCTGTATCTGCATATCGTCTCATTCTCCTCTCGGTCCCATTCTCCTCTCTGTATCTGTATCATTCTCCTCTCGGTCTCATTCTCCTCTCTGTATCTGAATATCTGTCTCATTCTCCTCTCGGTCTCATTCTCCTCTCTGTATCTGTTATCGGTCTCATTCTCCTCTCGGTCTCATTCTCTCTATATCTCAGTGCAAACTGTGTATGAATTTGTAAACACAGCCCTAATAAGGATGTTTACTGTCAGAAAGGTTAAAGGAGGAAAAGTTTATTATAAGCTCTCACCAAACATCCATCCTTCCTTCCGTCCAGCTTTACATTCATGCGCCTGCAGATTTCACACTTTTATCTGGTAGGAATTCTTGAAACTAGCAGAAAATTTTAGGCACTGAGAACAGAAGCAACATTTCTAAATGAAGTAAAGCGGGAACACTGCGGGCATTTTATAGAAATGTCTTCAATCAAGTGAAATTATTTTATTTTTAGATGTTATTTCTTGAAGAAAGTTGATATAATTAGCTAGGAATGTCCATATTTATGGTATGTATCAGACACTCTTATTCAGAGTAACTCGCGCTCATATAGCCGGACATAACAACGACGGCTTGAAGGTTCTAGAATTCAAACTCATGACCTTCTGGTTAATAATCCATCACCTTAACCTGTGAACTACCGCCGAGCTCAGCCTGTGTCATGGAAACTCCACTTAACCAGAACTGACCCATGTTAGGACAGAAGCCTCTGTCTTTCGCTATATAAACTACATAAAGAAAAAAAATTGTGTATTCAGATGACTAATGGTTGTACATTTTGGCCCTGTGATAATAGAACAAGATGTTAAGGGTGTACCCCATTTTCGTCCAGTGTTGGCTGACACAGGCTCTCGACTTTCTGTGACTCAAATAGTAGGATTAACTGTTCAGCGGATGACTGAATGAGTGAGTAGCTTAATTGTTAAAATTGTTTGTACTTGTTTCTAGAAAATTCCAACGAAAAAACATATACAAAATCTTCGGAAGCCGTAGAATAAGTTAGAATTTAAAAATGGTTCTTGTCACTCGGAGAAAATGATGTATGAGCCCTTTAGAGCAACAGTGGGCAAAGTCCATTTTTGTGAATTTTCAGGAGAGTACTTTAAAATTTTATATCTAAAAAAATTCACCATGATTCATATTTCAATGCCATCTGTTACGTATGTCAAATGGATTCTATCGGACGAGCCCCCAATTTCGGTTAAGTATGGAATTTAGAAGTAAATTGCCCCGTGAAACCAGTAAAGCATGACAGACCATGACATAAACTATATACAATGTAATAATATAAACAAGGCAAGGCAAAATAATACTTACAGCATAAAGCTCAACCAAAATGCAAATTAAACAAAGGGTCCCATAGTCACCAAGCACCTGCAGCAAAGTAAATTTAGAAGCAGCATGCGCTGGCAGAGAAAGGCTTGTAATCCCTCGTTAGACAGAAACAAATGATTAAAATCCTTGTGTTGGCTGTGGGTGAATGTGGACAATGGACTTTGTTGATGAAGTCCCGAACGACGAAACTTTGTCGAAATGCGTTCCATGATCAGCCTTGGATGAGATGAGCCGCCGTGATGAGTTTTCTTAGAGGAGCTGCGTGCCGAAGAGCCTCAAAGAGACAGAAAGAGGCTGCACAAGACGGGAAGAGGCCGGAGCCAGTCGGCACCAGGTCCTTAATATAACCTCCCCAAAGTTCCAGAAAGTTCCATTCTCGAAGTTTCTGAATCACCTGACCGACCACCAGGGCGCATGCGCAACCAGGTCCATCTTGAAGTTTCCAGACGCCCTTACAGCTGAATTACACCATGACTCTAGTTACAGCACACACCGTTTACACACTCACATTTATATACATGCCCCTAACACATCAGTCTCACTGAAAACTCCTCATAAATACAGTAGGTCCCCGTTATTCGCGGGGTTTCGGTTCCAGCCCTTCGCACGGATCAAGAAAATCCTTGAGTTCTTTATCCGGAAATAAAACTCTATGTATCTATTACATACGCTAAAATATGCTTGTTAAACCCATTCTATAGCCAGTCTTACTTGTTAATACAGTAATAATGCACTAAAATATAGTAATGATTAAGGAAAAACTTTTTAATTTAGACTGTGATTTTATATAAGTGTGACATAGTGACCTTTCAGCCGGACCCAGAATGCAGGAGACAGGCTTGCAGCGTGCGGCTTGTGTTTATAGGGAGTAGATGCGAGGAATGAATTCAGGTGTGTGCTGCTGCAATCAGCCCAAGCAGGTCAGCCACGCCCCTCAGCCGAAGGGGGGAGAAAATAGTTCGAGAACACAGCCACCAAAATCAAAGTCCCCCCAAAACACAGACCATAACAAAAAGAACAAAAATCAACATGAAGTGTAATAAATTGGATACACAAAACAAAAGGATAAACATGCTACACCACAGTACATAAAATCTCACACACAAACATTCTAAACATTAACTTGGGTACTGTACTGGAATAATAATTGAAAAAGACTTTAATACTACAGTTCATTACAACAGTTCAGATGATTATTCATCTTCAGGCACTTCAGAGGAAACTGTCTTTTCTTCATGAGGAAATATTATTTCTTCTGAAGAGACATCCAACACCATTACCTTTTTCTGGCACTTAGCCTCCTTACCAGAAGCCAGAGAAGATACACGGCGTTTGGATGACATTATAGATCTTAAATGGTAATTAAAACACACTAAAAAATGCACATTGACAACTTGTGCACAAATGAGAAAAACGGGGTGCATCAGCTAAACCAATCAGCCGGAGAGAGAAACAAAAGCTCTCAGCCATTGGCTAAATTTTAATCACTTGCCATTTACTTCCGAGTTTGTTGGAAATCCATGAGTAAATAGGGACGTGAGTGCAAATCCGCGAATGGTCAAGGGCCTACTGTACTTTTTCCTCGACTGCTGTCTTGCTAGGACTTAGGCATTTTGCCAAAAATTACAATTTTGGACTTGGAAGAATTGCAGTCCAAGTCCAAATGTCCAGGAAATGTAGCAAAATTATGGAAAATAATGACAAACATTGGGCAGTGCTAATCCAGTGGTAGGCTACTGGATTAGTGATACAAAGGTCGGGGGTTCAAGCCCCCTATCATCGGGTTGGTACTGCTGTCCCCCCCAGTGCAACAAGCTGGGTTATCAATGGCTGGCCATGTCTCACACTGGCATGAAAAAGAACCATTGCTGACTCTTGTCAGGAGTAGGATGTATACCCATCAGCATGTTTCTGACCTGCAATGGCCTGGTGAGCCCAGAGTCAGGTGAGATGGGTGCCAGCATCACTGCAACCACAATTAGGAGTAAACGGTTCAGAAAATGAATGAACGAATAACTTTCAGTTAAATACTAACAAGCAGATGCAATTGTGTGCTAGTTAAAGTAATACTTATTTCCCAAGTCCTCTATGTAATGTGTATGCTTTTCTTGGATGTTGAGACTCCACTCATGGATCCCGCGATCTTGGATTTTGGACTTTGCACTAGTAAATCAGTGAAATAGCTGAGAGCAATAGTAAAGGGCTCTCGAGTGGTGCATTCACATGATGTGTGACTATTAAACGGGATTGCAAGTTCAAATCCGGGTTAATGCACACAGCAGTCCAGGGCCAGGAGTCCATGAGAGCTAACTGGCTGAGCTCACACGGGATGGAGGGAAGGCATTGCTCACTTCCTTGTCACTCACAGTGATCGCCAGCCATTCATGGGTGTCTGTGAGCTCATTCGTATGACAAATAGCGCTTTCCCTCCAAATGTGTTAGACCGCTCCCAAATACGCATTACGCTGCAGTTCAAAAAGAGGTGGGTGGCTCAAATTGCATGTCAGGGAGGGGGGCATGTGCATGCCCCTCCCTGAATGGAGGTGATTGTGTGATCGGGAAGGCAAAAAGTTGATGGATGGGAATTGGGTGTGACTAAAATTACGGCGAAAATAGGGGAAAATCGGGGCAGTGGTGGCCCAGTGTTAAGGTGCTGGATTACCAATCTCAAGATTGGGGGTTCAAGCCCCACTGTCAATGGTTAACACTGCTGTCCCCCCAGCGCCACTAACTGGGTTATCAAAGGCCAGCCATGTCTCACTGTCTATGGCGTGAGGTTTGTGTAAAAAAAATCATTGCTGACTTGTCAAGAGGAGCTGCATAGCCGTCAGTGTGTTTGTTTTGCATGCGATGGCCTGGCAAGCAGTTCAGGGTGTACTCTGCCCTCACCCAGATTCGGCTGAGGTGAGCGCAGTGCTCCCCACGACCCCAGTTAGGATTAAGCGGTTCAGATAATGAATGAAGGGAGGAAATCCACAAAAAAGAGTAACAGGGAAATGCCACTGTTCTGACAAAATTAGAACTCTACTAGATTTAGAGCAGTGTCCATCTGAAAGATTGAACTTTTCTCTATTTATTTCTGTACTCAACTCAAAATTAACAAAAATGGACCCTTGTTGCTTCAGGGGACTCACATATATAATAATCTGACCCTTTGCTTGGCCTTATTTGCACAGTTGATTTTGAAGGTTTAAGTAAACAATCTTAATACTCTATTCTAATTCTGAATTGCAAAATTGATCCATTTGAATGACATCATAATTTATTATTGTTCGTGTGCATCATGTATCCTTGTGAGATTTACATCGTGTGTTTTGTTTGTTTTCTCACCAAAACGTGCATGTGTTTGCTATGCATTTGTGCCTTTGTCACTGCTCTCGTCTGTCTTTACCCCCGTTCTGTCATTGCTTTGTTACCTGAATGTATCCACCTGTTCTGTGTTTGGCTTCTGTTGAGTTTGCCTTCTTATCTCCTCTGGGTTTCCATCGTCCTTATATATTGATCTTTTACGAATGTTGTGTCTTAATGTTGCTGTGAAACAGTGGTGAGCCGTCAGGGAAAGCAAAGCCTAGTGGTACCTGACCTACAAATTTAATCCATTATGAAGATGAGCTCGTAAACCAAAATGTTCATTAGATAAAACAATTATTCCCATATGAAATAACAGAAAACCAATTAATTCGTTCCAACCCCTCCCAAACTCGTATATCCTGCCACAAACATGTATATTTGATCTAATATATTAAAGATGTAAAAACAATAAATATTTAATAATAATAATAATACTTGTATATTAACATTACTCATAATTAAAAATAAATAACAATAAAACAAGAATAAACAATATGTCAACTAATCCTTCCGATCATCGACTGAACAGAGGAGGAGGGGAATTTTGTGCATGTGCATGCTACGAATGCCAGCAAGGAAAGGCTCATGGTGAGCTCCCACAAGGCCAGTGCTTCTCAAATAGTGGGGCAAGCCCACCTTAGAGGGTGCAGTGTGATGCTGGGGGTCATGTATGACCCTGGGGAACATGCTTTTTTGCCATACTGTACTTGAATTAAGTGTAATTGCACATCATCTACAGAAGTTGGCAGTAGTGCTCTGTGTTCCCTGTGGTGTAGGGAAAACCACCGAGCAAACAATATGAAGTGCAGTAATCACTATTTATAGTCGCGTGTGGGGTGCTGGGCGGTGGGGGGTAGGGGGGGGGGTTCATCCTATAAGGGGCGTCACAGAAAATAATTGAGAAGCATTGCACAAGGTGTTCTCAGAGTGCGGAGGAATACATGTGGAAGAATACGAGGCTCATCGGCCTGGAAAAGTCATTTCCCCAGCAGAGCTCGTAAATCAAAATTTTTCTTGTTGGATGGGGCAGATTTTTGGTGGATCAAAGCTCGCATAATGGAAATTTTGTTATAAAAGACACTCGTAAGCCAAGGCATCACTGTATTTTTTTTCCATGAAAGGCAGTGGTAGCCCGGTGGTAAGGTGCTGGATCACTGATCCCAAGGTTTGAGGTTCAAGCCCCACTATCAACGGGTTGTCACTGCTGTAATCCCAGTTCAGCTAACTGGGTTATCAAAGGCTGGCCATGTCTCTCATTGTCTATGGTGAGAGGCTGTAAAAGAGCCATTGCTGACTTTTGTCAATAGGAGCTGCGATGGCCTGGAAAGCCATCCAATTTATACTCTGCCATCACCCAGAGTCAGCTGAGATGGGTGACACCCTCCCCATGACCCTAAATAGGATTAAGTGGTTCAAAAAATGAATTAATGAATGTTCCATTAAATTGTATTAATTTATTCACAACAGTCGATTCTCTTCATTTTGTAGCGTGCCTCTTGGCTGCACTGCTTCCAGTATGTGGATGTGAGATTCCAATAGGATTTCAGCTTCTATGTGTTGTCATAGGGGGCAGTGGTGGTCTAGTGGTATAAGGCGCCGGATCGCTGATCCAAAGGTTGGGGGTTCGAGTCCCACTCTCCACAAGGTTGTCACTGTGTCCCCCCCCCCCCCCCCCAGTGCAGCTAACTGGGTTATCAAAGGCCGGCCATGTCTCTCACTGTCTATGGTGTGAGGCATGTAAAAGAACCATTGCTGAATTTCGACAAGAGTAGACTGCAAAGCTGTCAGCATGTTTCTGCCCTGCGATGGCCTGGCGAGCTGTCCAGGGTGTACTCTGCCCTCGCCCTGAGTTGGCTGGGATGGGCACCAACCTCCCCGTGACCCTAATTAGGATGAAGCGGTTACAGAAATGTGTTGCCATGTTAATCTAATCTGCCCGGGGCCTTCAGAATCAGCATTGTTGACTGATGTCACTTAAACTTAAATCACTTAAACAATGGGGGCTGTTTCTTGAACCAATCAGATTTCGTATTTGCCTGACTGACTGGTCAGAGCAAAACTAGGTGAATAATCTGTAGTGATCAGTACACAAAAAATAAAAATTAGAATATTTTACACTTACAATGGCTGATGAATGAGAAGAAATTAACTTGGTCTTAATTCTTAAAAATCCATTTTCAAGGTGGGCTTTTCCTGAAAAGCCGGACATCAGAAGGAGAGGTCGAGCAGATGAGGTTTGTCCCTTTTTTCATTTGGATCAGCATCAATTTATCGGCAGCTTCCACCAGTAAATGCCAGTTACAAACAAAATTCTGTAATGCTCAGAGTTACTAGCAGAAACGTGTTAAAATGCCTCCCCTGTAATGCCTTGTTATATTGTATTTTTGTATTTTGTTGATGCTTTATATAATTGTGACGTGATAGTCGTGGTATTAAGAGGTGGAATTAATCCGTAAGGTTCCACTGAAGGTCCAGGAACCAAATGTACAACCCGATACTGAGGTAAACTAAACCAACTTAAAATTTCCGACTCCATTTCACTCAACCGCCCCCCCTGCACGCTAGGTACTACAAATAGTATTATTTGTCTATAAAATTGTTATTAGTACACCTTTGCATAACATTGCATCTTTATTCACATTATAAACAAAACAAAAAATAGAGTTCAACTTACAATCAAGAAAAACTTCATTAACATTATTGATCTGTAACAGAAAAGATTTAAAGTGCACCAATGTGCTTGAACTTAAAAAAGAAAAAAAAAACATTCTTATTTAAACCCGCTCAACTTATTTATGTGTTAAGATCTCCATCTCTCTCCACCTTTCTCTTTGTTCCTGTAAGAAATTTTTTCCGTGTTGTCTCTTGAGGGGTTGTTTATTGCACTTCATATCATTTGCTCGTGCGAAAAACCTCTACACCATAGCGCGACAATGAGAGCGCCACTGCCAACTACTGGAGTGGAGGTGCAATTACACTTAATTCTTGTACACTATTCCAAAAAAGCATGTTCCCGAGGGAATCACACTGCCCCCCCCCATCCCGCTGGCATCATACCGTGCCACCCCCCCAAGGGGGGCCTGCCACACTATTTGAAAAGTACTGCATTAACCTCATACTTTGACTGGATAGACAAACATCATCTAAACGTTCTGATAATGTTTAACCAGAGGGTTCATTGAGAACATATGTATGAGTTTCATTCACAATGTTGTTTTGATGTCAGAATGTCACAATATGACTTGTATGCTAGGTTGGACAGTAAGGAGGGAGAAAATTATTTATACAGGTTGGCACAGCAGATAAATAGAGATGGGAAGGACCTGCAGCAAGTTAGAGTCATTAAGGACAGGGTGGGAAATGTATCGACTGATGACAGAAGTGTGCTGGGAAGATGGGAAGAGTACTTTGAAGAGCTGATGAATGAGGAAAATGAGAGAGAAAAAAAGAGGTGACTGTTGAGGACCAGGAAGTAGCAAAGATTAGTAAGGGTGAAGTGAGGAGGGCATGAAGAGGATGAAGAGTGGAAAGGCAGCTGGTCCTGATGACATACCGGTGGAGGTATGGAAGTGTCTAGGAGAGGTAGCAGTAGATTTTCTGGCAAGCACATTCAACAAGGCCTTAGAGAGTGAGAGGATGTCGGAGGAATGGGGGAGAAGTGTGCTGGCGCCCATTTTTAAGAACAAGGGAGACATGCAGAGTTGTGGCAGCTACAGAGGGATAAAGTTGATAAGCCATACGATGAAGTTATGGGAAAGAATGGTGGAAGCAAGACTAAGGGCAGAGGTCAGCATTTGTGAACAATAGTTTGGTTTCATGCCAAGAAAGAGCACCACAGATGCAGTGTTTGCTTTGAGGATGTTAATAGAGAAGTACAGAGAAGGTCAGAGTGGGCTGCATTGTGCCTTTGTGGAGCTAGAGAAAGCGTATGAGAGGGTCCCGAGAGAGGAACTGTGGTATTGCATGAGGAAGTCTGGAGTGGCGGAGAAGTATGTTAGAGTGGTGCAGGACATGTATGAGAGATGTAAGACAGTGATGAGGTGTGCTGTCGGTGTGACAGAAGAGTTTAAGGTGGAGGTGGGACTGCATCAAGGGTCAGCTCTGAGCCCCTTCTTGTTTGCTATGGTGATGGACAGGCTGACAGATGAGGTTAGACAAGAATCTCCATGGACAATGATGTTTGCAGATGACATTGTGATCTGTAGTGAGAGCAGACAACAAGTACAGAAAAATCTAGAGAGGTGGAGGTATGCCCTGGAAAAGAGAGGAATGAAAGGTAGCCTCAGTAAAACAGAAATACATGTCTGTGAATGACAAGGACCCAAGAGGAACGGAGTAGAGATAAAGAAGGTGGAGGATTTTAAGTACTTAGGCGCAACAATCAAAACAAACAAACAAAAAAAGAAGAGTGTACAGGCAGGTTGGAATGGTTGGAGAAAAGTGTCCGGTGTGATGTGTGATAGGAAGGTATCAGCAAGAATGAAAGGAAAAGTGTACAAGATGGTGTTGAGACCAGCGATGTTGTATGGTTTAGAAAGAGCGGCACTGGGGAAAAGACAGGAGGCAGAGCTGGAGGTAGCAGAGATGAAAATGTTGAGGTTCTCTTTGGGAGTAACGAGGATGGATAGGATCAGAAATGAGTCATAGGGCAATGTCAGAGGGACAGCACATGTGAGAGGTTTTGGAGTCAAAGTCAAAGAGGCTATAGATTGAGATGGTTTGGACATGTACAGAGGAGGGATAGTGAGTATATTGGCAGTAGGATGCTGAGGTTGTAACTACCAGGCAGAAGGCCTAGAGGAAGACCAAAGAGAAGATTTATGGATGTAGTGAAGGAGGACATGAAGGTAGTTGGAGTAAGAGTAGAAGATGCAGAAGATAGGGGGAGATGGAGGTGGATGGTTTGCTGTGGCGACCACTGAAGGGAAAAGCCGAAAGGAAAAGAATAATAATAAGAGAATGTTGCAAAGATCAGCGCCATCTAGTGTAGGACAAGGATTCTGTGCATCTGTTTCCATTTTGTTGAATCGCATAGGTATTGAAAGGAAAACCAGACCAGGACAGCTCGCCGGACAACTACTAGTACATGGCCAAGACACATACAACGATTCACACTCTCATCCACGCATAGGGGCAATTTGAAACAGCGAGTTCTCCCCTAATTTAAACGTGAATGATTGTGTCTGTGTGTTGGCCTTAAGATGGCCTGAAGAGCTGTTCAGGGTGTACCTCGCCTCAACCTGTTTTCCAGCTGATTTGAATTTTATCATTTGCTGGAAAAAAAGCATTGACTTTCCAAAGTTTGATTAAACGTGTGTCAGAAATGGATGAAAAGGTAAGAGAATCTCATTGAGATTTGAATGATTTGAAGAGGATCTGTTTTTATTCTGTAAAACTGTTTCCTGATTCCAAATCCCAGAAATTGAGGCTAAGGTTAAACCTAAATAATAATCAGTTCAGTTTTCATTTGGCTTTGCTTGACTCTTCCTTTCTCACACTTTCCTTCTTTTCCTCCCCTCATCGCAGTCTTATGATTAACCTTGAGTGGACTTTCTGGTAATGCCCCCCCCCCATGCTTGCTATTCCACCACCCCTCCCTCTTTCTCTCTTTCATCTTCTGCTGCCCATGTCTCCCCTTTCTCTCTCTCTCTCTCTCTCTCTCTCTCTTTCTCTCACTCACACACAGCATTCCCCCTCTCTCTCCCATTCACACACAGCAACCCCTTTCACTCTCTCTCTCTCTCTCTCTCTCTCTCTCTCTCACACACACACACACAGCACCCCCTCACACACACACACACACACACACACACACACACACACACTCCCCTCTCCCCCCCTTAGTCCAAAGACATCTACACATTAGACTAATTGGCAATTCCAAATTGCCACATGCATGAGTGTGAGTATGAATGGTGTGTCAGTTGGCCCTGAAATGGTCTGGCAAGCTGTTCAGAGTTTACCCTAAATGTTTAAATTCTTTTATACTTTATAAGCCCCTCCTTGCACTGGTTTACTGTGTAAAGCTTCTTTCCGACAATATCAATTGTAAAAAGTGCAAATACAAATAACACTGAATTAAACTGTATCCTCCACCTTTGCCCAGTGATGATCATCATCTAAAGTAATGATGAGATACAGAGATGGACATATGGAGATAATGCGGAAAGACTGAATCTATCTTAATCAGCTTTGTCCAGCCAGAGACATCATCCAGAGACTCAGAGTATTTGGGGAACTCTCTGTGGTCAAGGGACGATTCTGAAAGTCAATATGCCTGTGCTGTTCATGCTTCCACAATAAAGCAGCATCTGCAATAAAAACGGGCATCATTCTGTAATGGAGATCACAGCATGGGCTCAGGAGCACCTCCAGAAATCATGTTGCTGCTATTGATTATAAGCTTTCTATGTTCTACTGTGAATAAAATATGAGTTTCTCTTGTTCTCGTCCACTCATTCGCTGAACTGCAAAATCCTTAAGCACATATTTATGTGTGTCACATGATTACACGCCATTTAAATCTCATTACTCAATCAAGATTAATCAATCTGTTCTCCTGAAAGTACCGCGAGCGATGAACGATCTCACCCACTCTCACAGACTCAAAAGAAAAGTTCAAGTGACGCGACTCATCTCATTAACACACCGATCGATGTCCTGACACATCCAACATTAATCCCGTGAGCGAGTGAGCAGAGGAAGGGTGAAGAGGATGTGCGTCTACAATGATGATATCCATCGTGAGCACTTCAGCTGTCCTGCGCTGGAGTGAATCAGACAGTGTATTTCCATTCAAATTGCAGCAGCGGCTTTGATCAGGAAACCATATCAGCACATCAGAGAGAGGCAAGTCGCTCTTAAAGGGAAGAAAATAAAGAGAGCGGTGGTGTTTGAGTGCCTGGTGATGTGCTTTGTGCACAGCCGAGTGAAACATGCTCCTGTTGCTCAGCAGATTGAGTTGCATTAGACTGAAATTCATCCAACACTTACAATGAAAATGTTCTATTTGTGGTTTGGATTGAAGAGCAATTAATGATACGAGCAAGTCTCATGTGGTAGTATTTTTAAAAAACATGGAAGAACTTCGCCGAACAATGGACAATAGCAGCTTCAGTTCTTTTGTACTACAGATGCCTTATTGCAAGACGGAGACCTCAACATTCAAAGAAGATGGATCGATCATGGCACATCAGGGACATCGTTCCGAGTACTGGTCTGAAGCTCCTCACTTCATGTGTTCGGTCCTGTTTAGTAAACGGAATCCAAGCTCATCATCTGCTAGCTTCCATCCTTCAAAGGATGGAAACTGTTTCGAATAGTATCCTAAAGAAGATGGAGGGACGAGGCCATGCCAGAAAGAATGCAACGCAAAAAGAGGTGTTGACTCGGCCTTGCAAGACACCGGTCAAGTCGGCAAGTGAACGCAGGAAATTACCAGGCCACACCCTAACCAAGAATACTACCGTACACAATTGTGAGGTGCTCCACTGAATGGAGGCGCCTGTCGCAAGTGACGTATGGTGCTTGTGAGACAAAGCGTGTCTTATCCGGACTTCCGATCTTTCAAGTGAGCAAGTGAAGGTTGAGTACTAAACAAGTATTCAACGCGCACTTGCGATAAGCGCCTACATTTGGTGGAGCACCTCACAATTTCTTAAACACACGGGGCACATCTGCTGGATGGAGACTGACTCCCTTCAGAAGCAGGCCTGGTTTAACAAGAGGACGTCTGCGAGGATGTGAAGAAGAGTGGAGGAATTGTTTGACAATGATCACCAGCAAGCCAAAAAAACCCGATAAGGCACAATCCAGATTTTCAACAACTGCTCCAACAACATTTACTGGCGCAAAAGCCCCCCATGGCCCATCACAGATCCAATGGGAAAACATGTTAATGTGGTGCTCGTAGTCTGCAAGGATTAATATTCATGTCTACTGTAGGTACTGGGAGTTCTGGGACTGGTCCTGTAGTGAAGCAATGAAGGCCGGCATGGCCATGTGCATACAGCAGGAGTGAAGAGGACTCGGTGTGAATTCATATGCAGTGACACATCATGCTGTCTACATGTGGACCTGTGTGAGGAGAAACAAAGGTGTAGGAAAGAGGGCCAACAACAGCCTGCTCTTGCACCTGGTACCAGATGACCTCATTGCGACTGAGTGTTTTGAGCAAAAATTGAATTCTTGAGCCATTTATGAACACATCACTGATCAAATAGAAGAGCATTTACATTTACAGTATGTAGCAGAGATCCTTAAGCGCTTGAAAGTCACTTCTGTAAGTCATCCGTTGCTGTTCGCCTCTCTTCCAACATGTAAACATCAGGCCATTGTTTCAAAAAACGTAAACACCATAACATTGATTTCCATCCAGTGTCGGGTTCATTTCTCACCAACGTCTTGAATCGATGAGGGAAAAACTGAACCACTCCATAAAGTCTTCTCCAACACATCTCGAAAACTCTCAATAGGCTTAAGATCAGGACTCTGGGGTGCCAATACATACATGAAAATGATTCCTCAGGCTCCCTGAAACACTCTTTTCATTATTCGAGTCCTGTTTACATATCCGAGCTATCAGGGGGAAAAATGCATTGACGTGAATACCTGCTCATTCAGTCCATTCAGATCATCAGCTGCTTCATTTTATTAAAACATTAATGTTGCTGAGCCTTGACCGGACCAACCAGAGCAACAATCGCATGGAAATTACATTTTGTGAGCAAAGATAAATGGAATGAAAAATATTAGACTGTGTGACTTTTTTTTTTTTTGGCCGGGTAGTGTATATTAGTATATACTCCACAGGAACAGGGATCAGAGGATTAAAGAAACATTATCCAGAGGGAATAATGCTTGAACAGTCATGGTTTGTCATGTGGTGTCATAATCACACTTTAAAATTGAAAAATATTAATAGAACACGGCCAATGGTGGCCTGGTAATGAAGGTGCTGGATCACTGATCCTAAGGTTGGGGGTTCAAGCCCCACTATCAACAGGTTGTCACTGTCCCCCCAGTGAACTAACTGGGTTATCAAAGACCGGCCGTGTCCCTCACTGTCTATGGTGTGAGGTTCATGTAAAAGAACCATTGCTGAGTTTTGACAAGCGGAGCTGCAAAGCCATCAGTGTGTTTCTGCCCTGCGATGGCCTGACGAGCTGTCCAGGGTGTACTCTACCCTCACTCGGAGTCGGCTGGGATGGGCACCAGCCTCCCCGTGACCCTAATTAGGATACATAAAATGAATGAATGAATCCATAGAATACATAAATCCATCAAAATTTGTGGGGAAAAAAAGGAACTTCACAGCAAGATGGTGCGAGTTTCTGTGTGTAGCTCCGTACTTGCATGGGGTTTCAAACGGGTACTCTGGTTTCTTTCCAAAAATAATTGGTTGTTCCGGATTGCCTCTAGGTGTGAGTGTGAAGACTTCTGTACGTGTTAACGTGCAATAACGTGGAAAGCTGTTCAAGGTGCGCCACGCCTTTTCCTGGCGTAGACATAGACAGACTCCAATCATGCCACAATCCAACTGAGATCAAGCGGGTCGGTAAATGAGTGACTCATGAGTGACTGAGTCAGTGACAGATGATTGTATGTTTAATGCCAGTTAGTTAAATGCATTGTAGGAGTTTTTTTCTTCTGACAAACACAGACCATACATAATAATCTTATTATAATTTCTTTTTAAATTTCCTGAACTTGGATAACTTTTCCGTGTAATCTCCCAGTATTCTGACTTGATATGATTTGCACGCACTCCATCATTCATGCAAAATATCCAGTATAACACTTTGTTTTTCCCACAGCCACAAAATTTCCATCTATTTACTAAAAGTTCCTCATCCACCATAATGGAAAATATCACTCTGGGCATGCACGGTAAATGTCTGACCTATGACCTTTCGCTCATATTTTCCACTTTTGTTTGTTTTGGCAACAGAGATCGAAAACATGTCCCAGTGGTGGTTATAGTATTTTATATTAACCCTTTAAAGTCTTCATATGGTGCAAAGACTTGAATGTGTGGCGGTGGGTATGGGGGCAAACATTTTCCCACCTTGTAGCTTTAGAAATGTATTTTGCATGTTCTTGATTTGGATTTATTAAAAAACAGTCACAGACAGACAGTGAAATGGATTGAAACCCACAGAAAAGTCAAACTCATGCTCAGAAACAAACTCATAAACAAACACCCCTCCCTTCTCTCTCTCTCTCTCTCTCTCTCTCTCTCTCTCTCTCTCTCTCTCTCTCTCTAAGTGCGCAGTCGTGTGCCAGTGTGTGTGCAGGTGAGGTGCAAGACCGAGCAGGAGTGTGAGAAAGTGTGTAGGTGTGTGTGTGTGTGTGTGTGTTGGCGTTGGAACCAGCTGGTGCAGTCAGCATGTTCAGGAGGAAGAGGAGCGTGTCCTTCGGTGGGCTCGGATGGTATGTTCCATTTTCTGGCCTTGATAACGTAGACTGACTCACAAAGGGCCAAATTTGGTTTAGATAAGATTTAACATGTTAAGTGTTTGACTTTCTGATATGGTGAGATTTTAACAGAGGGCTCGGTGTGATGTCATAAACTCACGAATTGAGGATTTAGTGTGGTGAGGTTTTTAGGGTATACCTCACCTTCACCTGACGTTGGCTGAGATAGGTTTTACTTTACCCATTACCCTAGTAGGATTAAGCGTGTTGGCAAATGAGTGAGTGTGTTATGACTACTGGATAATAATAATAATAATAATAATAATAATAATAATAATAATAATTGCATTTGAAAATCAGATAAGCAAAGAAGAAAAGTAAAATTATTCAGCAATACATATTAAGGTACCACAAAAAAAATAAAGTTTGTAATTTTCATTGTCCCGCCCCCTAAATGTGTTCATAATATGAAAAGAAAAACAGTATTAGATATATTTTAACAATTTTTACTGGTAGTTCAATCGTCCAAAAGTTAAAATGTTATGTGCAATATTCCGCAAACGTCTGAAATGGTCATCGAATGTTAAATTTAACATAAAAATATAAAACCGCAGAAATCACTTGTTGATTTGAAGGAAGTTTGCTTCCAGAGATTGTTTCCAGGGTTCCTCCAATCAGGCATATTCCACGATCCTTCTTTGGCAGGATACAACTGGAACAAGCCATCATCTCTGAAAATAACAACAGTGTACCACTCATCCAATACTGTCCTAGATTTCAAATTCTGCAATGTCACATACATATATATATATATATATATATATATAAATAAAAGGACAGGACAAAGACTTTCTATTTAAACTCCATTTATCACTACAGATCTGTTTCGAGGGGTGGTGAAACCATCCTCTCTCTTCAGGTGATTATAGAAGAATCGAATATAGAAGAATTCTATAATCACCTGAAGAGAGAGGATGGTTTCACCACCCCTCGAAACAGATCTGTAGTAATAAATGGAGTTTCAATAGAAAGTCTTTGTCCTGTCCTTTTATTGTTATTTGCTCTACCAAAAAGTATTGAGCACTCTCCTACGGAAGGATCTACTCAGAAAATCCTCTCTATATATATATATATATATATATATATATATATATATATATATATATATATAATATATTTACAGTGGTACCTCACCTTACGAAATTATTCATTCCAGAGCCTTTTTCGTAACCTGGATGTTTCGTAAGTAGAACCGCATTTTACATGAAAATTTGAAAAACTCATGAACACGCTGCTGCTCAAGGGGGCTGCATCATCCCTCCTTGCCACTGGGAGGCCAGCAGGGTGGGATGTTGGAAGATAGTCAATGGGAGAGCAGCTCATGCATTGTTTGAATGTTTGAATGGCACGTTTGGTGCATTTCGTTTTTAACCTGGATTTTTCGTTTGTTGGGAGTATCGTAAGGTGAGTTACCACTGTGTGTGTACATATATATATATATATATATATATATGACGCTATAGCTCACTCATGGAAGTGTAACCAGATGCTAGCCTTTTATGCATTTTTATTAATTGGCCAGACAATAACTGTTATTCTGTTATCTAAGCAGGACAATGTAAATATATAATATATATTAATATAAGTAAATTAACATCACTTAGTCACTTACTCTATTATCACTCAATCAGTGGTGTGCCATGTGTCTAATGAATAAATACAGTATTAAACGCTGATGTGTTTATGCTGTCACAGCGGTTGTTTTGTTAATGATGACTAACGACAAAACAGATCTAAACAAGAATATTGACTTCAATAAAATAAATCGCTCGATCAGTTCTGTAATATAAAGAAATTATTCAATTAAATAAGATTATATTTCAATATATAGTACAGTGTTAACACGCAAGCAATGACCCACTGCTGAATACATGTACATACATACTCTATGAAAATATTCCAGCCAATTGGGCGACCAGTAAATATGCAAATATTTCTATGAAAATTTGTGTATTTACTATGCTTCATAAAAGTAAACTAACTAGGGGTGGTACCTGAAAAATAAAATTTATTTTTTTGCCATTACAGTCGGCCCCCAACTTACGAAGACCCCTGTGTACAAAATCCCTGGGTTACGATAAACATTTTCTTGAGTTTCCGTCCCCGAGATACGAAACAACCCCCTCTTACGAAAAGAAATTAAAAATTCAAATGCGCCAATCAAAATTTCACACGACACGCGAGTTGCTCGCTCAATGGCTGTCTCTCAACATCCCGCCCCGTTGGCCTCCCAGATAGAGACAGAAGGAAGCTTCACTCTTCGGTTTTTAATTTAGTTTTTTAAGTTGTTTTAATTCAGTAAATGTTTAATAAATGTGGGCGCATTTGAGCTCATCTGGAATTCCGATCCCTCAAGGAATTAAATTAAAGTTGTTCGTCAAGCAGGGAATGTGCTTTGAATTCACGTCTTGTGGGCGTGGCCCGCAGCACGCGTGCGCGCACGAGAGAAATAGAGATCGAGAGAGAGAGAGGTGTGTGTGTGTGTGTGTGTGTCTGTGTGTTAATAAAAAATGTTTAATAATGGTTTAATTAATAAATATGTTAATAAAATGGTTTTTAATATGTTAATAAAATGTTTAAATTTGTTAATAAATAATTTTCTTTTACTTTTAACACATATTTCATACAAAATTGGTGTACTTTTATCATTTGTAAAGGGTTTATGGGGTTTATCCAGTCCAAAGACTGGAGCCTTGGATCGAATTAGTTGTTCAACATGTAAGATGCGACCCCTACTTATGAAATCCCCGCGATACGAAAAGGGTCCTGGAACGGATTAATTTCGTAAGTTGGGGGCCGACTGTATATTCTGTGGCACCCCTAATACACACACACAATATCAATTAAACATTCAAAAATCATGCATCATACATAAATAAAATATAAATACTGCATACACATGCAGACATGCTCGCTCACACACGTGCGCGCGCACACACACACACACACACACACACACACACACACACACACACACACAGATGCACACCTCACATAAAAATGTAAGTAGTTTTGTAGGGGCTGTTTGGGTTGTTTTTGTTTGTTTGTTTGTTTGTTTGTTTGTTTGTTTTTTTTTGCATAATTGGCCTTGTTGTGTGGCATTTTCCTGAGCGTTCCCCCTATTTTTCCTTAATTTCCTTATTTTAAAATTTTTCGATTAATATTTTTTGAAAAACCCACGATGCACTGAACCCGCAGAAACTGAAGCACGAAGTAGCGACGGATCACACTCTCTCTCTCTCTCTCTCTATAAATATGTATATATATATATATATATATATATATATATATATATATAATATACATACATGTGTGTGTGTGTGTATATATATATATATATATATATATATATATATATATATATATATATATATATATATATATATATATACACAGTATATATATACTGTATATATACACTGTGTATTCATTCAGTAATTTTCTGAACTGGTTAATCCTAATTGGGGTTGTGAGGTGGAGAGGCTGTTGCCCATCTTGACTGAAGCTCTTGACTGACCAGAGGGTGGGTTGCACCCTGGATGGTTTGCTTTGCCATTGCAGGGCCATGACTCACATAGCCATTCATGCTCACATTCATATCTATGGGTGATTTGGAGCAGCCAATTAGTCTACTGTGCATGTTTTTGGGCTGGGGGAGGGGGGAGGGGCATGCGGGCACAAGGTGAACATGTAAACTCCACACAGGGATGCCTGAGCTGGGAGTCGAACCCAGGACCTGTGTTACACTGTGAGGCCTGTATGCCACCGAGCCCCTCAACCCCACAGAGTTGAAAAGTGGTTTAATGAATGTTACACGCTTCCTGTTTATACTGTTTTGTTGTTCTTTTATACCTTCATCATCTTTTGTTTTGTATTTCCCGTTTTCCTGCACTTCTTTATTTTACATATAACAGTTTCCTCTTTTATGTAATCAGATTGGTCAGAATCTGTCTGTTGTTTTTACAGCAGCATTCCATGGATACGGTTGATCTGTGTCACTGTGGCTCTTGTAATGCGTATTTATTCAATAAAATGTTAATAAATTGCTGTAATATTCTCACAATTATACAAAAATAATCCACTTTGGGCTGATAAAAGTTGCCCTGCGGTTCTGCTTCACCTTTCAACCCTGATGTGAATTTATTTTTTACAATTTTTATTTTTCATTAGTCATAATTTAAATACTCTATTCTGATTGGTCAGTTGCACACGTCAATAGGTAGGTATGTCTATACACACATGTTTGTGTGTGTGTGTGTGTGTGTGTGTGTGTGTGTGTGAGATCAGCAGGACAGACTGCTCCTTTGGAGAATGTAATTAGTGGAAGCACCAAAATCATAGTAAACTCAATTAAATAAATTTAAAACAATAATATAGTGTAATGGTTATCCCGTCCGACTCACAGCGAGAAGGTCCTGGGTTAGATTCCCAGCTTCAACGTTTCTGTGTGGAGTTTGCATGTTCTCCCCGTGCTTGTGTGGGTTTCCTCCGGGTACTCCGGTTTCCTCCCAAGGTCCAACAGTAGGTTAATTGGCTGTTCCAAATCACCCGTAGGTGGGAGAGGGAGTATGATGGTTGTGTGAGTGTTGGCCCTGTGATGGCCTGGTGAGCTGTCCAGGGTCACCCTTACCCAGAGTTGGCTGAGATGAGTGCCAGCCTCCCTGTGACTCTAATTAAGTGGTTCAGAAAATGAATGGAATTTTTTTATGTATTTATGGAAAAATCAGTACACTGTTCACCGAGCTGGTCGTAATCACCATATAAATCCCTTCGTGGTGATACAAGAGCCCTCGGCTGTGCGTCAGGAGTTTATTTCACAATTCATTATTTACAGTAATGACCAGGTTGCTGTGCATTTCTTTTTTTTGCATGACAGGGATATGAATGCAGCTTCAAATCACAGGTTTATAATATTAATGTGTTGTTTGTGTTGTTTCGAAATCGTTGTTGTTTCTACACTATACTAACATAGCGCTGCTAATGTGATGGAGTTTTCTGTGGAGCCAGATATTTATCTGTAACTGTAAAGGGAAGATAGGAAGCTTTTAATCCATAAATCTTGTTAAAGTTTTGAATCGGCTGTGTTGGACGACACCAGCGTGTCAAATAACAAGGTTTGCATATATTTAAATATGCTAATATCAAAAAGCATGTTTTTTGTCACACTAGCGCGTCACGACATGCTAGGCCTTTTGATTTACAGACCTTCTCTCACTGCCCCTGTCCATGCACAGCGGTATCACAACCAATCCTGGTCTCCCTCCAAGCACACTTAGCATGGATAGTCAAGGCAACCAATAAGAGCAGAGAAGGCCCAGAGAGCAGAAACACCATAAATGCGAGGAGGAAGCCAAACAGGACACACAGTATGTGCACTTCGAGTCAGTATTTTGGGACGGAGCAGTTTCCTGACAAGCTGTAAAGTTTTTTGGATTAGGAATCACACCTTTGTCCTTCTCCGGCATCTAAAATTAAAATAAAGCTCTAAAAATATCTCATGCGTATCCAGTACAGTATGAAAAATCTGATCTTATTGTTTTGTTTTGACAGTGCAGTGGCACAGGGTAGTAGTGGCTTAGTTGTTAAAGTGATGGGTTACTGATCCGAAGGTCAGCGGTTCAGTTCCATTGTCACCACTTTTGGGCCCTTGAGCAAGACCCTTAGCCCTCAATTGCTCAGCTGTATAGAAATGATAATTGTAAGTCACTTTGTATAACAGCGTCTTCCAAATGCTGTAAATGTAAATGTAATGAGCGGCACCGTGGTGTAGTGGTCTGTCTAACAGCAAGAAGGTCCTGGGTTCGAGTCTCTGGCTTGGCGAAGGCATTTCTGTTTGGAGTTTGCATGCTCCACCGATGCTGGTGTAGGTTTCCTACAATTTACTGCCACAGTCCAAACACATGCATGTTCGGGTAATTGACCGTTTCAAATCGCCCTGGGGTGTGAGTGTGAATGGTTATGTGTGTGTTGGAATTGCAATTGTCTAGCAATCTGTTCAGGGTGTTCCCTGCCTTTGCCCACTGTGGACTGATAGGCTCCATCTTCGTCTGCGGTCTCACGGGATTAGGCAGTGCAGCAAATGAGTAAGTGATGAAAGGAACGTTTTCAGGATAACTGTAAACGGCAGTGGTGGGTCAATGGGTTCATGCACTGGGTTACTGACTGAAACATCTGAAGGTCTAAGACTCAGAACTTCCCAGACACCACTGTTGACCCCACAGGTCTTAACTCATCACCTCTCCACATTGTCCTCACATAAAAGTGGGGAAAAGAAAATAAAATGATAAATGTTTTACTAGATTATGTGTAAAATAGATTCATTCATTAATATTCTAGGCATCTTAATCCTAATTATGGGTGTGGGGAGGCTGGCTCCCATCTCAGCCGACTCTGGGGGAAGGTCGGGTTCATCCTGGAGAGCTCAGCAGGGTATCGTAGGGCCCACACACACACACACACACACACACACAGACCTAGAGGTGATTTGGAACAACCAATCAGCTTACTGTGCATGCTTTTATGCTGTGGGAGGAAACCAGAGTACCTGGAGGAAACCATGTGAGCACGGAGACAACATTCTTCTTCTTCTTCTTCTTTTACTTTTGGCTGCTCCCTTCAGGGGTCGCCACAGCAAATCATCCGCCTCCACCTCACCCTGTCCTCCGCATCTTCTTTTCTGACTCCAACGACCTTCATGTCTTCTTTCACCACATCCATAAATCTCTTCTTTGGTCTTCCTCGAGGCCTTCTGCCTGGTAGTTCCACATTGTGTAAAATACATTTTCTCTGAAATTTAATTGTCAGGAAATAAAGGAACAAAGCACATCAGAATGCAGTCTTCTTCTTTCGGCTTTTCCCTTTTTCAGGGGTCACCACAGTGAATCATCTGATTTGCATATTTGATTTGGTTCATAGGTTTTTACGTCGGATGCCCTTCCTGACACAACCCTTTAGCAAGGGACAGAAACACGTTGACGGCTTTGCAGCTCCTCTTTACGAAAGTCAGCAATGCTTCTTTTACATCAACCTCTCACCATAGACAGTGAGAGACATGGACCGCCTGTGATAACCCAGTTCGCTGCACTGGGGGGAGACAGTGACAAACTTGTGGAGAGAGGGACTCGAACCCCCAACCTTAGGATCAGCGATCCAGCGCCCTATACCACCAGGCCACCACTGCCCACCACCAGGCCTCCAGTGCCCTCCCATCAGAATGCATTGTTATTGGAAACTAATCCTCTTTGCGTGTCTACTTCATGTCCACTGTTTTATTTTTAAACTTCCATGACAACTAGCATTCTGTATTTCCTGAAGATTGTGATATGTAAATATGTTCTTTATGCATTTGGCTACACAAAGATCCCCTCCCGACCCCGCCCGCCCGTCCGCCTGCACTGTACATATCATAAAAAACATTCACACCAGGTGTGAACATCTCTCTAGGATTTTCCTGGTATTGTACATACTCACTCCTGTGTTAAAAGGAATCAAATGGCAGATAGACCTTGTTAATTCTCGGTTGACGAAATGACTTTTATTTGACGCAGGAACAGAGATGTACTGTGGAATCCATCGGATATTATTTGAATGGCGTCAAAACACATTTTCGTTTTATTTACCTTCTCTAGTGAGACGAGCGATGCAGGAAATTGAACAAGCTGTGCTGCCGGTTTCGCCGCGTCCCTGCCTTGTATTGTGTGTACTCACTGGTTATTTGGTAATCAAAAAGCCTGATCTTATCAAACACACACACACACACACACACACTAATAGCATGGCAGTGTTGAGAGATGATGAGGTAACAGAAACCAGGGATTTTATCACAGAAAAAGACATTAGGGCCGGAAAATTGTGAATTGCTTTGATTCCACAGAACAATGTTCTCCTTTTACATTTAAATCATTTGGCAGACACCCTTATCCATAGTGAATTTTATTTATTTATTTTTAATACAACCAAGCAATTGAGGGTTAAGGGCCTTGCTCGTGGAGCCGACAGTGGCAGCTTGGTGGTATGAGGGCTTAAACCACCAACCATCAGATCAGCAACCTAGAGCCTTAGACACCGAGCTACCGATGCCCTTTATAAACCACACACCATGCACAGCACTGCGCTCAACTATTTATAGCAATTGCAACAAGCCATAAACACAGACACACACACAGACTCATACACGCACACACAGACTCCTACACGCACACACAGACTTATACACACACACACACGCGCACACACACACACACGCGCGTGCACACACACACATGCACACACACAGACATATACGCACCCACACACACATATACACACACACACACACACACACATATACACATACATACACACACAGACTCACGCACACACATATACACACACATACATACACACACATATACACACGCACACACACACATACACACATGCACACACACACACACACACACGCACAGACATATACACACACAGACTCACGCACACATGCACAGACACACACACTCACGCACACACACACACACATATATATATATATATATATATATATATATATATATATATATATACACACATACACACACATATAGGCGGCACGTTGGTGTAGTGGTTAGCACGTCCGCCTCACAGCATGAAGGCCTGGGTTCGATTCCTGGCCTGAGCGTTTCTGTGTGGAGTTTGTATGTTCTCTCCGTGCTTGCGTGGGTTTCCTCCGGGTTCCCCCGGTTTCCTCCTACAATCCAAAGACATGCACAGTAGGTTAATTGGCCGTTCTAAACTGCCCATAGGTTTGCATCGTGCAGAAGGCAATGGCAAACCACTGCACTAATCCTGCCACGAAAATCTCCACGAAGATGATAGCCAGTGCGTTATCCTTCATGGTGGGTCGCCAATGGTCGTCCTATGACTCAGGCACTATATATATATATATATATATATATATACACACAAACACTCAGACACACACCCACACCCATCCCAACATGGCACAGCAACATTACAGATTCATATCAGTAGATATTATGATACATGTTGTCCTTGTGCTTGCGTGGGTTTCCTCTGGGTACTCTGGTTTCCTCTTACAGTCCAAAGACATGCACACTATGCTAATTACTTGTACCAAATTACCCCGAAGTGTGAGTAAGGCTGTGAATGTTTGTACGTTTGTTGGCCCTGCTAGGGTCTGCCGAGCTGTTCAGGGTGTACCTCGCTTTCGCCCAGTTTCAGCTGAGAATGACACCAGCCTAGCAGCGGCCCTAATAGTAGAATTCAGCGGATTGGCAAATAGTAATGTTTTATTCTTTCTGTATATTTCACACAAAGGAGTAAAAATGTGAGGATTCATTTTTCTTCCCCAACATCTATGCGTCTAATGTTCTCTTTTTATCTTTTTCTAGGGTTGACAAGCCCAGTGTCGCAGCTCTGAAAGCCAGGTAAGTTCTCAAGTGTACGTAGTATAGAGGCTGTGGAGATTCATTCATTCATTCAGTCTCTGCACCACTTGATCCTAATTAGAGTCGCGGGGCAACTGTCGCCCATCTCAGCTGACTCGGGGCAAGGGCTATGTACACCCTGGACAGCTCACCAGGCCATCACAGGGCTAGCAGACTCACAACCGTTCCTCCCCACTCTCACACCTAGGGTCATGATTTGAAACAGCCAATCAGCCACTCTGCATGTTTTGGGACTGTGGGAAGAAACTGGAGCACTTGAGTAAACCCAGAATGCATTGCGTGGCAGTAATAGTTTATTTTGCCAGCTCAATGAAGATGCCTACTCCACATGGCACATAGAATTCTGTTTATATTTTTCCAAAAGTGTATTTTATTCAATTAAAAAAAAGGTATATTTTATTTAACGGCTTGAAACGAATGATAGTTTGGAATCAAAGATGAAATGGAGAAAGTTCCCATCACGCAGACATCCATTCTCATTATGACGGTTATATACTGGAATGACAAACCTCACCACAGGGTCCCCATGTGCACACGTACGCGGGTGATACTATTCATTATGCAGAGTGTAACCCGCTCTCGCCCAGAAGCCGGAGATCGGCACCAGCCTCCCTGCGACCCCGATTAGGAAAGTGGTCTAGAATATGAATGAATGAATGAATGAATAAATGAATGAATGAATGAGTGCTGCACTAATGCATTACTCATGCAAACAGGACGGCCTTTAACCCGATCACACTGAGCAAGCTTTTCTGGCTATGACGTAATTATGGAAGTGACTCTATCGACTGGAATGACATCCTGTTACCATGTGGTAGCGGAACTCACACGTTTTATCATATAAATGATTAATATATACCATATAAATGAATAAATTATTTCTTTGATATTTTGAAGCTAATTTTAATTTATTCTGTCAGAGTTTTACGAAGTAAACAATTCGCACATAAAAAGCGAATGATATTCTTGTATGAATAAAATGTTCACTTCAGCCACGGATCCTAAATGGTGCACTTTACATGTTGAGACCAAGATTGTGTCTTGTGTGTTCGGATCCCTCATCATTATTCTCTTCTATAGTTAACCTAGGTCAGGGGTCACCAAACTTTTTGAAACTGAGAACTACTTCCTGGGTACCAATTAATGCGAAGGGCTACCAGGTCGATACACACTTCAGAAATAACATCTTTACTCAATTTACCTTTCATTATATTTTATTATTAATAATTAATTATATTCATCTTTGTGAATATATTAGTTTGATAAAAAAAAAAATAATATAAAAAAAAATAGATGCAGCTCGATTGAGAGTGCCGCTATGGAGCCGCGGGCCTGTTCTAAAAATAGCCATGAACAGGCCCATGGGCACCATGTTGACCTAGAGCTTTAGCCACCAAGCCACCAATGCCCTTTCTAATCCACACACCATGCACAGGACTGTGCTCAACTATTTATAGAAAGTGCCACAAGCCACACACACACACACACACACACACACACCATTATAATCAAGTTATAAAAATGAATTCATCTTGTTATACCTGGGGTAGGTCTGTGGGGGCTGAGAGCTCCTATGTATGAGCCGTCCAGGGTGTATTCTGCCCTCACCCGGAGTTGGCTGGGTTGGGCACCAGCCTCCCCCGCGACCCTCATTAGGATTAAGCGGTTCAGAAAATGAATGAATGAATGAATATATATAGTATATTAATTACATATGGTTTTGTTGGTTTACAGTAACAGTAAGAAAACCACATGACCGGAAAAAAAAAAAAAATCTAACTTATTTTTCACGGCTTGTCTTGTCCATGTCTGTGACAACGTCCACCATTTTAGTTCTGATGATAGCTTTGTACAGCACCCACATCACAAGGTGTGCATGTTTACTTAACATCATGGGGCCCGGTGCAGGGGTCATTGACATTCATGTCCAGGAGTGAGGAGATATTTTTAGAAAGCCATTGTGGCCGATTTTTTTTTTTTTTTCCATGTTTATTTCATATCCCCCGGGATGTGAATAGGCCCCTTAAAAAATGGGACTGATGTCTGAATGAGTGACATGCGGCACGCTGTGGTTTGTGGGGGTTGTTTTCTCAGAAGAGGATCAGGTTTCATAATGAAAGGAGATGAAGAAGATGAAGAACAGAGATGTTGACATCAAAGCTGCTGATATGAGTGGACTCAGGTGTTTCTAGAGGATTTTCCTCCTGGCTTTTCTCCATATTTCTATATAAACAACATTTTTGGACAGACATCATACAATCATAACATTTAATGTGTGTGTGTGTGTGTGTGTGTGTGTGTGAAAACAGACTGTTCTTACTGAAGGTCTTGTCCCCTCTGATTGACACTACAAAGCGAGTCACTCATTTTGAACCTGCTGCACAGAATTCAGATATACAGCATAATTGTCAGTGTGTGTGTGTGTGTGTGTGTGTGTGTGGGGGGGGGGTTATTTATGCCAACGCCTTTGTCTATGTAATAAAGATAACTGCTGCCTAAATGATTAAAGTGTGTGTGTGTGTGTGTGTGTGTGTGTGTGTGTGTGTGTGTGTGTGTGTGTGTGTTCTTTTTCTGATTTTAAAATGCATCCTATAATGTTCATTACTATTTTTACTAGAATACTTATAGGGTGTGTGTGTGTGTGTGTGTGTGTGTGTGTGTGTGTGTGTGTGTGTGTGTGTGTGTGTGTGTGTGTGTGTGTGTGTGTGTGTTAAAACAGGCTGTTCTTACTGAGGGTATCGTGCCCATTGATTGACACTACAAAGCGAGTCACTCGTTTTGAACCCACTGCACAGAATTCAGATATGCAGCATAATTGTGTGTGTGTGTGTGTGTGTGTGTGTGTGTGTGTGTGTGTGTGTATAGAGAGAGAGAGAGAGAGAGAGAGAGAGAGACTATTTATGCCAAGGCCCTTGTCCATGTAATAAAGATAAGTGCTGCCTAAATTATTAAAATGTACGTGTGTGTGTGTGTGTGTGTGTGTGTACATGTGACGTGTGAGTGATTGGGTGAGAGAGACAGAGGGTGAGAGAGAGAGAGAGCTAGAGAGGGAGGGAGAGAGAGAGAGACAGAGAGAGAGGAGAGGTAGAGAGAGAGAGATAGAGAGAGATAGAGAGAGAGCACCTCGCATCTTGCTGTTGCTCTTCACACTATTTGCTAAAGATGCCTCGCAAAATCTGGTGAGTGGTGTGATGTTGCTTCAGATGACTGTGGTGTGTGTGTGTGTGTGTGTGTGTGTATGTTTGTGGCACTTGTTTGCTCAGGGATATATATGATTTTGTTCTATATTTATTTCTCTCTTTTTTAAGCATATACAGTATAATGTGCAGAAAACCATCAGATTCATAATACAAAACATCTGGAACTGCTTAAATTTCTTTGTTTCCTTTGCTTTGGAGGTCTCATGTTCTATGACACAGTAATGTGCTGATGCTTTTGAGTGAAAGATCGCCACCTGAGAATAGCCTTAATATTCATGTTTAAAGTAAGCTTTGAGATCTGCCCTTCACTTTAGTTTTTCATAGTGTTTGTTCCTGCATTTTTAATGTAAATATAAAAATTAATTCCATTGATTCATGAAAAGCCAAGTGAGACTAATGGATCCATTTTATTTTAATGATTAAGAACTCAGAGATGCTTATGGGGTTCTATTGGATTTTCGGACTTATGCATGTTCTGTCTGACTTTCCGATGAAGCTGATCTTGTAATGATATAATTAGGTGTTTGACCTATTGGAAAGTTCCTGCCTGTGTAAGTGTAATGATTATCATCATCATAATTTACTTCAGTACAACCTCCATAAGATTACAGATGTCTAGTAGTACTACCATGGAAATATATAGCTCAGGAGGCCCAGTGGTAAGGCGATGGATAACTGAGCCAAAGGCTGGGGGTTCAAGTCTCACTCTCAACGAGTTGTCACTGCCCCCAGTGCAGCTCAATGGATTATCAAAGGCTGGCCGGGTCTTTCACTGTCTATGGTGAGAGATTCATGTAAAAGAACCATTGCTGACTTTTGTCAAGAGTAGCTGCATAGCCATCAGCATGTTTTTGCCATGCGATGGCCTGGCAAGCTGCCCAGGGTGTACTCTGCCCTCGCCCAGTGTCAGCTGAGATGGGAAGAAGCTTCTCCATGACCCTAATTTGGATTAAGCAGTTCAGAAAATGAATGGATGAATACAGCTGACAACAAAGGACTTATGAGAGCTGACCAAGCACTCGTGGACTACGGACAGAAAAACACACACAATTTCTTGCAGAAAAAAAATCGGTGTGACACAGTACCTTCCGTGTAGCTCACACAAAAGCAAACAAAACAGTATAGCTAATTTTGATTTACTTTGTTAATCCCATAGGGAGAATTTGCTACGGCATTGAACTCATCAAAAACTGAGCACAACACACACACACACACACACACACACACAGAAATAATGGACTGCAACACACTGCAACACCCGAAGAGAAGTTGGAGGATAGGTACCTTGCTCAAGGTCACTTCAGCAAGGAAGGTGGTGGAAGGGAAGGTGCTTCTCACTCTCCCTGCTGCCACACAGTTTTCCTACTGGTTTAGGAATTGATCAGTGACCTTTAGGTCTCAGACTCGCTTCCTTTAAGTTACAAATGTGCAAACTTTCCCATCCGTGACACTGATGGTGCCCATTTACTGTCTCCAAACCTCTAGTACAAAAACAAATAAACAAAGAAAAATGGATCACAAAGTTATTAATTGAAATAAGTCAGAACAATAAATATTTCAAATCTGTGCCAAATGTACAGTACTACAACAGATTTCTATTCCAATAATCATCCAAAAAAGGTAGACCATCTCTCGTAGCCAGATGGTGAGATGAAGAACCAAGAGGTGAAGAAGCGTGTGCAGGCAGGTTGGAATGGATGGAGAAAAGTGTCCGGTGTGATGTGTGATAGGAAGGTATCAGCAAGAATGAAAGGAAAAGTGTACAAGACGGTGATGAGGCCAGCGATGTTGTATGGGTTAGAAACAGTGGCGCTGAGGAAAAGACAGGAGGCAGAGCTGGAGGTAGCAGAGATGAAAATGTTGAGGTTCTCTTTGGGAGTAATGAGGATGGATAGGATCAGGAATGAGTACATCAGAGGGACAGCACATGTAAGATGTTTTGGAGACAAAGTCAGAGAGGCTAGATTGAGATGGTTTGGACATGTACAGAGGAGGGATAGTGAGTATATTGGTAGTAGGAGGCTGAGGTTGGAACTACCAGGCAGAAGGTCTAGAGGAAGACCAAAGAGGAGATTTATGGATGTGGTGAAGGAGGACATGAAGGTCATTGGAGTAAAAGTAGAAGATGCAGAGGACAGGGTGAGATGGAGGCAGATGATTTGCTGTGGCGACCCCTGAAGGGAACAGCTGAAAGGAAAAGAAGAACACTGGTAGCCAGACTCTGTTACAGTTTCCATCATGAAAGCATTTGCAGAGTTAAACTGATGGAAAGTGAAAAGGTTTGTGGCTGCAGATGTGATGTGAGTTGTCTGCCATCTAAAGAAAGCCTTGTCTTCATTAAGCTGCTTATGCTGTCAAGAAAATTTCCGTCACATGATCTACGCCATAATTATGTCCTGCCATGTGGAGCTATTAACCGGAGATAAATGTCGGAGATGTGATGTTATAATGGGCGTGTTATCAACAGAGATTGCTAACGCATTCGTCTTTATGAAGTCTATTTCATGATTCACTTCAGTATGGATTCTATCTGGAAAATAATTTGACCTCGAAACATTCCAGATCCTCAGAAAAATAGATTCGTTCATATGGAATTTGGGATCTTAGCTTAATTGCTACCATCCCACAGTTGAATATTTTATCTGAAAGGGTGTGTACCATAGAACTTTATTAGCATTTATCAGTGGCTGACTGTGCATTTGGTACCTGGGCCTTCAGTCGGACTTAACGGACCTAATCCAGCTCTTAATACCACCACCATAACGTCGCAATTACACAAACCATCGAGAATATACAAAAAATACAATACAGTAGGCCCCTGTTTTTCACGATGTTTCGGTTCCGCCCCTTCCCGCGGATCAAGAAAATCCTTGAATTATTGACGCGGTTTTAAAACCCTATGTATGATATTCCATGCGCTAAAATCTGCTTGTTAAACCCATTCTATACTCTATACAGTCTTACTCATTAATACAGTAACAATGCAGTAAAATGTAGTAATGATTAAATAAAAACTTTTTAATTTTGTACTGTGATAATATTTCAGAATAAATGAGGCGCTTAGGCTCATTACCAGAAGCTAGAGAAGACGCAGGGTGTTTGAGTGACATCATCGGGCTTAAATAATCATTAAGAACACATGAAAAAATTTACTTCACAATTCAAGCAATCACGTTGATAACATGTGCGGTGAAGGAGAAAAAAAGAGGTGTACACATCATCTGCAACCAATCAGCAAGAGGGACAAACAGAAGCTCTCAGCCATTGGCTAAATCTGAATCATGTGCCAGTAATTTCCGGGTTTGTCACCAGTCCGTGAGTATGTGGGGGCGTGAGTGAGGGCTGAATCGCGAATGGTCAAGGGACTACTCTATAACAAGGCGTGGCACTGCAGAGAGCGAGAGAGAGAGAGAAAGAGAGAGAGAGGGGGGGGGGCATTTTGTGTATTTCTGCAAGTAACCCTGAACATGACATCACTTTCCCCAGCGTTAACCGGTGTAAATTAGCACTGAGCCAAAGATAACAAAGGGTAAACCTTTCCTCCACTTTCTCGACCTCTCTTGTGATGTTTAGCTTTTCTGGAAAAGTCCACCTTGAAAGTGGATATTTAAGAATTAAATCAAACACCAAGTTAATTTTTTCATCATCCGACTCCGGGTAAGAACAGACTACACCCTGGACAGCTCCACAGGCCATCACAGGGCCAACACTCACACAGCCATTCAGATCTCAGGGAGATTTGGAACAGACAGTTAACTACTGTGTATGAGGCCAGCGATGTTGTATGGTTTAGAAACAGTAGCGCTGGGGAAAAGACAGGAGGCAGAGTTGGAGGTAGCAGAGATGAAAATGTTGAGGTTCTCTTTGGGAGTAACGAGGATGGATAGGATCAGAAATGAGTACATCAGAGGGACAGCACATGTTAGATGTTTTGGAGACAAAGTCAGAGAGGCTAGATTGAGATGGTTTGGACATGTACAGAGGAGGGATAGTGAGTATATTGGTCGTAGGATGCTGAGGTTGGAACTACCAGGCAAAAGGCCCAGAGGAAGACCAAAGAGACGATTTATGGATGTGGTGAAGGCGGACATGAAGGTCGTTGGAGTAAGAGTAGAAGATGCAGAGGATAGGGAGAGATGGAGGCAGATCATTTGCTGTGGCGACCCCTGAAGGGAACAGCCGAAAGAAAAAGAAGAAGTTAACTACTGTGTATGGTTTTGGATTGTGGGAGGAAACTGGAGAACTCGGAGGAAACCCACACGAGCACAGAGAGAACATGTAAACTCCACACAGAAACACCTGAGCTGAGAATCAAACCCAGGACCTTCTCGCTGCGAGGCTACGCCGCGCTCCCGCCTCTATAATGCACATGAATCATTTTGATTTGTTCTGAAGCAAAGATGTTGGGAGTGCAGTGACCTGCCTCGGGGAACAGGAGAGCTGTTGAGATGCAGGGATTTCTGCATGTACGTCCTCTGTGTTTCCTGGAGCGTAACATCATTAAAGTTTACAAAAGATTCATATTTGGAAATAATAGTTGTGGGACTAATGCTTAGCACGGAGGTGTGTGAATGTATTGCAGGTTCTGTGTGCGTATGTTGGTGCCAGTAAGTGATTCGTTTTCTTCCTCATCTCTGCAGGAACTCTTGAAAACCGCCAATTAGAGTCACAGGTTTACTATCATTCCCTTCACACACACACACACACACACACGCAGCCAATTACTCATGGCGGACCAAGAAAAGCAGATGAAAGAGCAGCACAATGATGTATATATATGCAGGAGCATTTTCGCAGCACCCACTAACCACATGGACTTTAAATGGTTTGTGGGTTTGTATCCAGGTGGATTTTCTCTATTTTATGTTAAGTTGAGATCCAACACTATGACTCAGTGTTTAGCGCAGACGCCATAACACAACAAGGTGCAGGGCTCTGATCTTGCGTCCTTTCTGTGTGGAGTTTGCATGTTTCTTCTTTGTTTGTGTGAGTTTCCTCTGGGTACTCGAGTTTCGTCCCAGCAGCGGTGGCCTGGTGGTAAAAGGTGCTGGATCGCTGTTAGCGTGTTTCCGCCCCTTTGCTAAGGGTTGTGTCAGGAAGGGCATCCGACGTGCCAAATCGACTTCCCTGAAGATGGAGGCAGATGATTCGCTATGGTGACTCCTGAAAGGAACAGCCGAAAGGAAAAGAAGACTCGAGTTTCGTCCCAGAGTCCAGAGACATTCACATCGGATTACTCGGCTACTCAAAATCGCCAATAGGTAAAAATGTGAGTGTAAATGGTTGACCGACCAACTGTTCACGGTGTACCCTGCCGCTTGACTGAATTCAGCTGTGATTGGCTCCGCTGCAACCCTAATGAATAAGCCTTACAAGTAATGGAAGGATATTTTAAGGGTTTCTCATCATCATCATCATCATCATCATCGTGATCGTCTTCTGCTTTTTCCGGGGTCAGGTCGCGGGGGCAACAATCTAAGCAAAGAGGTCCAGACAGCCCTCTCCCCAGCCACTTCCTCCAGCTCTTCCAGGGGGACACCGAGGCGTTCCCAGACAAGCCGAGAGACATAGGCCCGCCAGCGTGTTCTAGGTCGACCCCAGGGTCTTTTCCTGGTTGGACATGCCCGAAAAACCACACCAGGGAGGCGTTCGGGTTTTAAGGGTTTCTGATAATTATTTATTCTTCTTTAGTTATGTTTTTATCTGTCTGAGGGAAGGACACTGACCTTGAGGGAGGAATACACCCTATGGATATTTATGCACAACGGATCATAGCCAAACCACTTATCTTCATATTTTTCGGAGGTAGACATGAAGAGAACATCTGAAACGCTACTCAGCCAATAACCTGAACTCACGATCAGACTACAGACCCTAGAGCTGTGAGGCGACACACTGCATGACAAAAGTTTCTAAATTTAATTAGTCCCTATGAGTGTTCTTCCAACCGAAGGCAAAATGGAGCAATAAAATTTGGGCCATAAACTCGGAAACTAACTGTGAGCTCACGCAATACTCGGAAGCTAATAATGGGTTTTTCTAACGGGCTGTAGAATGTAACCAATGCATGGTACCGCCGCCACTCAGCGTGCATAAGCGAGCAAATAGGTCATATATAGACATGGGTTGAATATACACATCTTCTTCTTTTCCTTTCGGCTGTTCCCTTCAGGGGTCGCCACGGCGAATCATCTGCCTCCATCCTCACCCTATCCTCTGCATCTTCTTCTCTTACCCCAACTGCCTTCATGTCCTCTTTCATCACATCCATAAATCTCCTCTTTGGTCTTCCTCTGGGCCTTCTGCCTGGTAGATCCAACCTCAGCATCCTACTACCAATATACTCACTATCCCTCCTCTGTACATGTCCAAACCATCTCAATCTAGCCTCTCTGACTTTGTCTCCAAAACATCTTACATGTGCTGTCCCTCTGATGTACTCATTCCTGATCCTATCCATCCTCGTTATTCCCAAAGAGAACCTCAACATTTTCATCTCTGCTTCCCATGTGGTCATCTTATGATATATAATTTTGATGGTTTCCTATTATCGTTCCATTGTAGCAGTGTGTCTATCCACCATCCATTTTAAAATGATAAACTTTTAAAATGCTATGATCTTGATTTTGATGTATCAAGGTCAAAGGTAATTGTTTTATTTGAAAGCACATATCATTTCTGTAACCGCTTCATCCTAATTAGGGTCACGGGGAGGCTGGTGCCCATCCCAGCCAACTCAGGGCGAGGGCAGAGTACACCCTGGACAGCTCGCCAGGCCATCGCAGGGCGGAAACACGCCGACGGCTTTGCAGCTACTCTTGTCGAAAGTCAGCAATGGTTCTTTTACATGCCTCGCACCATAGACAGTGACAGACATGGCCCGCCTTTGATAACCCAGTTAGCTGCACTGGGGGGGACAGTGACAACCTTGTGGAGAGTGGGACTCAAACCCCCAACCTTTGGATCAGCGATCCGGCGCCTTATACCACAAGACCACCACTGCCCCACTGAAAGCACATATATTGATACTAATATTCCTATTAGTGCCCCACAGTCCCGATATGTCTCCTGGCATTCGTTTCCAAGCTATTGCCATTCAAAATCCTGTGACCTTGAGTTTTACCTCTCAGAGTCACTCAAGGTCAAAGGTACATGTGCCACGGTTCCCCATCTGTCCCTGAACACTCTGCAAAGACAGGGTGCACCCTGAACAACTCACTAGGACCATCGCAGGGCAATACACCCCCCCCCTCCCCAAACACACACCCCAGCCAGTTATCCTAATATGAATGTCTTTGGACTGTGGAAGAACACTGGAGTGCCCAGAGGAAACCCATGCATGCACAGGGCAAACTCCACACAGAAAAGCCTGCAACTTCTTGCTGTGATTCGGACATACATTTATAGCATTGAGTAGACCGTCTTATCCAGAGCGGCTTACGATCACTTTTTTTTTAATTCCACCAGGTAATTGAGGGGTGAGAGCCTTGCTCAAGGGCCCGACAGTGGTGATCGTGTGGATTGAACTGCTGGCTTTCAGATGAACAACCCATTGCCTTAGTCCTAAGCCACCACTGCCCACGCTAACTACTACACCACCATGCCATCCATGAGAAACATCCTTCTCCAAACTTTTGCGACCTTGCTCTGACCTTCACCTTTGACCTAGAATTTTCAAAAGTAAATATTTTCTGGGGCAAGTTTCATAAAAATCCGAACATGGAAGTGGGTGGGATTTTATTCATAAGCGCCGATGAATACCACATCACCACCAACACTCAGTTTTAGACCAAGGTGATAATAATAAGTGGAGAAAAGCACTCGCTTTAGAGTATTTTATTTCTAATTAGTTAAAATACAACTTGAACAACAAACTTTGTAAACAACTTTTACAACAAACAAAAATCAACACATTTCTTACTCGTAAGCAGTGAGCAGGGGAAGTGGTGGCTTAGTGGATAAAGTGATGAGTCACTGATCCAAAGGTCAAAGGTTCAATCTCCACTATCAGCACTGTTGGGGCCTTGAGCAAGGGACCATGCTTTTACTCAAGTCTCTCTAACATTCAGTGTTACATTCTTTTGCCGCGAATCTTTAACTAAAACAGGTTTGAAAGACACATCTGCCTCACAGCAAGAAGGTTCTGGGTTCGATTCCCAGCTCGAGCATTTCTGTGCAGAGTTTGTCCTGTGCTTGTGTGGATTTCCCCCCCACAGTCCAAAAACATGCAGAGTACTTTCATTGGCTGTTCCACATCGCCCCTAGGTGTGAGTAAGAATTACCCCGCCCTGGCCCAGAGTTGGTTGAGATGGGCACCACCGTTCTCACGACCCTAATCAGGATTTAGCGATTCAGAAAATGAACAACTGAAGAATGAAGGTTTGAAAAATAAAAAGTATCTTTGGATAATGTGGATAAAGCAGTTTCTTTCTGCACCACTAGATGGAAACACTGACATGAAAAGCTTCCAGCGTCAAAACATGATGTATTTTTCCCTTTTATCCTCTAGAAGGCGCACTAGTGCAACTCTTTCAGCTCTCCTCTGCTTTTGTATCAGACCAAAACTCATTTCCTGCACAATATTATAGCAAATAGCAATATTACAGCAAATTTATGATTAATTTTACTCAAATACGGATTAAAATTGCACTCTGGAAATTTATTGCTATAATAATTGTAATCCACTCTAGAAATTAACACTTCACTGCAAGGCATTTAGGATCATTTAGTGATAATTGATAAAGATATTAATTTCTGATGGAGATATAAAGAGGAAATCTTCAAGCAGAAAGCCCACTGAAATTATGCCGCATTGTTCTGGTGGTGCTCTGGTGGCTTCAGCTTCTGTGTAGTAGTTATGATGTCATATTTATTTGTACTGTATGCGAAATATGATTTGGTCTGCTCTACTAATTGCTTCACTGGGCAGTGGTGGCCTGGTGGTAAAGGTGCTGGAGCACTGATCCTAAGGTTGGAGGTTCAAGCCCCACTCTCAACAGGTTGTCACTGTCCCCCAGTGCAGCTAACCGGGTAATCAAAGGCCGTCCATGTCCCTCACTGTCTATGGTGGGAGGTTCATGTAAAAGAACCATTGCTGACTTTCAACAAGAGGAGCTGCACAGCCGTCAGCATGTTTCTGCCCTGTGATGGCCTGGCGAGCTGTCTAGGGAATACTCTGCCGTCGGCTAGGATGGGTGCCAGCCTCCACGCGACCCTAATTAGGATTTAGCGGTTACAGAAAATGAAAGAATGAACACTAATTGCTTCTGTGTTTTCCCAAACAGTCCAACACAGACTACTACAGCATGTACTGAAACACTAGAAAGTTCCGTCCGAAAGATTCATATGATTATATTTGGTGCGATGGCAAATACAATCAATACTGTAGGCGCTTGGAAAACCTCGATTCACGTCTGTATCTCAGCCCTGCTGTGATGACATCATCAAAATTTCACTGGTAGGTTCAGATCGGTGCCTAAAAAGATGGCTTGCAGACTAGCTCCATTTTATTTTGACTGACAGAACAACCATCTTGAATCTGTAATTCATTACGAACATCCCGTTTTTTATGAGGTGAAAATTCATCAAGTTTTACTGATTTTCCAAAGAGTTCAAAATGAAGGTGAATCAGATTTCAGTCAGCATGACTCCCAGGTAAACAAATAACAGGTGCAGATGTGTAGTTTACCCCCGTAACGTCCAAATTATTTTTGCACTTAACAACAACAACAAAAAAAAAACACCTTTTTTTTCTTAACCAAAAGGCCTAAGGAAACACCCTGAACACATTTCTTTCAACAAAATTATTATAACACTAACAATAATAATAATAATAATAATAATAATAATAATAATAATAACAACAAATAATAACACTGTTGTCACAGCTGACTGAGGCACGGGGGACCAAGTTGCATCAGGCGATGCCACAACAAGTATAAAACAATTGAGCAGCACTGAGTACAATGTGTCTAGTAGTTATTAGCATTTTTGAAAGAGGACCATATGGTCCTGTTGGAAGATATTACAAAATTTGAAGCAGATCTGAAATCTCACAGGTTCCATGCTGGGCGCCGCCATGACAGTGTGATCTGGTCCCGGGTGAAAGTCCATCAAAATACCATCAAACGCTTTTGGTTTAAATGGCCATTTAAACATGAAACCAAGTCAAAATATATTCAGTAAAAATGTTATAAAGGTACATCAGTCAATAATCTCATATTTTTTATGGTACATTTAATGGCAATAAAGTTGCAGGACCTTTTATCCTTCCTTCTGAAGCTGCCATTACAGCCTTTTATCTGTAAATATTTTACCAGCTCTTGGTATTTCCATCAGCATAAAGAGCTCATTTCACAGGAACTATTATCATTTATATCTCGGTTATTCCTTGAAGGATTTATGTGGTATCCAGTTTAATCATTTCCCCCTGTTCTATCAGTCTAGATTAAAAAAGTACATTTGAAATGATTGAAAAAATTGTCCAAGTGCCTAATTACTGGCCCACTTTAATAAGAAAGGCAAAAGATTCACTGATTCAAATTCTGACCAGTTGTTTAAACGAGGATTGAATCTCATTTGTAACTCAAATGATTCACTATTTCAAATGCTGAGCAAATAGCAGAGAAATGACTCTTACTCATGATTCAAAGGATTCACTGATTCAAAAGTATGATCAGTTGAATCAGTTGAAAGAAGAGTAAATCTCACTCCAAACTCAAATACTTCACTGATTCAAATGCTGATTAGTTGAATAAAAGAGGATTGGATCTCATTCATGACTCAAATGATTCAGTGCCTCAAAAGCTGATCAAATTATTGGCAGAGAAATGCTTTATTCACGACTCAAATGATTCACTGACCAAAAAGGCTCATAAATTGAGTGAGAGAGAAATGACTCTAAGTCCTGACTCAAAGGATTTGCTGCTTCAAATGCTGATCAGTCAATTGAAAAAGGAGTGAATCTTACTGACGACTCAAATGATTTATTGAATGAAATATTGATGGCTCAAAAGATTCACAGATTCAAATTGAAGAGGACTGACTCTTACACATGACTCAAATGATTCACCGATTCAAGCACCAAAAGAGTGTGAATTAATTCTTCCTTATGACTCAAATTATGTACTAAATCAAACATTGATGCACTGAAAGAGAAAAGTGCAAATTTTATTTGTAGCTCAAAAAATTCACTGATTCAAATGACTGGCTTAAACAGAAAGGCACAACTCATTTGAAAGCAGTGATTCAACTAACCCATTGAGTGATACAGATTCAAAGAGGTTGCTCAAAATGGCGTCGATCATCAGTTCACCGATGTTCCAGTCTGCATCCATTTATTTATTTAATATATCACTTGTCCATCAGGGTCATGGGACACTGGAGTCAAGCCCACCTGACTTCTGTCACCCTGAACAAAGTCACGAATCTCCTGCATGGCTAAGACAGACACAAACAACAATTTACACTCACTTTCACAATTTAGACCAGCCTGTTGACCTAATGTGTATGTCTCTGGTCTGTAGAAGGAAACTGGTACACCCTGAGGAAACCCACATAAGCATGTGGAGAACAGAAAGAATATCCTCAGTCAACTGTATGGTTTGAACCAAGAACCTTTATACTGTGAGGTGACAGTGCTAACCTACTTAGCCGCCACTGCTACGCTAAAGGCGTATCATTTGTAAACAAAACATATTTAATGTAATCTCACTGTACATGAAATGATTACTGTCCTACATCATGTTATAATTCCTGTTTCTGGTTTTATGACCGAGGCTAACAAACACTGCTGTCAAACCAAGTGCTTTCTTTTTAACCAAAGGGATTACGCTTTGGGGGCAGTGGCGGTCTAGTGGTATAAGGCGCCGGATCGCTGATCCAAAGGTTGGGGGCTCAAGTCCCACTCTCCACAAGGTTGTCACTTTTACATGAACCTCTCACCATAGACAGTGAGAGACACGGCCGGCCTTTGATAACCCAGTTAGCTGTACTGGGAGGACAGTGGCAACCCGTTTAGAGTGGGACTTGAACTCCCAACCTTAGGATCAGTAATCCAGCACCTTTTACCACCAGACCACCACTGCCCAATTAGAATCTAAAAGGATAATACATTTATTTATTCTATTCTAGGTCACTAGATATTATTAACCGCATCTTCTGATTGGGCAGATGGCATAGTGGCGTAGGGATCAGCAGGTCTGCCTCACAGAAAGAAGGTCCGGGGTTTGATTCCCGGTTTGAGAGTTTCTGTGTGAAGGTTCTCCATGTTGCATGTTCTGTCTGTGCTTGTGTGGGTTTCCTCTGGGTACACTGGTTTCCTCTGACAGTCCAAAAACATGCACAGTAGGATAATTGGCTGTTTCAAATCACCTGTGATTGTAAATGGTGGCCTGGCGGGCTGTCCAGGGTGTACCCTGTCCTTGATTTAGTTGGCTGAGTTGGGCACCAGCCTCCCTGTGACCCCATTTAGGATTAAGTGGTTGAAAAAATGAATGAATCTTCTGAATGGCTAATCTTCTCTGAGGATATCAGTTCATATACTGTCACCTAAAATTATGATAAAGAAAGCTTTCCTTATTTGTGAACTAAGCTCACTGGACTTTGTAATGGTTCATTCAAAACTAGTAATGTTTTGATGATTAAAATATGTATATATATATATATATATATTTTGTCAACAATTATTCTACCCATAACATGCAACTTTCTTGTCTTTTTGTGAGTAAAAGGCGTTCAGAAGACAGAAGTGCTGCGAGCAACTTGTTAGTTTTTCTCCTTGCTAGAGAGCTTTTCTCCTTTCCTAGTCTAGACCACAGCTGTCTCAAGACCCACAGGCCCAATCTGGCCTACAAACTTATTTTATGTGCCCTGTGAGTGTTTTCCAAGGATATGGATATCGTATATTCTTTGCATCAACCGGTATCATGAAACATAATTCATCGTCTGTCCCCTAGGGGCAACAAACCTATTTAAAGTATCATTCATGGCTCAAGACAAATTTCAAGCTCGAATTCATTTGTTTTCTGAACCACCTAATCCTAATTAGGGTCATGGGGAGGCTGGTGCCCATCTCAGCCAACTCAGGGAAAGGACAGAGTACACCCTGGACAACTTGCCTGGCCATTGCAGGGCAGAAACACGATGACGGCTATGCAGCTCAGAAATGATTCTTTTTCATGAACCTCCACCATAGAAAGTGAGAGACATGGCCAGTATTTGATAACCCAGCTAGCTGCAATGGGGGACAGTGGCATCCCATTGAGAGTGGGGCTTGAACCCTCAACCTTGGGATCAGTGATCCAGCACCTTCACCACTACGCGGATGGATCATAAACTAAATTAATAATTTTTCTGTGTTGGTCTCATGGTTGCCAGTTTTGACAAGATGATCTGGCCCTTGTTGACCTTGAAATTTAGTGATGTGGCAGCCCTCAGTAAAAATGAATTTAGAAACCCTGGTCTACACTCATTCCATGAAGAGCAACATTATATAAATTAATAGTGTTTGACAGGAAGAACGTATTCTTCTTATTATTTTTTTAAATTTGACAATTTTTCCATCAAACAATTTTATTGGCCTACTGAAATGAACAGGCCAACCACTTACTCACACACACACACACACACACACACACACACACACACACACACACACACACACACACATTCACACCAATGGCCAATTTAGCGTAGCCATATAGCCTACTCTACAAATCTTTGAACTATGGAAGGAAACCCCAGAAGCGTGCAAGCTCCATATGGTAGGGCCTCCTTCCTGTGAGACAATAGTGCTATTTCACTACCACACGCCCCCAAATTTTTCCAACAGAGCAATTATATTTCATAAACCGAACCATTTTTTGTTTTATATTAAGCAGTCTGTTTCCAGATCGGAGAAACTCGTACCTCAGCCTGTCTCCACCCCTCAGTTGAGCAGGTCCACATCTTGGCAGATGGTTTCACTCTTTTCTTGATGTATGGATCTTCTCATCCAGCTGCTACCAATCCTGCCAAACATTTACCCCGTTTGCTTTCCAAATGACACCGCTCACAATAGTGGCTCCATCTGTTAGCTGGATTTTAATGAGGCTTTTAAGGGCCCATAAAGTCTCTTCCTGCTCATGCTGGAGGACAATGTTCAGGGCATCTTTCTGATTCCTGGAAGAACAGGCAACCCCTGGGGGCTCAATCTCTGATCTGGAAATCTGCTACCGCCGGCTTCAGTCCTTTAGTCTGACTCGTTTGTGATGATGAATTGGATATCAGAGCTGCCGTGCTTGAGCTGCTGTGGCAGGTACTTGAGATAAGATTGGCATTCAATCCGATTAGTGGACACTGGAGGTGGCTGTGGCGATTGTTGCCATACGATGCGCTCAAAATGTGACACTGAATGACATTAAATTACTTCAATTGCGTTTGATTTGATAAAGTACAAGCTGTGGTGGCCATTTTCACAGCATGTCGGTGACAAAAAAAATAACACTACGTCTCTCAAATGGTTTAAATGTGTAAATGGACATTTGTGTAGAGGTCCTGGAAACAGTTCACATGCTCACAATGGCATTGTGCAACAAAAACAACAACATCGAAACAAAACAACACGTTTGTGAAACTGAAATATTTATCTCAACCGCAGAAAACTTTATAAAATTGTTGCACCCAATAAAAGTGAAAAATCACAATAAAAATTAACTCATTCATTTCCTAAGCTGATTAATTAGGCTCATGGGAAAGCTGGTGCCCATCTTGGCCTTTCTGGGCAAAGACAAGGTACACACTGGACAACTCATCAGGCCACTGCAGGAGCAACATGCAGAATCATCCACAATCACATCTAGCGACAACCGGGAACAGCAAATTAGCCCACTGTTCATGCCTTTGAACTGTGGGAGGAAACCGGAGTCCCTGGAGGACACACACACAATGCCACAAGCCCGAGAATAAAACCCAGGACGTTCTTGCTGTAAGGCAAACATGCAATCACTGTGCCACCATGCTGCCTCACATATAAAGTGTTGCTCCAATTCCCATGAAAGAAGCGACACCAACCTCAGTGTTCATTTATCCATTGATTTGCCAAATTTCTTAATCCTATTAGGGTCACAAGAAGGCTACAGCCTATCGCAGCAGTCTTTGGGCAAAGGCTGGCTATAACATGAACAGCTTACCAATCCCATTGCAGGGAACACACACACACACACACACACACACACACACCAATTCTCAATCATACCTACAAGAACAGCCAATTAGCCTAATGCACATGTCTTTGGACTATGTGAGGAATCTAGAGAACCCTGGAGGAAGCTCATACAAGCACGGGAAGAACATGTAAACTCTACATAGAAATGCATGAGCCTGGGACCAGAACCCAGGACCTTTCTGCTGTAGGGCAGACATGCTAACCAATGCACCACTGAGTAGCATGTATCGTATATTAAGACTCTTGCCGAACCTGGGAATCCAACCCAGAACTTTCTTGGTTTCACTCCCATATACAACTCATATACAACCTCATATACAACCCTATATGAGTTGTATATGGGATTGTATATGAGGTTGCACATGAGGTTGTATAGGAGGCTGTATATGAGGTTGTATATGAGTTGTATATGGGATTATAAATGAGGTTGTATATGGATTGTATATGGGGTTGTATATGAGGTTGTATATGTGGTTGTATATGAGTTGTATATGGGATTGTATATGGGGTTATATATGAAGTTGTATATGAGTTGTATATGGGTTGTGTACGAGTTGTATATGAGGTTGTATATGGGTTGTGTATAGGTTGCATATGAGGTTGTATATGAGTGGAATATGAGTTGTATATGACGCTGTATATGGGGTTGTGTATGAGTTGTATATGGGATTGTATATGAGGTTGTATATGGGGCTGTATATGGGTTGTATATGAGGTTGGACATGAGTTCTATATGAGTTGTGTATAGGGCTGTGTATGAGTTGTATATAAGGTTGTATATGAGGTTGTATATGGGGCTGTATATTTGGGGTGTATATGGGTTGTATATGAGGTTGTATATGGGTGGTATATGAGTTGTATATGAGGCTGTATATGGGGTTGTGTATGAGTTGTATATGGGATTGTATATGAGTTTGTATATGAGTTGTATATGGGCTGTATATGGGGCTGTATATGGGGTTGTGTATGAGTTGTATATGAGGTTGTATATGAGGTTGTATATGGGGTTGTATATGGGTTGTATATGTGGTTGTATATGAGTTGTATATGGGATTGTATATGGGGTTATATATGAAGTTGTATATGAGTTGTATATGGGTTGTGTACGAGTTGTATTTGAGGTTGTATATGGGTTGTGTATAGGTTGTATATGAGGTTGTATATGAGTGGAATATGAGTTGTATATGACGCTGTATATGGGGTTGTGTATGAGTTGTATATGGGATTGTATATGAGGTTGTATATGGGGCTGTATATGGGTTGTATATGAGGTTGGATATGAGTTCTATATGAGTTGTGTATAGGGCTGTGTATGAGTTGTATATAAGGTTGTATATGAGGTTGTATATGGGGCTGTATATTTGGGGTGTATATGGGTTGTATATGAGGTTGTATATGGGTGGTATATGAGTTGTATATGAGGCTGTATATGGGGTTGTGTATGAGTTGTATATGGGATTGTATATGAGTTTGTATATGAGTTGTATATGGGGTTGTATATGGGCTGTATATGGGGCTGTATATGGGGTTGTGTATGAGTTGTATATGAGGTTGTATATGAGGTTGTATATGGGTTGTATATGAGATTGTATTTGAGGTTGCATATGGGGTTGTATATGGGGTTGTATATGGGTTGTATATGGGGCTGTATATTTGAGCTGTATATGGGTTGTATATGGGGTTGTGTATGAGTTGTATATGAGGTTGTATATGGGGTTGTATATGGGTTGTATATGAGATTGTATTTGAGGTTGTATATGGGGCTGTATATTTGAACTGTATATGGGGTTGTATATGGGTTGTATATGAGATTGTATTTGAGGTTGTATATGGGCTGTATATTTGAACTGTATATGGGGTTGTATACGGGGTTGTGTATGTGGTTGTATATGGGTTGTATATGGGGCTGTATATTTGAGCTGTATATGGGGTTGTATATGGGTTTGTATATGAGACAGGCGGATGTGGATCCTCATACTCATAATGATTGTGAGACATCATTTTCCATTAGGGACTTCATCTTTTTATTATTAACGGGCCTCTGAATGTAAACACTGTCAGATTATCATATTGATATCTTCATCTATGTGATGTACATACTGGCAAATATCTGTACTTGGTTTTAGTAAACAGGGAAGGAGGTAGCATTGGTTGGACTCAATAAAATAATTTTCCTTAAAAATCCATACGTGTCATTCTATCACCTTGAATAAAACACAGCAGAAATGTCTGTCAAACCAATAACATTTTTATATTAGTTCACACATAAGTGGAGAAAAATACCCTGGAACCTTTACTGACTTCTTTGTAAATTTATGTGATTGAAGATCGTGTTGATTGATCTGTCCGTCAATGTGACGTGACATTAAATTAAAGTGGATTTTCATGGTTTATTTTTTTTAATACAGGGATCTCTCACTTTTCGCGCTTAATGGGCTCCAACCCACCGCAACCGCCGATTTCCACAAAGTAGGATCAACCCCCCTGACTGATGTATACGTACATGTATATGTGTATATAATATCAATAAATACATATTCAACGCTATAAATGCTTATAATAACAATTAAACATTCAAAAATAATGCATAAGATGTAAACAAAATATGAATACACACATACAGACACGCACATGCACACAGATGCGCAGCTCACATAAAAATATAAGTAGTTTTGTTTGGGGGGGTTTTGGGTTGTTTTTTGTTTTTGTTTGGGGTTTTTTTTGCATAATTTTAGTTTTTTTTTGCATTTTCTTGAACTTTTTCCATATTTTTCCTTAATTTCCTTTTCTTTTTTTTTTTATAAATATTTTTGAAAAACCCGCAATGCACTGAACCCGCAGAAACTAAAGCAGGAAGTAGCGAGGAATCGCTGTAAATGTAACCCTGAATATACTTAACACCAAATTATGAGCATTATCTACTGATGTTCTCCAATTCTCTCTGATGTAGCACCAGACTATGTTCTGGACAAATTGGGTTCATGACCCGTATCATTTGAATGCACCTTTTTTTCAAGCTGACTCGAATAACAGACATGATTGCTGACTTTACACAGAAAATCAGGTGATAAGGTCTAAAGGTGTTGGATTTGTGAGCAGTCTTTTGGATGTGGATAATTAGTGGTGGTGGTGGTGGTGGTAGTGGTGGTGGTGATGTGGTGGTGGTGGTGTGTCGGGGGAGCTGAGCTTGTTCACTTTCCCTCCCTATTCTCATGCTCTCTTTCTACTTCACACTATTTTTCTTCTTTTTCAACAGCTCCTTACAACCAAGGCCAGCTTTTCTTATGCAAGTGTCCTCTTCACCTGTGATCTCCCCCCCCACACTTTGTTTCATGTTCTTTCACATTTTATTAATTGAGTGTCTAAAAAAAAGAAAATTCCATCTTTTATAATAAAATTGTTCTTTTTTGTGTATGAATGATTAAACTGTGGTTCCTGACTCCCACCAGGTGTTGCCTTCGCTGTCACACGATCACTACCAATCAGGGAAGGGCAAAAGCATGGATACTCCCCCTATGTGACATTTCGTGCTGGCGGCCCGCTTTCAATTTCTTTTTGAACGGAGGCGCGTGTGTATTTTAGGGACAGTTTAACACAGTCAGAGGGAAAGCGCTATCCGCCCCCATGTACGAATGAACACACATATGCCCATGATCGACTGGCAATCGCTGTGAGTGACAGATAAGTGAGTGTACGGGATCCCTCCCTCCTGTGACAGCTCAGCCAATTAGCTGGCATGGACTCCCGGTTACGAATGGCTGTGGCATTAACCTGGATTCAAGCGATCTCTGGGTTAATAGTCACGCACCTTGTCGATGCGCCACTCAGAAGCCGTATTATACATCTCTGTTGTGCAAAAGTGTTTATACACATCCCCTCTAGGTGGTGCTATTCCATGACATACATCAGAATTTACTGCTTTTTCATTCAGAATAAATAAGATGTTGTGATAATTCACACCATAAAGGTCCTGGATTCAAATCATGGGTTTGGCGAGAACATTTTTGTGTCTGCGTTTGCATGTTCTCTTGTGTGCAAGGGTTTCCTCCAGGTACTCCAGTTTCCTCCATGACGTCTACATTAGGCAGAATCACTACAATATTCTAAATTTCCTTTAGGTGTGAATGTGAGTGTGAATGGTTGTGCGTGTCGCGGCCCCATGATTGTTTGTCAGGCTGTTCAGGGTGCACCTCGATTCAGACCCAAAGATGCAGGAGACAGAGTATGATGATACCGATGAGGTTTACTGTACACAGGGAAGGCACTAGAGTACGGGAAAATCGCATTCACTGTAGAGATGAGGGGAAATACGAAAACCAAAATACTAAGGGAATCTTCATAGCGGGAACTGGTCGAGCACGAAGCTGAGAACCAGGAGCCAGAGAGATCACGGGGGGGAAACAGGATTGCGAAGAGGAACAATCTTCTAGCACTGGGAGGAGTGCGCCGCTCCTCTTTATAGCCTGGTGTTGGCCGAGTGGAATCAGGTGTGTGCTCCAGACTCCGCCCGCATGTGACAGCCACGCCCCTCACCAGTGCCTGCAGTTCATAGCCGCCAAATTCAGAGCCACTCCCAACACAGACCATAACAGCACCTTGCCTTCACTCCGAGTTCACTCAGATAGGCTCCACCCTCCACTTGACCCTGGTAGGATTAAGTGGGTTGGAAAATGAATGAATACTGTAATACTAAACAAAGCTATAATATCTGAGCCATTTATGTTGCTCTGTTAAGCGAGATAGCTAACAGTGCATCAATCATTGTGTCATGGTAGAAGTCCTAGTAAGCATGTACGCGTGTAGCGAGCAAGATGTTTGTGTCCGTACTTTCACTGTGCCTCAGATGTGCATCACTTCTCTGGGCCGAAGCCTGGTTCGACTCGAGCCTGCTCTGTTTGTTAAAGACTTTCCACTGGCTCATTCCTTGCCATGCACGTTGAGCGCTTTGGCTTTCTGAGAAAAGCTGGAGGCTTGTTGCTCTTGGAAACACCAGTTGTGTGTGGCAGGGTGTGTGTGTGTGTGTGTGTGTGTGTGTGTGTGTGTGTGTGTGTGTGTGTGTGTGTGTGTGAGTACTGACAAATACACAGCACGAGCTGATGTTCTTGAGTTTGCAGACCTGCAGCACACCAGCTTCAGATATGAGAAGGAAAAGAAAGGCTCTCTCTCATCAAAGACGATCAAGCAGGATCAGTAGACCAAGATCTGTCTCTTTGTTTGAAAGCAGTCAAAACAAAACTGCAGTTAGATGAGACGAGCGGGTGCCGAGCGGGTGTGATATTTAACGGGAAAGAATATAAAGGGGAAAAAAAGTTAAACATTAAACTCAGCTTTCCTGGGATAGAAGCGAAATGACCTTTAAATAACCTTGTAGTTTTGGGGTTGTTATTATTTAAATGATTATTCCTTCCATTACATACAATATATATTATTTACATGTTTTAGCTTTCTTGTGACGCGTGGTGGTGGTGGTGGTGGCCTGGCGATCAGGGGCTGGATCACTGATCCGAATACCTCCATTTCACTGGAGCATGGCAGACTTACGGAAGCAAAAATGTTGTCATCCGCAAACGTTCCGCAATTATTCTGTCATCTTTTTCCTTGTCATTCCGTCTGATTCCGTAGTTATTCCTCAAGTCTTCCTCCACTTCCGTATGCTTTCAGCAGGCCAAAATATTCCATGAACGCACTTTTGAACATGTTCACCGAAAATAAAATTCCATGAGTGTTCCGCGGGGTCACTTTGCCGTACCTTTCCGTACCTGTTCCGCACATGCTGTGAACATTCCGAGAGTATAAGAATTTCCACTTTTCTGTAGGATTTTCACCCATTTTTCATGTAAAAATGCCGAAGCTCTTCCATAGACTGCATTCTGCGTCTTTCCACTACAATCCTTGAATGCCGTAGTCCAGTGAAATATGGTATAAGGTTGGGGCTTCAAGCCTCACTATCAATGGGTTGTCAGTGTCCCCCCCCCAGTGGCGCTAACTGGGTTATCAAAGGCCAGCCATGTTTCTCACTGTCTATGGTGAGAGGTTCATGTAAAAGAACCATTTCTGACTTTGGTCAAGAGTAGCTGCGTAGCCGTCAGCTTGCTTCTGCCCTGTGATGGTCTGGCGAGCTACCCAAGGTGTACTCTGCCCTCGCACATAGTTGGCTGGGATGTGCGCTAGCCTCCCTGCGACCCTAATTAGGATTAAGCGGTTCAGAAAATGAATGGATGATGAACTCTGAATGATATGTTTGTTTAATCGTGAGATAGCGAACCAATCAGATCGCATTGTTCCAGTGGGGTATGTCAGTTAACCCCCACAATGTACAAAAAAGTCTACTCTCATCTACCGTGAAGCAATTCCTGACATGTGAGCCTGAGACGTAAGAATGAAACATGGCGTAGTTTTCCTTTAATGGGAGATTATGATATCTACTGATTTATTTATAGTACTCATGTTATGGGTGAGATTTTTTTTGACTTCATCTTGTGTTGTGGAGAGTTAAAGGTGAAACAGCTGTCAGGCTCATCCCTGTTAAACCCCTCCCCCATCCCCCATCACACACACAAACTCACACAACATGACCCTCACCACCAATATAACCAAACCGATGTATAAATCAGATTAAATAAATGACATTCGTAGCGGTAGAAAGGACGGAGAGGCGGCGACGAGACGAGGTGGACCTGGATGCATCGTGGCAGAACAAAACAAGCTTATTCGGTGTGGACGGTTTCCTCACCCCAGAGAGACAGAAAGAGAGGGGAGAGAGATAAAGAGAGAGAAAATTAAACGCAGGCGATCTTTGAAAAGGCTCTGGACCCTGAATATATTAAAAATGCAGATATTGTGAAATGATTACCCATTCGGATCCGGCGGAGCCTTACAAAATGGGTCTGCGATGATCATCTCTCTCGGCAGACCTGAAAGGTCGGCTATGCAAATTAGCATGCTGCATTTCGATGAGAACGGTTCTTAAGTGGTGGGATACCGTCGAGCGGACGTCTGATGTACAGTATTTACTCCTTCAGATCAACGTACTCGCTTCAAACTCCACCACACAGACTCTGTTGATGTATGTTCTATATAAAAGAAGGGCAAGTGATGCTGACGTATGCAAACGTTTGCACCTCCTGTTGGATTCTGCGGAGAATAGTACTGTACGTATTTGACTTACATTGGATGTGGTGGCAGGACTTATAGCGCTTGAGTTGTGGAAACCAACCTGAAGTGGGAGTTTTTGTTTTATTTTGTATTTTTATGTCCCAACAAGGGTCATGAGGAAGCAGGAGCCTATTTCAGCCGATTCTGGGCAAAGGCGGGGTACATTCTGAACAGTCACATTCAGCCAGACCTCCACCATGTCCTGAAAAAAACGTGGAACGTCATAAGAATGCAGGAGGAACTGATCGAGACTTGGTGTGATTTTACATGGATGTGGGGGAGGTGCTTGGAAGTTGGAGGGGGGGTGGGGCGTATGTAATGTGGACAAGGTGGAATCAGGATGCAGTAAGAACTTCATAAGAATGTTCCAAAGATGTTATGGACGTAGCAACAACGTAACATAAATTAGTATGGACTTCACTTGTGTAGTATAAACATGGTGTGGACTTGTTGAACATTGATATGGACACAAGAAGCCTTGCAGAATGAATAAAAAAGTGCACCAGGTGGCAGAGTATTTATAAGGATTGAATGGATGCCCTACGATGGCCTGGCGAGCTGTTCAGGGTGTACTCTGTCCTCGCCTAAAGTGCTCTGAAATGGGCTCCAGCCTTCTCGTGACCCTAGTTAGGATTAATCAGTTCAGAAAATGAATGAATGAATGAATGAACGGATGGATGCAGTGACAATGCTAAGTACAAGGTGAGATCTGATTGGTTGTCATAGGAACATAGTGAGAATGCTTTGGATGTGGTGCAGGTGTGATCATGGTCATGGGAAGAAATTATTCGATTTGTGTTTGATGCTGTGCGATCCTCACATGGACGAAACATGAAAACCGCACCTTTTTCCATTGTGGCCACACCCCCACAGTATATAATAGGTTCTTCTGGAAGCCATTTGTTGTGAATTCGTTTTAATTTGGGTTCACTGCACACCAGGAATAGGTTCAAACAGGAGGCGTGACCTGATATGAAATGCTGGGATTAAATGTCAGAAGTGATTTGCGTGATAAAAGAGTTCAATTTCTATATTAAGTAAATAATAAAACACGTCATGCTTCTATAGGAAAACAATATACGCCACTGTGGCGTGATAAAGTGGAGTTTCATCCACTTTTACTACACTGAAGTCTATATTCTCTCATATTTGCCTGTAATAGATCATCAGCAGCAGCATCATCATCATCATCATCATCATCATCATCATCATCATGTTCTTCTTCTTCTTCTTCTTCTTCTTCCTCTTAATCTGGGGTGGGGTCATGAGAAGCAGAAGCCTAAGCGATGAGATCCAGACGTCCCTCTCCCAAGCCACTTCCTCCAGCTCTTCCGAGGGAACACCAAGGCATTCGCAGACCAGCCATGAGATCTAATCCCTCTAGCGTGTTCTCGGTTGACCACGGGGTCTCTTTCCGGTCGGATATGCCCGGAACACCACACCAGGGAGGCATTTGGGAGGCATTCTAATCAGATGCCCAAGCCACCTCAGCTGGCTCCTCTCAACGCAGAGGAGCAGCGGTTCTACTCCAAGCTACTCTCGGATGACTGAGCTTCTCACCCCATCTCTCAGCCACCCGGCGAAGGAAGCTCATTTCAGCTGCCTGTATCCATGATCTTGTTTTCTCGGTCACTACCCAAAGCTTGTGACTGTAGGTGAGGGTTGGAATGTCGATTGGCCGGTAAATTGACAGCTTTGCCTTGCGGCTCAGCTCCTCTTTCACCACGACAGACCGGTACAGGCTCCGCTTTACAGCAGAGGCTGCAGCAATCACCTGTCAATCTCCCGCTCTATCCTTCCCTCACTTGTGAACAAGACCCTGAGATACTTAACTGGATTTAACTCATCCACTTGGGGCAGGACCTCATTCCCTGCACAGAGGGTACATTCCACCCGTTTCCGGCTGAGAACCATGGCCTCAGACTAGGAGGGTTTACTTTTCTTCCCGGCCGCTTCACATTCGGCTGCGAAACGCTCCAATGAGAGCTGGAGGTCCCGGTTTGATGAAGCCAAAAGGACAACATCATCCGCAAAAGATGAGACGAGATCTGATGTGCACCATTAGACAAGAAAAACACCAGCAAATTTTACTAAAGACTGAAACAAACAGACTTTATTTGTCATTTAGATTCACATCAAAATGAAATTTTGATGCAATGGCTCAGAGCACGGCAGGAATAATATGAAAATATTAATAGAAAATTAATAAATATTCATATCGGAAGGGCTAAAAGTACTGTGGCTCAGCTCGTTAAAGCACCTGAGTTGTAAGCAAGAGGTCCTGGGTTCAAGTCCCAGTAGTATCTGATAGAATATTTAGCCCTGGGATGGTCTGACAAGCTGTCCAGGGTGGTCTTTGCCAGAGTCAGCTGAGATGGGCGCCAGCCTCCCTGCAACCCTAATTAGGTTTAAGTAGATCAGAAAATGAATGGATGAATGACAAATAGAAAGTTTGTATACAAAATAAATGACATATAAATATATTTTACAGTTATATGTCACGAAATCGTTAGTATGAAAGATAAAAGTTACCCGAATTCTTTCCTCTCACCGTTGTTCTCTGTCTCTGTTGGGTGAACAAGTGTATCCCGTGTTAAAGGCTAACCTCGCAATAATCATTAACCAGTGCTTTTTAGCAGATCAACACAGGTGGGCTTGTTAAAGTTCTAGAAATGACTGATATGTGCTGCCAGTGTCCAGATGGAGCCTGTCATCTCTCCGACCCTCATCCTGCCAGAACGGCCGCATGATAAATGATCCTGTCAGCATGCTCACAGTCGCTTGGATGATTTTTTTTTTCTCCACAGCTGAAGTAAATGACCACTTTAGAGCAGTGACGGGCCAGAATCTGGGTTAGTGCTTTTACATTCAGAGCAGAACAAAAACAAGAACGTGTTGTTCCCCGAAAGGGCTGCAGAGGGACTTTATTCATTTTGCTTATAGATGGAGATGAGACGTCGTGAAGTGAACCTTCTAGTACTAAAACCCGATACCCTTATTATACTGGATCTCTTTACACTCTTACATTTACATTTTAATGTAAAATTAGCAAAGTTTGTGGATTTTCGTGAATCAAGGAACAGGCTGTCTCAGAGAGTGCAACCCTCCACCAAGCCCATCAATCCCCAGTATGACCAGTTCATTTATTCTTAGAACCGCTTCATCCTCCAGTCATGAGGAGGCTGATGCCTGTCTCAGCTGCCTCTGGGTGAATGTGCAATACATTCTATATTGCTTGCCAGTCTATCCCAGGGCAACACACTCACTCACACACACACACACACACACACACACACACACACACACACACACACACACACACACACTTGCCCAACCAGGGACAATTTGCAGCAGTATATTAGTCTAAAAAGCATGTCTTTGGATTATTATTATTATTATGGATGCTTGTACAGCGCATTATTCATTCAAGCGTATGCTCAATGCACACGAGAACATTGCATTGTTCTATCCTTTTGATTCTGAGCACCAAGCAGGAAGCAACAACTCCCAAATTTTAATGTCTTATGGTATGATGCGGTCAGATTCGAACTCCGACCTTCCGGAGGATAAAGCAGAAACTCTACCAACTAAGCTAAATTTGGATTGTGGGAGGAAACTGCAAAACTCAGAAGAAACCCAAGCAATCCGTAAAATCATACAAACCCCAGACAGAAACAGCCTCATCGAGCTTGAAACTCAAAACCTTCGTGCTATGAGGCGAATGTATCATGAGGCGAATGTATCAACTGCTACACCATGCCGCCCCAATATGCATGTTTGTTGATTGTTGGGAGGGTGGGGGTGGGGTGGGGGGTGGAGTACCTGGAGGAATCCCACCATGAGAAGTACATGCAAACAGAACATAGAAACGCCCTCGCCAAGCCCAGGAGTCAAACCCACATCCTTCTTGCTGTGTGGCATCTTATAATGTGTTAAAGAATCCTTTAAAGATTCCGGGATCCAAAATTTCATCGATATAGATCATCTTAAAAATATAATGGAATCTTTCATGTCTGAATCATAACCTCTGGTAGGAATTCCCAAAAAACGGACTAATTTATTATTATTATTATTATTTTGAATTGTTTAATCCTGCCAACATCCCGCTAGCACCTCCCATTGTCCAAAGACCTAAAGTACACATTAGGCCAAACTGGTTACTCTAGATTGCCCCATAGGTGTGAATGTACATGATAGCTTTTTTCTTTCGTTCACCCAATGACTGCTGGGATTGGCCCCAGCTTCCCCTTGACCCTGATAGATCAGCAGTGTATACTGACTGTATGATGGATGGATAGAATAAAGCATGAAGGATGGATTAGTTTATTCTCTTTCATTCCTCTTATCGGCCTGTCACAGCAATTTACTAATGTCCTTTTAATTTGTTAAAAAATATGTGCTGCATTTTCCCCATTTATTGTTACATATCACAAGAATGAAATAAGAGTCGGTATTAGAGTTTTTAAAAAGTTATGTAAACTATAAACAGCCGTCTTCTTCCTTATCTTGTTTTCTTTCTCATGAAATTAATATAACAAAAAAATTAACATGAAACTATTAAAGAAATAACAAAAACGTGCTGGATTACCGATCTCAAGGTTTGGGGTTCAAGCTTCACTGCCAACAGTTGTCACTGCTGTCCCCCCAGTGCACCTAGCTGGGTTATCAAAGGCCGGCCATGTCTCTGAGTGTCGAACCATTGCTGACTTTCAACAAGAATTTCTTTCCTGTGATGGCCTGGCGAGCTGTTCATGGTGTACTCTGCCCTCGCCCAGAGTTGGCTGAGATAGGCGCCAGCCTCCCCACAACCCTAATTAGATTTAAGAGGTTCAGAAAATGAATAAATGAATGAAAGCAAAATCATTTTTTAAAAATCTACGTGACCCATAGTGGCTCATCAGGGCGGTGCTTATCCCCAGTTTCCATAGCGTGAAGCGACTTGGAGTTCAACTCCTCCTGGATGGGACGTTAGTCCACCACAGGTTACCTTCCCAGTATGTTACTGGTTCCCATTTATACTGCTGGGTGAACAGAGTACTCTTTTGGTTAAGACCTTGCCCAGGAGTCTTAGCACAGTGGGGGTCTAACTGGGATTTGAACACACAACCTCCTGATCATGAGCACAGAACCCTAAGCACTACGCCACCAGCTCCGGCAAAACGAAAGAAGAAGTAATGATATTCTATTTATTATTTTTCTTTATTTAAATTTAAGTAACACAATATATATTTTTTCTTTACAGAATGCCTGTTTTTTAATAAATAATGACATATTTTTATTATTATTATTATTATTATTATTATTATTATTATTATTATTGTTGTTGTTGTTGTTGTAGTATTGTCAGCATTAGGCAGACACACTTATCCAGACTGACTTACTGCAGCCATAGGACATAACATTTCATTAATTTATTTATATTGTTTTTTATACAGCTGAGCCGCTGAAGGTTAAACACCACCCCCGCTAAAGGGAACCATGGCACTGCTAGGATTTGAAGTGATGATCTTCTGATCAGTAGGTCAGTGCCTCGCTCATTGGGGTACAAATGTATTATTAGAAAGATTGCAGTCATATAAACCTGGGATTTTTATCTGCCTTCCTATCAGAGCTGCTTGTATTTCCTGGAGAGGGAGTGTATTGGAGTGTGGAGTACCTGAATATCAGCATAGTCGGGATTCGGTTTGAGACGAAAGTGGGGGTAGTGTAGCTAATCACGGTAGCGTTGATATTCAGTACAACAGCTAGGTGTCAAGTGTGTGATACAACTTTTGTATGGCAGTGCTATCGACAAAAAAAAAAAAAAAAAAAAAAAAAAAAAAAAAAAAAAAAAAAATTGAGTGCGGAGCTCGGTCCAAAGACATACACATTAGGTTGACTTGCTGTTTCAAATTGCCCCGAGGTGTAAGTGTGAATGGTTTTGTGTGTGTATTTTTTGTCCCCGCAATGGTATGGTGAACTGTTAAGGGTGTACCCCATCTTCGCACAGGGTCGGCTGAGAGAGGCCCAGCTGTCCTGTGACCCTAATTAGGATTAAGCGGTTTGAGAAGTAAGTGAGTGTGTAGTTTTGACAGGAAGTGTGGACCTAAACATACAGCAACACATCCCAGTGCTGTTACTACACAATATCCACACACTTGGAACACTGCTCAACCAGTCAAATCACTAGAATGAACTATTGAATGATTGCTTTAAAGGCGAGGTAGAGGTCCATGAATAGGCCTGACATGAAACACTGAGTGGATAATTTGAATCAGCAACATCCACCGAACCAGGACTCATACAGCATAATTTTAAGAATTCTACACTGATTTACATACAGTGGTGCCTTGACTTACGGATTTAATATGTTTCGAGAGCAACCTCGTAGGTTGAAAAGTTTATTAGGTAAAACAATTATTCCGATTAGAAATCAAAAAGCCCAGGGAGGGCACATATGACTCTGGGGAACATGCTTTTTTGCCATACTGTACTAGAATTAAGTGTAATTGTGCATCCTCTACAGTAGGTGGCAGTGGTGCTCTCACTGTGTTCCCGATGGTGTCGGGAAAAAGCATCAAGCAAACGATATGAAGTGCAGTAACCCTATTTATAGTCGTGATGTTTTTTTTCTTACTATATGGGGCATCACATAAAATAATTGAGAAGCAGTACACAAGATGTTCTCGGAGTGCGGAGGAATACATGTGGAAAAATACGAGGCTAATAGACCTGGAAAAGCCATTTCCCCAGCAAAGCTCGAATATCAAAATCTTGCTGGTTGTATGGGGCAGATTTTTGGTGGGATTGAAGCTCGTATCATGGACAATTCGTCATAAAAGACACTCGTAAATCAAGGTACCGCTGTATATTGTATATAATATCCGGGTTGATGGAGGTCCCTGACAGCAATAGTCTGACTCATTTGGACTTTCTCTGCAACATCAGTTTCCTTACAACCGGGACTATGTTCTCTTGACAGTCTGAAGGCACCTGTCAGAGAGCCCAGGTCAACCTGAGCGCCATGCTGTCGATTCCTTGTCTTTGGTTGTGAATTGTACAATCACTCTGTCGACTGTAGCAAAAGGAATCCCAAGGTTTTATTTTGTCTAACGCTGGTTCATCCAGTTGTTTCAGGCACTCTTGAAAAGTCAGACAACTCTTTTGCTCCTGGTGTGCAGGGCATATCTAGTCACTATAAACAATTTATATACTGTGATCTGAAAGATATAAAAAATAATAATAATGGGGTGGCAGGGTAACATAGTGGTTACCACGTCCGCCACATCGCATGCAGAAGGCCCTGGCCTGGGTTTGATTGAGCTTCAGCATTTCTGGATGGAGTCCGCATGTTATCCCCGTGCTTGTGTAAGTTTCCCCCAGATACTCCAGTTTCCTCCCGCTTCCAAACACATGCATATTAAAGCTAATTGACTTTTCCAAATTGCTCCTTGGCGTGAGTGTGGGAGTGGTTGTTGCATATTGGCCCTGAAATTGTCTGGCAAGCTGTTCATGGTGTACCACACCTTCACCCAGCATCGGCAGAGATAGGTACCAGCCTACCTGCAAGCAGTTCGAGAAATGAGTGTAAGGATAATCCCACAGATCCAAATGCTTTAAGTATCTGTACACCCATTGTGTGACCTCAGTCCATTTCTGCTTTTGCATACACACACACACACACACACTCACACACACACACACACACACACACACACACACACACACACACACACACACAATGGATCATTAGTCATGGGATTATAAGCCTTTGACCCCATGGTAATATTCCACGTAATGACGCCAACCCTGAGCCACAATCAGCCGGTCAGTACACGTCTCACACCTTCTGTCTGACCTCGCTGTTTTTAATGTCACACCATGAGGACGATAAGAATTATAACAAATATTAACCTCCCACCAGGAGTAATTCACAGAGTTATGTTTGAGGAAGGTAAAGCCAAGGATAAAATGAAAAGTTCTTGACTTAAATACAGTGAGAGAGATTTCCTTTCGGCTTTTTCCCTTTTTCAGGGGTCGCCACAGCGAATGATTCGCACGTTTGATTTGGCATAGGTTTTTACGTCGGATGCCCTTCCTGACACAACCCTTTAAGCAAGGGACAGAAACAGTAATCCCTCAAAATTCTAATTAAATTCATACCTGAAGGCCATTTGAGTCCAAAAAAAGTTCAAGTTCCAAAGAAAATTTTCCAATTAATAGTAACAAAAACTTAATGAATCCATTCCCACACCCTCATAACTACCCCTTTTCACTCCCGAAACACATATATTGATACATACATATATCTTCTAAACTCTCCTTTAGCACAGAAAACATGCAGATTTTTTTTTTTTATCATCAGGTGGTTTTTACTTATGTTTACAAAATTGCAATCTGCTAAAATGTGTTCGATAGCTTGCATGAGCCTGTTTGAAAAGGTCACGATCTCACAAGAGTGCGAGATCGCAAGAATAGGACTTGGGCATGTTAATTCCAATAAAGCAAGATAAGGGCAATAATAACATTATACAGATATTAAACTAGGACAGCACGGTGGCATAGTGGTTGGCATATCTGCTTCATCACAAAACAATCCTGGGTTCGATTTCCATGCTCCGGTATTTCTGTGTAGAATTTGCATGTTTTACCCTTGGCTTTGTCTTTGGTATGAGCTCCATCCCAAAAGGTATGCATATTAGGCTAATTGGCTGCATCACAATGCCTTTAGTTGTTCAGGGTGTACACCATCTTCCCCCAGTGTCATCTGAGATGGCTGCCAGCCTCCCGGTGACCCCAGTAGGATTAATGAGGCGAGTCAGTGAACTTGAGATTTGATAAAGTATGCATGCAAGGTTGTATTAAATTGTGTTTTAATTCACCTTAAAGATCAAATCAAAGCAGTGAATTATTTCATTCATTCATTTTCAGAACCAATTAATCCTGATTAGGGTCATGGGGAGGCTGGTGCCCATCTCAGCTGACTCTGTGTGAGGACAAAGTACACCCTGCACAGCTCAGCAGGCCATCACAGTGCATCCATTCATTCTTTATAAATACTCTGCAATGGTACAGCAATGGTTCTTTTACATGAACCTCTCACCACAGACAGTGAAGGAGGGGTACACCGTGAACAGCTCGTCAGGCCACTGTAGAACCAACATACAGCAAACTCACCCACACCTTGGGGCGATTTGAAACAGCCAATTAGGAGAATGCGCATGATTTTGGACTGTGGGAGGAAACCGGAGTAACTGAAAGAAACCCACGTAAGCGTGGCGGTCGTGCTGTCCACTACACCACTGTGCAGTGCGGAGATTTATGAAGCCCTTGCAATCCTTTAATCCATGTCTGATCATTCATTCATTCATTCATTTTCTAAACCGCGTAATCCCACTTAGGAAAGCCAGCGCCAATCTCAGCCAACTCTGGGTGAGGGCGGGGTACACCCTGGACAGCTTGCCAGGACATCGTAGTCCATGTCTGGTAATTTGGTAAAGAATGTACAGATGATTGTCTTCACATTCAGATTTCTCAGTGGCCTAGTGGCTTGGTGTAGTGGTTAGCAATCCAATAACGTAAACAAGAGACTATTGGCTATTTAACACTTTTACTTGGCTTGATGCGCAGTGGCGACTCTCGAGTTATAGAGTCTATAGTCTTGTGAAGAAAGAGAGAGAGAGAGAGAGAGAGAGAGAGAGAGAGAGAGAGAGAGAGAGAGACCTACACAGGTCATGAATATTGAATGAGGAAAGTACGTTTCCCGGACGACCACGAATTCCGCTTTTTCCTCTTGATAGACACGTGTGTATGCCACTGCTTTCCATGAATGCATTGAAGGTGTGAGAAAATATGAAGCATTCAAGTTCATCCTTCCTATGCCATGGTGAACAACATGTTTCCAAAAAAATTTCTTATCGCAAGTTCAACACGTTCTACTACATTCTTACTACAACCAATCAGATCACACCTTTCGCTTTCCACATTCTCAGTGCTTTTGTGATTATTTGATTAAAACATATTTTAAAACATATTTTAAAACATATTTCTAACATGAAATGGATTGGAAACAAGTTATCCAACTTAATAAAGCCCTCTCCAGGTAGTTACAGTAATTATATTACAAAATATACAGCAAGATACGGACAAGGGAAGGAGAAATATACAAAAGAATTAAAGGAATCGTTTAGTATTACAGATAAATATTTGTACACATTTGAAAACATTCTGGTTTTCTCTAAGAGAATAATCTGCATTGCCATTTAAAATGAGATTAATATCGATTGGTGTTCTTTGATGGACAATGTGCTCTAAAGTTTTAAACATTTGTTCACGTTGAAAATGATATAAGGGACATTCTAGAAAATAGTGAAAAACATTCTCACACTTGTGGCCACACTGAAGGCGTGCATCATCCTTTACATTCATTCTAAATGAATCATAATTAAGTGAACTCGACATATATCTTAATCTTGTGTGTAAAATATTTAACTTCCTTTTTCCCGTATGAAAAATATACCGGCACACATTTTGGTTTTAGACGAATCGCTGATCGAAATGAAACTACAGAATTGCTGTTTCTGGTTCCTAGTGGGACATCATTCCACAATTTAACTGTTGATGGAAAAAATGAAAGTGTTGAATATTTGAATCGTGTAGGAGGTATACTATAATCATGGCTATTTCTGAATGGATAGTTCGTTCTGGTCGCTACTACTGGACGTAGTAGATCACAGAGAAAAGTTGGAGTAAGACATTGCTTTTGTCCGCTGCTTACAAATACTGTGCCATGTGCTGCACTTTGTTATTCGCTCTGCAGGTTCTGTTGTGTTTCCTTGTATGAAACTAAAATAAAATCAATCCCCCCATATCATAGTATAGAATACGTAGCGACGTTCTACCAGGGACCGGACTCCTTGTCCCTGTCTTGATGATGACTCTCAGACTTTTTGACATCATCACCATTACTATTCAAAGAGGGGCGCTATCCATGATGGTCTACCAGGGGACGGACTGCATGTACCTTTGTCTCTTTGTCACTTGGACTGTATTCATGTCCCCCCCCCCCAACATTTCAGAAGTCCAACCTCGTCCTCTGCATCCATGGAGACGATACCACACCTTTATCTGTTTGTTGTATGGTCCTTCTGTTTTTATTGCGTCAAACCAATTTTTTGAGGCTGTAGTTGGAACGTGGCCAAGCGTGATGGAGGATTTTACATTAAAAGCGACAACACAAAGTAGTTTTGTAAGCGTCTCAGGATAAGAGTGTCCTTTGTATGCTGTCAATGCAAATGTGGGTGTAAATGTAGGACGGGCTGATTTTTTTATTTCCTGGTTCATGTAAAACAGGAACTATCTGTATTATTTGGACTTATCTTGGCCGAGTGAATGATCTTTTGTCTGAGTAAATTTTCTTTTATTTGCATTTTACGTCAGAGGTGACATGCGGCATGACTTGAGATCACTGATCTCAAGGTTGTGGGTTCAAGCCCCACCCTCAACAGGCTATTACTCTCTATCTAGTACAGCCAAGAGGAGCTGCTTAGCCGTCTCTATAGCTGTGTTTCTCCCATGCGATGGCCTTGCGAGCTGTCCAGGGTGCAGTCTGCTTTTGGCCCTCGTTGGCTGAGATGGGTGCCTGCCTCCCCGCGACCCTAATTAGGATTAAGCGGTTCAGAAAATGAATGAATTAATGAACTTAACTTCTGTCACAATCTGAGGAGGTTCTGTGTGGAATTTACACGCTCTCGCCAGGCTTGCCTGAGTTTCCTTCAGGTTCCCCCCACACAGTCCAAAGACATGTGCATTAAGATAATTGGCTGTACCAAATAGCCTCTATGTCAGATGGTTGATGGTTGATGGTTGTGTGTTTACTCTGTAATGATCTGTTGAGCTGCTCAGGGTGACACCCCACCTTCAACCAGTCGGCTGAGATAGGTTTCAGTCTTGCCACAGCCCTGGTTGGATTAAACAGTATGACGAATGCATGAGTGAGGAAGTAGTTTTGATAGGAAGTGTGGCATAATGGACACCATGAAACGTCTTTATCGTGAAATACTGGCACGGCAAATCAGTGAACGACTGTCACAGCACACACACACACTGTGATGATAATTTCATCATCTGTCCACGCAGACAGATTCTGTGTATATACGGCTTGTCTGCATCAACTGCGCATGTGAGAAGCTCAGCATGCACGGACACTCCCAGCAGTTGCAGTCAAAGTGTGAAATGGAGAAATTTGTTCAGTTTCCTTCAAAACATAAGCGAGTAACAAACCGCGACACATACCCTCTGTGTTCTTATTGTTATTTATTTCTTTATTTACCTTTATTCAGTTATTGTCGTATTCTCCACACCAAACACGCAATTATACGGTACATAAATTTCAGGACGCATCGGCATTCAGAAAAAAAAATATAATAAATAAATAAAATAAATTAATTAATAAATTGAGGATACTCTGTAGACATGTGAGTGCATATCTATTCATTCATTCGTTTTCTGAATTGCTTAATCCTAATTAGGGTCACTGGGAGCCTGGTGCCCATCTCAGCCGACTATGGGCGAGCGTGAGGTACACCCTGGACAGCTCAGGTCATCGCGGGGCTGCATATCCATGTTTGTGTTGTAAAGTCACATCCACTGAAGTATACTCAGGCCCTAAAGGTTTTTTTTTTGTTGGGGGGGGGGGGGGGGTGCTATTGCACCCGTGTAAGCTGTCACATGATTTTGTTAGATTTGTACACAAAGCTTGCACAGACACCGCTGAATAATTTTAAAAAATATATATTCCATGTTATATTTTGTGCTGCAAGATATAGCAGCGTCGTGAGTGATTTATAGATTCGTTTACCTTCTCGTGAGGAAGATGGTATAGACGTGTTCAGCAGGAGGAGAAAGCTGCACGATCACATCAATATTAATTCAAATAATTAAAAAAAAAAAATCACATTTTTGAAACAAAATATGCAGCCTGACACATTAAATATAAAAAACACTGAGAAAGTGCAAACCTCTACCAGGCTAAACAAACAGACAAAAATCTCCAAAATCTTTCTTGACTGAAAGCCTCATCTGTGGTACAAATTGTCTCAAAATCAACAGCCGGTGTGGGTGCAGGTTTCACTTCAACCAAGTGGTAGCCACACCTTCCTCCACCTGGGTGAGCTACTGAGCTCAGAAAGTAGCACACCGGCCCTTTGGGGATAGCTTTGGATACCCCTGGGTTAGAAAACACAAAATCAAAATCATTCACATCCTTTGAGTCTCACTCTCTCACTCATCTACCCCTACATCGTCTCCCTAATTTAGTTGTATCCAGTCCCACCCATTGAGCACTGCCTTCCTTGTCACATGACCACCACCAAACAACTATCCGCCTACATCATTTGCTGGCAATCTCTTTAAGTGACAGGGAGGTGAACGTATGCAATCCTTCCATCCCATCAGAGCTCAGCCAATGGGCTCCAATGGACTCCTAGTCATGGATGGCTGTGGCATTAACCCGGAATCGAACGCACGATCTCCAGGTTAATACTTATGTACCTTGTTGATGCGCCACTCGGGAGCCACTTTCTCACACTCATTTCCCAAACCGCTTAATCATGCAACGGTTGTTCCCATCTCAGCCGACACCGGGCAAGGGTACACCCTTGACAGCTAGCAAAAACCACTGCAGGTCCAACACACCCAACACACACACACACACACACACACACACACACACACACACACACAGGGTTAATCTGGAACAACCAGCTTAATATGCATGTCTTTGAACTGTGGGAGGAAACTGGAGTACTTGGAGGAAACCCATGCAAATTCCACACAAAAACGGGCCATCCTGGGACTTGACCACAGGACCTTTTTGGTGAGTGCCCATTGTAAGAATCAGAGAAAATATGGTACTTTTCCAATATCGGAAATTTCCCAGGAAAGTTTGTTGTTGTTGTTGTTGTTGTTGTTTGTTGAAGGACCTCCTTGCTGTAAGGCGGAGCATCCACTACTTTAATCATCAGGAGTAAGAATGTAATAGCACTGTGTTGTTCACCCCTCATGTGTGCATGTGTGTATCTGCGTGTGTGTATGTTTGTGTGTGTGTGTGTGTGTGTGTGTGTCTGTGTGTGTGTGTGTGTTTACACGGTGTCTGGCAGCAAGTTCTGTTAACTATGTATGGGGTGTGAATGAGTGTGTATCAGAGCTGCCGGACGCTGGGCCGAGCTCCAGAGACACATACTCGCTGTGCTATTTCTGGTGTTTTGATTGGAATGGGGTTACCCTCAGTCACCTTGTCCAAAGGTTTCTACTTCAGATCGGGTCTGTGCTTGACACTTCATTTAATAACACAGACCCTGTCCGAGTCCTTGTACCACGATAAAGCAACAATAAGGTCGCTGTTTAACGAGAGCTGAAAGGGTTAAAGATGAAACACTGCCTGTTGCAGAGTATGTAATTCTTTCCATGACATTTGTAGGGTTTGCAAACAATCATCTCAATTCAAGGACACGACAACCATGTAAATCACACTTCTCCCATTAAAAGCCTGCTGTAACCCCCTGCACAAAGCAATCAACCTCCCACAACCATAAAAACAGGAGGACAACAGGACGGTGGAGGTGTAAAACGGTACATCTGACCCACGGTGGTGTCGCAATCATATCATTGTTGGATCATTGAAAAGTTTTTAAGAGTTTATTGGGGTGGCGTAGCAATTAGAACTCCACCCTACAGCAAGAAGTTTCTGGGTTCGAGTCCAGTGCTAAGCAGGAGCATTTCGGTGAGTTTGCATGTCCTATCCATGGCTGCGTGGGTTTTCTCCAGATTCTTTGGTTTCCTCTGATAGTCCAATGACTCGCAAATTATGCTAATTAGTTGTTCCAAATTTCCCCTTGGTGTACATGTGAAGTTCTTTGTGAGTGTGTGTGTGTGTGTGTGTGTGTGTGTGTGTGTGTGTGTGTGTGTGTGTGTGTGTTGGCCCTGTGATGCTTAGGTGAGCCTTACAGGATCTTCTCTGAAGGTGGTTGAGATGGGGAAGGCTTCAGTCTCCCCTGGACCCGAGAAGGACTAACCGATTTAGCGAATTAATGAATAAAAGACTTCAGAGATTTTCTTGTGTTTTTCCAGTTTCCTCCTCATTTCCCTGATTCCTTTTAGGTTGTATTGGGGCCAGTGGCGTAGTGGTTAGGGTACTGGGCTCATGATCAGGAGGTTGTGTGTTCAAATCCAAGTTAGACCCCCACTGTGCTAAGATCCCTGGGCAAGGTCTTAACCACAAGTATTCACCCAGCAGTATAAATGGGTACCAGTAAAATATACTGGGAAGGTAACCTGCGATGGACCAGCGTCCCATCCAGGAGGAGTTGGACTCCGAGTCGCTTCACGCTATGGAAACCAGGGATAAGCACCGGCCTGATGGGCCAGTATGGCTCGGGTGTAAAAAATACTTTACCTTTAGCTTATCTTTCAGGCTGTATTCCTGACTCGTGTCCCACTTATTTCTGACAGATGTGTCGCGATCCTGACCAGGATAAAGCGCTTAATCAAAATGAATGGCAGGTATAAAGGGTTGCCAAGTCTGTAAAATTCAGTTCACAGCAATCCCCAAACATGCACCTTTATCTCTTTCTCTGAAAATCTATGGCTGTACACTGGTAAATGTATTTTATTTGCATATACCCCAGTGCGGATAACTGGGTTATCAAAGGCGGGCCATGTTTCTCACTGTCTATGGTGAGAGGAATGTAAAAGAACCATTGCTGACTTTCGTAAAGAGTAGGCTGCAAAACAGGCAGCGTGTTTCTGTCCCTTCTTAAAGGGTTGTGACAGGAAGGGCATCCGACGTAAAAACCTCTGCCAAATCAAATGTGCGAATCAGACGATTCGCTGTGGCGACTCTTGAGAAAAGGGAAAAAGCCAAAAGGAAGACAGAAATATGAGGGTTTTTTTCTCCATGGTTTGGACATGTATAGAGGAGGGATAGTGAGTATATTGGTAGTAGGATGCTGAGGTTGGAACTACCAGGCAGAAAGCCTAGAGGAAGACCAAAGAGAAGATTTATGGATGTGTTGAAGGAGGACATGAAGGTAGCTGGTGTAAAAGTAGAAGATGCAGAGGATAGGGTGAGATGGAGGCAGATGATTCGCTGTGGCGACCCCTGAAGGGAAAAGCTGAAAGGAAAAGAAGATATAGGGTTGTTTTCTCCCACGGTACAAAAAACACACAGTGAGATCATTGCATTGGCCCTGCAGAGGCCTGGTGAACTGTTCAGGGTGCAACCTGCCTCTGTCCAGAGTCAACTGAGATGGGTTCCCGCGTCTGTGTGACCCTGCTTAGGGTTAAGCAGGTTAGAAAACGAATGCGTACATCAAGATCTTAAAACATATTTCGATGAGTCTGGGAAAACTTGGCCAAAGTCAAAATGTTCACTTTTGAGGTGTCTGCATTTTTAAGATGCATGCTGTGAGCTGGATGTCCGCTCCAAATTTTTAGTGGAACACTTACAGTATTTTCAGGAATTAAAAAAAAAAAAAAAAAAAAAAATCAAGTTTTTGAAAGCTGGGAGATGAGGTTACAAAGTGATTGTCACGATGTCCTTATCTACAGGAAATAAGCAGCAGTTAAACATGTCCTTATCTCTGAGAAATAATCCCTGAAATCTTACCCCAGGCGACGCCGCACTGATTCCACCGGTCTAAGGTATCTGACCTGGTTACACCGTACAGAGGGAGATGGTGTCTGATACATTAGTCTGCTGTGAAAAAGTATCTCACCATCAGAACAGCATCAAACAACAGCGGGTCCCTCTGAGGTAGAAATAAACCAGTGTACACATTGTTAACTGAAGTAGAATTGCAGATTGTTGGGTAGCAGTAGACCTTCTAATTTTACTTTTTGAAATGAAAGGGAAGAAGTTCACACTCGCTCATGTAGCCCAAAACAATTGATTTGTGTAATATCATATATCATTTCCACCACTTTTTAACAAGAGGCCATTTCCGAAAGAGATGCTCATGTCAACCGTCTCCGCGAGAGGGTGGGGTACACCCTGAACAGCTCACCAGGCCATCGTAGGGCAAAAACATGATGACGGCTGGGCAGCTCCTCTCTACAAAAGTCAGTGATGGTTCTTTTACATGTTCCTCAGCGCAGACAGTGACAGACATGGCTGGCCATCGATAGCCTCATAGCTGCACTTTAGGGGACAGTAGTGACAATCCGGTGATAGTGGGGCTTGAACCCGCGACCTTGAGATCAGTAATCTAGCCCCCGACCGAGCCACCACTGCCCGTTTTTGAGAACTTTTTTCATTTGGTTATCTCATATGATATGCAATCATTCATTCATTCTTTTATTTATTGAGGGCGGGGCAATACTGTAATGGTTATCACATCCACCTGTACAGCAAGTAGATTCTTGGCTTTAGTCCTAAGCTTGGTTTGGGCATTTCTGTGTGAAGTTTGGATGCCCCCCCCCCCCCCTACTTGTGTGGGTTTCTTCTGGGTAGTTCGGTTTCCTCCCACAGTCCAAACACATGTATATGTGTGTGTTTGTGTTTGTGTTTACATGAATGCGCTCACTGGATGGATTAAAGATGCCAATTTCCCTTGTGGAATTCATTCATCATTCATTTTCTGAATCGCTCAAATCTAATTAGGGTTGCAGGTAGACTGATTCCCACCTCAGCCAACTTTTGGCAACGGAGGAGCACACCCTGGACAGCTTGCCAGGCCATCGTAGGAAAGAAACACGCTGATGGCTATGCAGCTCCTCTTGACAAAGGTCAGCAATGGTTCTTTTACATTAACCTTCCACCACAGAGAGTGAGAGACATTGCTGGCCTCTGATAAGGCCCCCGGCTGCACTGGGGAGGGGCAGTGACAACCGTTGACAGTGGTGCTTGAACCCCCAACCTTGGGATCAGTGATCCAGCACCTTTACCACCAGGCCACCACTGCGCCCTTGCAGAATTTTGAAAAGACAAAAAAAACAAGGAAAGGTGGTCACAATCTGGCAACCCTTTTATGACCTGTACTGTCCACCTGACTTACCTTACCTGACTTGCTTTCCTTCTCCACTGAACATGTTCTTAGAGCCAGGATGGTGCAGCGCAAACCCTGCCCATATGGACCTCTATTCGGACTTATTGTTGCACTTCCCATTATTGACCACAAGGGACGATACTAACCCTAGACTTGATGATTAGTTTTTCAGAAACCCCCAGTGCAACTAACTGGGTCATCAAAGGTCAGCCATGTCTCTGACTGCCTGTGGTGAGACGCATGGAATATCATCTTCTCGTCTTAACAAGCCGGCGCTGTACAACAGTATAGGGCAACTGGTATAGTGGTTAGGGTACTGGGCTTATGATTGAGAGGTCAAGGGTTTAAATCCCAATTATAACCCCACCATGTTAAGACCCCTGGGCAAGGTCTTAACCACAAGTGTGCCTCTGTCCACCGTTCCCTATATACCTGGGCAGCAGTAAAATACCAGGAAGGTAAGCTGCGATGGAAGAACATTCCATCCAGGAGGAGTTGAACTCCGAGTATCTTCATGCACCAGAAACCTGCTCAGGTGTTAAAAAGCACAACAGACTTCAACCTCACTGTAGGAGAGCAGACTGATGGACAGCGAGAGTCTGGAAATGAATTTGCTGTGAAGTGGAGGTTGACGTTAAAGGAGATTGAGAGGAGAGAAGATGTCTAGATGTCTGTGAGGTGAAGTAGTAATGACAGGAGCAAGGGTGGGTTACACCTGAGGGACATGAGCTCGATCCAAATTCAGGCTTTATCACACCCCGATGATCGGGGGTGATAGATGGAAATCAGATTTTATTTCTAGGTGTTGTTTGATTGGTTTGGCTCATCCGTATTGTTTTACAGTGTGCGAGTGGGTGTGTTTATGTGTGACGATTCTTACACTGAAGGGCAGAAGGAAGGAAAGGTGTGAGTTTGTGCTTCTGTGAAGTGCATTCAGCTTGACATTGTAATGCTAGGTTTCTGTATCTGCCTCTGTCTGCTCATCCCTCCAGCACGCTTCGAATTGCAGGATAAATGACCCTGAATAACACCGGAGCACGTGTTATTCTCCACATGGTTCCCAGAAGGATGCCATTGTCGTTCCTGTGAGATATCTCAACCCATATCCATCACTCATTACATCACCATGGCCACAAAGATGCTCCATATCGCTGTTAAACACTCACTAACACACCCATCATGTAGTTCTCAAAAGATATCAGAACATTCTGCATTTACAGTACACTGACAATGAGCAATCAATGGATCTTGAAGAAAAAGTGAATTATGGGGAAGATTGGTTGTTATATATAATTTTTTTTTCTGTATTAAGTGGCACTCTGGCTCTCTCTTCTGGAACACTGAAGGTTCCCATTAGTCATTGTGTTCTGTCTTCTTTTATCAGTTCATTTTGGTTGAATCAAAATGTTTTCCTGGCAAAAAAACCAAAAAAAAACCCAACAATAAATAAATAAATTAAAAAAAAAACAAGTCGCAGGCTTAGCATTTCTTATACATTTACTTTACATCTTGTTTTGGTTCTGCATCTGCTTACAATTACAATAACAAAAGCATATAATCAGAGGAACACGCTTGAGAATTTTCGAAAATCTGGACATTCAACCTACTTTTGTAAAAAGGGGAAAATTCGAAGTGAAGTGTTAAGGAACAGAGCAATGTTGGCCTCTGGGCAGTGGTGGTCAGGTGGTAAAGGTGCTGGATCACTGATCCTAAGGGTAGGGGTTCAAGCCCCACTCTCCACTGGTTGTCATTCCCCCCCCCCCCCCCCCCCCCCCCCCGGTGCAGTTAACTGTGTTATCAAAGGTCTCTCACTGTCTATAGTAAGAGGAGCTGCATAGCCGTCAGCGTGTTTCCACCCTGCGATGGCCTGGTGAGCTGTCCAGGGTGTACCCTGTTCTCGCCCGGAGTCGGCTGGGATGGGCGCCAGCCTCCCCATGACCCTAATTACCACGTCCGCCTCACAGCAAGAAGGTTCCGGTTTCAAGTCACAGGTTCCGGTGTTTCTGTGTGAAGTTTGCGTGATCTCCCTGTGTTTCCTCCGACAGTCCAAAGACATGCTCATTATGCTAATTGGCTGTCCAAGATTGCCCCAGCTGAGAGTGTGACTGTGTATTATTGTGTATGTGTTGGCTCTGACATGGTCGCAGAAGCTGTCCAGCCTCCCCACAACAATAATATGAATAACTGGTTTGGCAAATGACTGAGTTTTATATATATATATATATATATATATATATATATTTGATTGATTGATTAACTGTTTGGGTTCTTATACCCGAGCCTAGCGGCTCATCAGGCCGGTGCTTATCCCCGGTTTCCGTAGCGTGAAGCAATCAGGAATTGAACTCCTCCTGGATGGGACGCTAGTCCATCGCAGGTTACCTTCCCAGTATATTTTTACTGGTACCCATTTATACTGCTGGGTGAACAGAGGCACACTTGTGGTTGAGACCTTGCCCAGGGGTCTTAGCACAGTGAGGGTCTCAGTGGGATTTGAACTCACAACCTCCCGATCATGAGCCCAACACTCTAACCACTACACCACCGGCTCCACTATAATATATATATATATATATATATTATATATATAAGTACTTCGGCTCAACAATCCAGAGCAGTGGAGAGTGTGGAAAAGAGGTGAAGAAGCGTGTGCAGGCAGGTTGGAATGGATGGAGAAAAGTGTCCGGTGTGATGTGTGATAGGAAGGTATCGGCAAGAATGAATGGAAAAGTGTACAAGACGGTGATGAGTCCAGCGATGTTGTATGGTTTAGAAACAGTTGCGCTGAGGAAAAGACAGGAGGCAGAGCTGGAGGTCGCAGAGATGAAAATGTTGAGGTTCTCTTTGGGAGTAACGAGGATGGATAGGATCAGGAATGAGCACATCAGAGGGACAGCACATATAAGATGTTTTGGAGACAAAGTCAGAGAGGCTAGATTGAGATGGTTTGGACATGTACAGAGGAGGGATAGTGAGTATATTGGTAGTAGGATGCTGAGGTTGGAACTACCAGGCAGAAGGCCCAGAGGAAGACCAAAGAGGAGATTTATGGATGCGGTGAAGGCGGACATGAAGGTCGTTGGAGTAAGAGTAGAAGATGCAGAGGATAGGGAGAGATGGAGGCAGATCATTTGCTGTGGCGACCCCTGAAGGGAGCAGCCGAAAGAAAAAGAAGAAAAAGAGAAGAATATATATATATATATATATATATATATATATATATATATATATATATATATATATATATATATATATATAGGTTCATTAAGTCTTTGTAAAGATGATTACGTGAAACAGACAGATAGAAGAAGAAAAAAAACACAACGCAAGACAGTTCAGAGCTCAGACACAAAGTTGTTCTCTTTCGTGATTGATCAGTAACAACGCATGTGGGAGTTTAAGAAATGGCCGACAATGAGAAACACCCATCTGTTTGTTAAGGCGTGTCATAACGACTGTATATCCCGGGCCGAGCCCCGTCTTTTCACATCGCTACAGTGCTGTGTCCCTACGCCCGACAAGTCACGTAACCTGCAAAGCAGAAATTCATTATTTCATTCATTTGCTGGACCGCTTATTCCTAGGGTGATGAGGAGGCTGGAGCCTATTTCAGCCAATTCTGTTCCAAGGCAGAGTACACCCTGAAGAGCTGACTGATGCATTGCAGGGCAACACACAACACACATGACCTTTCACATTCAGACCCAAAAGCAATTTGAAACTGAGAACTAGCGCTAATGTGATGTCTTTGTACTGTCAGAGGAAACCAGAGTACCCGGATGAAGCTCACACAAGCGCGCAGAAACAATGTAGATCTCGTACAGAAATTTCCTCGCCGAGCCCAGGACTCGAACTCAACACCTTCTTGCACTTAAAGTCTTGGTTACTGTATTAATAAAGCAGTTTCTCGTGTGATGTTTAAGCAAATGTTCTATCAAGGTCAAAACTAACTAATATTCCGATCCCACCAAAATATAAACACACACACACACACACACACACACACACACACACACACACACACACAGCTGGCTGAAAAGACATGATGGCATTCCCGAAACACCTTGATGACACACGACACAAAGCTATCCACCACAAGTGGCTTTGATAGGCAGAGAAGACCGGTGAGATGGACCGTGTGAGGGTAGAATGAGGCGAGCTGAAGGGAGCGAGCGAGTGAGACGGGAGCTGTGAGAGGTGGTGTGAAAGGTTGTGCGAGGGTGTGAGAGGCCATGTGAGAGTGTGTCCTTTTATCGAGTGGAAAGTCCCAGACTATGGCGGTACGAAGAACGCAGGTCTGAAGAACAGCGCACAGATGGAAACAAATACAGCATGGTGGGGGTGGAGAAGGGTGAAAGGAAGGCAGCGGGGAGGGAAAAGGAGGAGGGGCATAGCTTTGTGCTGTTCCTATCAGGTGTAGGCAGGGGCAGGCTGTGGGAACAAGAGAGGGAAGGGTAGAGAGGGAGAAAGGGAGGGAGAGAAGGAGAGAGGTAGACGGAGATGCACACTGTGACTCGCACAGCCGGTGGCACTGAGGTCAGCTGGAGCAGTGAAATCAAACACAAGCCTGGACTGAAAGCTTGGACCCTGAGACTGGGAGAACAGCGCCGGTGCCAGGAGAGATGTCTGAATCGAACGTTCAATCCAAGAAGGCTGGCATTCGGGCTGCTGTCATCCTTATTGGACTACTGCACAAGTCCAGGAGGCACAAGGAGAGAGAGAGGGAGAGAGAAAGAGAGCGGTGGGTGAACTTCTGTCTTCCCTTTTTCTGCATGGTGTTGATTTCTGCCTCGGACTTTTCGGAGCAGATTTCAGGGATCGTGATTGGCAGATAGTCAGAAATGTCCCTGTATCGTCCCTCAGAGGACGAGATGAATTTCTACAAACTCTTTCACACCAGAAGTGGCTGTGAAAATAAAACAGAATTAAACTTCTTTAATCGCCTTCGAATAACAGCGGTGCTTTTCCTGGTAACTTCCTGGCAACCGGATACACCCTGTGTGACCTTACGATGGTATAAAGATAAACAAATAAATAAACATCTTATGTGAAAAGAATTTACTTATTCAAATCAAAGTAACAACAATAACATTTTAATAAAAATAATGAAACTTCCGGGAGGCCCGGTGGTAAAGGGCTGGATCACCAATCGCAAGGTTGGAGGTTCAAACCCCACTGTCAATGGGTTGTCACTGCTGTCCCCCCAGTGGCACTAACTGGGTTATCAAGGGCCGGCGGGTGTCTCTCACTGTCTCTAGTGGGAGGTTCATGTAAAAAAAACAATGCTGACTTTCGACAAGAGTAGGCCATTGAGTTGCTGTCAGTATATTTCTGTCTAGCGATGGCCTGGTGAGCTGTCCAAGATGTACTCTGCCCTTGCTCAGATTGGGCTGAGATGGGCGCCAGCCTTCGTGCAACCATAATTAGATTCAGAAAATGAATGAATGAGTGAATGAAACTGCAGGGGCAGTGGTGGCCTGGTGGTAAAGAGCTGGATTACTGATATCCCAAGGTCAGGGGTTCAAGCCCCACTTTCACCAGGTGGAGCTAACTGGGTTATCATAGGCCAGCCATGTTGGCCGTTTGCGGTGAGAGGTTCATGTAAAAGAACAATTGCTGACTTTTGTCAAGAAGAGCTGCATAGCCGTCAGTGTGCTTCTGGCCTGGCAAGCTGTCCAGGGTGTACTCTGCCCTCACCCGGAGTCGGCTGACATGGGCACCAGGGTCCCGGCAACAATAATTAGGATTAAGTGGCTCATAAAATTAATCAATGCATGGATAATGAAACTGCCGATGGAGAAATTTTGCCTTGAAATAAAAAGAGCAGGGCGGCACGGTGGCGCTGTGGTTAACACGTCCGCCCCTGAGCAAGAATATCATGGGTTCGATTGAATGAATTAATGAATGAATCAAAAGAGTGTGGAAGTCATTTGCCGAATCACGTAATCGTACGAATAGGATCGCAGGGAGGCTGGAGCCTATCTCAGCCGACACCACGCGAAAGTGCCTAGGGTGCGATCTGGGGGGAAAAAAAAAAATCAGTTAGCATGACATGCATGTCTGTGTACTGTCGGAGGAAACAGGAATACCCGGAAGAAACCCACACAAGCACAGAGACAACATGCAAAGTCCACACAAAACACCTGAGCCTGGGACCAGAACCCAGGTCCTTTCTGCTGTCAGGTCGGCGTGCTAACCAGTGAGCCATTGAGTAGCGTGTACTGTATATTTAAACACCTGGAGCTGTACGGCGATGGTTTTATTCTGAGCTTGTCTGGGTTTTATAAACTCGTGGATGTGCTGTAACCGGGACAGTATAACTGAAACCGATAAGGTTCTGAGAGAGAGAAAAGAACCGAGATCAGAGATACGACAGGCTTTTGTCAAAGCGACAGGTGTGTAGCTTTCACTGCAGACCTCAGACTAAGAAACAAGACGAAGAGGAAGAAGGAGTTCCTCTTGAGACGCCTCGGTATCACAGACCCAGTAAAAGTGAGACAAGGCTCACAAAACGCAAGAAACCAGACGGTTTTCTCCGGTGTCTCCCGGAGGACTCAACCTTTTCATGTCCACTACTTACCCCTCTCACGGGCAATTCCCAGTAACCCCCAGTGACTCTGTTGGAGTTTTTGTGTGGTACTAAGCGAGCCGTCTTCTTTCTGTCGCATCATCGGTGTGTATTTGAGCGGGTTACACTGTCTGGCTCGGTTTCGATCTGCTACCTGAAGACTTATTTGCATGAAACCGTTGATAACTGAACACATCCTGCAGTACGGCTCGAAAACCGAAAATATAAACTCTAACACTTGGATGATACTGTACTTCACACTAATATTTATTTATTTATTTATTTCGCTTTTTTTAATAGGTAAAGTTTCTTCTACATAAAACTTTTATTTTACGATGGAGGACAAACTGAAAACACAATAATGTTCAATATTATTCTTATGAAACGCAAATTATTTAACATGATGCATTACTTTAACTTTATATAGTATTTAATTTACAGTATGTGGGTATATAACCACATGTATATTGTTTTTTTTTTTTGTTTGTTTTTTTGTAGCTATAAATATGTTGGGTTTTTTTTAATTTTATAAAGTATTACAATTATTTTATATTTAATTTTGTATAATTAGTTAACCCCAGTGCACTAACTGGGTTATGAAAGGCCGGCCGTGTCTCTCACTGTCTATGGTGTGAGGTTCATGTAAAAAAAAAAAAAAAACACACTGCTGTGCTGACTTTCATCAAAAGGAGCTGCATTGCTGTCAGCGTGATTCTGCCCCTGGGATGGCCTGGCAAGCCGTCCAGGGTGTACTCCGCCCTCGCCCAGAGTCGGCTGAGATGGGCATCAGCATTCCCAGGACCCCGAGTTAGGATTAAGTCGTTGAGAAAATGAATAAAAGAATAATTAATTTACATATTACAATTTAATAAAATCTTTATACATTGCATTTACTGTTATAAAATTATACAATTTTATGTGATAGAGTAATTACGGATTTGTATATTTTTAATTAAACATTTTTATTTCATCTTACAACATTCGGCAATAATAATAATAATAATTTTATTTCACTTTGATTGAAGCCAACCTCAATAAATATCCAAATGTAGACCAAAGATTGTTTAGAAATTTATTTTTATTTTAATTTATTATATGTTATGTACTCTGCCCTTGCCCAGATTCGGCTGAGATGGGTGCTAGCCTCCCCGCGACCCTAATTAGGATTAAGCTGTTCAGAAAATGAATTAATTATTATTATTGTTATTATTATTGTTATTATAATTGTTTCCTTTTTCATTGTAATTTAATGAAGTTCAGATCTATTGACTATTTTGAAAAATGTAGTATATTACGTAATTCTTTTTTTTTTCTTTTCCTCTTTTTTTAAACTTACTTCAAGCTTAAATTTCTGGAGAAAGATTGTGGGCATTTGAGTTCAACAGCCAATCATGTGTAAACGTTTTCAATTTCAAATGTTTGTTGCGAAGCTCCGCCCCAAAACACTAACAAGGACATCCCAGCTTCCCTCCCTGTCCCCTTCCGCCTGATCTGTGCACAAGCACGTTTGGCATCTGTTGCTGATTGGTGCATACTGGATGAGGCTTTGATATTTTTTAAAAATAATTTTTGACTTCATTATTCAAAGTGACTCGGGATAGATGTTTATTCGATGTGTGATTACTCTCATTATCCATCGTTATCTTTTTCGGAATAATAAATACACCCAGCCCGACCCAACTGCTCTGTATTTTCACGCAGCTACTTCGACAACAGAACAGCAACAAGTGTCCGAGCTGGTCAGTGCGTCTGATGAGAATAAATGTCTGCTCTCGGTGTGCTGTGTGATGGATCGGCGGTGATTGAGAGAGCAAGCGGCCAGCCCGTTGCATTTGAGAGACTAAAAGGATTTCTTTGATAAAGCCCGAGCTGTTGCGTGTTTCTGATTGAAGGTTGATGGCTTTGTAATTGCTAACAGTTTAAACCTGGTAGAACAACAGGAGGCAGAATTACTGCAGCTTTATACTGCAGATGACAAACAGTGTAGAGGCCGTAATTATCATTTATTATAGCAACTGGTCTGTCGGCGGAGTGGCACTGACTGCTGACCGCAGTCTGCGACCTTCTGCAGTGTCACCATTTTCAATTCAGAGCTCAAGCACTGCATGATTTCCATTTATCTTTCCAAAAATCCCAAAATATGAGCGCGTAATGAAATGACACAACGTCCCAGACATTTCATCATTTGCTCCTCGCATTTTTAATTTCCCGTATTGAACCAGTCAATTTCCAAATCATTCATCGTTCATTTTCTATAACCTCTTAATCCTAATTGGGGTTGCGGGGAAGCTGGCGCCCATCCCAGCCGACTCCGGGTGAGGGCAGAATACACCCTGGATGGCTCACCAGGCCATCGGAGGTCAGAAACGCGCTGATGGCTATGCAGATCCTCTTGTTGAAAGTCAGCAATGCAACAATACAAGAACCTCCCACCAGAGACAATGAGAGACATGGCCGGCCTATAATAACCCAGTTAGCTGTACTGGACACACACACACACACACAGTGACAACCTGTTGAGAATGGAACTTGAACCCCCAACCTTAGGATCAGTGATCCAGCACCTACACCACCAAGCCACCATTTCCAAATCACTTCTTCTCCACTGCTGTTTCCTTGTTTGCTTTTATTCAACTTTCATTTTTTATTTTCTTCATTCATTCATTTTCTGAACCACTTATTCTGAATTAGGGTCACGGGAAGGATAGTGCCCAGCTGACTCCGGGCTAGGGCAAAGTACACCCTGGATGGCTCGCCAGGCCATCATAGGTCAGAAACACACTGATGGCTATGGAGCTCCTCTTGATAAAAGTCAGCAATGGTTCTTTTACATGAACCTCCCACCAGAGACAGTGAGAGACATGGCCGGCCTATAATAACCCAGTTCGCTGCACTGGGGAGACAGCAGTGACAACCGTTGAGAGTGCGGCCTGAATCCCCAACCTTGGGACCAATAATCCAGCACCTTACCACCAAGTCACCATGCCCCCCCCCCCCCCCCTTTTTTTTTTGAATATTTAGTTCTGAGTGGCATGTTCGTCTCACATCACCCTCGCCAGGGCCAAAACGCAAACCCAGGAACTTCCTGCTGTGAGGCAGATACACGAAGCACTACGCCACTACGCTACCCAGATTCATTTTCAAACCTTCACCATTTACCAAAACCGCTTCACCCCAGATCTCCACTCTCTTCCTGATAATGGGAACATGAATGTGTTTAATTTTAGGCTTTGGACGAGCTGTCTCATACTCGTCTCCGGTCAAAAGAAATGCTTTACTTGTCTGATTGGATTCCTATATGGAGTAATATTACATGGCCCGCTCTCTCTCTCTCTCTCTCTCTCTCTCTCTCTCTCTCTCTCTCTCTCTCTCTCTCTCTCTCTCTCTCTCTCTCTCTCATGGTGCGCTCTCTCTCTCTCTCTCTCTCTCTCACTCTCTCACTTGGTTTGCTCTCTCTATATCTCTCTCTCTCTCTCTGTCTCTCTCACTTGGTTCACTCTCTCTCACTTGGTTCTCTCTCTCTCTCTCTCTCTCTCTCTCTCTCTTGGTTCGCTCTCTTTCTCTCTCTCTCACTCTCTCACTTGGTTTGCTCTCTCTATATCTCTCTCTCTCTATGTCTCTCTCTCTCTCTCTCTCTCTCTCCCTTGGTTCTCTCTCTCTCTCTTGCTTCTCTCCCTCTCTCTCTCTCTCTCTCTCTCTCTCTCTCTCTCTCTCTCTCTCTGGCTCTCTCTTTCTCTCTCTCTCACTTGGTTCTCTCTCTCTCTCTCTCTCTCTCTCTCTCACTTGGTTCTCTCTCTCTCTCTCTCTCTCTCTCTCTCTCTCTCTCTCTCTCTGGCTCTCTCTCTCTCTCTCTCTCTCTCTCTCATTTGGTTCTCTCTCTCTCTCTCTCTCTCTCTCACTTGGTTCTCTCTCTCTCTCTCTCTCTCTCTCTCTCTCTTGGTTCGCTATCTCTCTCTCTCTCTCTCTCTCTCTCTCTCTCTCTCTCTCTCTCTCTCTCTCTCGCTCACTCTCTGTTGTTCTACCCCAGCGTGAGAAACCCGCTCTGATTAGCGGTTGTGTGAGATTCCAAGGTCATAAACTTGAGTCAATAACGACTCGCACAGACGCATACAAGTACATAAACGTATCTGAATCTCCTGTGAGCGAGGGCTCATTATAACATCATAAATGAGTTACGCACCTCCATAAATGCATCATGTACGTGGGGAATATGTGACATATGGCAGGATTATAACCTGGGAAAACACCAGCGCTTTCCATGCGGAGCAGGCGTCAGATCTGTGGGAGGATCAGAGAACTGACATGTTTCGGATTTGTGAGGCTCCATGAGGAGGATAATAAAACAAGTCCCGCAATAAAAGTGATGCTGAACTAAACTGTGTCGATATTTTAGGGTTTAATGTGAAATAAATGAGGCTAAAACTAAAGATAAGGTGTTTTAACAGAGGGGTCAATCAGAGGTCGTAATTTTGAGGAAATTTGAGTTGGTTTTAATGTTCTGCTCTTTCCGTGTGTTTGATTTTGAGGAATTTATAAAGTTTTAGGGCAGAGCTGTCAAACTCATGCCACACGGCCTGCAGGTTTTTCTTTCAACCAAGCAGCAGCACACCTGACTCGGCTCATTTAAACAACTGATCTGGGGCTTCAGGAAGTTGATTGGCCAGTCTCTTTACAGAGGACACAGATTGACCAATCAACCGCCTGAAGACTCAGATCAGTTTTTGAAATGAGCCGAGTCAGGTGTTGCTGCTGCTTGTTTGAATCAAACAAACAAAAAACAACCCTGCAGCCACATAGCCCTTTATGGCATGAGTTTAACACCCCTGTTTTAGGGTCATGTGATGAACAAGAACACATGGAGTGTGCAAGCCTCTGCCAAGCACAACAAATTAAAACCTGTCCCATCTTACAATGTTGAGGAACCCTATAAAATTTCTGGATTCAAAAATGATGGCACTGTGCTGACTGTCTGCCTCACAGCGAGGTCCTTGGGTTCAAGTCCCGGATTCAAGCACTTCTGGGTGGAGTTTTCATGTTCTTCACCTGTTCCTGTATGGGTTTCCTCGGGGAACTTTGCTTTCTTCATAAAGTCCAAAGACCTGCATATGTGATTGTTCCAAATTGCCCATGTATAAGTGTGAGTGCATTCGGTTGTGAGTGTATTTGCACCGCAATGGTCTGGCGAACTAATCAAGGAGTACCCTGCCTTTACTCGGTATCAGCTGAGTTAGGCTCCAGTCTCCCCACGACCCTAGTAGAAAAAGTGGTTCCGTGAATGATTGAGTGAAAATAAATAAATCTAAAATTTGATCCAAGTCATTGTCAAAACTTTACAGACTATACGTTGTCCAAAGTGTCATCCATGGTTTTGGGTTCAATCACTAGTCAACTCATACCTCCATCCATCCATCCATCCATCCATCCATCCATCCATATACTTATCCGTCAGGGTTGTGGGAGAAACTGGAACCAATCCCAGCTTACCTTGGGCAGGAGGTGGGGTTACACACTGAACAGATCTCCAATCAATTGCAGGACGACCACAAACACAAACATCCATTCACAAGAACTCTCACACCTGGGGCAACTTGGAACCGCCAATTAGTCTAATGTGAATGTCTTTTCACTGTTGAAGGAAACCATAGTACCCAGATGAAACCCAGACAAACACAGGGAGAGCATGCAAGCCCCAAACAGAGACACTCTTACCGGACACGGGACTCAAACCCAGGAACATTTTGCTAATCACCACACCACCGTACTGTCCCAGTTCCAGATTGTTGTTAGCAATTATGTAAATGTATTGTGTTTGTCTCGTCCTTATGATCCAACTTGGCTCCAAAACATGAATTTAAAGTTCAACTCCTCCTGGATGGGACGCGAGTCCATCGCAGGTTACCTTCCCAGTATATCTGTACTGGTACCCATTTATACTGCTGGGTAAACAGAGGTACACTTGTGGTTAAGACCTTGCCCAGGGTTCCTGGCACAGTGGGGGTCTAACTGGGATTTGAACACACAACCTCCTGATCATGACCCCAGCACTTTAAGCACTACGCCACCGACCCTGCATTTAAAGTGTACCTGAGGTGCATTAGTCTTACGGGTTATTTAAAACAATTGCATACAACATCAGCGCTTCCTTACGCTAACATCAGTCCACGCCTCATTTTACAGTGCGTGCGAGTGGTACATGTTCATTACATTTACAATATTTGGCAGATGCTCTTATCCATGCAATCCATACAGAAAAGCGACATACAGTTAACATTTTTCATAAAACTGAGCAATTGGGGGTCAAGGGCCTTGCTCAAGGGCCCAACAGTGGTGATCGTGGAGATGAAGCCGCTGACCTTTGGATTAGTAACCCATCACATTAACCACGAAGCCACCACTTGCCCACTTATAACGACTCTAGGTATGCACATCGGCTGTTTTTTCTTTTTGTTCCTAAACCAACTGACGACAGGAAAGTCGAGTCGCCAAAATGTTTGCTTTTGGATTTACCGTCGCTCTAATCTCCAGCAACGGACTCATGATCAAAGTCACTGGAATACAAGTTTCACTGTCTTAACTAGATATATCAGCCCCGCCCAAAGTGCTGACATCACATCGGGGCGGGGGGGGGGGGGGGGGGGGGGTGTGTGTGTGGGCTAACACCGCAGTTCATCCCCTGCTAATAATCCATGTGACAAAATGACCAGTGTTGTGCTTTTTATGGTCATTAATGTTAAAATAAGTGTCTGCCTCGCTTAAACTTATTAAATATGCACAAATTATATGGTGATAATGACCAATCGTTTTTCTTTTCTGAGTTTGTATGTGAATCATTTTACACTAAATGCAGTTTAAAACTATGATGTAATTTGCCTGGGGTGGCAAATGGATATCTATACTATTAGCGTTTCACCCTGAACAGGTTGCCTGATATTTACATTTATAGCACTTGGCAGAATTCCGGAACCATCGGGATTTACATTTATATGTTTTTTGTTTTTTTTTTATACCACTGAGCATTTCAGGATTAAAGGCCTTGCTTAAGAGCCCAACAGAGGCCAGGAGCCCGACTACTGAAAAAGCACTGCCTCGCCAGACTATTGCAGGGCAACACACACACACACACACATATGCACACACACACACACACACACACAAACACACACACACACACACACACACACACACACATGTGCACACACACACATGTGCACGCGTACACACACACACACACACACACACAGGCAGAAACACATACACACACATACACACAAATGCACGCACACACACATGCACACACACACAGACACACACACACACACACACACACACACACACACACACACACACACATACACACACACACACACACACACTCACACACACACACACACACACACACACACAGGCACAAACACATGCACACACATACACACACGAGCGCGCGTGCACACACACACACACACACACACACACACACACACACACACACACACACACACCACCACTACACTAGCATCTTTCACACTCAACACCTAGAGACAGTTTGGAACTGTTGAGGAATGTGCACTGTAGACTGTGGGAGGAAACTAGAGTACTCGGAGGAAACCCATTCAAGCGTATGAAGAAAATGCAAACTCCACACAGAAGCATCAGAGATTGAACCAGAAATTGAACCGTGGTCCTTGTTGCTCCACCAAATGAAAGGATGAACCTAAAATTTGACTGTTTGGAGATTTTTGGTCGCTTTTGAGTGATTTTGTGACTGCCATACATACAGTATATTTGCTGAACTTTACCCAAGCCTCTGTGTGTGTGTGTGTGTGTGTGTGTGTGTGTGTGTGTGTGTGTGTGTGTGTGTGTGTGTGCGTGCATCAGCATCATTCAATACATCGGATGACACAGCAAAGTATTTTTAAAAAGCACCTCGCCCTGTTTTATCGAATGATCCATCCCACTGTTTTCTATCGTAGTCTTCTATCACACGTTTATTCTGTTCTGCTCACGACATGATAAAAGTGCCTCCATCTGCCTTTATTTGATATACGTGAGTATACTCAGCAAGTAAAGCGCTGCACTCGGTGAATGATTGTTCGTTGAGGTCTGACGTAACCGTTTCCTGCCAGACCCCACATTTAGCTATTGAACTCTTGATGGCATTGGCTCACAGATTCAGAACCAGCACCGGATGAGCTGCTTTTGTCTCTATAACGAGTGCCACACTGACAGAGCCACCTATTTACCGAGCGACAGAATGTGGCTTTCTGATGCTATTTTTAGAGCGCACTTTTTCACCCCCCCCCCCTTTCCTTTCTATCTCTGTTTACTGAACACTGTAATTCTACAGGCTGCCCTCCATCTCCACTTACAGTCTGTATGCAAACAAAGTGATCAGTGCACCTAAAAGTCGCAGGGAGGCCAAAACGCTCCAGAGTGCATTACCTATTCATAATACTCTCACTTCAGGGTGACTGAAGGAAAACAAACAAGTAAATAAACAAACAAGCAAAATGAGAAAGCTTTTTATTTATTAGTTATATTTGAGGGGACTGACAAAGGTCAACGGAGCATGGTTTGAGTTTTTGTATGTTAGTAATTACCTCGAGAAAAAAACAAAACGCAGTGGAGGGTAGTGCTGGCCTGGTGGTACGATGTGGATTACCAATCCTGTGGTTGGGGGTTCAAGCCCTCACTGTCAATGGTTGTCACTGCTGTGTCGTGACACCAGCAGGTGGCGCTAACTTGGCTATCAAAATTCCGGCCTTGTCTCTCACTGTCTGTGGTGTGGGGTTCATGTAAAAGAACCGTTGCTGACTCGTCTCAAGAAGACCTACATAGTCGTCAGTGTGTTTCTTCCTTGTGATTGCCTGATGAGCTGTCCAGGGTGTACTCTGCCTTTGTCCGGAGTTGGCTGAGATGGGCACCAGCCTTCCCTTGACCCTCATTAGGATTAAGTGGTTCAGAAAATGAATGAATGGGAAATGCAATGGGATTTTATACTTAATATGATTCATTTGTTTCCCAAAATGATTAGGCTTATCACTAGGCTTGTGGGGAGCCTGGAGCCTATCTCTGCCAACTCTGGGTGAAGGTAGGGTGTACCCTGTACACCTTGCCGATCAACTGCAGGACTAATACATTCTTACTCACACTCACAGCAAAGCAGCAAGGAGGGGGAGGGGAGGGGGTCAGTCCTGAAAAGGCCAGTTAGCTTAAAGCGCATATCTTCTGACTGTTGGAGGAAAACAGAGAACCCAGAGGAAACCCACACATTCAAAGGGAGAACATGCAAACTCAACACAGAAAAGTTGAAGAACCCAGGACCTTCTTGCTGTGAGGCGGATGTGCTAACTACTATTCCATAGTAACGCCGGTATAACATATACAGTAATTGACTACATTTGCGGAAAAGGTTGCAGTGATTGGTTAAAGTTGGAAGATCACACAGAATAAACAGGGGTTGATTGCATTTGGATAAATTGATGCGATTGCAGCATCACAAATTCCTGACAGAACTAGCGTCATTTGAAATTATGTAATGAGGAACTAAAGCAGTCAGCACGTTCGCTTCACAGCAAGAAGGTCCTGGGTTCGAGTCCCGGCCTCAGACAATTCTGTGTGACGTTGGTGTGGTCTCTTCGTGCTTGTGTGGGTTTCTTTCGACAGCCAAAAGATATGCAAATTAGGCTAATTATCTGTTCCAAATTAGCCCTAAGTGTGAGTGTGAATAGTTGAATGTAGGTTGTACCTGCAGTGGTTTGGCGAGCAGTTCACAGTGTACCCCATCTGTGCCCAGTGTCAGCTGAGATGGGCTCCAGCCTCCCTGTGACCATAGTAGGATAAAGTTGGTCATCAAATGAGTGAATGAGTGGATTATAATCATCGTAGTCCTCCATCACCATATGTCACTTCCTTGTTTGAGCTTTGAAGAGAGGGCGATGTTGGTGAGCATGACTTTGTTGTTCTCATTGCAGTAAACACTTAAAAACATTGCAATGTACATTACATTTTATTAATTTGCTGCAAATTTTGGAATTTTAAACCAAAAGAATTCCAAAAAAGTCTGCGAAATCCTGCAGGACTTGTAAAGTGAGTTATCTTCTCTCTTGTGGTAGTCATTGGGTGTGCAGTGGTGTAGTGGTTAGCACATCTGCTTCACAGCAAGAAGGTCCTGGATTCCAGTCCTGGGCTCAGCAGTGTTTCTGTGTGGAATTGTATGTGCTCTCTCTCTCTCTCTCTCTCTCTCTCTCTCTCTCTCTCTCTCTCTCTCTCAGTGCTGATGTGAGTTTCCTTCATACTTTAAGTCCTGATAAATGTAAGACAATGACTTCAGCTGCAGACGTGCCAAGTCATGTGACTAAAAAACCCCCATACATTTCTATTTTAATCTAGCAAAATATTGTTTGTGGAATCTGCCCAATTATATACCCCCATTTCACAGGACTACGGCATGCAAGGACCGTGTAGCGGAAAGGCGCGGAACGCAGTCTACTGAAGAGCTTTGGCATTTTTACACGGAAAATGGGTGAGAATTTTATGGAAAAGTAAAAAATTCTTACACTCACGGAACGTTCACAGCATGTGCGGAACAGGTCCGGCAAAGTCCGCCAAAGTGATCCCACGGAACACTCGCAGAACTTTTTTCCGTGAACATGTTTTTGAACTTGTTCAAAAGCATGTTCACGGAATATTTTGGCCTGCCAGACGCATACGGAAGTGGAGGAAGACTTGAGGAATAACTGCGGAATGACACAAAAGATGAGGGAATAATTGCGGAACGTTTGCAGATGATAACATTTTTGCTTCCGTGAGTTCTGCCGTGCTCCAGTGAAATGGGGGTAATAACAAACATGCGTAACATCCATTTGTATGGCGAGTTACTTTAAAACAAATGCATTCTTATAAACTGTGGTCCACCATTGAACGAGTGCCAGAGCTGCCAAAACTTCCAGCCAATCAGAATCAAGCATTCAACAGCACTGTAATACATGCAAGAAGCTAATGTGCTAAAACCAAGTCGACAAACTTCAGAAACTGAACATGCCTGTTCTGATGGACTGGACTTGGACTGAAAGGAAAAGTTCAGTCTTCTGACTGTTGAATAAACTTATGAATGATTCGGGAACTGTGTCTATATATCAACAGGTCCCTTATGGGTCCCGAAGCTCTGATTGGGATTGAAGTTTCCTTGCCCAGCCACTGAGTCTGTGCCAAAATCAATGCGATCCATTCAGAAGCCGCAGCGCCAAGAGGGAGAACAGGGCAGAGGAGAAGCAGCGGTTTGAGATTTAATAGTCCCGAGCTGGAGTCTGAAGAATATCTAAATATAATAAAGAAAAAGAAAAAAAAACCTGCATGGTGGACTTTTATGAAACCGCAAAGGTTTAAATAACATAGGAGATGGACTGTGTGTGCAACGTGACACTGAAGCTGGGGTTAATACGGCGTAACACGGCACCGGTATAAACGTGACCCCAAAAATTGTTATTCCATTAGTCTTACGGTGAAGAATTTCGGTCTGGATCCTGTCCGAGAGAACATTTATGAAATGTTATGACAGACATGGCCAAGCTGTCATAACTAATACGGTTGAAAATAAAATTTCCCATCAACACTCTGTGCTTTTATTTTTATTATCAAACTGGATTGCTAGAAATACAGTACCGAAGGCTAGATATTAACGGATATAAACGTCTGCGTGAGTGGCGCACCCTATGTAAAATTGTGGATGGTTGCTATGTATCGGGACGCTGATTGGCTGGCTGTTGGTTTTTTGGCAGGAACTTAACACGTATCGGCACACAGGAACACACAAAGACATTTTTTTATTGTTTTCTGTTATGGAGGACTTTTATCAATGGTTCGGCTCACTCATTTGCTGAATTCTACTAGGGTACTGGAGGGGTGTGTCTATTTCAGCCAACATTGGGTGCATCTTGTACATCTCTCCAGGCCACTACAAGGCGAACATCATACAAGCATTCACACCCACACTCTACACTCCGACTGGAAATTTAGAACAGTCAATTGCACTAATGTCTTTGGACTATGGGAGGGAAATTGGAGCGAAAGGAGGAATGCATCACAAGTATGGTGAGAACATGCAAACTCCACACAGAAACTCAAGCTTCGATCATTGACGCGATCCGAATGTCGGTCTTGCAACAGGTCTTTTGAAACCCGTGAACAACGAAACGGTGCATACAGGGATCCCTCACTTTCCGTGGTTAATTGGGACCAAGGCCTCCCTGCCTGCAACAACCGAATTCCGCAAAATAGGATCAACTCCCCCCCGCCTGACAGATACGTACATGTATATGTGTATATAAAATCAATAACTACATATTCAACACTATAAATGCTTATAAAAACTATTGAACATTAAAAAATAATACATAAGATGTAAATAAAATATAAATACACACATACAGACGCGTACCTCACATAAAAATGTAAGTAGTTCAGATGGGAGGTTTTGGGTTGTTTTTTGGTTTTGTTTGTTTGGGGTTTTTGTGCATAACTGGCCTTGTTTCTGCGGCATTTTCTTTAACTTTTTCCCCCATTCTTCCTTAATTTCCTTATTTTTTAATTTAATGAATATAAAAAAAAATAAAAAAACGCAGTGCACTGAAGCTGCATGAATTGAAGCGTGAAGTAACGAAGGATCCCTGTACTGTATTTCACTTCCATCATGCAGCGCGTATGGGGGCAGTGATGGTCTAGTGGTATAAGGCGCCGGATCGCTGATCCACAGGTTGGGGGTTCGAGTCCCACTCTCCACAAGGTTGTCACTGTCCCCCCCCCCCAGTGCAGCTAACTGGGTTATCAAAGGCCGGCCATGTCTCTCACTGTCTATGGTGTGAGGCATGTAAAAGAACCATTGCTGACTTTCGACAAGAGGAGCTGCAAAGTCGTCAGCGTGTTTCCGCCCTGTGATGGCCTGGTGAGCTGTCCAGGGTGTACTCTGCCCTTGCCCTGAGCTGGCTGGGATGGGCACCAGCCTCCCCGTGACCCTAATTAGGATGAAGCGGTTACAGAAAATGATGAACATGCAGCGCGTGATACCACGCACTGCCAAAAACGGGTTTATATGTCATGTCAAAAACAAAAATGGCCGACATGGCAGGTATACGCCAAAAAGTTCAGAAAATATTCATTTAAAGACGAGCTCGAAATACTAAACATCAATGATTACCGAAATATGATGTGAGATTTGCTACAAGTATATCATATGAATTACAGAAGAATCTGTTCTACATTTATTAATTAGTACCTCGTGAATTATCAGAATAATGTTATAGCGACACAACGGAGTTCCAGGTATTAATGTGAACGATTAGGGAACGTCCCAGTTCAGCCAGTTAAAGGTTCATGTTGCTGCTGCTGGTGTTTGATGTTTATGCTGATTGATGAAACTTTGCATGTTCATGTCTTAAAAGTATTGCAGCAGTTTTATCAGAACGATTATTTATTGTTTCAGAATAATTACTTGTGTTTATAATCTAATCCTTTAATATTAGAAAATTCACCAGTACATGAGATATTACACACACATCTGATCCGAAAAGCTCAAATCTAACTGATTCAAAAACAGGTTTGTTTAATAATTGATTTGAACTTCAGGAACCATTTTGCACAACCTGCTCATTTTCAGCTGAACCAACTTTGGGTTACCATGAACCATAAACTGGTTCCCAATTTTTTTGAAATGTCGAAGCCTGGAAGCGCCCTTTCTGAGCCCAGGACTCAAACCCAGGACCTTCTTTCTGTGATGTGGATGTATTAACCTCTCCACTCTGTACTGCCCAGACCACAGCTAGCTATTTTTATATGTTTAATCAGGCAAGGCTGGACATTTTCGGTCACTCAGACGTCACAAAAATTTTTAAACACGGTGAACTGTATGATGATTAAATTGCTGATTTATGATTCCCATGCTTATGTTTTTTTTTTTATATAAATATATTTTCTCACATTTAGTATCATGAGCCGGTTTTCTGTTTATCCACTTGAGTCATCTGCAGTCTTGTTTGTACCTCAACACTACAGAGTGTATCCTCTGTGTTAACACCTGTGTGTGTGTGTGTGTGTGTGTGTGTGTGTGTGTGTGTGTGTGTGTGTGTGTGTGTGTGTGTGTGTGTGTGTGTGAAAACATAAAGCGGTAATTCACACTTAATGAACTCCCCCTTCACACACTGCCTGAAGAGTGGTTGCCATGGTACCAAGTGTGGCTTTTCCATTGGGCGCTGGCTGCTGAATAGTTTTATTAATTGAAGCATTGATTAACCGTTTAATCAAGAGTGTAGGTGTGCACGTCGTATCTTCTTCACCATGCTACATTTCAAAGAGGTTTTAATCTAAGAATCTAAACCTGTAGGTTCTTACGTTCTACACACATACACACACACACACACACACACACACACACACACACACACATTTATATATATATATATATACAGTGATACCTCAGCTCACGAACATAATTGGTTCCCAGAAAGTGTGTGTGAGGCGAAAAGTTCGTCTTCCGAACATTTATTTCCCATAAGAAACCATTAAAATGAGAATAATCCGTTCCCAGGTCCCCATAAAACATAATTTTCTACTAAATAAGCCTTAAAACTACACAAAAATATACCTTATTTTATGTATAATAAATGTCTATTGTATTGTAATTAAAGAAATAAACTGTACTGTATAATAAAGTGGTTTTATTTACCTTTGTGATGGTAGTTGATGGCTTGATGGAATGGAGTGGGAGGAGGAGGGAGGGAGGGACTTACCGTTTGGAAGGAGTGTTTGGAAACGCCTACTGTTTGGAAACACCCTTAGCCACACACGCACACTTAATAGCTTCCTTGTTCTTAAGGATGGGAGCAATGGTAGACTTAGCGTACTGGTACTGGGACGCTGAGTCACACAAACGCACACCTCGTTCGTGTTTTTCAATGATCTCCGCCTGTGGTGGGGTCTTTTTCGGTCCCATAATAGCAAAAGTACACTCAATATGCTCCAAAATGTCTATCAAACACAAACCACATCCGCACTCAAAGAAAGGGGGTGACGAACTGTGACGCCGTGAGCGTGCGTCAGCTTCTCGTGGCCGCCACCATGGCGCTGTTCGACCGCGTTGTTTGATTCGTCCGCCGAAAACTAGTTCGTCAGCAGAGACTATATGCTCGCAAATTTAATGTTCTTGAGGCAAAAAGTTCGTGAGCTTAAGCGTTCGTCAGCGGAGGTTTTACTATATATATATATATATATATATATATAAGTCCCTCTATCACCACCAGGTTGTCACCGCTGTCCTCCTCCAGTGCAGCTAACTGGGTTATCAAAGGCCGGCCATGTCTCTCACTGTCTGTGGTGAGAGACGTGTAAAAGAACCATTGCTGTCATTCGTAAAGAGTAGGCCATTGGGTAGTCCTCAGAGTGCTTCTGCCCTGCGATGACCTTGCAAGCTATCAGGGTGTACTCTTCCCTGTTTGTTCAGAGTCGGCTGAGATGGGCTCCAGCCTCCCAATAACCCTAATCATGATTACGCGGTTCAGAAAATTAATGCTTATTAATGCCAATTAATGCAGGGGCCGCCACAGCGAATCATCTGCCTCCATCTCACCCGATCCTCTGCATCTTGTTCTCTTACACCAACTGCCTTCATGTCCTCCTTCACCACATCCATGAATCATCTCTTTGGTCTTCAAATCATACAAATCCCGATGAGATTCTCTCACCTTTTCGTCCATTTCTGACACACGTTTAATCAAACGTTGTAAAGTCGATGCTTTTTTCTTTATGCATTTGCTCCATCCTTTTTTTCCAGCAAATGATAAAATTCAAATCAGCTGGAAAACAGGTTGAGGAGAGGTACACCCTGAACAGCTCTTCAGACCATCGCAAGGCCAACACACAGATACAATCATTCATATTTAGATTAGGGGAGAACTTGCTGTTCCAAATTGCCCCTATGCGTGGATGAGAGTGTGAATCGTTGTATGTGTCTTGGCCATGTACTAGTAGTTGTCCGGCGAGCTGTCCTGGTCTGGTTTTCCTTTCAATACCTATGCGATTCAACAAAATGGAAACAGATGCACACAGTCCTTGTCCCACACTAGATGGCGCTGTATCGGTCACCTGGATCTTTGCAACATCCTCTCTTCTTCTTCTTCTTCTTCTTCTCCTGTCGGCTTTTCCCTACAGGGGTCGCCACAGCAAACCATCCGCCTCCATCTCCCCCTATCCTCTCCATCTTCTACTCTTACTCCAACTACCTTCATGTCCTCCTTCACCACATCCATAAATCTTCTCTTTGGTCTTCCTCTGGGCCTTCTGCCTGGTAGTTCCAACCTCAGCATCCTACTACCAATATACTCACTATCCCTCCTCTGTACATGTCCAAACCATCTCAATCTAGCCTCTCTGACTTTGTCTCCAAAACCTCTTACATGTGCTGTCCCTCTGATGTGCTCATTCCTGATCCTATCCATCCTCGTGACTCCCAGAGAGAACCTCAACATTTTCATCTCTGCTACCTCCAGCTCTGCCTCCTGTCTTTTCCCCAGGGCCACTGTCTCTAAACCATACAACATCGCTGGCCTCACCACCGTCTTGTACACTTTTCCCTTCATTCTTACCGATACTCTCCTATCACACATCACACCGGACACTTTTCTCCAACCTGCTTGCACACGCTTCTTCACCTCTTTTCCACACACTCCATTGCTCTGGATTGTTGAGCCTAAGTACTTAAAATCCTCCACCTTCCTTATCTCTGCTCACTGTGACCTCACGGTTTCTCCTGGGTCCTTGTCATTCATACACATGTATTCTGTCTTACTGAGGCTAACCTTCATTCCCCTCCTTTCCAGGGCATACCTCCACCTCTCTAGATGCTTTGGCCTGGAAAGGTGGGGAATGAAAGTTAGCCCCTCCTCCACTGGCTTGTGCCCCTCACAGCTGCATTACATGTATTATTATTATTATTATTATTATTTATAATTTTTTACATGTTTATCTCTCTCTAGTTAATATATTAGGTGAAATATATGTGTTTGTGCAGGTTATATGAGTTTGGGAGGGGGTTGGAATGGATTAATTGGTTTTCTATTATTTCCAATTGGAATTTTTGTTTTATCTAACCAGCATTTCTCCTTCCGAGCCCGCCCTCAGAACAGATTCATTTCATAAGTCAAGCTACCACTGCATAAACAAAATTGAAGCCAATGTGTTTGTTATTTTTCTTTTCTAATTAAATTCATTTATAAAATAATTTAATAACAATTAAATATAATGATGTAATACTTGTATTCCATGCTGATTCATTTTTATATAGTTATATAAAGTTTGTTATATATTGTTAGCTTAACCGATGCACCAAATTATCTAATCGTGCTCGCTGTACGTTAAGTTTGTTCTTCACTGCTATAGTTGTAACAGTTAAATATTATGGGTTTTTTTAACCGTTATAAAAATAGACATTTTAAAAAATACCCGGATTACATAATGATAAACATGCTGCATGCGTTCGTGGATGTTCGTTCCATGTTTCTGCCTTGCTGCTTGTTTTAGCTAAATTTAGTGAATTCAGAATATAGCAGCGTTCGTCTTTCACATTAAAACAAAAAAGACACAGATATTTAAGTCTTTCATCTCGTTAAGATTTAACTCTGAAATACTTCTAAAGTTCTACAAGGACCACAGGCGTCCTGTTTGTGATGTTTGAAGCTGTGATTGGTTGAAAGTGAATCTTGCTGATGTCCTGAAGCAGTGCAGTCCATCTTCTTGACTTCATTGAAGTGAAGCAGGTTCACTCACAAATCAGATAGTGCGGGGTTATTATTTATTTACTTTTATTTTATTATTATTATTGTTATTATGTTTGCTGCACCCACTAAGAAACTTTTGAATGGTGTTCCAGATGACTGTATCAAAGCCAGCTGTGTAGAGATTTAAAGATCTGGAGTAAAAAGTGCATGATTGACGGTATTTCTTTCAAAAATATAAGAATATCAGAATACTGTGACTCTTGTGTCAATACTGTCTGATTTTTTTTTCCCTTTAAAAAATATAAAAAAGAAAAATTGATGTTATTGATATGCAGGAAAAGAGCTAGAGTCAGCCAGACACACAAAAACAAATGAGACAGAGAGAGAGAGAGAGAGAGAGAGAGAGAGAGAGAGAGAGAGAGAGAGAGAGAGAGAGAGATTATCTGTTGTGAAACACGACCCAAGCAAGAAACAATCTTGAATTATTTATTTTTCTCATAAGTATTGATATCTTTGTGTACAAATCCTACAACGCTCAGAACAAAAAAAAAAGGTTTTAGAAATTGACAAAACGTTCGTATTTCTTGTTAAAATTATTTACGTTGACGTCATTGCTGGGGGGGCATTTTTGTGTGAGGTCCCTGTCCTTGCGAGGGTTTCCTCCGGGTACTCAGGTTCTCTTCAATCGTCGAAAACCATGCACAGTAACCCACTTGCTTGTTCCAAGTCACCCTGAGATGTGATATTGAGTGTGCACAGTTGTATATGTGTTGACCCTGCAATGGTCTGGCAATCTGTTGAGGATGTGCCATGCCTTCACCCACAGTGGGCTGAGATGGGCGCTAGCCTCCCCGCGACACTAATTACAATAAGTTAAAAGGTAAAGTCTTTTGGGGTTTTTAGACCCGAGCCCAGTGGCTCATCAGGCCGATGCTTATGCCCGGTTTAAGTAGTGTGAAGCTACCAGGAGTTCAACTCCTCCTGCATGGGACGCTATTCCATCCCAGGTTACCTTCCCAGTATATTTTTACTGGTTCCCATTTTTACTGAACAAAGGCACACTTGTGGTTAAGACCTTGCCCAGGGGTCTTAGCACAATGGGGATCGAACTGGGATTTGAACACACAACCTCCTGATCATGAGCACAGCACTCTAACCACTACGCCACCGGCCCCACCAATTAGAATAAAGGGGCTTTGAAAATGAATGAATGAATAAATGCTTTAACGCTGGCCAACCTTAACTTTCCAAACTGCTGCTCTTGTTGTATCACAGGGCTGTGGAACAAAAAGTGCTAACCACCTTCTTTTGCATACATGACCCCAAAGACGCCCAATACCGTCTCATGTCATTTTATACATGACAGGCCAACGTGATCACCCAGATAAAATGGCAAATGTTGTGGACAGGTCCAATATGGATACTTTTTCTTCATGAATTTCAGCTTTATTAATTTATTAATTCATTAATTATTTATATATATATATATGTCTGTCTTCCTTTCGGCTTTTTCCCTTTTACCCGGGAGTCGCCACAGCGAATCATTTGATTCGCACGTTTAATTTGGCAGAGGTTTTTACATCGGATGCCCTTCCTGTCACAATCCTTTTAGCAAGGGACAGAAACATGCTGACGACTTTGCAGCTACTCTTTACGTAAGTCAGCAATGGTTCTTTTACATGAACCTCTCACCATAGACGGTGAGAGACATGGCCCGCCTTTGATAACCCAGTTAGCTGCACTGGGGGGACAGTGACAACCCTGTGGGGACTCGAACCCCCAACCTTTGGATCAGCGATCCAGCGCCCTATACCACTAGGCCACCACTGCCCTATATATATATATATATATATATATATATATATATATATATATATATATATATATACAGTGATAGCTCAGCTCACGAACATAATTGGTTCCCAGAAAGTGTGTGTGAGGCGAAAAGTTCGTCTTCCGAACATTTATTTCCCATAAGAAACCATTAAAATGAGAATAATCCGTTCCCAGGTCCCCATAAAACATAATTTTCTACTAAATAAGCCTTAAAACTACACAAAAATATACCTTATTTTATGTATAATAAATGTGCTATTGTATTGTAATTAAAGAAATAAACTGTACTGTATAATAAAGTCGTTTTATTTACCTTTGTGATGGTAGTTGATGGCTTGATGGAATGGAGTGGGAGGAGGAGGGAGGGAGGGACTTACCGTTTGGAAGGAGAGTCACCTTCCATAAGGACTGTAGGTAACTCAACCTCCAGTGTGGCGTCTCTTCTTTGCTTCTGTGAAGGAGACTCTTTATCCTTTTTGCTGACTAAAAACCTCTTAATTGACACCTGTTGCTTTCTGAGTTGTAACGTCCGCACTCAAAGAAAGGGGGTGACGAACTGGGACGCTGTGAGCGTGCGTCAGCTTCTCGTGGCCGCCACCGTGGCACTGTTCGACCGCGTGGTTTGGTTTGTCCGCCGAAAACTAGTTCGACAGCAGAGACTATATGCTCGCAAATTTAATGTTCTTGAGGCAAAAAGTTTGTGAGCTTAAGCGTTCGTCAGCGGAGGTTTTACTGTATATATATATATATATATATAGTCTCATTGTATGATTTTGCGACAGAAAATGAAAAGAATGTGGTATGACGGTGTATTGGTTAGTATGTTACCCTCATCGCTAGAAGGTCCTGGGTTCACGTCCTGGGCTGAGTGACGGCCTTTTTTTGTGGAAATTGCTTGTTCTCCCATTACTTGCATTGGTTACCTCGTGGTACTCAGGTTTCCTCCAACAATCCAAAGACGTACAGATCAGGGTAATTGGCTGTTCCAGATTGCCCCATGTGTGAATGAGAAGAATTGTGTATATTTGCCCTATGATGGTCTGACGAACTGTTCAAAATAACCCTTTTTTATTGGGATATTACAGGATGATATACAGTATTAATGCACGATTGTACAGTTCATCTTTATTTCCCATGTGTGTGTTGGTTTGTTTTATATAACAAATGTGTGTTTTTTACATTAGCACAGTCTAATGGATCCGACTGCTCTACTGATCCTTATCATTCTCTCAAATCTCTGCAGAGTGCACCATAAAACCTCCTCAAAGTGCAGTTGGTGTTATGAAAGATCACATGTGGTGATATTGTGATGGAGAGATGCACAGCGGCATGCGGTGTCCCTGTGTTCCTTTCATTCGCGCCATGAGTCTGACAATCGTCAAAGAGAGCACAGCACCGAAACAAACCGGAAAAAAAAAAAAAAAAAAAAAAAAAAAAAAAAAAACCCTACTTTCTCGTCCATTTTTCTCTCTTTAGACGTGTAACCTTGTTCACCCGTATTGAGTGGCTTCTGCCAGGGGTGATTTTTCTTTTTACTCGGCAGGGAACTGGTGTGGAAAATGTTTTAATTGCACTTTCTATTGATTTCGTCCCTTTAGGTGTTTCGTCAGTAATTATAAAAAAAAAAAAAAAAAAAAAAATCCTTTTAATGTATGTTAAAAGCAAATGTCATTAGTGTGGATAAATAATGCGAGTATTGATATGTCTTCTTGTTTGTTGGCTTGTGGACTTCGTGGCGCTCTAAAGAACTAATAAAAAAAAATAATAATAAAAAAATATTTTTACCAATAAAAAGAACATATCCATGTTTATATCTGAAAATACGAAGGAATGATGAATTAAAATCAATCCCTCACTCACGGAATCACTTACTCATATCGAAGGAAGACTGAAGCTCATCTCAGTCTACTCTATATGAAGCTGTAGACCCAGAACAGCTCACCAGACCATCACAGGAAAGCACACACAACCATCCATACTCTCACTCAGGGGAGATTTGGAACAGCCCATAACCTACTCTGCATGTTTTTGGGGTGTTGGAGGAGACTGGAGTACGCGGACAAATCCAACACATGCACAGGGAGAACATGTAAACGTCCACACAGAAACAGCCAAACTGGGAATCGAACCCAGAACCTTCTTGCTGTGAGGCGGACATGCTAACCACTACATCACCGTACCGCCCGCGTGAGCTTGTATATTTTTTATAGGGAAAATTCTTTCATTTTACGAATCAATTTGTATTTAACTATTTACCTATCTCAGCCAAATCTGGGTGACAATGGAGTATACCCCATCTAATGCAGGACCACCATTCACATAACTATTCACACTCACACTTCGGAGCAATATGGAACAGCCGATTGGTCTAATGTGCATGTATTTGGACTGTGGGAGGAAGCCGGAGAACCCTGGGGAAACCCACACCAAACGAGCATGAAACTCCACATAGAAATGGCCTTGCTGAAACCAAGACTCGAACCCAGAACCTTCTTACCATGAGGCAGATCTGCTGCCATATTTAAGAGAAGACAAAGAATGAATTCAAATCTAGAATTCAAGGGTCGAGTCTCGTCTCACGGAGTGAGTGACCATGTCTGATATAGGGCTTCAGCTCCCAGCATGCACGGTTAATGCGCAGATGCTACGAAACGCCGCCCGGCTGTAGCGCCTCCGTTCTGAATAGAAGTGATTCAACTGATTAAAACAGACAGTATTGAGTCTCATTTTGGTTCTTCCACTCACAATACACTGTATCTACGTCTGTCTACGTCTTCGGTTAGTGAAACCTGTTTTGTGTGTTTCCGTCTTTTATGACTGAAACCTGGTTGATATGTCAGAGTCTATATGTTTAACTTGCGGCTTCCAATGATTGGACGTGTTTCCGTTGTAAATATAGTATTTTTTAGTGAAGTATTTTTATCCTCTATTAGGTATTTCCTGCTTTTGTGTACCTGTCTGGCGTTATGTTTTCTATTGATTTCATAAATCTTGATTTTCTGCACCTGCGTCCAGGCCTTGCCTCACAAAACCGTGCACTCCAGCTGACACCACAGTAGACGGGGGTTAGTTTTTCAAGCACAAGTAATACTAAGGAATAAACTAATACTGGAAAAAGACAAAAAAACCGAACAACAACAACAACAACAACAAACAAAAAAAAACAAAAACAAAAGAACACCCCCCAAAAAAAAAAAAATATATATATATATATATATATATATATATATATATATATATATATATATATATATATATATATATTAGATTTATTATGTGTGTGTGTGTATATATATATATATATATATATATATATATATATATATATATATTAGGATTTATTATGTGTGTGTGTATATATATATATATATATATATATATATATATATATATATATATATATATATATATACACACACACATAATAAATCCTAATATATTAGATTAGATTCGATTCAACTTTGTCATTTCATTACACATTTAATAAATACAGGGTAACAAAATGTAGTTTAGCATCCAATCAGAAGTGCAGAGACCAGCATATACAGTATATATATATATATATATATATATATATATATATATATATATATATATATATATATATATACACACACACTGTATGACTGTGTGTGTGTGTGTGTGTGTGTGTGTGTGTGTGTGTGTGTGTGTGTGCAGTATGTGCAGTATGTACAGTTAGATAAGGTTATGTACAGATAAGGGCAGCGTATAAGGTGTGAATAGTACAGATTATGTATAAATAAGTTATATGGGCAGTTATGTACAGATATGGGCAGTAAAAGTAAGAAACTAATAAAGCTGAATATTTGTGGAAGAGGGTTGAACTATCAGGTAGGACTTTTTATGCGAAATGTCACCCTCTCTGGTCAGAGACAGTATTGCAAGAAAACTGTTGAATACTGAATTTCGGGTTGTACTGAAGCACAAATAAATCTACATCAGTGGAGGATTGGTTAATCTAAATCAGGGGTCGGCAACCTTAAACACTCAAAGAGCCATTTGGACCTGTTAACGACAGAAAAAACAACAAAAAAAACAACAACACAGCGACCTTTTCACATTTATAATAAAGATAATACTGCATATACCGTTGGCAGCCTTTCTGGAAAGCATAGAAGTGAAGTGAACTGTAGTGAGTTGCTTTTATGAAATCAATGAACTGCTACCGAGAAAACAAAATTTTATATCTGAAGGCAAACAAAAATATTTTGAACAGATTGAACTAACTTTAATAAAAAAAGTCATTGGGTTGAAGGTTACTTCAACATGGATTTTATATTTATATTTTTATTCATTCTTGCATTTTCTGAACCGTTTAATCCTAAGTAGGGTCACGGGGAGGCTGGCACCCATCTCAGCTCACTCTGGGCTAGGGCAGAGTACACCCTGGCCAGCTCGCCAGGCCATCATAGGGCAGAAACATGCTGACAGCTTTGCAGCTTTTCTTGACGAAAGACAGCAATGGTTCTTTGACATGAAACTCACACCATAGACAGTGAGAGACACGGCCGGCCTTTGTTGGCTGCACTGGGGGTATCTATATATCTATCTATCTATATATATATATATATATTATTTATAGTCATGAATAAAAATATATATTTTATAATAATATTTAATATACAGTGATCCCTCGCTTCTTCGAGCTTCAGTTTCTGCAGCTTCAGTGCATCGCGAGTTTTTCAAAAATTATGCAAAAAAAAAGCCCAAACAAAAAACAACAACAACAAAAAAAACCCAAAACCCCCTGCCAAAGTTACTTACATTTTTATGTGAGGTGCACGACTGTATGTGTGTATTTATATTTTATTTACATCCTATGCATTATTTTTGAATGTTTAATTGTTATTATGAGCATTTATAGCGTTGAATATGTATTTATTGATATTATATACACATATACATGTACATAAACATCAGTCGATCCTACTTTGCGGAAATTGGCGGTCGCGTGTGTGTGTGTGGGGGGAGGGGTCTGGTCCCCATTGACCGCACAAAGTGAGGGATCCCTGTATACAATTCCTGTGTGTTTGCTGTTTTGCCAAATTCACATCCCATGCTTTTGTTTCCATTACATTTGTTTTTCTTTGTGCGTGTATGTAATCTGATCATGTCCGCCCTTTATTTGTTAAGTCTTTACATTGTATGATTATATAAACCCTGCTGGCTCAGCACAAAAGTCCTACTGTACACCTGCGTTGTTATAGCTAAGCCTTGAATTCCAGCGTTGGTGTAGCGTGACACTTCCTGTTTATGAACTTCATCTGGTTTTGGTTTAGTCTCGGATCGGAATCGCCCCGGCTGCTCTAAGCTTGGAGAATGATTTGTGGATTTCCCAAAATAAACACCATGCTATATTTATACATTAGCCTCATTTCTATCAGCCACACGCTGCAAAATAAAAGGTGTTGTGTATATTTTTCTTTTATAACAAACTATGTTCTGGTTTTCTTCAGGGACATTAAAGCGCCACGTATTAATAACCCATTACGGCTGGTTGCAGTGGAGACTGGCTGGGCACCAAAATTTCTCTCTATAAATAGCTGGACTTTAGCATGGAAGCCCTGCGCAATGCCCCCTATGACCCTCAAAAGACCCAAATAGCCAAATACATTAAAAAAAAAAAAAAAAAAAAAAGTGTTGGTTTTTTATTTAGAGTTCTATATGGCGTCATTTTTGTATTTTTTTTTTTTTAGTCATTTTCTCGGAAAACACTTTGGGGAAATGTCATTGATACTTCCCATAATGCCTTGTTGCTGCAATACCAATACGAAACTGTCTCAGTGTGTCAGTGTCAGTTTATTATGATGATAGTGGGATGTGTTGACACTGACAGTAATTCTGAAGGTTTGTGAAACACGAATGATGGACACGCCACCGATTCTGACGATCACTCGGGCGTCTCGACGGGATGATGGAGCGAAGAACTTTCAGGAAAGAGACAAGGAACCTGCTGCCCCCGCGTTGCCTTGTCGTCTCTCGCTGATGCACTGTTACGTCCATTAGTGAAGGACTTGAGTCCATTAATATTTAGTCCATTAGATGGGAGCTTTAATTGTTCTGAGTGGAGACGTCGGCACTCATTATCGAATTTCAGAGCAGACACTTCTCACATCTGAAAATAACATCATAATTAAAGTTTAATTCGGAGTAGACGACTGCGTTACCTCTTTAATACCTTTCCTTGTTTTCCTGTTTTTATCCCACCGATGTTCTCTAATGTGTCCTGTGATGTCCTATCAGCACAGCATGTGTGTGTGTGTGTGTGTGTGTGTGTGTGTGTGTATGTGTGTGTGTCTCTCTCTGGTAATGTCTCTGTCTCTCTCGATTTCTTCAGTCTCTCTGAAGCGTAATCAATATAGTACACACAGAGACACAGAGCCGGAACATTAGGCCCATCATAATTGCTCCACAAATGGGGACAGTATTGAATCGTGTCTAATTAAAGAATCAGATACACAACAGCATGTTGAATTCGAGATGAGACGAGGAGCGCGACAGGTTCAGACATCAAGTGTCTCAAGAGCATTGCGTGATCGTGATTTATTTCATCTGACGCCCGATCTGCGCTTCAGCTCGGCACGGTACGGTGTATTGCATTTTATTTTTCACCTGAAGGTGTGCGGAAGGATGTTCAGCGTGTTAACGAGTCTAGGATGATCTGAAGAGGAAGCTCAGACGCTGGAGGTGTTTTGTTTTCTGAAGTATCTTGGAGCTAATATTACAGGGCATAAGGGTACAGCTCCTCCCCCATCACCCCCCACCACCCCAGCCCCCAGCCAAGAAATTTACTTCCAGGGTAGATTCCTCTTATATACCACCACATTGGAAGTACTATACAAACACCACTTCTTCAGCATCAATGACATCGGACCCAATATCCTACCCTGGAGTGACAAATAGATGGGTTAGGATGGAAGAGGAGGGGCTGGGAGGCGGATCGCATAGTTTATATTTACAGCATTTTAGCCAGAGCAATTTTACAGTTATCATTCTTATACATCTGAACACTTGAGGGTTAAGGGCCTTGCTCAAGGGCCCAACAGTGATGACAGTGGGGATTGAGCCACTGACCTTTGAATCAGTAACCCATCGCCTTAACCACTATGACACCACTGCCCTATATATGCAATTAATTCATCCATTCATCCATCCATTCATTCATTCATTCATTCACTCACCTGTCGGACTGCTTTATGCTACATGAGGAGCTCACAGACATCCAGTCACACTCACACCTGGGGCAATTTGAGAGCAGTCGATTACTCTAATATACATGTTTTTGGACTGTGGGCGGAAATCGGAGTACCTGGAGGAAACCCACACAAGCACAGGGTGAACTTTCATTCATTCATTCATTCATTCATTCATTCATTTTCTAAGCCGAGCATTCCTAATTACGGTCGCCGGGGATCTGGCGCCCATCTCAGCCAAAGTGCACCCTGAAGAGCTCAGCAGGTTATTGCAGGGACAACACACACAATCATTCACACTCACGCTCATACCTGGGCGGTGATTTAGAACAGCCAATTAACTTCGCATATGTTTTTGGACTGTTGGAGGAAACCGGAGTACCTGGAGGGAATGGGGAGAACATGCAAACTCCATCCATCGAACCCAGGACCTTCTTGCTGTAAGGCCGATGTGCTGACCGCCGTGCCACTGTGCCTTCGACAGGAAGCGCACGCCTCACGGAAAAGATCTTGCCAGACAAGGGTCTCGAACCCAGGACATCCTTGCTGTGAGGTGTTGTTTGTGGGTTGGAACCACTACAATTGTGAATGAGTGATGCTCCGCCCTGTCTTGACGGAAACCTGAAGTGTTCAGTAGTTGATCATTTCTGCCATTAATATAATTTTACCATTTTATTGCTCACTTCGTTCTCAGGTTTATTTGAACCCTGTCCAATAACGGATCGGATTTATTTGTTTTTATTTGTTTGAAGATTTTTTATTGTCCATCCTTTAGCTGTAGTCAGGAAAATAGGCTTTAAAAATAGCTTTGATCTCATCACGAATTTATCATGGCATGAATCTGAAGTGGATTATTCAGTGCAGTTTGCACTAATGCAATTGTACCAGCAATACTCTGGTGTACGTCTGGTCTGATTATAATAGTTTCCTCCTGAACCTCAGACCTTCTATCTCACTCAGTTCCTCCTCTCTTCCTCCTGTGCCTGTCTCACGCTCTTGTTTATCTCGACCTCCCCTTCTCTGTTTTTCTCCGTCATCCTGCGTCTGCTTGTCTTCTCTTGTCTCAAAGTGAGACCATGACGCAGTCTCTGCCTAATTACCACAGAGACATACACAAGGACAGTCGCAGTGCAGCACACACACACACACACACACACACATATACACACACACACACACACACACACACACACACACACACACACACACACACACACACACACACACACACAAGCGCATGCACACTCACTAACACACACACACACACACACACACACACACACACACACACCCACACCCACACACACACACACACATGTACACACACAAGCACGCACACACTCTCACACACACTCACTAACACACACACACACACACACACTCTCACACACACACACACACACACACACATACAGACTCACACACACACATATGCAGACGCGCACACACACACACACACACACACACACACACACACACACAGTGATTATATTGTATCCTGTGACATTTTTTTGTCCTTAATGAGGAGAAAAAGGTGAATTCTTATATTACGTGAAGGATGTCACGCTGGTTTTCACGTACGGTTCAGAGCAAAAAGACCCTCAGTCTGAGTCCTCGGATCAATGTCGCTCTTTCTTTCTCTTTTTTTGGATTTTTTTTCCACTTCCCCCTTAATTTAATTGTACTGTATCCAGTTCCCACCCATGAAGTATTGCCTTCCCTATCACACGATCAGCACCGACCAGGGAGGGGCGAACACATGCACACGCCCCCTCTGTGACATGCATTGCTTTCCTCCCGCCTCTTTCTAACTGTGGTGTATACATATTTTGATTGCGGTCTAACACACTCAAAAGCAAAGCGCAATCCACCTCTTTGACTACACAGACACCTATGATTGGCGATCGCTGTGAGTGACAGGGAAGTGAGTGTGCACCATCCCTCCCTCCCTCCCTACTGGGAGAGCTCAGCCAATTAGCTCCCACGGACTCTCACAGTCACGGATGGCTATGGTATTAACCCGGATTCGAACTTGCAATCTCTGGGTTAAAATTATGCTCCTTGTCAATGTGCCACACGGGAGTGCGTGAGGTTGTTCCTGTTCTCCTAATGGTTCTGAAGGTTTCCTTCGGGTTCTCTGGTTTTCTTCTCCATTTCAAAGATACACATTCAGCGAATTGGCTGTTCCCAGTCACCCTTAAGTGTGAGTGCGAATAGTTGATTGGTCACGTGCAAGGTGTGCACCACCTTCGCCTAGAGTCGGTTGAAGTAGGTTCCGGCCTCCTGGCATCCCTAGTAGCAGTACCTGACTCATTTTCTGAACCAGTTCATCCTATTTGGGTTGCAGGGAGACTAGAGTTTATCTCAGCCGACACTGAACAACTCGCCAGATCCTCGCAAACTGTCCCAAATCACACCTCGAGGTAATTTGGAAGAGCCAATCAGCCTAATGTTGCATATCTATGGACTGAGAAAGAAAACCAGAGTACCAGGAGGAAACCCACACAAGCACTAATGGAGAACATGCAGACTTCACATAAAACGCCTTCACCGAGCGATCGGACCCAGGACCTTCTTTCATGATAATTGCTACATCACCTACCTCGGCCGATAGTTTCCCGCCATAAATAGAACAGAATTCCGCGCGGTGTTTATTTATTTAAAATTCATCCCTTATCTTCGGGTTAGTTTTGAAAGGCTGCGTTTTCATTAAGAATCCAATTCACTCTAGAAATTACGTTACAAATGAAGCTGTTCGGCTCTGTCGCACTCGTGTTGTGTTGGGATTAAACTCGTATGTTTCCAGATGCCGTGTTCAGCTCTTCAGCGTGAGAAGTCCTTCGAAGTTCTCCCGGGTGGAGCGTGAGCTGTTTCATGAGTCCGACCACATATGAGAGAAATAAACTGTGAAGAGTCGGAAGTCTTTCTGCCAATTTATTTCTCTCCACATGCGAATTAGGCTCCATTGAATCTCATCATATCCACGTCACCGGCACATCACCGGCCGAATCCTCCAGGGGCGTGAACGCGGCTTTGCTGTGTCACCGCATTCGTTTTGGCAGTGAAGGCTCGATCATGTCTGCAGTTCAGTAATTCAATCAAGAGCAAATCTTTCTGCCGTAAGCCAGGCTCGGAGATTTATGGTAATAATATCTGGAACACTCTCATAATATTTTGTTAGCGGTTTACTGTTGCTGGAGTCTCGGCAGCGTCTTTTGGGAAACTGTGATGTTTTGTTCGCTGTGAGGATGTACAGTGTAATTATAGGCAGATATTAACGAAGAATTTTTGGCTCATTTGAGGAAGATTTCGGTTTTCACGACTGATTCAACTGTGTGATTCTGGGATTCGGGAACTTAATGGTGTGAGACTTCAGGCCTCAGACTGGTCGTGGTTTCCTATTTCCTGCTAATGGGAACATGAATGTGTTTAATTTTAAGCTTTGGACAGACTGCCTCCTGCTTGCTTTTGGTCAAAAGAAATGTTTTTCTTTCCTGATTGGGTTTCTATGAGGAGTTATATTACTTGGACTCACCCCCTCTCTCTCTCTCTCTCTCTCTCTCTCTCTCTGGAGAAATCAGTAATATGTATGATTTTTTTAAATAATATATTAACTTATTATTGAAGCTGGGCTTTACAGTAGTGCAGTGTTTAACAGGTCATAGCGAGTGTCCGAGCCCTGTACCCAATGACAGGGTTTTTTGTATGGAGTTTGCATGTACTGTTTGTGTTATGGGTTTCCTCTGAGTTCTCCTGTTTTCTCTCACAGTCCAAAGACATGCACATTACACTAATCCAGTGCTTCTCAATTATTTTCTGTGGCACCTCCCCAGGAATGGAAAAAAAAACACATTTCACGCCCGCCCCACCCCGCCCCGCACCTCCGCCCCACCCCGCCCCGCACCTCCGCCCCACCCCGCCAACTTTAAACCTGAATATTCTTCAAACATTGCCATTCAGCTTCTTTGAGTTTATAAGAGCTCATGTTCTAAACAAGTTTTAGCTGCAGATTTATATGTATTTTTTGCAATGGATGAACTTTATTGGACAGGGAAACACCAAGTTAATCATGATATGTCTGGATGTTTGTTACATCCTTGGTTTTTTTATTTACACCCCGCCCCGCGAGCAACTATAAACAGTTTTTATAAATAGTATTTGTCTATAAAATTGTTCTTAGTTCATCTCTGCGTAACATTGTATCTTTATTAACATTAAAAACAAAAGAGAAAGAAATATAGTTCAACTTACAATAAAGAACAACTTCATTAAGATTGTTTTTTAATCTGTAATAGAAAAGATTTAAAGTGCACCAATGTGCCTTAATAAAAAAACACATCATTATTTAAACTCATTCAACTTATTTATGTCTTAATATCTCAGTCTCTCTCCACCTTTCTCTTCGTTCGTCTTAGAAATTTATCCGTGTTGTTTCTTGAGGGGTCGTTTACTGCACTTCATATCGTTTGCTCCTGCGAAAAACCGCGTTAAGCGCTACTGCCAACTAGTGGAGTGGAGGTGCAATTACACTTAATTCTCGAACACGGTTCCAGAAAAGCATGTTCCCCAGGGTCATACGCGCCCCTCCCGGCATCACCCCGCATCATACTGCGCCCCCCCCCAACAGGCGGCCCCACTCTTTGAGAAGCATATTCTCATTTGCTCTTTAGTGTGACAGTGTATGTGTGTGTGTGTGTGTGTGTGATGTGTTGGATCCGCAACACTATGGCAAACCATTCAGGATGTAGATTGAGTACACCCAGAGTTGGTTGGGATGGGCTGCATCCACCTCAGCAAAGTATATGAAGTTTAATTTACACTGGAATATTAAAGGAATTCATCAAAGTGTGACAGAGAGAGAGAGAGAGAGAGAGATAGAGAGAGAGAGAGAGAGAGAGAGGCGCCTTATGGAACATCTTCTTCTTCTTTTCCTTTCGGCTGTTCCCTTCAGGGGTCGCCACAGCAAATGATCTGCCTCCATCTCTCCCTATCCTCTGCATCTTCTACTCCTACTCCAACGACTTTCATGTCCGCCTTCACTGCATCCATAAATCTTCTCTTTGGTCTTCCTCTGGGCCTTTTGCCTGGTAGTTCCAACCTCAGCATCCTACCACCAATATACTCACTATCCCTCCTCTGTACATGTCCAAACCATCTCAATCTAGCCTCTCTGACTTTGTCTCCAAAACATCTAACATGTGCTGTCCCTCTGATGTACTCATTTCTGATCCTATCCATCCTCGTTACTCCCAAAGAGAACCTCAACATTTTCATCTCTGCTACCTCCAACTCTGACTCCTGTCTTTTCCCCAGGGCCACTGTCTCTAAACCATACAACATTGCTGGCCTCATCCCCGTCTTGTACACTTTTCCCTTCATTCTTGCCGATACTCTCCTATCACACATCACAATCGACACTTTTCTCCATCCATTCCAACCTGCCTGCACGCGCTTCTTCACCTCTTTCCACACTCTCCATTGCTCTGGATTGTTGAGCCTAAGTACTTAAAATCCTCCACCTTCTTTATCTCTGCCCCTGTAACCTCAAAGTTCCTCTTGGGTCCTTGTCGCTCACACACATGTATTCTGTCTTACTAAGACTAACCTTCAATCCCCTCCTTTCCAGGGCATACCTCCACCTCTCTAGATTTTCCTCCACTTGGTCTCTGCTCTCACTACAGATCACAATGTCATCTGCAAACATCATAGTCCATGGAGATTCTTGTCTAACCTCATCTGTTAGCCTGTCCATCACCATAGCAAACAAGAAGGGGCTGAGAGCTGACCCTTGATGTAGTCCCACCTCCACCTTGAACTCTTCTGTCACACCGACAGCACACCTCACCACTGTCTTACATCTATCATACATGTCCTGCATCACTCTAACATACTTCTCTGTCACTCCAGACTTCCTCATACAATACCACAGTTCTTCTCTCGGCACCCTGTCATATGCTTTCTCCAGATCCACAAAGGCACAATGCAGCTCCTTCTGACCTTCTCTGTACTTCTCTATTAACATCCTCAAAGCAAACACTGCATCTGTGGTGCTCTTTTCTTGGCATGAAACCAAACTGTTGTTCACAAATGCTGACCTCTGCCCTTAGTCTTGCTTCCACTATTCTTTCCCATAGCTTCATTGTATGGCTCATCAACTTTATCCTCTCTGTAGTTGCCACAACTCTGTACATCGCCTCTTGTTCTTAAAAATGGGCACAAGCACACTTCTCCTCCATTCCTCTGGCATCTGCTCACTTTCTAAGACCTTGTTGAATATTCTTGTCAGAAAATCTACTGCTACCTCCCCTAGACACTTCCATACCTCAACTGGTATGTCATCAGGGCCAACTGCCTTTCCACTCTTCATCCCTCTTCAATGCCCTCCTCACTTCTCCCTTACTAATCTTTGCTACTTCCTGCTCCTCAACGGTCACCCTTCTACTCTTTTTTCTCTCTCATTTTCCTCATTCATCAGCTCTTCAAAGTACTCTTTCCATCTTCCCAGCACACACTTCTGTCATCAGTCAATACATTTCCCTCTCTGTCCTTTATCACTCTAACTTGCTGCACGCCTTTCCCATCTCTATTTCTCTGCTGTGCTAACCTGTATAGATCATTTTCTCCTCCTTACTGTTCAACCTATCATACAAGTCATCATACGCCCTCTGTTTGGCCTTTGACACTGCTACCTTCGCTTACGCTGTGTCTCCCTGTACTCCTGTTTACTCTCTTCGGTCCTCTCAATGTCCCACTTCTTCTTGGCTAACCTCTTCTTTGTACACACTCCTGCACTTCCTCATTTCACCACCAAGTTTCCTTATCTACTTTCCTTCCAGAGGACACACCAAATACTCTCCTACCGGTCTCCCTGATCACATTGGCTGTGGTTGTCCAGTCCTCTGGAAGCACTTCCTGACTACCCAAAGCCTGTTTCAACTCCTCCTGAAGACAACACGACACTCTTCCTTTTTCAGCTTCCACCACTTTGTCTTCTGCTCTACCTTTGCCTTTTTCACCTTTCTCACCATCAGTGTCATCCTGCACACCACCATCCTATGCTGTTTGGCAACACTCTCACCCACTACTACTTTGCAGTCACTGACTTCCTTCAAATTACATCGCCTACACAAGATGTAGTCTACCTGTGTGCTCTTACCTCCGCTTTCATAAGTCACCCTATGCTTCTGTTTCTTCTGGAAGAAAGTATTCACCACAGCCATTTCCATCCTTTTTGCAAAATCGATCAACATCTGTCCTTCTGTGTTCCTGTCCTGGATACCAAACCTGCCCATCACTTCCTCTGTTGCCTGCACCAACATGTCCATTGAAGTCTGCTCCAATGACCACTCTTTCACCTCTGGGGGTACTCTGCATCACTTCATCTAACTCACTCCAGAATCTCTCCTTCTCTTCTAGCTTACATCCTGCCTGTGGGGCATAAGCACCAACAACATTGACTATCACGCCTTCAATTTCTAACTTGAGACTCATCACTCTGTCTGACACTCTTTTCACTTCTAGAACATTCCTGACAAACCCCTCCTTCAAGATGACTCCTACTCCATTTCTCTTCCCATCCACACCATTATAAAACAGTTTAAACCCTGCTCCTAAGCTTTTAGCCTTTCTACCTTTCCACCTTGTCTCGTGAACTCACAGTATGTCCAATTCCTTCCTCCTCTGCATCATGTCAGCCAGCTCCTATCTTTCCTTGCATAGTTCCAACATTCAAAGTCCCTACTCTCAGTCCGAGGCTCATGCATTTCCTCTTCTCTCTGCCTACGGACACGCCTCCCGCCTCCTTCTTCGACGCCTTCGACCAACAGTAGTCCAATTTCCATCAGCACCCTGTTGGTTGACAGCACTGATGGCGGTCGTTGTTAACCCGGGCCTCGACCGATCCGGTATGAATTTTGTTTTGATCATTTGCATTTTTAAATGTGGCAGAAGTTTTACGCCGGATGCCCTTCCTGTCGCAACCCTCTGCATTTATCCGGGCTTGGGACCGGCATAAGGGGGAGAGACACTGGTTAGTGCCCCCCCCGCCTCATGGCTGCATTGCCTTATGGAACATCATATTTAATATTATGTTAATCATTAATAAAAATATATTTATTTATATTTATATACTGTATTAATCCCAAAAGGGACATTATTTCCTCGGAATTTAACAATCCAAAGTGAGCACACACACACACGCACACACACACACACACACACACACACACACACACACACACACACTGCAGTAGCTGCCATACACAATGAGAGCACCCAGAGAGCAGTTACGGGGTAGGTTTCTTGTTCAAGGGCATTTCAGGAGAAAGGGAAGGTGCAGCTCACTCCACCACCACCACCACCACCACCACACATTTTTCCTGCTGGTTCAGGAATCAAACCAGCAGCCTTTCGGTCCCAAAGCCACCTCTCTGGTCTCATGATTAGGCTACGGCTATGTAACAATTTATAGTGCACACTATTAGCTATTGTGAGTTTGAAACAGGATGCAGTAGAAATAGTGCTAATATTATTACTTTAAATTTCCATAGTATAATTGTTTTTTTTAGAAATACCTTTACAACATATCACAGCATCATGTGACAAAACTTTATAGCTAACTCTTATAAACTATGGCCTGGTGAGTGGTCCAGGGTGTACCCTGCCCTTGCTTAGAGTTGGATGAGATGGGAGCCAGCCTCCCCATGACCCTAATTATGACTAAGTGATTCAGAAAATGAATGAATGAATAAGTTATATAGTATTTTAATGTACGGCTCAACTTTACAAGATGCTACATAGTACAGCGATACTCTGCCAAAAAAAATTAGTCGGAGATTTTAAATCATTATAATATTAAAAAATGCGAAAAACTATTCATTCATTGTTCAGGTGCTGTAAGCCTCGCACCTATCCCAGCCTACTCCGGTCGAGGGTAAAGTGCACCCTAGACAGCTCACCAGGCCATCGCAGGGCAGAAACACGCTGGCAGCTATGCAGCTCCTCTTGTTGAAAGTCAGCAACGGTTCTTTTACATGAACCTGAGACCATAGACAGTGAGAGACATGGCCAGCCTTTGATAACCCAGATAGATGTACTGTGGGATGTGGGATTTAAACTATAATACAGTGGTACCTCACCTTACGAAACTAATCCGTTCCAGAGGCAGTTTCATAATCTGGATTTTCCGTAAGTAGAACTGCATTTTACATGTAAAACGCGTGATTTGTTCCAAGGCCCCCAAAAAAGCACAAAGCATCATGGGTATTATGGAGATACAGCTCCATAATAGCCAATGGGAGGGAGCTGTGTCATACCTCCTAGCCAATGGGAGGTCAGTGGGGTGGAATGTTGGGAGATAGCCAATGGGAGGGAGGTGCGTCATCCTTCCTAGCCAATGGGAGGCCAGTTGGGCAGGATGTTGGGAGATAGCCAATGGGAGGCCAACGGGGCGGGATGTTGGGAGATAGCCAATGAGAGGCCAGTGGGGCAGGATGTTGGGAGATAGCCAATAGGAGGCCAGTGGAGCGAGATGTTAGGAGATAGTCATTGGGAGAGAAACTCATGCAGTATTTGAATTTTTGAGATGGTGCTTTCGTAACATGAACTTGTTTCATATCCAGACACAAAAAATTTAGGAAAATGTTTTTCGTAACCTGGATTTTTCATTTGCTGGGACTATCGTAAGGTGAGGTACCACTGTATTTCACTGCCACTGGGGGGACAGTGAAAACTCGTGGAGAGTGGGGCTTGACCACCCAACCTTGGGACCAGTAATCCAGCAACTTTACCACCAGGCCATAGCTGCCTTACTGAAAAGCAATTCAACAAAACAATTAAAACATTTGCATGCAGCAATAAACACTCAGAACATTCTGCAAGTCTTGGTAACGTCCTACAAAATTGACACTACAGTCATTTACTCCTGAACACAACACACTACAAAATCTTACTGCGTTCTGTAAAACTTTACAACATAAATTCTGTAATTTTTTTTTTTTTACAACATTCTACAGTCAAGCCAAACTGTCAAAAAAAAATCTGAAAATGTTTCAACACTAAAAATCATATTCTAATACAACAAACTAGAGAGTCTAACAGCATAAAATTTCAGTGCGGTACAAAACGTTCGAAGTGTTTACAGTATGCAGCAGTACAAACATAACGTAAACCTCTATTACTTTACAAAAATACTTTAAAACGGTACGTTTTTTTTGTTTGTTTGTTTGTTTTTTAAGTTATTACACCGCAGCATACTGCAAACAAGCCGCAATCCATACGAGTGGGAATCTTTGCAGCATACGGCACAATTTACGTGCAAATATATAAATTGAAGCAACTTTCCTTTTTCTTTTCAGATCATCCAACCGTAGGCGTAATTAGCTTATACCGTAGCGATGCTACATCGGTCTGCCTGTCTGTTCATCCGGCGTCTGTCCACAATTTTCAAGATTCTTCTTTTCCTTTATTTCTTTACCGATTTAGATTTTGTTAGTTTCATCTGATAGGTCGAGACCTGGGCTGTCAAACTTCTACACATAATTCATTTTCATGAATTATGCAAATTGGTTGGAATATTTTTCAAATCAGACAAAAAAGTGCTTCTTATACATCTTCCCGTGTTTCTTTCTTTTATAGAAATGTACCCATCATGTTTACCCCATAGATACAGCCATCAAATGCAGTACAACACACATAAGTCAAATTCTGTGATGCTTTTTGGGGGCACATGGCATAGTGGTTAGCACATCCACCTCACAGCAGGACGATCCTGGGTTTGATTCATAGCTCGGGTGTGTCTATGTGGAGTTTACATGTTCTCCCCGTGTTTGTGTGGGTTTCCTCCAGGTATGCCGGTTTTCTCCCACAGTCCAAAACCATGCACTGTAAGTTAATTGGCTGCTCCAAATTGCCTGCAGGTGTGAGTGTGAATTATTGTGTGAATGTTGCCTCTGCGATGGCCTGACGAGAAGTCCAGGGTGTGCCCTACCTTTGCCCAGAGTAGGCAGAGATGGGCGCCAGCCTTCCCATGACCCTAATTAGTATTAAGCAGTTCAGAAAATGAATGAATGTATTGCTTTTTTCCTATAAATATACAGTCAACCGGCTGCAGTTGTTGAAAATTGCAGAATTTTATCTTGTATAGACGCTGGATGAACACGCCCTCATTGACATTCTGTTGTTTTTTCTTCTTCTGAAAATAAAAATGTTAAAGGGGGCTGTATGAATTTAATTTCCAAACCCAAACCAGTTTGAAGGCTTCGTTAAAAGCAGGTTCTGTCAATAATCAAGCAAAACAGCCATGAGGCATCATTCATAAATTGTACATAATGAAATAAAAGGCTTTGGAGAGGCAAGATTTCTCGAGGACACTGGAGAAAGAAAAGGACCAGATGAGGACACATTGATTAGTTACTAAAGCAGACTAAGGTGCAAACAGTGAGGAGTCTTGAGTTCTCTGTCCGTGGGCAGATGAGGATGGTGGAGCTAATGACTTTTAATCTCTCCTGTCCATCCATCGTACTCCATTTTAATGTGTGTGGGCTTCAGGGCTGGATGCTGGGCTGCAGGGGTTTCACTGTGTACTTATAATATGCCCTTTTACTCGAGATGGCATGATATTGCTTTGTCGTGATGGGGAGCGTATAGTGGTGGGCGATGCCAGTGACTGGGGCTTGGCAGTAGGCTTGCTGATGTTTTATATATATATATATACATATATATATATATATATATATATATATATATATACATAGACTCACTGTCTATGGTGAGAGGTTCATGTAAAAGAACCATTGCTGACTTTCGTAAAGAGGAGCTGCAAAGTCGTCAGCGTGTTTCTGTCCATTGCTAAAAAGGGTTGTGACAGGAAGGGCATCCGACGCAAAAACCTCTGCCAAATCAAACGTGCGAATCAGATGATTCACTGTGGCGACTCCCGAGTAAAAGGGAAAAAGCCGAAAGGAACACACACACACACACACACACACACACACACACATATATATATATATATATATATATATATATATATATGTGTGTGTGTGTGTGTGTGTGTGTGTGTGTGTGTGTGTGTGTGTATACACTGAAAAAATACCATCCACTCTGTTCAAGATGGTCAGTTTACTCTCCGGAACTACTTTTTTGTCCTTATCATCAGATTCTGAGAGAAGAATTGCACATTTTTCCCCTCACTGTGTGTGTGTGTGTGTGTGTGTGTGTGTGTGTGTGTGTGTGTGTGTGTGTATGTGCGTGCGTGTGTAATTCACTGCTTAATAACGAGCAATGTCATCTAAAAGTGCTTATGTATGTATTCCAGGAAACAAGAGCTGCTGACCATCTCAAACGTTCCTCTGGGAGAATGTCCACCATCACCGCCACGCACTGCGCCACCCACTATGAAGGTGCGTCTAGTCGTCGCAGTCACACACATACACAATTTGTTATTTAATAATAAAAAGTGCAATTTCTTCTGGAAAAATCCTCTGTGTCATTTAAATTTGCATATAAGTTCTGCCTCGCAAACAAAATTATGTCCTCACAACATTCTGTGAATGGCCTCAAATGTTATAAGCACAATTTCTTTGTACAAGATACTACACAGTTTTTTCCTTTAATATAATCAAAGCCTACATTTCTGTACAAGATCTACACACAATTTTAATAATACTGTACTAGTATATAACATGCCACAAACCTTTACAACACAAAATCCTACTACTGTACAACATTATAAAACTCTTTAACAATTACTGCTTTACAACAGACTTCAAAACCTTCATTCATTCCCTGAACCACGTCATCTGAATCAGGGTCGCAGAGAGGCTGGCGCCCATCTCAGATGACTCTGGGTGTTGGCAGAGTGCACCCTCGACAGCTCGCCAGGCCATCGCATGGTAGAAACACGCTGACAGGAATGCAGCCTGACCATCAGCAATGGTTCTTCTACATACACAGGCAATGGGACATGGCTGACCTTTGAGGACTCAGTTAGCTGTACTGGAGGGACAGCATTGACAACCCAGTGATAGTGAGGCTTGAACCCCTGACCACTGGGTATCCAGAAACCTACCTCCAGGTCACCCCTGTCTCTACTTCAAAACCTTCAAACCTAAAATTAACTCAATATAATGCAGCATGCTATAAATCGTTATAGTATGAAACAAAACCGGCGTACTTTACTATACACTTCAACACTTTACAATATAAACCTAAATCTTACTGCTTTACAATATGCCTGAAAACTTTACAGCATAAAACAAAATCTTTCTACTTTACAATGTATTTCATAACTTTACAACACACAATTATTGTTTCTACTTAATAACATACTTCCATAGTGAGGCAGTGGTGGTCTAGCGGTATAGGGTGCTGGATCGCTCATCCTAAGGTTGGGGGTTTGAGTCCCACACGCCACAAGTTTGTCGTCGTCCCCCCCGCAAATAACTGTGTTATTAAAGGCGGGCCATGTCTGTCACTGTCTATGGTGAGAGGTTCATGTAAAAGAACCATTGCTGACTTTCGTAACGAGTAGCTGCAAAGCCGTTAGCGTGTTTCTGTCCCTTGCTAAAGGGTTGTGTCAAAAAGGGCATCCGACGTAAAAACCTCTGCCAAATCAAACATGCAAATAATTCGCTGTGGCGACCCCGATAAAGGGAAAAAAGCCGAAAGGAAATCTCATAATATACTTCCATACTCTAGTGGTATAGGGCGCTGGATCGCTGATCCAAAGGTTGGGGGTTCGAGTCCCACTCTCCACAAGGTTGTCACTGTCCCCCCCCAGTGCAGCTAACTGGGTTATCAAAGGCAGGCCATGTCTGTCACTGTCTATGGTGTGAGAGGCATGTAAAAGAACCATTGCTGACTTTCGTAAAGAGTAGCTGCAAAGTCGGCAGCGTGTTTCTGTCTCTTGCTAAAAGGGTTGTGACAGGAAGGGCAGCCGACGTAAAAAAAAAAAAAAAAACCTCTGCCAAATCAAACGTGCGAATCAGATGATTCGCTGTGGCGACTCCCGAGTAAAAGGGAAAAAGCCGAAAGGAAGACAGGCTACTTTAGAATATACCAAAAACTTTACAGCATAGAATTAAATCTTAACTTCTTTAAAATATACATAAAAGTTTAAAACATTAAACCAAATTTTTCTGCTTTACAACATACTTCAACACTTTACATTTTTCTACTTTACAACATACTTCCAGACTTGATAGTATAAAACTGCATCGTACTGCTGTACAATATACATAAACCTTTACAACATACAACAAAATCTTACTGCTTTAAAATATACCAAAAACTTTACAGCATAAAATTACTTCTTCACTTCTTAACAATATACACAAAAGGTTAAAACATAAAAACAAATCTTTCTGCTTTACAACATACTTGAGCACTTTGCATTTTTCTACTTTACAACATACTTCCAGACTTTCCAGCATAAAGCTGAATCTTAACGCTTTAGAAAAAACATAAAAAACTTTACAGCGTAAAACTAAATCTTACTGCTTTGCATCTTTTTTTACTTTACAACATACTTCCAGACTTTACAGCATAAAACTAACTCTTTCTGCTTTACAGTATATTTCAAAAATTAATGGCATGAAACTAAATTTTACTACATTTACAAATTTTTACAATGTATAAGTAAATTTTACTACTTTACAACATACAGTGATACCTCAGCTCACGAACATAATTGGTTCCCAGAAAGTGTGTGTAAGGCGAAAAGTTCGTCTTCCGAACATTTATTTCCCATAAGAAACCATTAAAATGAGAATAATCCGTTCCCAGGTCCCCATAAAACATAATTTTCTACTAAATAAGCCTTAAAACTACACAAAAATATACCTTATTTTATGTATAATAAATGTGCTATTGTATTGTAATTAAAGAAATAAACTGTACTGTATAATAAAGTGGTTTTATTTACCTTTGTGATGGTAGTTGATGGCTTGATGGAATGGAGTGGGAGGAGGAGGGAGGGAGGGACTTACTGTTTGGAAGGAGTGTTTGGAAACGCCAACTGTTTGGAAACACCCTTAGCCACACACGCACCCTTAATAGCTTCCTTGTTCTTAAGGATGGGAGCAATGGTAGACTTAGCGTACTGGTACTGGGACGCTGAGTCACACAAACGCACACCTCGTTCGTGTTTTTCAATGATCTCCGCCTGTGGTGGGGTCTTTTTCGGTCCCATAATAGCAAAAGTAGACTCAATATGGTCCAACATGTCTATCAAACACAAACCACTTCCGCACTCAAAGAAAGGGGGTGACGAACTGTGACGCCATGAGCGTCGGCCAGCTTCTCCTGGCCGCCACCGTGGGCGCTTGTTCGACCGCGTGGTTTGATTCGTCCGCCGAAAACTAGTTCGTCAGCAGAGACTATATGCTCGCAAATTTAATGTTCTTGAGGCGAAAAGTTCGTGAGCTTAAGCGTTCGTCAGCGGAGGTTTTACTGTACTTTAAAAAATACAACAGGAAACGTTGTGTGACTGCTCGACCTCACACTTCAAAGCTTCATTTTTTTGTCTCCTGTATTAATTTCCCATCGTGATTATTGTAAGGATTTTAATCAAATCATGAAGTGCATGACATTTGTTATTAAAGAGACAGCTGTCCTTAGTTCCTGTCTTTGACAAAAAAAAAAAAAAAAAAAAAAAAAACACCCACATTTGACCCACAACAGCTGCATCTGTTTTATACTGTTAACACTGTAAAAGTCATATTCCACTGACAAACATCCCACTGTGGGGCGCTGACAGGTTCAGCAGGAGTATCATGTATCCTGATCCGCAGCTATAAGAGTCTATAAATATAAAACTGTAAAACTGTAAGTGTGCTGAGCTCCGTGCTCGGGTTAACATTAGGGTAATGCTTTCTAAGAAATCTGGATCCACTGAAGACATTTCGAACGTGTTCTATTAAATACATCAGGGATGATGGATCCACAGTGTTGTACTGATTTCTCACAGTACACGTGTGTCATGTAAAGAAAACAAAACAACGCAGTGTGCTGTTGTACCCAATAACGAGTGGATATGACGTGAATGGAAGTTAATTATGTTCCTCTAACAGCACTCGTTGAATTTTACTTCCTGTTAATTCCAATGATGACAGTTTTGTTCACCTTTTCCCATTATTGTCTAATGCTATTAAACATCCATGAATCAAGCAAGTTCCTCTTTTCAGTTACAATATAGTTGCTGCGATAATGTGAGAGTTTCCTCATTGGAGTCTTCAGAGGTTAATCAATAAAAAGAAACGGCTTATCATGTTCCCATGGAAACGGAAACAACGGAAAATTCCGTAGTGATTTGGAAAACTTGAATTATGAATTTAATGTGGGATGTTGTACAGGAAGTCGGTCATTATTGCAAAATAAACACTGACAGAGTGATTGAGACCCTGACTTGTAGTGTAAAATGGTCTTGAATAATTCTGAAAAGGTTTTCAATATATTTATTTTTTTACATGACATTAAAGAAATCATTAATTAGATCACAGGGCAGTGGTGGTCTGCTAGTTAAGGTGCTGGATCACTGATCTCAAGGTTGGGGGTTCACAACCCCTCTCCCAACGGGTTTTCACTGTCCCCCCAGTGCAGCTAACTTGGTTCTCAATGGCCGACCATGTCTCTCACTGTCTGTGCTGGGAGGTTCATGTAAAAGAACCATTGATGACTTTCAGCAAGAGGAGCTGCATAGCCGTCAGCCTGTTTCTGCCCTGGGATGGCCTGCCGAGCTGTCCAGGGTGTTCTGAGATGGGCACCAACCTCCCCGTGACCCTAATTAGGATTAATCATGTACAGAAAATGAATGAATGGATAATTTGAGTGAAATTATTAATTTTAAAAACTAATTTCATTGCTTCTGTTAATGACATACTCCAAAGCAATTATCTGTTAACTCTAACAATGATGTGTTATAAATAATAATAATAATAATAATAATAATAATAATAATAATAATAATAATAATAATAGGCAGCACATTGGCATGGTAGTAAGCATGTCTGCCTCACAGCAAGAAGGTCCTGGGTTTGATTCCCAGCCTGAGTGTTTCTGTGTGGCGTTTGTATGTTCTCCCCGTGTATATGTAGGTTTCCTCCAGATACTCCAGTATCCTCCTTCTTCTTTTCCTTTCGGATTTTCCCTTCAGGGGTCGCCACAGCGAATCATCTGCCTCCATCTCACCCTATCCTTTGCATCTTCTTCTCTTACACCAACGACCTTCATGTCCTCCTTCACCACATCCATGAATCGTCTCTTTGGTCTTCCTCATGGCCTTTTGCCTGGTAGTTCCAGCCTCAGCATCCTACTACCAATATAATACTCCAGTATCCTCCCACAGTGCAAAAACATGCACAGTAGGCTTATTGGCTGTTCCAAATCACCCCTGAGTGTGAATGGTTATGTGAGGGTTGGTCCTGTGATGGCCAGGCAAGAAGCCCACAGTGTATCCCATCCTCTCCCAGAGTCGGCTGAGATGGGCACCAGCTTCCCCTCGACCCTAATCAGTATTAAATGGTTCAGAAAATGAATGATGAATGAATGAATGAATAATAATAATAACAAAATGCTGAATGCTTTGATTGACCACTCAGGGTCTGAGTATTTATGCAAAGCCTATTCATAAAAATATTTACATACTATCAGACAAATAAAACAAATTTACAAAAATTAATATATATAAATAATCTTTAAAATATTCACCAAAATATTTTTGATATACACTGGTACCTCACCTTACGAAATTAATCGGTTCCAGAAGTGGTTTCGTAACCTGATATTTTTGTAAGTTGAGCAGCATTTTACATGTAAAAGGCCTGATTCGTTCCAAGGCCCCCAATACTACCCCCTAAACCCTTTAAAAATTATAAACGTCTACCGTTTAAGGCCTCCTTCTGCTTCAATATCGTACTAATGGTCGATGGGCTGGACCATATTCCTTTGCGATATCACTCAACCGCATGCCACGAGCCCGCTTCTTCTTTTCATTTGCACCGGAAATCACACACACACGCGCGTGTGTAAGTGTATGCGCATGCACGTGTGTGTGTGTGTGTGTGTGTGTGTGTGTGTGTGTGTGTGTGCACGCGTGTGTTGACCATGTCTTCTTAGTAGAGTTATAATCTTACAAATGTTTATGCGAGGTTAAAAGCCAGAGTCAAAAGATAAAGTTGCAATGAGCACACTTGAAAAACTCACAAAACAACAGTAACTCTGTTCTTTACGCGTGTTAGAACTCCGTGACGAACAATGGGTCGATGCAGGTCCATAATAGCCAATGGGAGGGAGCTGCATCATGGGCATTATGGAAATGCTGCTCCCTCCTAGCCAATGGGAGGTCAGCGGAGCGGGCTGTTAGGAGATAGTCAATGGGAGAGCAACTCACGCATTGTTTGAATTTTTGAGGTGGTGTGTTTCGTAACGTGAATTTGTTTCGTATCCAGAGATGGAAATTTTAGGTAAATGCGTTTCGTAACCTGAATTTTTCAATTGTTGGGTCTTTCATAAGGTGAGGTACCACTGTATTAGATTGGATTTATTAGATAAATAAAATTCCATTTTATTCCATCGAAATTACATTTCATTTATATATGATAAATACATAAACAAACATGATATATATATATATATATATATATATATATATATATATATATATATATATATATATATATATACAAATAAAGGACAGGACAAAGACTTTCTATTGAAACTCCATTTATCACTACAGATCTGTTTCGAGGGGTGGTGAGACCATCCTCTCTCTTCAGGTCTCACCACCCCTCGAAACAGATCTGTAGTGATAAATGGAGTTTCAATAGAAAGTCTTTGTCCTGTCCTTTTATTTTTGTTTATTTGCTCTACCAAAAAGTATTGAGCACTCTCCTACGGAAGGATCTACTCAGAAAATCCTCTATATATATATATATATATATATATATATATATATATATATATATATATATATATATATAAATATATGTATAAAATATATATGAAAATGTACAGTGGTATGAAAAAGTATCTGAACCTTTTGGAATTTCTCACATTCCTGCATAAAATCACCATCAAATGTGATCTGATCTTTGTCAAAATCACACAGATGAAAAAACAGTGTCTGCTTTAACTAAAACCACCCAAACATTTATAGGTTTTCATATTTTAATGAGGATAGCATGCAAACAATGACAGAAGGGGGAGGAATAAGTAACTGAACCATCACATTTAATATTTTGTGCCCCCCCCCCCGGCAGTAATAACTTCAACCAGACGCTTCCTGTAGCTGCAGATCAGTCTGGCACATCGATCAGGACTAATCTTGGCCCATTCTGCTTTACAAAACTGTTGTAGTTCAGTCAGATTCCTGGGATGTCTGGCATGAATCGCTGTCTTGATGTCATGCCACAGCATCTCAATGGGGTTCAAGTCTGGACTTTGACTTGGCCACTCCAGAACATGTATTTTGTACTTCTGAAACCATTCTGAAATGGATTTACTTCTGTGTTTTGGATCATTGTCTTGTTGCAGCATCCATCCTCTTTTTAGCTTCAACTGTCTGACAGACGGCCTCAGGTTTTCCTGCAAAACATCCTGATAAACTTTTGAATTCATTTTTCCATTAATGATTGCAAGTTGTCCAGGCCCAGAGGCAGCAAAACAGCCCCAAACCATGATGCACCCTCCACCATGCTTCACGGTAGGGATGAGGTGTTGATGTTGGTGAGCTGTTCCAATTTTCCTCCACACATGACGTTGTGTGTTCCTCCCAAACAATTCAACTTTGGTTTCATCAGTCCTCAAAATATTTTGCCAAAACTTCTGTGGAGTGTCCAAGTGCATTTTTGCGAACATTAAACGAGCAACAATTTTTTTTTCGACAGCAGTGGCTTCCTCCTTGGAGTCTTCCCATGAATACTATTCGTGGCCATTGTTTTACATATAGTTGATGTGTGCACAGAGATATTGGACTGTGCCAGTGATTTCTGTAAGTCTTTAACAGACACTCGAGTTTTTTTTTAACCTCTCTGAGTATTCCGCGCTGAACTCTTGGCGTCAGCTTTGGTGGACGGCCACTCCTTGGGAGAGAAGCAACAGTGCCAAAGTCTCTCCATTTGTAGACAACTTCCCTGACTGTCGATTGATGAACATCCAGACTTTTAGAGATGGTTTTGTATCCTTTCCCAGTTTTATACAAATCAACAATTCTTGATCGCAGGTCTTCAGACAGCTCTTTTGAGCGAGCCATGGTGCACATCAGGCAATGCTTCTCAAGACAATTCTTACCAGGTGTGTGTTTTATAGTGGGCGGGGCAGCTTTAAGCCACTCATCAGTGGTTGGGCACACACCTGACTTCAATTGTTTGGTAAAAATTGGTTTCAATTGCTCTTTAAGTCTCCTTAGGCAGAGGGTTCAGTTACTTATTCCTCCCCCTTCTGTCATTGTTTGCATGCTATCCTCATTAAAATATGAAAACCTATAAATGTTTGGGTGGTTTTAGTTAAAGCAGACACTGTTTTTTCATCTGTGTGATTTTGACAAAGATCAGATCACATTTGTTGGTGATTTTATGCAGAAATGTGAGAAATTCCAAAAGGTTCAGATACTTTTTCATACCACTGTATAAGAGATAATGCATGAATTCTCATCTATTTCGTTAATGGTGAATTGTATTGAAAAAATATTTGTGTACCATTAAATTAACAACGATAAAGAGACACACACCATGGTGGTGTATTGGTGAGCATGGCTGCTTCACAGCAAGAAGGTTCTGGGTTTGAGTCCCGGGCTGTGTGGGGTTTATATGTCGTTCCCATGCTTGCGTGTGTATCCTCTGGTTCCGAGCTCCCAAAGTCCAAACGCATGCAGATGAGGCTAAATGGCTGTATGAAATTCCCCTAGGTGTGAGCGAGAGTATGAATGGTAGTGGGATGGTATTGGTGTTGGGGTTGGCTGAACGAGACTCTAGTCTTCCTGCAGCCCTAGTAAGATTAAATGATTCGATAAATGAGTGTGTGAGCAAAATAGACACGTTTCAGTGTGTCTACGATTAAACAGTATAACCCAGTATATGACATTGGCAGTGTAGTTACATCTGCTACTTATAATGGATTTTAATGAAGAATTTTACCGCATCAGACATTGTGACCGATTAATATTTTCATTGCATTAACTTTAAGGTCATTTGTTTGTACAATAAAGATTAGTTGTGTGGCTCTGGTCATTCGAGCCAGGATTTCCATTTCTTGGGGGGTTGGGGGTCAATTTAATTCACAATGCATCTCAATTTACTTTGTATTCAGGGCCTTGAGTTGATCTAAATCCCTTGTGTGTGTGTGTGTGTGTGTGTGTGTGTGTGTGTGTGTGTGTGTGTGTGTGTGTGTGTGTGTGTGTGTGTGTGTATGTGTGTATGTGTGTGTGTGTGTGTGTGTGTGTGTGTGTGTGTGTGTGTGTGTGTGTGTGTGTGTGTGTGTGTGTGTGTGTGTGTGTGTGTGTGTGTGTGTGTGTGTGTGTGTGTGTGTGTATGTGTGTGTATGTGTGTGTGTGTGTGTGTGTGTGTGTGTGTGTGTGTGTGTGTGTGTGTGTGTGTGTGTGTGTGTGTGTGTGTGTGTGTGTGTGTGTGTGTATGTGTGTGTGTGTGTGTGTGTGTGTGTGTGTGTGTGTGTGTGTGTGTGTGTGTGTGTGTGTGTGTGTGTGTGTGTGTGTGTGTATGTGTGTATGTGTGTGTGTGTGTGTGTGTGTGTGTGTGTGTGTGTGTGTGTGTGTGTGTGTGTGTGTGTGTGTGTGTGTGTGTGTGTTTCGAAGCTGTAGTTCTTCACCTTTTTCCTTCCACAACCTTTAAATGAGGAGGCCTGGTGGCTTCTCAATCTGCTGGCTGTTCTTCTCTCCATGTTTCTGCACTGATTGTATTGAAAGTGTAAATGAATTTGGACGACTCATAATTTATTCATGACAATTTCTGGCATTATCAATTAATTAACTATTATCCCCTTCTCAAGCTCAGGGCTGCACAAGTATAATATGTTTAAGATCAAGCTGAAGAAATGCATGTTTTTTTTATAAATGCGAAACTCGCACCCTGCACGCTTCATAACCCTCGGCCAACATCGGCGTTTACGATTTAATAACTCATCATCGAACACATAGCACATCCTTTTCCTACTTTTCCTTTCGGCTTTTTCCATTTTTCAGGAGTCGCCACAGCGAATCATCTGATTCGCACATTTGATTTGGCTTCGGTTTTTACGTCGGATGTCGAACACATCTCACATCTGAATACCCGAATTCTTTTTCTATGAAGCATATTTTAAATTGTTGAGAAAAGATGAGAGACACCAGGATTTGTGTTATAGCCAATATTTATTGATGTAAACCAAACTGTCAATCAATCACACTTGACACCTTTATTCTGCTATTTATGGAATTAATGTCAAGTTTTATTTATTTATTTATTGATTTATTTATTTTATTTTGTGATACTGTATTAAGTGCACAAGGGGCATATTGCATCTGCATTTAACCCACCCAATATGAGCACACACACACACACACACACACACACACACACACACACACACACACACACACACACACACATATAAACATTGAGCACATGCTCATTCACACACACTCGCATGCACACACACACACACACACACACACACACACACACACACACACATCCACAAAGATACACACAGACACAAACACTCAAACATAAAGACAACAACAACAACACACACACACACACACACACACACACACACACCATAGCAATGAAAGAGGAAAGCGGAAAAGGACAGTGTGTGTGGTGGTTGATAAGGTCTCCAGTGAGCCAATGTTAGCACCAAATGCTAAGCAACATGTGCAATGTGTCGCACGTGAAAAAAAGCCAGAAGAACGACATGAAGGGAAGTGAGAGCAAATATCTACAGATGCACACTGGTCAGGCCGGTTTGTGGCATGGCGTGCTAGAAGGTTGCCAGACACACCCAGTTGTCCTGTTCCTGCTTTGTGTGTGTGTGTGTGTGTGTGTGTGTGTGTGTGTGTGTGTGTGTGTGTGTGTGTGTGTGCGCGCTAAAGAACAGCTTATGGTCGGCCCTGTCTTGAGGTATGACACAATCCATAAATTTTAACACGCCAAAGATGTGTGTGTGTGTGTGTGTGTGTGTGTGTGTGTGTGTGTGTGTGTTTGTGTGTGTGTGTGTGTGTTTGTGTGTGTGTGGGTTTGTGTGTGTGTGTGTGTGTTTGTGTGTGTGTGTATGTGAAACCGAAAGGTGAACCTCGTGTAATGTGGCTTTGAGGTAAAACAATCTGTGTGTGTGTGTGTGTGTGTGGGGGGACTCGGATGTTGAACTTGTCTTATTTGTACGATTCTGTAGGATGTATTCTGTAGGAAAGAGACGCTCCGGCACCGGGGAAATGATTTCAGCTCACTCCGATCCGCGGTATATAGCAGCTCTATCAGAGTTTAGCAGTAACAGCGTTGTCATGGTGCAGAAATGTTACATTCACAACATGAATGCATTACGTAATATACCACAGAGCAATCGAAAAACTTAACCCACTCTTAATAGTTCCTCACATAGGAGGAGGTTCACTGTGTGTGTGTGTGTGTGTGTGTGTGTGTGTGTGTGTGTGTGTGTGTGTGTGTGTGTGTGTGTGTGTGTGCCTCCTGACTATATACCACTGAAGAACTCAGCCCATGCTTGAAGACGGCGTAAATACACACAGTATAAACAAACACTCCACGTCTCGAGCCATGACATGACGCTCTTAGTATTCTCAGGTAACTTTATCTCAAATCCAGTCCATTACTACTGGACTTTTTTCAGTCTGTAATTAAAAAGTTTGAATTAAATTCGCACTCGGTGTGAGTTGGCTGGTAATTGTTTATGTTATTGATGTAATTAGATGGTTTAAAAGCAATTCACATCTCAGTAATTATTTATATTTATAGCTCGTAATTGTTTCAGTTGATGCTGATGCTTTAATATTTCGAAATTTAATCATCAGTGCATTGATATCTGGAATAGACCTCTATTAGAATTTGAAGAAGTAATTGTTTCAGTATCTTTACATTTTTACGAAGGTTATATTTCTGTGCCGTTGTTTGTTTGTTTGTTTGTTTGTTTGCAACATTATGCACAAAATAAACAGCTTTTCCTGATTTTTTTGGAGATATGGAGATGATCTGAATCAAATTCTAACTTATACACTCAATTCATCCTATTAAGGTCACTGGGTAGCTGGAGCCTATGTCAACCTACACTGAGCAAAGGCGAGGTACACACTGAACAGCTCGCCAAAACATCACAAGGACAACAAACACACACACAACCATTCACACTCAAATCCACGCATGGGGCAATCTGAAATAGCCAGTTAGCCTAATGTGGATGTCAATAGATTATGGGAGGAAACCAGAGCACCTGCAGGAAACCCATGCAAGCATGATGAGAACATGCAAACTACATAGAGAAACACTCAAGCCCGGGACTCGAACCCAGGACGTTGTTGCTGTGAGGAGTATCTGCTGAATGCTACACCACCATGCCACACTCTGATCATATTCTGGATTGAAGAATTTTTTGATGGACTTTTTAAGATTGTGAGATGATTGTGAGAAGAATTTTTTAGAGGTATGGTATTGCAGCTGGTGCAGTAGCAGGCAGTGTTGTTTCTGTAATTTTTAAAAAAATTTCTGGCTTGGTACAGGTTTGCGCTCTATGAGCGTTTGAAATTTCTTAGATATTTAGCTATATTGTGTAAACTACAAATAATTTATTACCTTCTGGGATTGGAAACAGTGGTGGTCTAGTGGTAAAGGGTGCTGGATCACTGATCCAAAGGTTGGGGTTTCGAGTCCCCCTCTCCACAAGGTTGTCACTGTCCCTCCCCAGTTCAGCTAACTGGCTTAGCAAAGGCCGGCCATGTCTCTCACTGTCTATGGTGTGAGGTTCATGTAAAAGAACCATCACTGACTTTGGACAAGAGTAGGCTGCAAAGCCGTCAGCGTGTTTCCGCCATGCGATGACCTGGCAAGCTGTCCAGGGTGTACTCTGCCCTTGCCTGGAGTCGGCTGTGGTGGGCGCCAGCCTCCCTGTGACCCTACTTAGCATTAAGTGGTTACAGAAAATTTACTGAACTTTTGGGATTGGTGATGTAGCGGTTAGGGTTCTGGTCTCATGTGGTCATGGGAGTGAATCCCTATCTACCATGCTAAGACCCCTGGTCAAGTTCTTAACCACAAGAGTGCCTCTGTCCATCCAGCAGCGTAAATGCATACCAGTAAAAATACTGGAATGGTAACCTGTGATGGACTCACATTTCAGGTGAGGAACTATTCTACAGAAACCAGGGATAAGATCCTGTCTGTTGAGCCAATAGGCTCGGGGATAAAAATCCCAACAGACATTCCATTACTTTTTCTTCTTATTATTATTATTATTACCACTATAATCGTACTGCTATATCATGGAAACATAATTATTTGTAATTGTAAGCATTTGTATTATATCCACGGTGCACTATTACTAAACAGCTTGCGTAGCAGCTTGCATGGCAACACAAGTTTGTTGTGTGTTTTTCGGCATCGCTGCAGTGAGTCCCTCAGTGTAAGTGCAGTTAATCAGCTGTGGAGCAGCTGCATAGTCCACAGGGTGCATTCGGAGATAAGAAGACTCGACACGTAGATCCCCGTTTAATGTTAACGCTCTTGTTTTACCCTCGTGTCTGTTGCTAGTTTATTATCCTCCCCCTTTTTTATTTATTTTGATTTTGATTCTCTTGGGTATGGTAGATAAAATCTACAGGGTTGTTCAGGCAGCTGTGGCATGTTGCCGGTCTTGATATGTGAACTGAATAAACTATAAGGAAATTAATTATTAACCGTATTACGTTTTTCCCTTTCACCCTTTCCTGACCCCTGACACCAGTAGGATTTTTTTTTCTCTCTGTTGCTATCTATAAGAACCCAAGAATATTTCTGCGACAGAATCATGAGCACATATAAGTCTTAGGTTAGCTCAATAGGAAAGTATTATATTTTCGAAGATACTTGTCAACAAATTAGTATTTTTCGGTGCACTAATTACTGGTGTGTTGACATGCTTCTGGCATCACTGGCCCTTGCATGTATCTGCTCTCTCTTAACAAGAACAGAATCCCTCCTGAACAGCTCACTGGCCATCACAGGGCAGAAACATACTGATGGCTAAGCAGCCTACTCTTGACAAAGTCAGAAATGGTTCTTTAACATGAACCTCTCACCATAGACAGTGAGAGACACGGCCAGCCTTTGATAACCGAGTTAGCTGCACATGGGTGGGAGGGATATGGGGGCAGTCACAACCCATGGAGAGTGAGGCTTAAACCCCCAACTTTAGGATTAGTTAGTGATCCAGCCGACATTACCACCAGGCCACCACTGCCTATATTTCTGTAAGACTCTATAATGTTCCATAAAGGTCAGTTATTTACCTTTTTTTTTTTTTTTTTTTTGGGAAATTAATGGAGCACTAAAGTATGATTGCAAATCCATAAAACTGTCAAGTTCATCAGGAAACTGCTTTACCACTTCCCCTATACAAATTTTGAGTGTGTGTGCTCTGTTTGGCTTCCTCCTCCCGTTTATAATCTCTTTACTTTCTATTCCTCTGATTGCTCACCTTTTCTCTCAGTGGACTGGGAAACAGAGTGAGATGGGTGAAGATACCACTGTGTATTGGGGTAGTGGGGTAAGATCAGTTTAATCAAACCCTCAACCCCCCCCCCAAAAAAAAAAAAAAAAATTTTAATAAAATAAAAAACGATTGTAGTTACACCCAGCTCAAACAGCCCGGAGGGAAAACTTAAACATGTGCTAATCTCATTACTATACACTCAAGCATTGAGCAACATGGATGTTTAACACTTGCAACATCGATGAGACAAAAAAAAAGTGGAAAAGAGAGTAATATCTTCCCTTTAAAGCAACATGGGTGTCTCTAGTTCAATGTTTTCCCGATGCTAGCCAGTTAGTCACACTCGTGGTTAAAGAACACCATCACATATTCACACAAACTCCAGTTGTTGGCCACCATTTTAGCTATGTGATGGTCTTAGCGATATCCAAACAGCTTTATCCTTTAAGGTTATGGGGAGTGTGAAGCCCATACCAGCTGACTCCAGATGAAGGTGAATCCCGATATCTTCATAAGCTGAGTACAATCATTCACACTTACACTCACACCAAAGGGCAATCAAGAATATCTCGTTAGTTTAATATGCATGTTTTTGGACTGTTGGAGGAAACTAGAGCCCCATGGAGGAAACCCATGCAAGAAACTTCTGAATGCTACCATACTGTGTAGAGCTCACTGTATATATGTATATATATATATATATATATATATATATATATATATATATATATATATATGGGGGCAGTGGTGGTCTAGTGGTATAGGGCATATATATATATATATGAATTTATTTATTCATTTATTTTCTGAAACACTTAATCATAATTAGAATCACGGGAAGGCTGGTGCCCATCTCAGCCGACTCGAGGCGAGGGCAGAGTACGCCCTGGATGGCTCACCAAGCCATCGCAGGGAAGAAACATGCTGACGGCTATGCAGCTACTCTGAAAGTCAGCAATGGTTCTTCTACATGAACCTCTCACCATGGACAGTGAGAGACATGGCCGGCCTTTGATAACCCAGTTAGCTGCCCTGGGGAGAATGTGGGATTTAAACTATAATATTTCAATGCTGCCATGGGAGGTAGAACTTTCCTTTGTGGACTTTGCATATCTTCCTGCACTCGTATGGGTTTCCTCTCGATGCTCTGGGATCCTCCAACAGTCTAAGGCCGACACTACAGTAAGTCACCTATGGGTGTGAATGTGAATGCAAATGAGTGTGGTTGCTTTCGTCATGCGATGGTGTGCAGGTGTAACCTCTTCGCTCACGTGAACCCAGCAGGGATTGGAACAAGCTTTCCAGGGACCCTGATGGAAAGATAATGGAACAAATGTCCTTTCAGAACTGTTTTCCAACCCATGCAAATTGTCTCGATCTGCTATTGCACCATGAGCTCATTCTTACACAACTTTCTTTCTCATTCTCACACAAATGGCAGCAGGAAGTACATTCGTGTCCATGTTTTGCATATTCTAATTCCTCTTTCTTTCTTGCTTTCAGTCTGCCGAGTTCTTCGACATGCTGGAGAGGATGCAGGTGAGACTGTGATGTTTTTTTTTCTACCTCATTAGGTTGATTTGTGACATTATGAAGCTGGTAAAACATGGACGGCTCTGCTTGACTTGGCTTTTGGCTTGAGTGTGTACATGAAACCTGGCATTTTGAAAGGAGGTGAACAATTTTGTCTTCAAGTGCTGGCAGTGGTGGAGTGGTTTATCCAGCTGAGTGAGCAGCAGGCAGACTATCCATCCCAACCTGATTGAATGATCACACAGGAAGCCTGAATGTACCCAGCTTTCTCAAAGCTACATCGATCCGTCTAGTACTTTTCTCAGTGGTCGGTGTTTAGTTAGTAGTGTGATCTAGAATTTTTTTTTTTTTTTAGCTTGTGAAAGAAAATGACTCACTGACCTCACACAGCACTACCTGACAACGGTGTGTATGCCCGAGAGTTAAAAAGGGCATGTTCGCCAATAGCGAAAGAGCAGATCAATATGCAAAACACTTCTCCGAGACAAGATCAGCAAGGCTTGTTATTCTGTCCTGTGTACCATATGACAAACTTATCGATCAGATACAGATGCTCAAAGGCAAACATGTCTGGAGTGGAACGATCGAAGAGCCTGAGCTCGGTGAGATTAAAAGCTAGGAGGATTCTGGGAGGGTTTGCAGCCACCCTGCTGGCTTTTGTTTTGTTTTTGTTTTTTGTTTTTTTTTTCTTTCGACTGATTTATGCTTGTTCTGAAGGTGGTATGTCTAGAAGTTGAAAACAAAAATATCCTGCTGTAAAAGTAAAAAAAAAAAAAAAAAAAAAAAATCCAGGCTTTCTGGCGTTCATGAAAGGTCCTTCCCAGAAGAACCTCAGATGTTCTGATGAAGCAGAAGCCAGGCTTTAAGGGCTACTACAAGTACTGGCAAGTGTCTGGGCATACAGTATATTATTTTCTTGAAAGACTTCCATCGCACATCTTTATTTAGGTTATTGTCTTGGACAGGGACAGTATTCATGGCATTCCGCAGTGGAAATGATTCATACATTTTGCTGAGAAGGTAAAACAGCCATTTATGTTCAGAAGTGAAAACTGCCAGGGTAGACCTGACCTGTCAGGCTAGTGCTGCCAACAGTGTGAGGATGGTCTGGTTTATACTCCGACTGCACATCTGTTTGTTTGGGTGTTATATATGCCAGGTTCTTGTGGGTATTTGCTGTTATACGTTTATTTAACATACACATTTGAAATAGAAGGCTGTAGACCAAAAACTATTACCCCCATTTCACTGGAGCACGGCAGACTTACGGAAGCAAAAATGTTGTCATCCGCAAACGTTCCGCAATTATTCCCTCATCTTTCGTGTCATTGCGTGTGCTTTCGTATTTATTCCTCAAGTCTTGCTTGCTTCCATATGCTTCCAGCAGGCCAAAATATTCCGTGAACGTGCTTTTGAACATGTTCCGTGGGGTCACTTTGGCATACTTTGCTGTACCTGTTCCGCACATGCTGTGAACGTTCCGATAGTGTAAGAATTTCCACTTTTTCGTAGGATTTTCACCCATTTTCCATGTAAATATGCCAAAGCTCTTTTGTAGACTGCGTTCCGCGCCTTTCTGCTACACGATCCTTGCATGTCGTAGTCCAGTGAAATGGGGGTATAAGAAATTCCACTTTTCCGTAGGATTTTTCCATTTTCTATGCAAAAATATTGAAGCTCTTCCGTAGACTGGGTTTCGTGCCTTTCCGCCACAATCATTGCTTGCCGTGCTCCAGTGAAATGCGGGGTATAAAGCAAGTCAAAGTCAAATGGTTGGAGGAGGAAACACAAATACAACAAATTCCTTCATTCTTATTGAAATAGATCCTACTTTGAATACATGACACATGATTCAGCCAGGGCGATGCTGGCCTGGTGGGATCACTGATCCTAAGGTTGAGGGTTCAAGGCCCACGCTCAATGGGTTGTTACTGCCCCCACCCCACCCCACACCCACCCCGGCCTGCCATGTCTCTCATTGTAGTGAGCGGTTCATGTAAAAGGAAAACTTTTGAAAGTTTTGATGAAAAAAAAGATGAGCTGCATGGCCGTCAGCGTGTTTCTGCCCTGTGATGGTCTGGAAAGCTGTCCAGGGTGTACTATGCCCTTGCCCAGAGTTGGCTGAGATGGGCGTCAGCCTTCCTGCAGCCCTATTTAGGATTAAGCGGTTCAGAAAATGAATGATTCGTCTACCTGTATCTTTATAAACTGCTGTGCATGTGCATTCAGGGACAACCCGACACAATTGGAAGGAAAGTGTAATTATACTGCTGATGTTTTTAATTGATTTCTGTGTTCTTCATTATGAAAATTGTTTGTTTGTACTATCCGTGCAGATATTAGTCATCTGCCAAATCTGAAACTGAGGATAACGTCCTGGCTTGTAGGCATGAGCTCATAAGGTCCTGGTTTGTATGCATGAGCTCATAGTTACCCAAGATTGGCTGTTGGTCGCTGTAACTGACAGTGGGGGGGAACGTATTCAATACCGCCATCCCGTGAGAGCTCAGCCAATTAGCTCCAGGCTGAGGATGGCTGAGTGCATCAATCTGGATTAAAACTTGCGATCTCCAGGTTGGAAGTTGTGTTTTGTAAATGGTGACGCACCACTCAGGATCCCCGAAGTGTTTATATTTTATAATAAATGACACGTATTCACTGAAGGCGTGGTGGCTAACTCCATTTTCTTTTCATCCCAAGTGAAGAAAAGGCTTCCTATCTTGAGGGAAGCCAGGATCATCACATTAATCAATGAGACCAGGCACCAGAGAGTGCATTTAATGTCAAAAATAGTGAAGTAATATTGAATAATAAGAAACAATAAGAAGCTTGCTGCCAGAGAATTAGCATTTGGGTAATTAAAAACAAAAGAACAAACAATATTGCTCAGAAAAATACAACATCGTCTCTGCCTTATTACTCACGCTCTCAATTTTCAAACCTCATAACCATATTAGGGTCGTGGAGAGGCTGATCGAAAGGCTATCTTCACCAACACTGGGCCGGATGCACCCAGAATAGATTGTCAGACCATTGCAGGTCCAACACACCACTCACACACACACACACACACACACACACACACACACACACACACACACACACACATATCTACATCCTCACCTAGGGGCAATTTGGATCAGCCAATTAATGATCAATGATATGCATGTCCTTGGACTGCACATCTGGAAACATCTCAAAACTGGACTCACCAGAAGAACTCCACTCTAGGACAGGAAGAAACTGCAAATTGTAAACAGATACCCAACCCTGAGATTCAAACCCAGAACCTTCCTGCTGTGAGGTAGATGTACTAAGCTCTATTACACCAGTGGTCTCCAACCTTTTTTGCACCAGTTTTATGTACCAGTTCGCGTCTACTCCGTAGTCTCGTTCTGGTGGCTGTCACCGCAGAAAACCCTACAAAAGATATGTTGTTGGAAACGGAAGAAGGGCTTTCATTGTTTCCGTGGCAATGTCAAAAACCGTCGTTTTTTCAAAATAAGATCTGAAAGCTTTAATAAAAAATAAATATAATTTGTACCATGAAAAATTTTGTTTGCCGACTGGTATCAAATGATACATGGACCGGTACCGGTCCGTGGACTGGGGGTTGGGGACCTCTGCTGTACACTGCAGTGCAACCAATCTTCTTCCCTTACTTCTTCTGAAAAAGAAAAACAAAGCAGCACAGAATGATTTTCAAGAGCGCCCAGTGTGCATAACCGTTTATTACGCTTTCCACATGCTCAGCCCACAAAGCTATCGGGGCGTAGGCCACTCCCACTGTCATGGAGCCTCTCATGAATATTAATCTAAGTTGACTTGTAATCCCAATGCCGGATCTTGTTTTCATTTGGTAGTTCCTTAAAATGTAAGTGAGAAGGAGAGAGAGAAGGCAAGAGAGAGAGAGAGAGAGAGAGAGAGAGAGAGAGAGAGAGAGAGAGAGAGAGAGAGAGAGAGAGAGATGGACTTAAAGGAATGGAAAAAAATACATCCCAAAATAGTCAGTTTAACCCCCTTGACATTTTTACAAGCTGATGAATAGAGATGGACTCATTATATTTCTGTAGATGTAAAGTACTTCTGTATGTAATTGAAGACAGAAGCTCCGTCTGTATGTCACACATGGTGCCGCCTCCTGCTGTGGACCACAACGACTATAGTGTAAGACCACTTTGTATAAGTTGTTGTATTGGGAGAGACACTCGAGAAATTGACTCCTACCATTTCATTTTTTCCTTTCGGCCGGAGACAGTGAGAGACATGGCCCACCTTTGATAACCCAGTTTGCTGCACTGGAGTGGGGGGGAAGGGGTGGGGGGCAGTGACAACCTTGTGGAGAGTGGGACTCAAACCCCCAACCTTAGGATCAGCGATCCTGTACCTTTTACCACCAGGCCATCACTGCCCTGAAATTGACTCCCATCATTATCTCCTATGATCTCTTAAACCATGCACCGTCCCACCCCGTCCCACCCCCACCCAAGCCTTACTGCTGGATATCTGCCAGCCTGCAGAATTACCTTCCAGTCCTAAACTAACAAACCTCCTCCTTTATTTCATCTCAGCCTTCAATAGCGGCTGCATATGAGGCTCAGGTTTGCTGAAATTAATTTCTTTGTGGTGGTAGATTCCAGGAGTTAAAACATCACTGTGAGGAAATAAAATGCTTTCAGTTATTTAGCTGATATTTCTATGTAAAAACGAATAATAAATGGTTCTTTTTTTTCCCTTTAACATAAGGAGGAGGTCAGTGTTGGTGGCCCGGCCCGGTGGTAGGGTGCTGGGTTAAAGGTCAGGTGTTCTAGCTACACTATCACCAAGTTGTCATTGTTGTCCCCCGTGTCTGTGGCGAGAGGTTCTAAAAGAGTCATTGAAAGGCGTAGACCATTGATTTACTGTCAACATGTTTTTGCCCTGCGATGGCCTGGCGAGCTTAGAGTGGGCTAAGAGGGGCACCAGACTCCCTGCAAGCCTGATTAGGATTAAGCGTTTCAAAAATGAATGAATGAATGAATGAATGAATAAATAAGCAGGAGGACGGCACATTGGCGCGGTGGTCAGCTTGTACGCCTCATTCCTGGGCTCAGATATTTCTGTGTGGAGCGTGTATGTTCTCTCTGTGCTTGTGTGGGTTTCCTCTGGGGATTCCAGTTTCCTCCCACTGTCCCTAAACATGCACGGTAGGCTAACTGGCTGCTGCAATTCCATGCCGAGGTGTAAGTGTAAATGTTTATACAGTATGTTTGTTGGCCCTGTGATGGCCTGGCAAGCTGTTCAAGTTGTACCCCGCCCTCATCCAGAGTTTTTAAGATGAGCGCTGACCTCACCGTGACCCTAATTAGGATTAAGCAGCCGCAGCTGATAGAATTGTAAGATCAGTAGATCATTTTAAATGTTTTCTTGAATGAAAGTGATTCAATTTATGGGGCAGTGGTGGCCTGGTGGTAAAGCTGCTGGAGCACTGATCCTAAGGTTGAGGGTTCAAGTCCCACTCTCATCAGGTTGTCACTGCCCCCCCAGTGCACTAACTGGGTTATCAAAGGCCGGCCGTGTCTCACACTGTCTATGACGAGAGGTTCATGTACAAGAACCATTGGTGACTTTCGACAAGAGGAGCTGCAATAGCCATCAGTGTGTTTCTGCCCTGCGATGGCCTGGCAAGCTGTCTAGGGTGCACTCTGTCCTCACTCGGAGCGGCCGGGATGGGCACCGGCCTCCCTGCAACCCTAATTAGGATTAAACGGTTACAGAAAATGAGCGAATGAATGGATTCAGTTTATAAGAAGTTAAAGATTTTGACATTTCCATCTAACATCGCAAAAAGCAGAATGACTCTCGGAGAGTGCAAACCTCTACCAAGCCTGGCAATTTCCTGATACGAACCAAAATGTCAAAAAACATTCTACCTTACAATGTTAAAGAATCCTTTTTAAAAATCCTGGGTTTCGAATTTAACCCAAATCATCGAAATGATGTAATGGACTCGTCCTCGTCCAAAAGCCTCATCTGTCGTGGACATCTCATGAAAATTACAAACAAAACACACAAACCTTACTAAAAACATATCCTCCGCCGTGAAGGGAACACAGGGCTAGAAATACCTGAGTACGTCATTTTTATACTGAAGTGTTACTTTACATTCAGTTCATCAGCTGGCTTCATTTTATTAGAACATTAATGTTGCTGAGCCTCGACCGGACCAACTGGAGCAACAATGCCATGGCTGTATATTTTGGTTACAGATACGCCATGGATGGCCTGCGTAGAAGAACAGTGCATGAGTCAGTTTTTGATTCTCTCAGCCGCAGTTATTTTAAATCATTATGTGTGCAGAAGAATCTTTGCTTCACTGGACTGCAGGGCAGACGTTTAGGCTGCATACTCATGCCTTGCAGACGTGTTAATATGCTGAAGGAAACAACACATGTATATATAAAAGAAGCATTTCCTTTACCACTATAGAAGCGGCCGTCTAATCTAATATATACTGATCTAATCTAGTTAAGTGTGATTTGAAAAAAAGCATTGTAGGGCCAATTGATTATCTTTAAAAGCCTATGTGAGAGAGTTTGTCTGCTTTAGTGAATGCTAATGTCGGGGTTGGCTAGCACTGACTCCAGCTGCTAATGAAAACTGACTGGGCAGTAAATCAGTTCCTCGCTGATGGTAAATATTTTCAGGATTTTTTTCTCTTGATCAACTCATTAGCAAACCAGGTGAAGTTAGCGATGCGTTCTGTATGCTAAGCAGAATAGCATTATTGTTCCATGTTCACTATAAATATAATTTCATCCGTTCTCATTTTCTGTCACGTGAGGCCGGTGGTGTAGTGGTAGTGGTCAGGGTGCTGTGCTCATGATCAGGACGTTGTGTGTTCAAATCCCACTATGCTAAGCCCCTTCCTGGGCAAGGTCTTAACCATGAGTGTGCCTCTGTTCACCCAGCAGCATAAATGGGTACCAGTAAAAATATCCTGGGAAGGAAACCTGCGATGGACCAGCATCCCATCCAGGGGAGTTGAAAAAAATTCACAGACTTTATTTCATTTCCTGAATTCTCCAGCAGCCCCTCAAAAAAAGAAGAAAAAAAAATCATCATTTTCTGTAACCGCTTAATCCTAATTAGGGTCACGGGGAGGCTGGCGCCCATCCCAGCCATCTCTGGGTGAGGGCAGAGTACATCCTGGACAGCTTGCCAGGCCATCGCAGGGCGGAAAGACGCTGACGGATTTAAAGCCTACTGTTGTCGAAAGTCAGCAATGGTTCTTTTACATGAACCTCACACCATAGACAGTGAGAGACATGGCCGGCCTTTGATAACCCAGTTAGCGCCACTGGGGGACCAGTGACAGCCTGTTGAGAATAGTTAGCTGTACTGGGGGGTGGGGGGCTTATAATTTATACTTATGATATTTGGCAGACAACTGCAATGGCCTGGTTAATTGTCCAGGATGTTCTCTGCCCTTGCCCAGAGTCTGCTGAGATGGGTGCCAGCCTCTGCGCGGCCATACGGTAATTAGGTTTACGCAGTTCAGAAAGTGAATGAATGAATGAATCTGGCATAGACCCTTATACACTAGACTTATATTTATGATACATTTATTATTTTTTATACTGCTGAGCAATTTGCACATGGGAGGAATAAAGTCTCAGATGACATTGTTGTTTATTGTTGTGTTGAGGCTGGTACCTATCTCAGCCAACTCTGGGTGAAGACGAAATACACTTTGAACTGTTTGCTAAGCACACACACAAAACCATTCACATTCAGTCGTGGGGCAATTTGGAACTACTAATTAGCCTACCGGGTAGCGCGGTGGTGTAGTTGTTAGCACGTCCACCTCATAGCAAGAAGGTCCTGGGTCCGATTCCCAGTTTGGGCTTTTCTGTGTGCAATTTTCATATTCTGCCTGTGCTTTTGTGGATTTCCTCTGGGTTCTCCGGTTTCCTCCCACAGTCCAAAAACATGCACAGTAAGTTAATTGGCTGTTCCAAATCACCTGTAGGTGTGAGTGTGAGTATGAATGGCTGTGTGCATGCTGGCTCTACAATGGCCTGGCAAGCTGTCCAGGGTGTACCTCGCCCAAAGTTGGCTGACATGGGCACCAGCCTCCCCGTGACCCTAATTAGTATTAAGCGGTTAAAAAAAATGAATGATAATTAGCCTACTGTGCATGTTTTTTAGAATGTAGGAGGAAACCAGAGTGCCGAAAAAATAACCCCATCCAAGCACAGCGAGAAAATACAAACCTGGGAATCGAACTCAGGACCTTCTTGCTGTGAGGCAGACATACGAACCACAGTGCCACTTGTATATGCATCAAATGCCCAATTTATCAGAATAAACTTTGAGAAACTTTCAAGATGATTACCAAAATACTTGCAGAATGTCACATGCAACCTTATTTCTCCTGATGTATGAATTGGGGGCTAAGGGCCTTGCTCAAGGGCCCACGAGTGGCAGCTGGGTGCTACTCTGGCTTTAACCCCCCAATCTTCGGATCAGTAACCCAGAACCTCAACCACCGAGCCACCGCTGCCCCTGTGATGTCTGAATGTCAGTGCCTGTAATACCTGTGTGGAATCTTTGACTCTTCTCAGATTGTCTCGTGTTTTCTTCTTAACACTTTTTCCCTTTTCATTTTCTAATGCAACCCTGGATCACTGCAGCTTCCTAAATACGAGGAAACTAAGAAACACAAGGTGTGGAGTGTGTGTGTGTGTGTGTGTGTGTGTGTGTGTGTGTGTGTGTGTGTGTGTGTGTGTGTGTGTGTGTGTGTTTATCTATGTGTATCTGTGCAGTGCATGTGTGTCTGTTGTTGATATGTGCTCCCTTCACTGCCTTTTCCCCGGTTTGGCGTTACAATCATATTAAATATCCGCACTTAATATCTTCCACATTCTGATATGATAAAGGTCAAGAGCTGAAGCTGTGCTGGAACAGACCGAAATGTCAAAGACAAACACCACACAAGCACAAACTGACTGCTGTTCATGCTTTACTAAGACTGCATGATAAACTGCTTCATTTTGTGTGTGTGTGTGTGTGTGTGTGTGTGTGTGTGCGTGTGTGCGTGTGCGTGTGTGTGTGTGTGTGTGTGTGTGTGTGTGTGTGTGTGTGTGCGTGTGTGCGTGTGCGTGTGTGTGTGTGTGTGTGTGTGTGTGTTGTGTTATGCGCAATGGTATCTGGTTTCCAAATTATGATGATACATGCTCAGAAATATTGCTATTCACTGGGAATATGAGGTGTAACAGAATGTCTGTGTGCTGATAATCTCTGTGCATGAGGAACTATAGAACCGCAGAGAAACTGATTTATTGTATATAATATAATATAATATAATATAATATAATATAATATGATATAATATAATATATTCAGCAGTATTGAAGGCTAAGGGGGTGATGGATGGATGACATCAAGGTGTGGACTGGCCTAATAATTACATAAACAAGCTTCCACGATCTCCAACCCTCAGTCATAAGGATGGCATCAGATATAGATACATCAGATATATATATAGATCAGATATATAGATCAGATATAGATATAGCAGATATAAATAGATCAGACATAGATAGATCAGCTATATAGATCAGCTATATAGATCAGATATAGATAGATCAGATATAGATAGATCAGATATATAGATCAGATATATAAATCAGATATAGATAGATCAGATATATAGATCAGATATAGATGGATCAGATATAGATACATCAAATATAGATATAGCAGATATAGATAGATCAG